>CM040618.1:105265006-105660557 GCA_022817965.1 Solanum lycopersicoides
ACTCTCTTTCTCTATTTGATTAATCTTGAGCAGTTCCAGGAATTTTTTGGCATCAACATGTTTCGGAATTATGGGTCTTTTATTGCGTAGATCAACACCTCGAACAGTAGACCCCTTACCTATGAAGCCGGCAATTTCTTCAAAAGTTGGCGTCATCTCACAGTCAGAAAAACGAAATACATTATTTTTGGGATCCCAAAAAGGAATCAATGCCTCAACCACATCCCTTCTAGGGTCAATCTCCATAAGATGCACTAAATGCCCCAAGTGTTCCTTTACTTTTTTTTTTCTCATGACTTCCCATGTTTGTCCACCATTGCCATAAATCTTTTGGTATAGTATCTACGATCATGAATTCTGGAATTCCTTCGCTTCTAGGCCTTTTTGAACCTTGTCCTTTGGTCGATGGTGCCATTTGTACCTTTAAATTGAATCCAATAAAGGATTTTATGACAAACTCTAACAGAGTGAAGAAAGAAGAGTAAAAAAAAAGAGTTTGTTTATTTTTTTCAAAAAAATAAATAAATAAAACACCAATTTTTACAAACACCGAACCCGAGAAGGGATGCCTACGTATCTCTTTTTAGTGAGAATCAGGTGTGCGTAGTTCATAAAAGAAAAACTTGTCTTGGGAAGACTACCCTTTTTATTTTTACCTTTTTTTTAAAAAAAAAAAAATAAAATAAAATAAAATAAATTAAACTGACAAAGCTATTTTGAAGATGGTCAACAATGTCAAGGCCTTCTGAACCAACTATTTTTACATAGCATATAAAATGCACATTTTGGTCTAGCATGGATACATATCTTAAATTTCGCTAGGTCAAATGCACATGATACAAATAAATGCAGCATACTAGAGACAATTTTATCTAGGTTTAAAATTTATGAAGGTGTCTAGACTGGCTTACTCGAGCGGACAACTCGAGTCGGGGAGGGTCAGCGTACCGGTAGCAGAGCTATTCCGGCTTAACTGGTGGTCCAACCCCGCCTAACATGTGTGACAACCTAGAATCAGGAGCGTAACCGCACACTGACTCAACCTAGACAGAAGTCCTGTGGAGCGTAACCGCACACACAGTGTATAACAAAATTACAGAGACTCAGAAGGTGTGCAAGAGAAAATACTTTATATACAATATAATATCAAAACAATGAATTGCTGAAATAACACAATTAGCATCAGAACATAAAATTTATCCAAATAAACAAAATAGCCAAAAAAAAAGTTAATGTACAAAGCTCGAATTCTAATAGAAGTGGGGTTTCCCCAGCGGAGTCGCCAGATCTGTCACACTTTTTTTTTTTTTTTTACAATTGTTAAGGATATGACGGGTTTAAAAAAATATATATATATTTTAGAGTCGCCACTTGGAATTGAGTTTTTTAGGTGTTCCAAGTCACCAGACAGTTCTTAGTTTAAAATAAAAAAAAAACTTTTTTTTTTTGTTTTGGTCTACGAAAAACAGAGATTGGGTAACGAATTCTATTGACCGGAGGGAAGGTATGAGGCACCCCCCGAGTCCCGTGGTTCTAGCACGGTCGCTTTATTAACTTATATTTGGCTAAAATAAATCATTTATTTATTTTTTGGATAAAAGGGGAAAAAATTATATTAATTACTATTTTTAAAAAAATTGATTGGCCTAGGAGCGTAACCGCACACAAGACCCTTCTTTTAGAAAAAGAATACACACCAAGGATCGTAACCGAACACATGATGGTATTTGAAGTTTTATTTTTAAAAAAAAGAAACGATAATTAATTACTCAAATTTTTCTTTAAAATAATGATAAATATGAATAAAAGAAAATGGTGCAACAATAGACAAGAAAAAGATTAGTATTTATTTATTTATTTATTTATTTTTTTGTTAGTATTTATATATTATTAATTTTTTTTACCAAAAAAAAAAGAAAATAAATAGACAATTAAGTTTTACTACTAGACAATAGCAACAAAAGAAAACAAAAATTCTTTTACAAAATAATAATTAAGCACCCTTTTAAAACTAGTGATATACTAGTTTTAATTTTTTTTTTTTTTATATATATATTTACAAAATTTCAGAAATAACAAATTTAGTAAAATTTTGTTTTATACAAAAATGACCACATTGACTTATTTAAAGGAAGATTGCAAAAATAGCAAAATTTATCTAGTTGTTTAGATTACCATGTCAAATTAGCCAAATTTGTGTTTTATTTTAATAGTCAATTCAAATATTTATGAAGAGAATTTTATTTTATTTTTTTTGAAAAAAAGAAAATCATATTTACCCCTTTTTTTTTTTCTCCAGAATTAACCAGATTTACATTTATTTTTTTTGGTTGCAAAAATGACCAGATTAAACCCTTTTGCGAAAATGACCAGTTTTACATTTTTTATTTTTTACTTTTTTTTTAAGTTCGTTTTTCAAAAAGAAAGTTACCAAAAAACCTAAAAAAAATTGCGATTGTTATACTTTTTTTTTTTTTTTTTTTTTACCTTTCCTTTTACTTATTAAAGCTAACATTTAAACTAAATATGAATAATAATATATATGTACATCATAATAAACACAATCATATGACAAACACTATAGAATAAATTAATAAAAATATACAAACTAAATAATATAAGGATAAACATAATCATACGAGAATCATAATAAACTTAGCAAAAAAAAAATCAATAATTTTTCAAAAAAATAAAATAAAATAAAAAGAACATAAACATTAATTAAAGATTACATTGAAATGTAAAAAGAAGTACCTAGAGTTGATGACAAGCAAATAATAGAAGCAAATTCAATTGAATTTCCAAGACAACCCAAGAGAAATATCTTCTTCTTTTTTTTTTTTTAAGAAGAAATTTTTTTTTTAAGTCTTTTTTTTTTCTTGCGATTTTCTTTCTATATTTTTTCTTCGTCTTCTTTTTTTTTTTCTTCTAAATGGAAAAAAGAAGGGGTTTAAATAGGTGTTCAACATTAAACCCCCCAACTTTTCTTGAAAACTTAAGAGCCAATGCATGCATTGGACTCTTTGTTTTCCCAAGGTGCCACCCAAGATGGCCAATGGATTTTTTTATTTATTTTTGTTTTAAGAAAAATCAGATTAATTAAATGATTCATTTGCCCTTTTAGATGACCCATTTACTTTATTCATTAATTGAATATAGTTATATGGGTCATCAGAAAATAATAGGCCCAAATGTCATTTAGATGACCCATTTCTTTTATTCATTGTTTGAATAATAGTTAATGGGTTATCTGAAAATAAAAGGCCCAAATTTCATGTAGATGACCCATTTCTTTTATTCATTGTTTGAATAATAGCTGATGGGCCATCTGAAAAATTCTAAAATAGGCCCAAATGTTGACCCATTTCAACAAGACCCAAACAAATTGACCCACTAACACAAAATCTAAACATCTAAACAATTTTAAAGATCAAACACAACAAAATAATGCAGAAAAAAAAAAATAATAAACATAAAACAAAAAAAAAATAATAATAATAATAATACTTCAAGCAACAACATCAACATGATAAACTTAAAGAACATTAATAACACAAATCCGACATCAAACGACTTATATGGTCAAACGAAAAAAGATAATGATGAATTTGGATAAAGATTGAGAGGGGGGGAAAGATTGACATAAATTCCGGGTAAATGAAGGTCGCCGGAAATTTTTTTGACGGATTTTGAACTTAAAATTTATATCAAATGATAGCCCTTGAAGAGCTCTACACATTTATGTAAAGGGTTTGGGATGGGAATGACCGGAACTTTATAAATCTAAGGAAAAAAGTAAAAATTCATATTTGATTTTCCTTAGATCTACGGAGTTTGGCTATAGATATGGATGAAAGGTTTGTAGATTTAGGTAGAGGAGGGTGAAAGGAAAAGATGGTAAAATTTTAAAGATTTTTCCGGCCAAAAGGTGGTGGCCACCGGGCGGTGGTGGCGGCAGCGGTGGCCGGCCGGCGGCATGGTAGTAAGGGGAAGAAGAAAAATAAAAAATCTAAAAAAATAAAATAAAATAATGCTAATTTTTGGAGTTTTGTATTTTTGTTTGGGTCCAATAATAGCCCTTGGATCAAAATATCATGAATGGTTGAGATTCAATCTTGACCATTTCTATTGGACCGGGTCAAAATCAATTGGGCCATCAGAATTGATCTAAATCAGCCCAATTTAAACAAAATTGGGTCATTTGGGCCAATAAAATAATAAAAATAAACACCCAAAATACAAATAAAAATAAAATTCCTTACTAATATATTATAGGAGTAAAATAAACACGTCAAAAATTAGGTGTTCACAGATACTATCTAGGTAATCATGTTATGCTATGGTTATATGTTAAGTGTGTAGTGTTAGAGTTGTTACATGGTTGTTCCTAATTTGGTTATATGAGTCTATAATGGTTATGTTGATGATGTTAAAGTAGTGAATAGGTTGACATAAATGATGTTGAGGGTCATTCCTAAGTGTCTAAAAGATGATATGTTATATGTGCTAAATTGATGTAATGTTATGTCTTGTTTAGGTAGACTTGTGTCCCTTACTTGATGCTTGTATGAATATGAATATGAATATGAATATGTAATGTCTTGACTTAGGAATCTAAAGAGTCTTAGTCTTGAATGAATGAATATTAGGTGAGACCTTGAATGATGATAAGAGGGTCTTTTATGTGAAATCTTGAACAAAGTGGTAAGGTTATGAAACTTGATGTCGAAAGTCGTAATGGTATCCTTCATGTAATGAATGATGGACTTAAGGTTGATTGGCCGGAACAATATCACATCAATCCTTTATAAAGTCATGATGAACTTCTTGTCGCCATGGTGAGATAGCCCTAATAGACCTTGCTTTGGTAGGGTAAATGTAATTAGGTCATGAACTTGATATGAGACCCATTTTTATGAACCTTAATGTGAATTAATCTATAAGAACTAAGGCTAGCACCGAGTGAGTATGGTAAGGAAGTAGTTCTAGTTAAAGAGTGAGACTAGAATACAAAGAAGCCTTTCATATTTTCTTAACCATGTGCCTACATGGGATGTGTCTAAGTTATATCATTGGCAAGTAGAACAACCTCATCAGAGTAGGATAGAACTCTGGATTCCATGCTTTGCTACCATGGTCTATGTCGGTTATTGCCTATTCTCATCATATGTGATACATATTATCATTATATAAGTTCTATGAGGTTTGGCATTAGAGAAGTTCTATGGTATACATATTAGCATTAGACATTGCACAATAGGCTTTGAAGGTGTTAGTAAGAGTCCCTAGGTCTTGTCCAAGACCATTACTTGAATGTCCTTTATGTGATGTATGTCTCTCAAATGAACTAATGACTTAATGATATAAAGTATGTAAATGAATAAGTACCTAATCTAAAGTAACTTAAGGATTTCTTAGCTAAAATGTGAAGAGTGCATATGGGATGATCTCTTCATGTCTTATCTTTGAAAGTATTGAGAATGACTCTAGTTAGGGAAGATGTTTGATGTTGTAGACATGATCTAAGCCTTAGGTAGTCTTAAGGACTATTTAGGTAATCTTGTAGAGGTCAGTCATGGACGTTATCTTCTTGATTTACTTAAGTAGGTCTTTTGATAGACTTTGGAATGAAAGTGTCCTATCATATATGTGTTGGTGTGTTTAGTGAGAATGATTTTATCCTAGGGAGTCTGTAGGATCTCTTGAGTGTGTGTGTAAGGGATTGTACGGGCGGTTTCTTCACAACTCGCTCAAGTGAGGCTTAGAATTCATCTTTGGTAGAAGAATCTTACATTTATGTTTATGATGCTTGTAAGTGTGTATGTGACTTATTATAGGTAATCTTGAGGGTTGTTTAGGCACATATAGAGAGGGTGTATGAGCAGTCTCTCTTTGTGTGACTTAAGTGAATCTTAGGATAACTGTTAGTGAGAAAATTACATGCTAGGAAGTGTTAAAAGGGAAGACAAGAGAATTCACTGTAACAGTGAAGAACTTCACTGTACAGTGAATTGAACTCACTGTAATGTGAGTTCTAAAAATGTAATTTTTGGTTAAATGTTATCTTATGTATTTCTAAGTTGATAAATGTTGTTCTTATGATTATAATATGATTTTCAAATGAAAAGATGCATATTTTCAATAAATGTCCATTTTCATAATTTTTATGCATAAGCCATACTTAGTATATGTGGTTGTACTAATTTCATATTTTTATCTATCTATATAGTTCTTGGTAGGTGAAGAGCTTTTCGGAAGAAGATTTGGATTTAGAATATCGTTCAAGAGAAGTTGAAGTATGTCCTCACTTGACTCGAGAGCATATATGTCTTTTATGTTTCGTTTATGAAGTATTGTAATAGACTATATAGTACTATGTTTCCTATTTCGTATGGGCCGTGTCCTAAGTACTCTTAAGACTATGTTATGTTTTGTGAAAATTTTTAATCCGCACTACTTTTCATTATGTATATGCAATGAATGACATGAAAGGGCTTGTATAAGACCTCCGAAAGGTCGAGTACGCCGTGCCACAATCCGAGATTGTGACCTAATTTCTAGGGTGTGATCTCGGATGTGACAAGTATATCCAAGTTCATCCAATAGTTTTTGCTTAGTATGAGCATCCACTCCAACTATATACAATGAGTTTTTATCTGCATTTGCATGTAATCCCGAGTCTCTAGAAAATTTCATGAAAGATTCATTTAAGATCCTAGTAGAAGTTAGATCAACCAGACAGTAAATTAATAGATCATCAACAAAACAAACATGTATACTCTCTAGTATCGTGCACATTGAATGGAAATTGAAGTTTCCATTCTTTGTGAGCTGTTGTAGTTTCCTATAAGATACTCCATAACCAATATAAATAGATAGGATGGCATTAAGTCTCTTTGTCTTAATTCTCTCTAAGCATGAAAGGGTTTTGTTGATCCTTCATTCAATTACAATGAATAGGATACAGTGGTCACACAACTTATGGATGCAATGAACTTAGTAGAAAATTCCATCTCAATCACTAATTGCTTTAAAAAAAACTACACGTCTAGGGGATATTCATTTCCTTCCATAACTTTTGAATATTTTATGGCTAAATAACACATTGTCCAAAATACTTTTACCTTCAATTAATGCATATTGAGCCCTTCCAACCAACCCTACTATTACAATTTGTAATCTCCATGTAAGGATTTTTTATATGATTTTGTACAAAGATGTGCAACATGCAATAGGCCTATAGTCCTTAACTTTTGTAGGGGATGGAACTTTAGGAATTAAAGTAATGATTGTTGTATTTATCGCAGGCAAAAGAGCATCAGTGATAAAGAATATTGCTTCAATAATCTCCGTATATGTTACTTTTTTATCAGTTTTTTTTTGTTACATAGTCAAACACATACCTATCTTCACCACCTCATCATTTAAACAAGATAAATTACTAGAACTAGCCCCCACTAGTCCAATAAATCCAGCATCAACTGCTCTCGGATCAGAAAACTTAATATTTCTCTCGATGTAGATGGAACTAATAGCATTGTGACTACATCTAATCTTCCATTGAAAATACTTAGAATTAGAATCTCCACACTCAATCCAAGTTGCTCTAGACTTCTGCCTTACCACCTCTTCTTCGACCCTGCTTCACTTCTCCATTTCTAATAATAGCATTTTTTACTGATCAAATAACATTTTATTCAACAGGTCATCCTGTCTTTGTCACTGAATATTGTCAAGCTTCTCTCTTGCTACATGTAATTTATGTGAAAATGCAGCCATAAATTTGTTTATATCCTTTAGTTGCTTCAATTTTTTTCCAGACCCTAACCATAGGAAGTCCAGTGATCTCCATCTCCCATACTTGATTCATAGTGCTTCTAAAATCTGGGTGCTCCATTATGTTAGGGAAAAATTTGAAAAGTCTAGGATGCAAAGTAGTATCAGAACAACATTTAATCACAATACTGAGGGATTAAGATAATCATCTTCCACCTGTCCATACTGTTGCAACCATTTTAAATCCTCTATTGCCCAATTTATTTTACTATACACTCTCATGCATACCTCTTACTTATTACACCAAGTAAAATGTCACCGTGTATTTCTTAATTATATCAGTTGCAATAAATCCAGCATACCTTGGAGCCCCTCATCTTCACTATAATTCACATGTGATCTCATTCTGTCGTCTGATCCCAATACATTATAGAAATCACCACACAAGATCCAAGGATAATTGTAGCTCACATCAAGTTGATTCAAATTATCCCATGGGAGGGTTAATTCTTTCATAGCAAAAACTACAGTAAAGTATAGTTGACATTGAATTCTAGGATCCTCAATAATACAATGTATGTATGCATCATTTACCTCCATAACATTTAACATTGAGACACTTCTTCCATATCAATAGAAATTTTCCATTAGGCATATGTGCATAATTATAGCAAGATTCCCAATCTTTCGCAAAATTTTTCAAATACTCTTAGCTTTTTGTTTCTTCACCTTAGTCTCCAAACAACCAAACACTTCTATTTTATTTTTTGCCAAAAAGAGCCTCATCTTCTTCTTATTATGGGCCTGATTCGAGCCCCTAATATTCCATGTAGATAGGATTATGGTGGAACAAATGGCATGAGGTTGTCATCACCTTCTTTCCGTGCATAAACCATAGTATTTCTATCTCTAGTGCTTGCCTTCATTTCTTCTTGTTGTATATCTTCGAACTTATGCTTAATCATCATTACACTTTCAGTATCAATGATTTGATTACCACTTCTTTGTACTATTATTTCAGTCATTTCAATTATCCATTCTGGTTGTTCCAACACCTTGTGGAGGGTTTGAATTTCAACTGCTCAGTAACCCTGTCCGACTTTTGTTTAACATGTCATACGTGTTCTTTCTCTTTATACCTCTACATTCTTGAAGGAAATTCCCTTACCTCCTCCAGCCATTGATTATCCACATCATTGTGTCCGAATTTCAGACACTCATTGCAATACTTTGGCCTCCATTCATATTTCACTGATCGGTCCCATGGCCTAGAAAGTGTTTTAATCACTATTAGCTCATTCAAAGCCTGTAATACATCTATTTCAATAAAATTCCTAGCATAGGAAATCTTTCTGCATTTTCTATGAACCTATTTGTATGTATAGTACGCCCTACTGCACTCACAACCTTACTTAATGCTTCAACCAATCAGTAATCCACATGTAGCCCAGGAAATTTTACCCATAGAGAAACTAGACTAAGTGCCTCCTTATTTAGCTCAAAATCTAATTTCCATTACTTAAGGATTAATGGTCGATTGTTTACATAGTATGACCCTTCCATGAGAATTCTCTTATTTTCACACCGCGCCTGAAATTTAAATATGTAATAACCATCTTCGTGGAAAAGAATCTTAGGTTTAGCCTTCCAAACTTTCATTGCATAGTTTTCTAATTGATTAATCGATGGATTATCTCCTAGTACATAGCGAATTAGTGACGATTTCCAATTTTAAACCTGATATTATATATTTGCCTCCTCAATTTGTACCGTTAAAATTTTGTCTTTTAATATTTGAGGAACACAGTTTAGAGTCTTACCCTCTCGTCGATTCCCCCATTCTTGTACAATATTTTGAATTGGACTAGAAGGTTTTCCATCCGTAAATAGCACTCGCCGAATCGCTGGTTCTCTACTCTCATTTTTGACTGTTATAAGCTGCACTTCTTCTTCCAAGCTGCTCGTATCAGTTTCCTCATATATAGTCTTAAAATTCAGTGGTAGGTAACTTTCAAACGTGATAGGTTGGAGGTTTCTAGGTATTCCAATCGCCGAAGTAACATAGTTTTTACCCGATGTTGTTGCTCGATGTCGCACCATAGGTTGGTTCGTTCACAATTGCTACCTTGTTATTGTGCGCCGAGTGAAAACCAAACATGCGCCTTTTGACCTTCGAATCATGAATTCTTTTCTCTACAAATCTGATAATTAATAGTAATTATACTAAGATATGAAATTATATATAAAAAAATTATTTTCATATAAATTTCATCATCAATTACAATGAAGTGTCGCATTACCAAAAACGAAAATACAATTCTGTTGACATTGTTTTTAAACTCCTAACAAGTTTAAAAAATAATTACATCATGTACAAATGAGAAAATCTATAAACAATTCTTAGCAACAATAGAAAATGAACTAAAGACATGTCACTTTTCTAACAATTTCACTTCCATCATCAATCACCTCAACTTTTCGAATATACTAACATTGCATAATTTTTTGAGGGTCCTTAACAACTCTCTATGCTATGATTTTTTTGAATGTAGAAGATTAACTACTATAAATCGAACTCTGACATAACCCTTTACATTTGATAAATTATAATATTATCATGTTATATGTCAAAAGTGAAACCTCTGCTATATTTTTTGAGTGTATAACATTAGTATGTTTGTAGATCGTTTAAGTAGACATCATACTGATAGATATTCTTTATATTACGAATAGTATGATACCAATCATCTTTTGCAGTAGTTTGGACTCTTGCATCATTAATATTTTCAGAAGCATAACAAATACACTTCATTGGACAAATTTTAACAATATTAGTTCAAGTTCTTCGTCGGTTCTTGCCATTAGCCTCTCCATCTAGTACTTATATATAGTACTTATACAATATCAATATATACATATGTTTTCGTTTATTTTTATTGAAAACATTTTGTTTCACCTATACAAGTAAATGACCTTTTGTAATATTGACTCTTACACAATGCTGTATATTTATGGTTTAGAGTACATAAATTTCATACATTTTGTGGGCTAGTTACATTCTGTCTCAATTTTTTTTTTCAATTACAGAGATTCTGAACTTTTCATTGCTCTTTGATATATTCCTTGTTGGTCTGATACATTGCAAAAATGATCAATTACTTAATGGGAGGAATGTATTTGAGAAGGGATAGAGATGCATCTGAGAGGTGATAAGGATGTATTCGAGAGGAGATATGAATGCATCCAAGATGTGATTTTTACAATATTTTTTTAAAATGATAGAAAATTTTAGAGATCATGATCTCCTAAATTGTATATTTCATATTTATGTTTGGAAAATTACATAAATTGATACATTTAAACAAATAATTATTAATTAAAGCGATATTTCTTATTTACTACCATTTATAGCAATAATATGTTAAATCTGCAATATGTATTAAAAGTGAATTATGTATACAATACATATGAATTATAATTATTTTTTGAAATATATTATGTTTGTTTGGTAAAAATTTGACACATTGTATTATAAGTATATTAAAATGTATGTTAAAGTATTATCCATTATTAAAACTTGTATTATATGTGAATAATAAATTATATTTTTGAAATATGTAGTAAACTTGTATTATAAATGAATTAAAAGTGATCAAATGAAAAAAAATGTTATTGCTATAAATGATAAATATATTTTTATTATAGTTCCTCCATTTAAAAAAGAATGTCCATATTTTTTTTTTAGTTTGTTTAAAAAAGAATGTTCTCTTTCCTTTTTTGGCTACAAGTTAACTTTGACTTTCCACGTGTCATGTTTAAGATCACAAGATTAAAGGACATTTTGGTACATTTGACATAATTTTAATTTAGAATCAGAAGATTACAAAGTCTTTTTTTTTCTTAAACTCCATTTTAAGTCAAATTAGACTATCTTTTTTTAAACAGAGGGAATAGTATATTTACTTAAATTTCCTTTTATGTTTTCTAATAAATAATAGGTCGAACATTGTCTATGAAGTAAAGCCCAAACATGAGAAAATGCCCATCCAAGTTCACATTATACTTTGGACTGGGCCACCATATTTAGCCCAACTAAAATAATTTGGTTTCTGACATAAGCAAAAAGTTGTGAAGGATTCGAATCTTTCCCTTTCCACAAGTTCCAACAATAATAGTGGGCCCACAACTTTCCCCTCGCAATAAATGTTCCTCTCGACTCACTCTTACCCAAGAACCTATATACAAACAAACACCCACAGCGCATTTTAGCATCCACACCCCAATGTTATACTTAATGACAAAATTATTAAATTACACTATGCTAAAATGCTCATCTCTTTTTTCCCTAGTCACTTTCACTCCATCAGTAATTTTATACATAAATATATACTTTTATTTTACCTTATTTTATATTCGATATCCTTCAATTTTAACTATGTATAAATAGATAATTAAATTTGTACTCCCTTTATTTTAAAAAGATTGATCTAGTTTGACTTTGAACGAAATTTAATAAAAGAAAGAAATTTTTTTAATCTTATGATTTTAAATTAAAGTTTATGTTAAATGTACCAAAATATCCTTTAATCTTGTGGTTTTAAACATATTGCGTGGAAAGTTAAAGTGTTGTCAAAAATGAAAGAGATCATTCTTTTTAAAATAAACTAAAAAGAAAATAAAGACATTCTTTTTTTAACGGAGAGAGTATAAGATTAAATAAAAAGACACACATATGTTACGTGATATTTTATATGACAATTTATATCTTACGTGATGTATTATGTGATATATGACTCATAAGTCTACTTATTCAATTTACCTATTTGTACTCACAATCAAAGTTTAAGAATATAATAAATATAAATAAGATTAAGTTACATATTATATTTATTGCATTATGGTTTTTGGATGTGTACACATGTACTATGCTAAAATACGCACTTCTCTATAGTCAATTTCAACTCTTTTCGCTCAGAGTCATATCAATAATAACCTATACATACACCATTTTTGTATCTATACATACCTACAGTCATTTTCAGTTCACACTGTAAAAATCATCACAAAACTATAGAGCGAGGTTTAATGTGCATTTGTGGAGGAAGAAACTCCCAAGTTTAATCAACTTTCTGGAGATACTTTCTGTCGCTTTCAGTGTGGATGATCCAAGAGTTAGCTTCAATGCGAACTAGCAAAACCTAGTTTTTTCTCTGTTCGTAAGTGAGTTTTCCGATTACGAAGTCTGAGTTTTTTTTTATGGAAATGTGATGTGGTTGTTTTGGATAATAATGTGGCTTTGTTTTCTGTTTTTTCTAAGGTTTGAGTGTTGCGGTATTTGTTACTTGACGAGATGTTTGGGTTCTCGAAAAGGCGAATGAAACTCGGGAGGTAATGACATACTTATTTATCTCTAGAAACTGCATATAAGTAGCTATAATGTGTGTACTGTTGTACATTAGTTCTGTTTACTAGCATGTTTGTGTGTTGTACTGTGGTGTGGTTAGTTTTCTATGAATGATTGTGCTTTTTAGTGTTTAGGAATGAGAAGCTGGAGCTTATTGGTTTTGTCCCCGGAGATTGTGCATATTTCAATTTCAAAAGAGATTTCTTGTATGTATATCTTAGTTTAAGAAACTATCAACCTGTTAAATTAGTCAATTTGGTTCCAAGACCTAATCATGTTGTCATGGTCTAGAAAAAGTATAATTCTTTTCTAGAATTGGTTGCTAGTGGCAGAAGAACTTAGGATTTCCTCCTCAAAGTAGCGGTATTTGGAGACATTTAGCAGAGCTTTACTATTTTTGAGTTTCAATTGGGTTCTTTATCAAACATTAGAATTTAGCAACTGGATGTTGCCTTTACCTCATTAGATGGAGGTCTCCATGAGCCTTTTCTAGGAGGTGTAGCTTTTTTTCCCCATTCAAAAGCTATAAATTGCATTTGTAAGAGGTCAGGTACTGAATGCATTATTGCAATTGACATGGGTGAGCTACAACTTTGCTCATTGTCTTGTATTTGACTCATTATTAAAGTTTTATGATCTCTATCCATGGAACACTTGTGGAAGGCAAAACTGACTTAACGTTAATTACGTTAGGTAAGAGAGCATTACTGAAAGATTTTCCCTTATGTCAGATATGGTTTTGCTTTCCTTGCAATCCTTTCCATCTGTAAGATGCAATTTCACTCAATTAATAATTATGCCTTAATCCCGAACTAGTTAGGGTTGTATAAGATGAATCCCCTGAATCAATTGCACTCCCATTTCAGATCCTCATGTGAAAGATGCCATTGCGATCGCTAGTACAATTTTTGGCATGCCTTATACTGTATATAAACAGTAATATGAAGTCCTTGATTACCTAAGCTGCTAAAATCCTTCTACTGATATTTGATACTCAAGGCTTTTTGATCTCTCATGTGCATTTGTTATTGGACTTCTTAAGGATATGGATTTCCTCACTATAGCTAGGTCTTCTTAATCATATGCTATTTATATCTGTCTGAGCTCATCACTATTTTACTCAGATTGAACTCAGCTCAAGGAACTAGAAGTCCTATGAGGCACCCCAAGCGTTCTAGCAATTCCAGTGTAAGACCTCTATTGCAACTTATCCTTGTGTTGCATACGAGAAGCATAAAGTTTAAGCTCTTTCTGCATCACAGGGTGAAGCTGTTCCTCCCAGTAATAATGATTCTGAAGAAAAGAGCTGTCAATGCTCATCAGGTGCACCTGAGTTTAACGATTGTGCTTCAGGTGGCTCAGAAAATTGGATGCTTCTTTCTATAGCTGGAGAGAAACCTACACCTCGCTTCAATGTAACTGACTACTGTTCAAAGATATCACATGTTATTAAATTTGTGATGCCTTGAAAACTTAACATCTTGCTTTTACTGAGTAGCATGCCGCAGCTGTTGTTGGGAACAAGATGGTGGTTGTCGGTGGAGAAACTGGTAGCCGTATGTTAGAGGATGTGCAGGTAAACTATGATTGTTTCTTAAGTAACATTATTTCATGTTTGATGACTCCTGCCTTAATATATAAACAGAAATATTGATCTTTTTTGCGCTTCAAATGGGATAGTGTTTGATTTCATTGTGGAATGCGAAGGATAATTATCACCAATGATTAACATCAAACATTTGATAAGTAAGAAATTATAATATTAAAGGTGATTTGCTGACTTTAGAAGTTAGATTCTAAAGGAAACACATGTACATGGATGACGTTTGTAGAATAAAACACGTGAATAGACAGAAATATGATTTAAATGTCTGTGCCCAACAGTAAGAAGCTTCTTCATCTTGGTTCGTGGAGGGATTTTTGGAATTATGAAACCTTTTATTTTCCTTTTCTACTGACCTTTTAAGTCACAAGAGAATTTCTGCAGTTGGTACTTTTGTTCTTCCAAAGGACCCAATGGTCAATTGCCTAGCATTGGGTATATCTTATAAAGAAGAGACTGTTACATAGAGGGGGACTAGACCTGACCTCAATTGTAGATATAAAAGGAGAGGAGCTAACTCTTGTCAGGGCACTTTGTAAAGAAAAATATGCAAAGAGTTAGTGTGAGCTTTGTTACCACTTACCAGTTGAGCTATACAATCAGTTTACAAAATCTTTCCAAGTAAAGTATCTGATCTAGGTCTAATTCTAAAATTAGTTATGCCTTGTTTATCCAACTTCGAGAAGATATGCTGGACTAAACTATCTCCCCTGTTTGTCATCTCTTTTAAATCTGTTATCAACGCTCCAATCTGCAGTTGTGTTGATTTTGAAAAATGGGAAATGATTAGCTAGTAACTGAGACGAGTTTCAATCATTAGTGTCGTGGAAATTGCTTTGTAGGTGGCATACTTGATACCAGTGGCATGTGTTCATTTTCATTTCAGGTGCTAAATTTTGATAGCTTTTCCTGGACAACAGCTTCATCAAAGCTCTACCTCTCGCCCACCAGTCTTCCTCTAAAGATCCCAGCATGCAAGGGTCATGCTTTGGTAACCTTTACTCTAATTTTCTATTCTACTTTGTTGCTTTACTTTTGGATTTTACTTGTCAAGATACTGTTATGGATTTAGAGATGCACCATGTCTTGGTGATTTTTCTCTTTCAAGTAAGAGTTTGTAGATTTTGAGAGCCTGCTAATGGAAACATGCAATGACCTAGCTAACATCCATTTAAAGAAATTTGAAAAGCTTCCTACCTGAAGATGGTAGTCATCTTTGAATCCCACAAAAGGTAGAAAAACTGAAGGTCACTTTCCCAAAAATGTTTCTGTACGATATTTCCTCTATCCTATTATAGTTGATATTGGTTAATAAGTCACCGAGATTAACAGAAGAAAGTCTGGATATGTTATTATGTGTGAGTTTTAGGTAGACCAACAACAACAACAGCAACAACATACCTGGTGTAATTCCATAAGGCGGGGTCTAGAGAGGGTAAAATGTATGCAGCCCTTGCCCTACCCCCGGAAGGTAGAGAGACTGTTTCCAAAAGACTCATGGCTCAGTTTACGCATATCAAAGAACATACAGAAAAAAAGAAATAGAACAAGTACTAGAGGAAGCATCCATAACATTCATAAAAATTCTTACAATTCCAAAGAGGCAAGACTAAAATTTCCTCCTTAGAAGAGTCTAAGGATATCTACCTCTTTGTTGCAGAATTAATTAGTGTTCTTCAAGCACAAGACAATATTATTGAGGGTGTTTTTTAAGCACAAAGCAGATGAAAAAGTTAATTATCCTCCTTGCAATTACGGCAAAAAGAAATTACACTTGGAAATTTTTTGTTGGTGGAGACCTGATGCAATATGTGAAAATTGCAAACAAATAATCCATGTTACGAAAGTGTGCAAGTTTAAAAACAGTCCTCAAGCACAAATAGTAGAAACAGAAATTGAGGAACAATTTTTTTAGATTGCTTCATAGGAGGAGTGTTAAAACTTGTTTTCAGTTATTGAAGTGATTTTTCTAGCATAATAAGTTGCTTAGTTATAGGGTAAAATTGAATTTTAAAATTCTATTAGGTTGTTGTAGTCTAACGAAAATTTTCCTATGCTTATATTATGAGACTCCTATGCTTAACTAAACTGAGAGACAATTATTTAGAAGAAAGAACAAAATTGGGGGTAGGGGAAGGGGGATTACAGTGCAGGGAATAGAACCCTTGCCAATAAGATGAACATCCAGGTAGTCAACCAACTGAGTTGTACCATCTTCTAAAAAATCAATAAGGCTGCCTGTAGGGCTGTGCATTCGATAGTTCGGTTCGGTTTCGGGTTTTTCTTTTCGGTTTTCGGTTCTTATAATAAGTGTACCGAACACCAAAACCAAAATACTTCAGTTCAGTTTATGTTATTTCGGTTCGGATTTTCTTGAAAACAAATAATAATCACAATATAAGTTACCTGCTGGAGCTGGTCGCCGCCTCGGCGGTCGGTTGCGTCAGCTGCTTCTGGATTCTGGTTGCGGCAGTCGTCTGGACGTCGGCGATGGGAGACGGAGGAGTAAGGAGTTTGAACTTTGAAAAGTTTGTGCAGTGTGCGGCAATGAAAAATTAAAAAAATGGAAACTGAAAATTTGGTAAGTGTGCGGTGATAAAGTGAAAACTTAAAAAATTTGTTCTGGAGCCTAAGCTGGCTGAGAAACCACTTTTTGAAAAAAATAATAATTGTTACAATTGGAAGATGTGGAGGGTGTGTAAATTGTTGGCTTTTTTTTTTAAAGGAAAGAAATCATTTTTTTCTGGAACGGATTAAAATAGCTAGAAGAGCAAACAAAATGGAAAGAAGGGACTGTACTGGATGTTTGGAGAACATCTAAATGAATTTTACCTGAACGTTCTAACTCCCAATCACAAAGATATTTGTTATCAGTACCTGATTTCAGATGAAGAAGAGAAATAAGTGTTCTTGTACAAGTCTACTACATGTGGTACTTCTATGGTAGCAATGCTGTTATAGTCCAATTTGTTAATCTAATTAGTGTATCCTTTTGTGGTGTTAAGTGTGTCGTGTTGGAGTACTGTTCATCAGAAAATTTATCCATTATTTCCCAGGTTCAATGGGGGAAAAAGATTCTTATGGTTGGAGGGAAAACAGACCCTTCAAGTGACAAAGTCTCAGGTTAACTTTCTGCTAATTTTACAGTGTTTCTATCTAGTCCAACTGTGCTTTCCACTCTATACTTCTTCCTAAATTGTCTGTTGCAGTCTGGGCGTTTGACACTGAAACTGAATGCTGGTCACTTCTGGAAGCAAAGGGAGATGTTCCGGTAAAAGCTTCTAGTCTCCTCCTGTGCAATCTGATTGTGCATACGCTTTTCTGCCTTTGTGGTATTCACTTCATAGAAGTCATCGCTCAGTTTAACACGATATAAAGTAGACTCGAGTGTATCTATTATTGAAAAAGTAATAGTTAATATCTTGTTTTCTGCACCACGTCTCACTAAGTCCGGTGAAGTAAACTTCTATAAACTCTCTCTTTTTGCATGAGGTATTATCTTATTCTTTTTAGATAAAAGGGAAACTGAAGGAAAGTATTAAAGACTTATCAGCATGATGTCTGACACCTGCGGTGCAATTCGTCAATTTTTTTGCTTTCTTTTTAACTCGCCAATTCAATCGACAGGTTGCGCGTAGTGGTCATACTGTCCTTAGAGCAAGCTCAGTTTTGATTTTATTTGGGGGTGAAGACGTAAAGAGGAGGAAGCTAAACGATTTGCATATGTTTGATCTTAAATCCTTGACATGGCTGCCACTTCATTGCACGTAAGTTGCTAAAGGATATATCATTTATAGTATTTTTTACCAAAATAAGCTATTTTTAAAACCAATTTACCTAACTAGTACGTTTTTTTAATTTTTACAAAAGTAGTATAAACGTACTTCATAGTAATGTTTTAGGTTATTTTTATTTTAAAAATTCAATGGACAAAAATTGACGGAGCTGAAGACGTTAAATTAATAATCGTTACTCACAGTAACGTTCTAGGTGTAAAATGTTACTCGCAATAACGTTTATTGAGAATTCAATCACGTCCAATCCTGCATATTCAGAATCAAATCCTGCAAATTTAAAACGTTACTATGAGTAACATTTCTTAAGAATTCAATCACGGGCCTTCGACTCCTGCAAATTTAGCATCGAATCCTGCAAAATTAGCTATAAAACGTTACTCATAGTAATGTGAGTAACGTTTTATCTTAAAAACGTGACTGTGAGTTAAAGTCATATTCCTCTATTTTTCAAACTGACCACATGTGATTATAAAACAAATATTATTGTAAAGAATGTTTTGTATATTCCAACAATATTCATCCTTACTTGATGAAAAATAAGAAATAGTAAGATATTTTTTTTGTAAATAATATTAATAAATTAGAAAAATAATTTTAAAGTTATAGTATTTGACTTATTTAATTCATACTTGATGAAGTTTTGTGAATATTATATTAACAATGAGCCACACAAGTAAAAATTTTGTTGAATATTGTTGGAATATGCAAAAAAATCCTTACAACAACATTTGTTTTATAATCACATGTGGTCAGTTTGAAAAATGGAGGAATACGACTTTAACATAGTGTTGTACCTGATAGTCACGTTTTTAAGAGTCTAAATTTGCAAGAGTCGAAGACCCGTGATTGGATCCTTAAGTGAGTAGCGTTTTAGGTGTAAAAGTAACGTTTTAAGTTTGCAGGATTTGATTCTGATTGGATTCTCAATAGACGTTATTGCGAGTAACATTTTACACCTTAAACGTTACTCACAATAATGCTTATTAATTTAACGTCGTCAGCTCCTCAGTTTTTGTCCGTTGAGTTTTAAAAATAAAAATAACCTAAAACGTTACTATGAAGTATGTTTATACTACTTTTGTAAAAAAAATTAAAAAGTATTTGTTAGGTGAATTGATTTAAAAATAACTTATTTTGGTAAAAAAAAATCTCATTTATATGATTGCTAACGCTCCTGCTCCTTGGGCCATTAACTTTACCGATGGTGGCATTATCGGGCTTGTTTCTTGATTAGTACTACATGCATGCAGGGGAACAGGTCCTTCACCAAGATCAAACCATGTGTCTGCCCTCTATGATGATAAATTACTCCTAATTTTTGGTGGATCGTCAAAGTCCAGGACGTTAAATGACTTGTACACGCTTGACTTTGAGACGGTTTGTGGAATGAACTCTTAAGCTCTCCTTTCCCCGAATGAAAGAAAATTTCTTCTATATGCAACACTCTAATGCCAGATGTTCATGTTCACCTCAGATGGCATGGTCAAGAATTAAAATACGTGGATTCCATCCTTCACCTAGAGCTGGTTGTTGTGGAGTGCTTTGTGGAACTAAATGGTATATTGCTGGGGGTGGTAGCAGGAAAAGAAGTATGTCTAAATAGCTAATAACTGCAGCCTTCTACTTCATCATCATCGATACACAACTCAACAAAGAAATGCATTTAATAGGATATTTGCTACTTAAGCTTTCTGATTTTGAATTTATTCTTCTCCTTCTTCCCTTTGTTTCCATTCTTAGTACGTAACCATGCTTTTTTCCTCAGGACATGCTGAGACTTTAATATTTGATGTTCTAAAACTTGAATGGTCTGTTGCTGTTGCTTCACCAGCTTCTTCTATCACAACCAACAAGGTTCAGTTCAGTTTTTCTTTTCACTTTCTCACAATTATGATACATGCTTCTTGCCTTTTGACATTATGTCAATCAACTTCTATGTCAGTCAACTCACAGTATATGCTCTTGTGGTGCTATTTTTGAATTTTATGGTCAACTCAAATAATTTATTCTCCAGTATCTGATATGGTCCAGACCTAGCAAAGATTTGCCATGCTTTGTTTTGCATGTGAAAGTATGACTATTATAATTTATGTTAAATATTACTCCCTCTATTTCAATTTATTTCAATTTATTTGTCCTACTTTCCTTTTTAGTTCGTATAAAAAAGAATGCCTCTTCCCCTTTTTAGTTCGTATAAAAAAGAATGCCTCTCTCCCCTTGAAATTGGTAATGTTGTATTCCTTGGCATTAAGGATATGCTGGAGACCTTCAGAAAGAACCAAAAAGAGAATGTAGGAAGCTACTTACAGAGATCCCAACAAATCTACTAGTTCTAATTCATCTATTTCTATCTTTTTACACCAATAATTAAAAGATACAATACAATTCCATTCAACTTTATGAATGGAATTGGACCTATCTCGGAAACAGTCTCTCTACCTCCACGAGGTAGTGGTAAGGTCTGCATACATTCTACCCCATACCCCACTTGTGGGATTTCATTGGGTATGTTGTTGTTGTGTTTGGACTTGCCCCCAAGGCTTTGGCCTAGTTGTAAAAGCCAATGCATGATGTGTGGGTTATAGGTGCATATCATGTGTTTCAACCACACTGTGGAGAAAAGCTGGTATTTAAGTGGAGAAGAATGGGGGACATTATCCACCGAGTTCAAACCGTGTGTGGCCGGCCATTGGGGATTTTGGTGATCAAAAAGAAGTATTGAACTTAGGGTTAGTGTTTGAAAAAGATAGTTGAATATTTTTGTTTTTTGTTAAATTATTTTATGACAAAACTTGACAGTTAGCTTTCAAAAGTAAAAATAAATATTTTAATCTAAGCATCAATTTTCTTGTTTATGAAAAACTTCTCTAAAGCAAAAGGGTTGTTAAGGACTTAGTCGTGTGGTCTATTATAATGTGCACCTATGAAAACTTCTCTAAAGCAAAAGGGTTGTTAAGGACTTAGTTGTGTGGTCTATTATAAAGTGTACCTATGATCTGATGTTTGAACCTGTACTTTAACAAATTTACATGCTCTTGCTCTAGATTGCATCACATAAAGGTGACAATTTTGGTGGATCATGTAAGTATATTTCAACATTTTAATGAATACCAGGGATTCAGCCTCGTCCTTGTGCAGCATAAGGAAAGGGATTTTCTTGTGGGTTTTGGTGGTTTCAAGAAAGATCCATCAAATGAGGTAACATGAAATCCAGAACTTTTGCTGTATAATCATCTATTAGCTAGCGCTGACATATTATCTTCTTAAAGTCAAATTCTCATGTACAAAGTATTTGCTTTGCCTCATTTCATCTTTCTTTTACAGGTTGAGGTACTTATTATGGAAAAAAATGAATTGTCAATGGGTCGCAGATCAAGCTTAAGTAAAGCTGCTGGGAACTTGCTATCTGGGAATCGTTTGACATCCACTGGGCCTGCTTCTCAGCCAGTTAATGGTACTACTACCTCTCATGTGGATTCCATAGCGAGACAGAATCTAGCCTCTGCGGTTGAGCATCATGGCTCTGGTAGAAAATCATTGTCAGAGTCTTTACTCATTGATCCTAGTTCTGTGTCTGGTAATGTCTCACTTCGCAAGCAATTTTCCAATGATGAAGACGCCAGTGCAAAGATGACTAAGACTTCAGGAGATGAAAGTCCTTCACAGGTAAACTATATCAACTATTCTAGTATTTCACTCTTCACAATCTCAGGTCCCTGAGTAGATGGATGAGTACATATGACCTATCAAACAAAGTTTTGGATTTGCATTTTCGGTGGAGGGGGCCATGAAATAGGATACTGGTTAAGATTAAGATAATATGTTGGTTGAATTAGATGGGAAAAGAATTTGGAAAAGGATCAATAGGTTAGGGGTTCGAGCCGTGGAATTAGCGACTGATGCTTGTGTTAAGGTAGGCTGCCTACATTACAATTTACACCCCCTTGAAGTGTGGCCTTCCCTGGACCATGCGTGAACACGTGATTCGAGCACCGGTCTGCCCTTTGATTAATTTGGTTTGAAGTTCTCGAAGATCCTAGTTCTTTCTTGATGGCTATATGTTATCTGTTGAACATTGTAATTTCATGTGTTAGGTGTGTTTTATTCAGGAGGTTTTTATAGCTTGTTTTTTTCTATTTAATTGTTGCTGTTAGTGATCTCTTTATATACTGGGCTCGAAGATACAACAATTAGATTGATTTTAATTTACAATCAAGTGATCGTATGTTCTGAAGTTTATTTCGTTTCTTCTTATCAAACTGATGTTTCATTCATCTTCATTCTAAGGAACAAGGAGCAAAACAACTAGAAATAGGACTCAAAACTAGCAGCAATGGAGGTAAAAGTATGTCTGAGGAGATGTCTACTGTCTCTGAATCTGGACATTTGCCTACTCATTACAGACAAGCAAGTGCAAACCTTTTTCAAGACACTGATGATTTTGTCTTCCAAGAAGGTGATTATAAAGCTGGATTGCCAGCTTCATCAGGTGCTTGTCAGCAGTATGAAGCAAAACTTTCTTCCCTAATGAGAAAGAATGGAATTCTAGAAGGACAGCTGGCAGCTGCATTGGCTGGCCGTGAAGCTGCAGTGAAGAGTAAACAGGACATGGAGAAAAAGATGTCTGATGCTGTTAAGGAGATGGAGTTGCTTAAAGAAAAGCTAGCTAGTGTCGAAATGGCCCAGGAAGAGGCTAACAGTTTATCCAACATTGTCCACTCTGATAATGTCAGGCTTGAGCATGACGTGGCTTTCCTCAAGGCAGTTATGGATGATACACAGAAGGTAAAGAGAGGTTTTATTGTTTTATCTATTCCTAAAATGTCCTACCCAACTTTCCAGCTCACTCTTATTAAGTGTATGTCTACGATACCCAATGCAGGAACTGCATACAACAAGAGGAGTCCTTGCTGGAGAAAGAGCAAGAGCTTTCCAGTTGCAGGTATGATCACAATCATAAGAATGATAAAGGAAATCATAAGCAACATATTATTTCACATTATTCATCTTTTAGTTCTTATTCTGGGGTTGGGATGGGATGCTCGGGTAAGGGAAAACCGAGTGGGGAAGATCAACAGATGCTTAGGATATAGCTGCTCTATTTATGGTTTACCACTCAAAAGTTATACCATTATCTAAATATATAATTGCTTAATGCACATTTTGGCCACATGACCATCTTAGATAGAAATTTATTAGCTCTCTTTTGATTGTGTAACTTGCACGAATACATTATAAGCAGATAATGGAGATGTTCAATTGTTTTTATGGTTCTTCATATTGCTCCAAGAGGTTGTTTTTCAGACCTTGACATTGTACTTATTCAGGGAATATCGTTTGGTTTTGCAGGTTGAAGTTTTCCATTTAAAACAAAGATTGCAATCACTGGAGAATCGATCTCCAACACCTCGGAAACCTTTCCACGTTTAGAATATATAGTATGACACTTTGTATATTAGTTGCGACCAGATTAGGTACATATATGTTAGACTTGAATTGTCATTGACTTTTTTTAGGAAGAATCAAACAACTATCCAGATTGCTTAAGCCTGCAAAGTAGTTCACCTGGCAAAGTTCAAATTTTGTTAGAATATGAACTACAATGTTGTACATTAGCTGCAATTTCTATTGTATTGTACTAATATATTCCATATCAAGTCTACGAAAAAATTGTGAACCTAAATGAGTCGGTCAATACTATTCCAGTGGCTTAATCCCATAGTTCAACAGAAGTACCATTTTTTAATAGATACGTGTAAAACAACAAAAAAATTCTAAGTTAGGTTTTGAATATCACAACTTTAAAATGGGAAAAGATACTAATATCCCTGGTACTATATACTAATTTAGAGCAAATATTTTTAAAAAGTGACATGATTATATTTTTGTCGGTTCAAACACATACCCTTTTCGGTTTTGACATGTTAAGTGAAAAAAATGATTTAAAATTTATTTTTTAAAATTTATTTTTTAAAATTATTAAATTTAAATAGAAGTCATGTAATAGGTATATATATGATTCCTCTAGCAAAGTTTTGGAATATGTTTAATCCTTTTTTTAACACATGAATTATTTCACTTCTTTAGTTGAATGACTAATTTGAATTTATTTTTTTGGTGATCAAATTTCTCTCACTTGTCTTCTTAAATCTATCTCGACATATACAAAAAATAAATTACAAAGGATTTTTGGGAATAATGATGAATTTTAGGATTTTGCAAAGAACATTTTGAAGGGAAAAGGAGCAAATATACTCCTCAACAGTTGTGTAGATGAGCATGTGTTCCACGTATGCGTCTTTACTCAAAAAGAAGATTCGAGTTGAAATATCGTCACCAGTGAAGAGGTCTAGTTTTTGTTACCGTTCTCATTTTGAGGTCTGGGCACTCCGTTGTGATGGAAAAAAACACCTTCTAGGGGAACTGCACACAAAAAATGATGTTTCTGTATCAACTCGCAATCACAAATAAGATGATATCAGCTACTATATAAAACTGCCTGATTCAACTCATATCATCATATAATAAAACTATCGTTCGTTTGGAGTTTAATCAAATACAACCTTCCTCATTTATTTGAGGATGGGAGCAAATATGCTTTCCAAAGCTCATGTAAGCTGAGTTTTATGTCAATAAATTTGTTCAAAATTTTTGGTACAGGGATAAATTTACATTGACAGAAAAAGAGACTACAATAAATTACAACATGTGGGCAGCCATATTATACTCTGAAAGGAACAGGGTCCTATCTGATGGCAAAGAATTTCCAGAGTAAAGCACGAGGCAGCCGCAACAAGCACCTTATTTGTAAGGCTACAAAGAATCTACTCCTGGTGAAGACGATTTCTGCTGCTTTGATATCAGATGTCTGCCTACTGAATCAAATTCTCATACAAGTGCATGCAGCAGAACAAGAGAAGATCTTATGATGTGTTGTTTCCATTCCACATCATAAGAGCTCGGCTTCTTCCTGGTCTGCATCAGCATCCTCCACATCATTCTCCTCGTCTTCTTCGGGAGCATCAGGGTCTACTCCCTGCCAAAAATGGATAGGTTTATTTAAGAAAACAGTGGGAACAAAAAAAACTGACTACTGAAGTGCTGGTGTAAGTTCATTCAAGTTACGAAACTCAATGTATGCATGACAACAGGAACAAAGCAATGTAAACCAGAGGTACAGCCAAGTGAATTTGGTGTCCCGCGGTCAACTTTCCAATGTATACATGAATAGAGAAGTTCAAGAACAACTAGCTACAATATTTAGCAGAGAAAATACGTTGCATGATTAGATTTTAAAAAAGCATATTTAGAGATTGCTTTCACGTTGAACAGGAAACAAAACCTTGAGTTGCTTCTCCAGGCGATCCAATCCTTTCTTTGCAGCTTCATTTTGAGGATTTATCCTGACAGGCAGAGCATTGGTGTAAGTATCAAGAACTATGCTATTTTCATGCAAACTGCTCCATCTTTTTTTACTTTTTCCAATTTAAAGCATAATAGATTAGATAAGGTCTGATTTTGTGAGATTGATTATCCGACACTTCTAATTCCTTAAAAATTGGGCAAGAAAAGATTGCAATAGCATTCAAAGAGAAGGTACAACCTCAGTGCTGCCTGATAGTGTGACAAGGCATCTTGCAGCATATTTGTAGCAGCAAACACTTGGGCAAGCTTAACATGTAACGAGTCATCAGCCCAATCCTTGAGATATCGCTCAAGGAGAGAAACAGCTTCTCCATTTCGACCTTCAATGACATGCAATTCTGCCAAGGCTAGCGCAGCTCCAAGATAACCAGGTTCCAGCCTCAGTGCAGATTCATAGAACTTCTTCGCCTGTAAAAGGAGTTGGTACTTGAATTTCAAGAAAAAGAAACAAATAAAGTGCTACTCAGAAGTACAGCTATAATGTTAAGTTGTTTTTAAAATTTATAAGGTAACATTTTATTAATGTTGTGGGAAAAAGTCACGTATATAAGATGCATGCCAAAAAATAGAGAACCTACATAAAGATGTGGTTATCTACAAAGCCACCCAATCATCTATACATACATGAACCTTTCAGATCTTCAGAAATATGTAAATTAGAAGATAGCTGAAAGATTTTTTGTGCTTCAGTAAAACCATAAGAGGTTCTCAACCACTTCATTGACCACTAGACCACACCGTTAGGTGCTGGTTTTTTTTTTTTTTTTGCTTCTTATTTTCTTTCATCCTATTTGTTAAACTCTTTTGTCCCTGATTCTATTTCTGATGGGTGATTATTCTTTTCCTATTTTTCTTGGAGTTACTATCTATCCTTTTTGGATAAGAAGAACTATAAATCTCGATTTCAATGGAGTTTCAATCCCATCATTAGTATAGTAATTTTGATTTTCGAATTTGAATCTCATGATAGTTGGATTTTGGGTATGGTTAGTCTTACAGTTTATTAAAAGATAAAATAAAATAAAATAAAATAAGATAGTGATGGCTTCATTGATCAGTGGTGGAGAGCAAGAGGGAAGGAGACTCTGGCATGGAGCAAATTAAGGGTATGAAATTGGGGAAGAAGAATAAAGAGGAGAGAGAGTTGAAAAAGAAAAAGAAATAAATTTCAAAAACATATAGTTCAAATTGAGAGTGTCCTGTGGGATTTTTACATTGGTTTGGTGCTGTATATGCTCCTTCGTGTGCCCACGTTTCGTGACAACACGGCTGTTGTGGAAATGTATCAAAAGGGTGTATTTTATTGTGAATTTAAATGATTCTGTGGGGTAATAGGACCCTCGCCAACTTTAGGTTACTTCAAAAGAATTTGTCTAAGTTCAGGGGGAAATTTATGTAAATTCACTAGATTAAACAATAAAAGAGACTAGAAAAATATTTTTTATCCACCTATCAATTACTAGGAAATACTTTTTGACATATATATTTTATTCATCAATCAAACACCGGAAAAGAAGCACCAAGAATGCTTTCTAGAAAATACTATTCGTGAAAAACATTTTCCTTCATACCAAACACATCATAAGTCTTACAAAACCGGATTTTCTTTACAAGTAAAAGTGAAAAATGTCAAATGAAAATAATATATCTATATATAGTTGACACAAAAAGAAAAAAATTAAGTAATCATTATATCAAAAAATGGAAAATGGTCAAAAATGCTATATATGATATCCTGTTCTCGGTTTCTGTAGCTATGGTTTCATGTAGTTCAATAATAGTAATATTTTGTTGTAGCATTGTTCTGCTACTATCTATTGTTTTTGTTAATATCTATTGCCTATTTTACTTCCATCACGTCGTTTTTCTAGATTGCCCTTTTCTTGAGACGAGGGTCTATTGGTGAAAGACCTCTCTACTTTACCTCTGAGGTAGAGGTTTGGTCTGCTACAGTCGTACACTCTGCCGTTCTCAGACCCCACTTTGTGAGTGTACTTTGTGAGATTACATTGGATATGTTATTGTTGGTCAAAATTGCCCTTACACTATGTGAAATTGAGTAAAACTGTCCTCCTTTAACAATTTGGTCCAAAATATCTCTATTGTAACTTAATTGGGTCAAAAATGTCTTTTTCCTAATTAACATATTGTTACTTTAAAAAAACATTTTTTTCCTAATAAAGATATTAGTTATAAAGAATATTTTTCTTTATTTTAAAATCCCTTAACTAATAAAAAAGTAGGAATTAGTTTCCTCTTCCATCTTAATCTAGTTAAATCAATTAAATAGAATAACCTTATGTATTTTTTAAACTATTAACGTGTGTGTGTGTATATATATATATATAGTTACAAAAGTGTATGAGATTATTGTATTTTAATTAATAAAACGACATTAAGAAAAAGAAAAGATTTCTCACTTTTTGTTAGTTAAATATATTTTAAAAGGAAAAAAATAAGAAGACGGTTCTTTAAAAAAGACAATATTATGAAAAGAAATGTTTAAAAAGAAAAGCAACAATATGTTTATCAATAAAAGGACCATTTTACCCAATAAAGTAACAAGTTTGCATAGTTTAGGGCATTCTTTTACCCTTTTGCAGATTAAAAATGTGTTGTAAAATCATCATTTTCCTTATTATGTATAAGAGATTTACCTATTTCAACTTTTAGTTTTCTATATTGGACATTAAAAAGGTGAAAAACAAAACGAGGTCATTGTTAAATAGGACTGAAGTGTCCCAAAAGATGTGACACACGATTATTGTTTGCATAGCTAACCTACTCTTTTACTTTCAGATTGACATTCTGAAAGATTTGGATAAATTATTAATTTTTCAATGTTTGACCTATACTGCACTTTATAGTTTCTAAGCATAAAGTAACTGATTATGGGCAAAGGAAGTAATTCTTAACAATTTCGAATACTATACAAGTAACTTTTGAGCACTACCCAGACATTTCCATAATCAAACATTTTTTTACTGAATTTACAAGAAATACTCCCTCCGTTTCAAAAAGAATGACCTCCTTTCCTTTTTAGTATGTTTCAAAAAGAATGACCTCTTTCTTTTTTTGGTAACAATTTTCCACGTGGCATGTTTAAGGCCACAAGATCAAAGGGCAATTTTGAACATTTGACCTAACTTTAATTTAGGACCACAAGATTCAAAAGTCTTCTTTATACTCTTAAACTCCGTGTCAAATCAAACTAGGTCATTCTTTGTGAAACGGAGGGAGTAATATATTTTTTCATTCTCCATTACAGCCAAGTGCAAGCAGCTGTGTGTAAACTAGTTAAGGTCAATAGTTCAAGTGCACTAGAAAATGTGTGTTTCCAGCTCTCACGTTAACAATCATGCCAAATCATATTAAGGATTCAATTTGAAATAGGTCTAAATACATCTTTATGATATTGTAACCAATAATATGTGAATGGGAACCCTAGTGGTGTTACCTCTTTTAGTTTTAAATCTTATTAAACCTTTTTTATCCTCTTACACAGTGCTAATAAGAAATACCAATTATCAAAAGATACAGAAGAAGGAAAGTCAATTATACCTTTTCCCTCCCACTAGTGTTACTAGCATGTACGTCACCCACCAATTTTAGAGCTTTTGCTGACTGTGGCATGGCCTTCATCGCCTCCCTTGCAGCATGTAGTGCCTCCTTAATCTTTGAAATCGCTAAATAAGAGCGTACTAAACCTAGAATTGTATTCGTAAGAAACTCAATTCAGAAAAGGAATGGAGCTACCAAAGCAGAATGCTGGCAATCCAAACAATGAAACTTCACCCTTCTTGAAAACAAACCTTGATAAGAACGAAGATCAGGTCTCAATTCTTGAGCTCCTCTGAAGGCAACCACAGCAGCTTCAGGTCGATTCATTGACAAGTATAAATTTCCCTAGATGTTGGTTAAAAAAGAAAAAGAATAACCAAACTATGTGCTATTGAAAAGCATTTCACTAGGCAGAAAATATCTTAAGCGCACCTTCATTATATAACCTGGTATATGCCTCTCATCAATGCGGATGCTCTGGTTTAAAAAACGAAATATTATCAGTCTACGCTTGTTTAGTGAATAACAATTTCAAAACTATAACTCAACAAAACTTACCTTCTCAATATAAGATAGAGCCCCTCTCTCATCTTTCCTTTCCCATAAGACAGACAAGGCCACAAAAACTTCAGGTCTGGTTGGGTCTATGTTCAGGAGATCATGTACTAATTTATTCAACTTTGAATAATCAGATTTCAGCTTTAAGAGCATGGCATACTCATCCATATAAGTAATAATATATGGATCAATGGACCGAACCTGCAGAGACCATGCAATATCATTATGTAGTGTATATTTAGAAACGATAAAATATCACATCAGCATGTAGCAGTTGTTTTACCTTCTCAAAATCTGTAATAGCTTCTTCAGTTTTTCCAATGATGGCTTCAACCTTCATAAGTGCAAACACAAGATAAGAGATAACTGTTAGAATAGGAATAAGTATTTCTTACTTAGAATAGGAGTAGAAATAAGAATAGGAATAGGAATTCTAGTAGGAATAGGAATTCTAGTTAGTAGGAATAGGAATTCTAGTGGAAAAAGGATTCCAATGTAGTGTCTATAAATAGGGTCTCAATGTAACAATTTAGATACACAATTCAATAATATTTTCTCCAATATTTCTCACATGGTATCAGAGCAATTGTGAAAAAAAAAAAAAAAAAAAAAAAAAAATCTCGACAATTCTCGACAATTTTTTTTTTTATCTGGGTCGCCTCTTCATTCCGAGGCTGGCTATGTAATTTTTTTTTTTTTTTATTTTTTTTTTTTTTTTTTTTCCGGATTCCGATCAGATTCGATCATCGGAATTAGGGTTCCGGCGATTTTCAGGCTGTTTCCGGCAAAATTCCGACAAAATCAGAATTTTTGAATTTCTCTCTTCTGTTAGGGTCGTCCAGTATTTTCGGTAAGAACCCATACAGTTATCTCCAGATCCGATCACCGAAATTAGGGTTCCGGTGATTTTTTGGTAGTTCCCAGCGTACATATCAATCCATGGAGAATAGACGGGGGAGAGAACGTTTTGGAAAATTTCGATCCAAGTGTAGTCATTGTCATAAACCTGGACACACTCGTGACATATGTTTTGTTTTGCATGGTCGACCACCCAGTTATGATCCTATTGTTCTAAAGGAATATATAGAGTTCCTTCGGTATCGTGCAAATAAACAAACGTCTTCACAAGTAGTTTCGGTTGCAAAACCTAATGTTTCTGTTGCGGGTAATTCTTTTACTTGTATATCACAGTCTAACACTCTTGGATCATGGGTCATAGACTCGGGGGCTTCTGATCATATCACTGGTAATAAATCACTTTTGTCTGAGATTGTTTATTCACAATCTCTTCCAGCTATTACATTAGCCAATGGGATACAAACAAAACCAAAAGGGGTTGGAAAAGCCAAACCCATATCTTCTGTCACTCTTGACTCTGTTCTTTATGTCCCTGGTTCTCCTTTTAATCTAGCATCGGTTAGTCGTTTGACGAAAGCCCTACATTGTAGCATAACTTTTTTTGATCATTTCTTTCTCATGCAGGACCGCAGTACGGGACAGACGATTGGAACAGGATATGAATCACAAGGCCTTTACTATCTTACCTCTTCTAATTCTTTAACAGCATGCTCCGTTACAGATTCCCCAAATCTAATTCACCAACGTTTGGGACACCCAAGTCTATCCAAACTGCAAAAGATGGTGCCTAGTTTGTCTGGTTTATCCACATTAGATTGTGAGTCGTGTCAACTTGGGAAACACACTCGTGCTACATTTTCTCGTAGAACTGAGGGTCGTTCAGAGTCTATATTTTCATTAGTTCATTCTGATATCTGGGGTCCTAGTAGAGTTAGTTCCCCCTTAGGATTTCGTTATTTTATCAGTTTTATTGATGATTATTCGAGATGCACTTGGGTTTTCTTAATGAAAGATCGTTCTGAGATATTTTCTATTTTCAAAGGTTTCTTTGCTGAAATACAAAATCAGTTTGGTGTTTCTATTCGTACTTTCCGTAGTGATAATGCCTTAGAATACTTATCATCCCAATTTCAGGAATTTATGTCTCACCACGGAATCATTCACCAAACATCTTGTCCATACACTCCTCAACAAAATGGTGTCGCAGAAAGAAAGAATAGGCATCTCATAGAGACTGCTCGCACTCTCCTCATTGAATCCCATGTTCCGCTGCGTTTTTGGGGTGATGCAGTCCTTTCAGCTTGTTATTTAATTAATAGAATGCCCTCTTCTTCTATTCAGAATCAGGTTCCACATTCCATACTGTTTCCTCAGTCACATCTCTATCCTATTCCCCCTCGTGTCTTTGGGAGTACATGTTTGTTCATAATTTAGCCCCAGGGAAAGATAAATTAGCTCCTCGTGCCCTCAAATGTGTCTTTCTTGGTTACTCTAGAGTTCAAAAAGGGTATCGTTGTTATTCACATGATCTTCATCGATACCTTATGTCCGCTGATGTTACATTTTTTGAGTCTCAGCCTTACTATACATCTTCTGATCATACTGATGTATCTATGGTCTTACCTATACCTCAAGTTTTACCTGTGCCAACCTTTGAGGAATCTACAGTTACGTCTACATCTCCAGTTGCAGTGCCACCACTACTAACTTATCATCGCCGTCCCACCCTAGTCCCAGATGATTCATGTCATGCGCCAGACCCTGCTCCTACTGCGGACTTGCCTCTACCTAGCCCACCGCTTGCACTTCAAAAAGGTATACGATCTACTCGAAATACTAACCCGCATTATACCTTCTTAAGTTATCATCGTCTATCATCACCCCATTATGCCTTTGTATCGTCTTTGTCCTCTGTTTCCATTCCTAAGACTACAGGTGAAGCACTTTCTCATTCTGGATGGAGGCAGGCTATGGTTGATGAGATGTCTGCTTTACATAAGAGTGGTACTTGGGAGCTTGTCTCCCTTCCTGCAGGTAAATCTACTATTGGTTGTCGTTGGGTTTATGCAGTCAAAATTGATCCAGACGGTCAGATTGATAGACTTAAGGCTCGCCTTGTCGCCAAAGGGTATACTCAGATATTTGGGCTAGATTATAGTGACACTTTCGCTCCTGTGGCTAAAATAACATCTGTTCGTCTTTTTCTATCTATGGCTGCCGTTCGTCATTGGCCTCTTTATCAGTTGGACATAAAGAATGCTTTTCTGCATGGTGATCTTGAGGAAGAAGTCTATATGGAGCAACCACCTGGTTTTGTTGCTCAGGGGGAGTCTAGTAACCTTGTATGTCGATTGCGTAGGTCACTCTATGGTCTGAAACAGTCTCCTCGAGCTTGGTTTGGGAAGTTCAGCACAGTAATTCAGGAGTTTGGCATGACTCGTAGTGGAGCTGATCACTCTGTGTTTTATCGACATTCTGCACCAGGTCGATGTATCTATTTGGTTGTTTACGTTGATGATATTGTTATCACTGGTAATGATCAAGATGGTATCACCGATTTAAAGCAACATCTTTTTAAGCACTTTCAGACTAAAGACCTTGGCAGATTGAAGTATTTTCTAGGTATTGAGGTTGCTCAGTCTAGATCAGGCATTGTTATCTCTCAACGCAAGTATGCCTTAGACATTCTTGAGGAGACAGGAATGATGGGATGTAGACCTATTGACACTCCGATGGATCCGAATGTTAAACTTCTACCAGGACAGGGGGAGCCACTTAGTAATCCTGAAAGGTATAGACGACTTGTTGGAAAGTTGAATTATCTCACAGTGACTAGACCAGACATCTCTTTTCCCGTGAGTGTTGTAAGTCAGTTTATGACTTCCCCTTGTGATAGTCATTGGGAAGCAGTTGTTCGTATTCTTCGATATATAAAGTCAGCCCCCGGTAAAGGACTACTCTTTGAAGATCAAGGTCATGAGCATATTATTGGATATACAGACGCTGATTGGGCAGGATCACCCTCTGACAGACGTTCGACATCCGGATATTGTGTTTTAGTTGGAGGTAATTTGGTGTCGTGGAAGAGTAAGAAACAAAATGTGGTTGCTCGATCTAGTGCAGAATCAGAATATCGAGCAATGGCGACAGCAACTTGTGAGTTAGTTTGGCTCAAACAGTTACTGGGAGAACTAAAATTTGGCAAAATTGATCAGATGGAACTTGTGTGTGATAATCAAGCGGCTCTTCATATCGCATCAAATCCAGTGTTTCATGAAAGGACTAAGCACATTGAGATTGACTGTCACTTTGTCAGAGAAAAGATACTCTCCGGAGATATTGTTACAAAATTTGTGAAGTCAAATGATCAGCTTGCAGATATGTTCACCAAGTCTCTCACATGTCATCGTATTAATTACATCTGTAACAAGCTAGGTACATATGATTTGTATGCACCAGCTTGAGGGGGAGTGTTAGAATAGGAATAAGTATTTCTTACTTAGAATAGGAGTAGAAATAAGAATAGGAATAGGAATTCTAGTAGGAATAGGAATTCTAGTTAGTAGGAATAGGAATTCTAGTCGAAAAAGGATTCCAATGTAGTGTCTATAAATAGGGTCTCAATGTAACAATTTAGATACACAATTCAATAATATTTTCTCCAATATTTCTCACAATAACAATAACTTATTTTCTCATTTTTAGAATAAAAATTACAGAGGGAACTTAAGACACCATCTCCTTTAAGAGTTTAGGATAAAAACAATTTTCATCAAAAGAGAGTTATTCGATTTATTTTGTCAATGAGCATTCAATCATCCGTGAAAATAAACACATACCAACAGTAGTTCTCTATAGTCCAAAAGCTCTAGAGTGAAGAAAAAATATAGTTTTCCTGTGGGATTTTTTTGGGATGATTTAGAACTATCATTAAAATAAGGCATTTCCTTGACGAACAGTTCAATGTGCATGGTTGGAGTTGGATGTTCAATGAGAAGACCAGACAATTCTAGAACATGGAAAGAAAATTCAAGGCATGTTATAGTTCACTACTTCTACTTGTCTACACATGTGACACTAGTAAAGGAGAAAGCCAGTGTAGAGAATATTTTATCCACGAGAAAGAAAAAGCACAATTACTTTCAAATAATTTGGCTTTATTTTTAGTAATTTGTTTATATTTATTCAATTATTATATTCATGCCTCTGACATGCTACACACAGAGGACAACTGTAAAAGGAAGGCCAAGTACTTGGATAGCCCATAAAAGTTGGCACGAACTGCCAGTTAGACGCCTTATCTAGCCTTGTGACCAGTAAAACTCCTCGACTTGGCACATGTGTCTTAGGAATACCCGTGGCTGACAAGGCAGATGCTTGCTTTCTACCTAATTTTTGAGCGCAAGACATTTTTTTAGGTTGGCTTAGAACACTTCTCTTTTCTCTCTCCCAGCTTTCATAGCTGATGTTCATATCCTTCAGACCTTCACCATCTCCGCACCATTTCACATATACAACAACACCTGAAACACTCTCAATTACCATTAATCCACCCAATGTCACCTTAACCATCAGACTCCTTCCTTTCAAAGGAGAAAAAGATGAAAAGAGTTTTGGCCTACACTCGTTCTCACTGGAAAATATGGACTCTTTTCCTGTGATCATTCAACAATGGAATCCAAATAACAAAAAGCTCTACTACGTGACTCATCAACCACCATAAAAACTTTTCTAATCAGCTTCATCTGAAATCAAAAGATCACCATGCAACTCAACATATTTCACCTTCCTCCACTCTCATTTCATTCCACTCTCATTTCATTCACCCATCTCTATTTCCCAGCAACCTAAGTTGCTTAGACTCAGGTGCGGGTGTCCGATACGGGTGCAGATCTAGAGATCGGATCCTCTATGATCTAAATTTTTAAGATTCAGGGATACGGATAACAGATCCAAGTATGGATATGGATGCGGGGACTCGCTAAAGATAATTCACATATCTAAAAATAGAGCTATAAAACCTAAATTATGAGATACTATGCGGAAAACTTAAGGAGAAAATATTGTTCAAGAGGAGAATCCTAGAAGGAGATAAAAGGAAAGGGAGTGACAATAGAAATTTATCTATACAAGGCATTCCATTTCTTCAATTTCACATTAGCTAATGTTTGATTACAAAAATCATTCACTCTGTCCAGAATTTCTCCCTCAAATTTGGTCAAAGTACCAACACCGGTTGACCAGATTGGGTACAGATCCTACACCCACACCCAGTCTATAGCGACACTGAAATATCAACCCGATCTAGAAAAAGTCAAAGAAACATGCTGGAGAATGACTTCAAATCGACCCCTGTATTTTAAAAAAAAATAATTTTTGGTTCTTTTTTTGCATGTCTCCATCGTACATGTGCAAGGACTTAAACTTGTTGAAATCTTTCGGAAGAGACATGGAAGGAAAAGTGAATCTTTTCCACTATTCAAGAAAGTTAAGATCATCATAATGCCTTCTTCAACCAAGGGAAATAAACTTCCTTTCAAGTACTGCATATAATGTGATGACTTCAACGGTTGGAACAGGAAGAAAGGGGGAAGGGGGGGGGGGGTTCATATTTGAAATCCATAGCAAAAACAGTACTCCCTCTGTTCCTTTTCACTTGTCATAGTTACTTTTTTCTAGAGCCAAACAATATCAATCTTGAACAACATTTTAAGATATATTTTTTAATCATATCGATATTAAAAAAATTGTAATTTATTGGACTTTTAGTATAGTTTTTGAATATCAAAATTTTAATTTTAAAATATTAATTTATTTTAATTTAATTTAGCTTTCAGAATTATAAACTTAACTTTTGCATAGTGAAACATGACAATTATTTAGGAATGAAGGGAGTAGTATTTATTATCTTGAATAAATAAAGAAGAAAGTTAAAGTATTTATTTGTATACCCTCTTTTTTAGGAAAAGTAGCAAAGGGCAGCAGTACTATAAATAAGAAATAAGAGTGGGTTTTGAAAATTAAAAAGAGAACGCATTGAGAGTGAGATTTGAACTCAGACACAGCACTAAGACAACCTTAAGCACCCACCATGAGCCATTGGACCAACCCACCATTTGTTCACTGGTGAACTATGTTCATTTTATACCACTGCTTCTTAATTTCTACATAGATATATATAATACGATACTAAGTTAATGGGTGCTCATTGGACACCAAACCATTTGTTACTGGGTGAACTATGTTAATTTATACCAAGGCTTCTTAATTTCTGCATAAATATATATAATCCGATACTAGGTAAATGGGTGCTCGAGCACACAGAGGACTCTACGTGGGTCCACCCTGATGGGTGTACAGTACTTTTTGTATAAAACATTAGAATTATTTTTAAAAAAATATACACGTGTCATTCGTTGTTTCGCCTATTTGACATGTCATCCAAGATTATAACTCACACTTGAGGTATGCTAGACTCAGATATCCATGAGACATATATGTGGTCAGTGGCAAAGTTAAAAACTGTCTAACTAGCCGTCCATGTCAATTTTAAGGGGCTATCAATGTATTTGGCCATATGAATAAAAGGAGTGGCATGGTATGTGTTGCATATTTTAAAAAAATTCATATATTCATTATGCCCTAACCTTAGCCATTTCAAGCAGAATATGTATGTTATTGGGAAATCGGCGCAGAAGCTCTGCAAAAAATTCCAAACCACCTGCAGAAAAAGAATGTGATTAGGAAAATCAAACAAAAATTAGCATAATGTATAAAGGAATATATAACTTTTTATTTATTTTCACGTTTTTCAAAAATATCAAGTTCCCCAAATTATTTTCTGAAAAACTAACCAACTTCTGTATCAAAAGAAAAGGAAAAAGTTAATTTTCAAATACTGATTATTCTATGATCAGGTCATGGACAGCCTTGAATTTTTGTTAATTTATTTAATTTCTTTTCTTAGCATATCATGTAAAGAATTATATTCATAAACATTTTGCATTAGCTGATATCAGAAATTTTAAGTTACCCTAAAAATTTGATATTTACTAATCTTACTACTAACATTAATTAATAAATTTAGCTTCTACTACATCTGTCTATTTTAATAACAAAATCAATCAAGATTCTTTTGTGAGAAAATTTTACAACGCATAAAACATTGAGAATATTTCGCCAAGTATGCCCAAAGTAGACCATGAGTGTTGTATGAGATATAAATGGATATTTCTAAGTATTAGTTAAAGTTAGTAAAGATAGGATACAAACTTGTATAAACAGGGAAGGAGATACAAAGAGGTATAACATTAAACTAAACAAGACCAATAAGGGGTTCACGCCAACAAAACCAATAAATTATGGTTAGCTATTTTCCAGCTTTTTAACAATTCCTCGTTTTAGTATAGCTCCACAATCTACTTTCCAAGTCATAATTGATTATCTTGTCAGACTTCATTTGGAAATTCAAGTACGAAAGTAGTGCAACAATCCAAATAATTTTACTGAAGCTGAAAGCTCTCAGTTATATATTAATGATCTTTACAAATTAGCATGTAACCTTAACATTCCCTCCCTATTAATTAAGAATGGAAAGTTTTCCTTTTGTAACAATTCAAATATCTGGAAGTTTTTCAACATAGTACGAGTTCTATAGTGCCCTTATTAAAAGAAGAAATTTTAGAAATATTGAAGAATAGAGGAAAATTGCTCCTATAAAAGTGGATAGTGATGGGACAAGTTAATAGAAAGAATGCATAATTTGGGATAAAGGGAGTACTACCTAATGAAACTAGTTTAATGTAGCTTTATAGATGCATTACTATTGTCGACATAATACTTTTGGATCTGCTTGTTTTAGCTTTTGCACATCTCATTACATTCAGATAAACCATTTTACAAAATTACACCATGAAAAGTGACGCTGTCATGAATATATTTTTCCTGCACTGAAAATCCTTTTGAGACATGTCAGGAAAGCAATATCTCACATCCTTCTGGTGCATAGCCATGAAAATTAGAAAGAAAAAGCAGGATAAATTTTCAAATGGAATCTCCATCTGGTCAAACCAAAGCAATTGAAAGAAATAGCATCAAAGGACACGGAAAGACTGCAACAAATTCAATGTTCCTCGGACTCTTCAAAAATATTGATAGGTGCCTGTCGGATTCTCCAAAAGTATTGTGTTTTTGGAGAATCCAACATGTTTACGGCATATATTCGGAGAGCCGGACAACGTAGGCAACAACAAGGCATAAGCTAAAATAGTCAAACTGGCACATTCCAAATCAGTAAAAGCTTGTCACCTTTATAATCATTTGAAGCAATACAGCATTGGGCTTCAACATAACGCTGCACAAGAGAAAAGGAGTAATTGAACATCAGATATACATTATGAATTCAATTTAAATACTTAAAAAACTGGAACAAAGTGAACATTTCACTGATAAGTTTCGAACAAGATCTTAAATAGTTACCTGTTTAGGTGCATGAGAGTTGGCACTTATAGTTGACAAGTTCAAATACTAAAAGACGGATGTGAACCACAAGGAATTTGAACCAAGTTGGAATCAAAATGATAAGGAAATGGAAACCAAAGCCAACAGAACAAGGGAGCTCAAACCTCTTTCCCCATTTCTCTCCTACTTCCGACCATCCCTTAGCATTAGGCCTTGTACTCTCCTAACTGAAAATGGTTATTTTCCTTAAACTTTCCAACTTGAGTCATTTACTCCCTCCATTTCAATTTATTTGTTTGCTTTTGACTTGGCAAGGAGTTTAAGAAAGTAAAGAAAACTTTTGAATTTTGTGGTCTTAAACTAAAGATATGTAGAATGTACCAAAATGTTTTTTATTCTTGTGGTCCTAAACATATTGTGTGGAAAGTTAGAATTAAATAGTTGCCAAAAATGGAAAGAGGTGTTCTTTTTCTTTTTTACACTAGTCGAAAAGAGGCATTCTTTTTTGAATGGACTTAAAAAGGAAGTAAGCCAAACAAATGACACGGAGTAAGTAATTCTTTAATTTGACATTTCCCTATTTCTATGCATCAATCGGTGTAAAAGAGTCCCTTTACAATTAACTTTTTGTGTGTTGACCATTTCTTCATTAATTTTATATGTTTCTATACATATGTGATAAGAGAATTTTTGCTGAAGAAGTAAACACGGTCTGCCTCTATTTAACTTTCTAATATAGTGTTCTATGCACATCGTGTCAATATACGGAGATATGCAGAGATCGAACATCTTAAGCACAATACTTTCTTGGATCGCACATTGATTGGGAGCCTACAATTGTACACAAACAATTCCATATCCAACTCAACTAACATTTCTTTTTTTTTCTTTCTTCTTTTTTACAATGGGGTGTCCATGTCAACTTACATGCATATCGACTATTTCACAAGGTACATGCTGCCTTACACCAGCGCAAGTACTAACAGCTCTATCCACCAAGGCTTACACACATGAGAGATCATTTCCTCTCTTTATTTCAATTTATGCGACTCTTTCCTTTTTAATTTGTCCCAGAAAGAATGACCTATTTATAAATTTAGAAATAATTTAACTTAAACTTTCCATTTTACCCTTAATGACACTTTTATAGCCACCCAAATGTTACGACATGTTTAAGACCACAGGTATCAAAAGTTCTTATTATTTCTAGGTTCACATAAATAATTAACTGAGTAGTATTTTTTTGTCTCTACTGGGATTTGAACCCTAGTCTACAAAAATTGTTCTACTTCATTGACCACGCCACATCCTTGATTGTGAATTCACTCATTTTTTACCACATGGAGAACCTGTGTTTGTGGCTTTCATGTGCTGCCACCATAGCAAGTTTGGCACCACTTGATCTATCAACTCATGAGTAGGTAACCTAAGGATATTTTCTAAGATAGTAATACTTCACATCAGAATGGCATCCCATTCATTGAGAAAATATTTTGTGAGATAGGTCATTCATGATTATCCATGTCCATCTCCTATATAAAGTTGTCATCTACTCATCGTAGCACTGGGTTTCGACCTCACATAGCAAAAACGAGATATAGAAACCTAAGATCCTCATTAGTTTCCTCACTCTTATGTGGAGTTAGACTAAAAACAACATGGGCTGGTTTGTTTGGCTTTTTAAATAGGGAAACAAAACAAGAAACTCCTCCAGTGTCCCTACATGAACAGTAGCATAACGAGAAAGTAACCAGCAAGGGATTGGTAAGAAACAGCATAATAAATTCTACGTTAAAGAAACTGAACAACCCAATAACAAGTTGTCAGTATGTGAATACTGAAATTGCGTGAGCATATCCAAATTTAATTTAGGTAAAACACAAAATGCAGCACAAAAGTAAAAAACTAAAATCAGATTAACAAAGATAGCTCAGTCTATTAGTGAAAGAAAGCTAAACCATATAAATTGTTCACTCACCTGTAACCAACGGCCTGAATCAAAATGATCAAAAGTAGACCTTGCACCTCGAGTTGGGGTCTGCAATGATACCAAAAGTAAGCAAAATAGTGTACTATTATTGCTCTGGAACATGTTATGAATTCTGCACAAAACTCCATCCAATTAATTATACTCATGAAATGACAGTTTCAAGCAAGATAATAGAATCAGTATATCGTTCATGTTATTATTTATCATTAGCTCCCATGTTCTCTGACTCTAAAAAGGGAATGCAGGGGTTGGAACGTGAAAACAGAAATGGAGGGCTACAGGTGAAATTTACTCCTCCTTGGACCGTTAACAAGAGAGGAGGTGAAATAAAAGCAGAGGGGTAATACCCTCCAAGTCAGATTCCTCAACCCGTCCAAAAAGAAGATCCAAAAACAGAGGTATATCCCTGTAAATTGTAATAACAAATGATGATATTTACCATCTACGCTCCTCGTATACATCTTCTAAGTTGCACTAAAGTTATTTTAATTCCTGACACTATGGGGGCAGGGTATAAGAAATTATCTATCACTCAGGTGTTAAATGTACTTTTCCCTTCAATACAACTTAGACTTGTTTTTCTTCCAAAGTAGAAAGTTGTTCATATTTTATCAGAAGATTATCCCCGATTCACTTAAAGCACAAAAGAAATTGTCCATAACACACTGCAGCAGGGGCATGGCATAGCAAAGATGTGTAGACAACTCTAGCTCCAATGGTTATTCAACTTAGCATTGATACCCTTGATGTTATGACAACTACATTAAAAGAAAGTTATGATCAAAGAAGAGACATATTGTTGTCCATTCACTAATCCAACCATGCGATACAACAACCTATAGCATTGTCAACCGCATGGGAAGATCAACATTTGAATTTTCATATTTGAAGCTAAAAATAGAAGTTGGACGAAAAGAATGAATACAAATCACCTACACATTTGGATATAAGAGAGGGAGGGGGGAGGGAATTCAGATGCACAACTTTAGGCATTAAGAAATTGAAACTAAAATGAAATGCACTGCTAGGCATTCTTATTGAACATATGTTTATTACGACCAAGCCTTAACAGTAAAACTGTCTAATGTTTATAAGCAAAGTGTTTAACTAACATCTCTTTTACAAAAAGGAGAGTATAGATATATATACTGAAAATCCAGTAAAACAAACCTGTGGAAACAATGAAATAATATCCTTAGCTGCAACACCCAATTCTGCCAAAGCAATGATGGCCTCAATGATGCAAGGGCAATGCCTATGAATAACAGGAAAGCAACAACCGTAAGATGGATAAGACTGAGATGACTAACTAATGCAACCAATAACTGGTGACACTTCATATTGCTCACTCCTTGTGCAGGTTGATCAAAAAATGGTGGGTGGTACTAAGCAGGGACAGACGCAAGAAGGAATAAGAAGGCTAAAAGTAAAATCACTACAAAGAGAAAGAGCAACAGAACTGTTCAGCGTATTCTTTTCTTACATGAAATATCAAAGACTAAAAAAGTAGAAGGCAAGAAATTAAGAAAAACATCAAGAGAAGGAAAAATAAATAAGAAAATGCATATACACTATCACAGGTAAATAAGCTTTTGTAGAAAAATGAAAAGAGAAAAGACCTTAAACACTCTTTATAGCATGTAATGGCTGCACGAGTATGTCTTGAATTTCGGTACAGTTTTCCCATCATGAGATTCATCTGCAAATTTCTTGCTTTGCTGGGAATTCCCTCCATCTGTGACATATTATGGAAAAAAGACTTCAACTGAAAATTTTCTCCAAGGCAAATTTATACATATAGGTGGAATGTCTATATTCAGCTATACAGAGAAACAATATTACAAAATTACACAGCAACATTAAAGAATAACCAAGAAAAAAAACAAAATTCCTTTTTGGCTTTTTCGTCACAGATTGGTATCTACCCAACATTCTAAAACTGTCTACACCAAATAGAGTCACAAAGATGACTAACCTCAAGAAGAGCTGCTCTATTCTCATTGAGTGCACAATGCGATGATGCAATTTTGAACTTCACCTATATGAAGATGAAAAAATAGGAGCGAAAGACCATCAGTAGTGCCGTGACGAGTTCAACATTTCCAACAATAAGTTATAAGTCAAGATACCTCATTCTCATTGACTGTTGAAATGTTGAAAGAATTTGGCGATGATGACCTGGTTGATGCAGACAATGAACTTCTAACTGCTGATGCATTTTGCTTCGGAATTATTCTGTGGCAGTGCAATGCTTGCTTGTACGCGTGCTGGCAAATTAGTAAACCAAATAGTTTAATTAACACTATCTAATCAATCTTAGTACCATACATATAAAAATGTGCCAACTACTAATAATCAAATCGTCGAAAGCACAAACAATATAAACTCTGATATGGCATAACAATATTTAATGCCAATAAGAACATTTTAATTCATCCATATTAAACCAAATTATCTTACAATAGCTCTCCTGTACTCTTTCTCCCGAAATGAAGCATCGCCAAGAAGCACCTGAATAACAAAGTAAAGTGACAAACAAATCAACTAGTCAGAGTTTGCTATATAAATCTTTTGTATCCATTCTGCTCTACTCAAGCCCAATCAACAAACCAATCATAAACATCAAAAATCATGGTCTAGCTGAACTTAACATCGTTTTTTTTTAATTCCAAATCTGTTCTAAAGATGAATAGAAGAGAGAAGAGAAACAAACCAAATTCTCAGCCTTGAGGTGCGGACTTGTTTCAAGATTCACAGAAGACGACGAAACAAGAAAACTCCCCTAGATTGCAATCACCAAAGACAAAAAATCAAGATTACTTCCACATTAAATAACATCTATAAATTATAAACAGAAACGATACCTAAAATGGTGAAATCGAAACAGAAATTTGCTAGTAAAATTAACATTTAAGCAGAGTTAGGTACATTTGAATCACCAAAGAAACAAAAGCAATATAACGATATCTAAGACAACAAAAGCAAGACTTCAACATCAGTAAGTTAGAGGCAATTGAGAAGACGTAAATTTCAATCACCAAATAAACAAACCAAATTCTCAGCCTTGAGATGCGGAATTATTTCAAGACTTACGAAAGACGCCTTTATTGCCATCACCAAAGAAACAGAATCAACATTACTTTAAGCATTAAATTACAAACAGAATTGATACCTAAAACAGATAATAGCTATTAAAATTAACATTTGAACAGAGGTAGGTACATTTCAATCACCAAAGAAACAAAATCAATACTAGTATAGATAAGACAATGAAAGTAAGAATTCAAGTTCAGTAAGTTAACAGGCAAATTTCAATCAAATGAAGATCAATTATGCAGCAAATTAAAACAATGAAATCCAAACAGCAAAGCGAATGATTCAATTCATAAACTGAAAAAAAAAAAAAAAAATCGAATGATTAGATAAAACAGTGAAACAAAAACCCTAAGGGTTATAGAAAATTTACGAGCATTTGAGCAGAAGCGAACAAGCCATGATCCAACAGAGTAGTCATGTAGTCTTTCGGGACGTCCATTGATTGGTGATGAGAATTCAGTTTGATGAAGAAGAAGAGAGAGAGAGAGAGAAGAGGTCGTTTATGGAAACTGAAACTGTGAGAGTGAGTGTGAAGAATTGATGAATTCGAAGCCGCTCGCTTTTTTGAATTCCCTTATACAGCACAGCTTTAAGGTTGCAAAGGGGAGAACTGTTTGGGGAGAAGGTTGGAATTACATAACTGACCTTTTTAATTATTCACCTTTTCTTTTTTTTACTTTTTTAATAATAAGAACTATATTAAAAAGGAAAATTATAATTACTATCACAATAGTAAGACCTCATTTGTTTTTATTAAAATTAAAATAAGTTGTTTGAATATGAATGTATATCTAAACTATTAAAAAATTATTTATTTTTTAATATTTAAATATGTATGATTTTCATAAGTGGTAGTAATGGAAAATACTTCCTCTATTCCATATTAGATTAATTTTTGAGATATTTTTCATTTTTCTAATTAATTTAATTATTTAATTTTTAAAATTATTTTTAGTGTGTTCTTTCAATTTTATCTTCATTATTTAGTATTGGAATTAGTGATTAATTAATTTTTAGTTATATTAATCATAAATTTGATAATAATTTAATAAGCATAAAAATAAAAAATTAGATTCAATTTATGTCTTAATGTACTTATCTTAAAAAGGTGTGAAATACCTCAAAAATTAATGTAATATAAAATGGAGAAAGTACATGATTTAAATTATTTCTTTGAATATTTTTCTTAAAATGTGTATTCATTTATCATTCAGTTAATATGAAATAAAGGTATGAACTTTTATAAAAAGAAAATTACCAAGAAAAAAAATATAAGTCAAAACAAATCGCACCAAAGTTTACCAATCTAATACTTTGGAGGGTTAAAAGGCATTGAAAGATAGGTTCAATTCTTCTCCCTTTCATAAACCCTTGTAGGCGATCTTCTCTCTGCAGTTACTATACTTCTATTAACTTCTTTGTGATTGGTATCTCTGCTGGAACGAAGAATTCTCTATGAAAGATCAACATATCTATGCAGAGAAATAACTCCAGCTAAAGGTAAGCAGTTTTGTAGATTCACATCGTGTTGCTTTTATTGATTAGTAGTTAGAGGCATGTAGCTAGAGCTAGAGTTAAGGTGGTATTTGTTCCAATTTGATGGAGCTAATTCCCTCTGTACCGATCTATTTGGTGTTTTTTCACATATCTATAGACATTTTAACCAGTAATTGAAGCTAATTAGACTGGAATTTCTTGAGACTTCAAATTCAGATTATACAGGAAGTGATATAATTCACAAATTTTTATCATATCAAAATGGGAAGTGATTAAATTTCAAAATGTTAGTCAAAGTTCGTTTTGTTGAACTATCCCAATGAAATGTGTCAAATCATTTTTGCTTCGATTTCGATAATGGGATATGTAATTTAGATAAGGCTCTGTTGGGGAATGATCCTTTAGTGGTCCATTTCTCTCATGGTCTAAGTTGTTATCATGATTAAAACAGCATTTATTTGCTTGCTCACATTTTGAAGCTAAATAGATGTTGTTATATGTCTTTGTTTTCCCTTCTAATTGAAATTTGTGGGGTTGAGAAAGTCTACGCATGGATTTCTTTGGTTTCTGTAGAAGTCCTCACGTCAATATTGCTCTTCTAGCTCTCCATAGAAGCATTGTAAAGAGTTTACGTGATCCTTTTCTGAAGTTAGTTATCTGTAACCTCTTTTAACTTTTGGAACTTTTCTGCTAGGTAGTTTAGGTTTGATGTCTTGGTTTACAATATGAACTTGAGCCCTGTATTTAACTTTCAATCACACAACTAGTGACCATATCAGTTGGTATTTTGCATTATATAGTTCTTTCCGAGCACCTTGTATTAACGGGTATGCTTTCTTCTTTCATTACTTGGTTTGATGCACTTGAGCTGAGGGTTTTTCAGAAACAGTCTCTAAGGTCTTAGGTCACACGTTCAAGCCCCACACCACACCACGCAAAGCGAAGCATGGTATTTAAGTAGAGAAAGGTAGAGAGGCAGGTCTATTATCCACCGAGTTTAGAAGGCTCTGATTGGTCCAAAGGGCAGGTCGCAGACGGATTTCTCGGTTATCAAAAAAAATAGTGATAAGGTTTGGGTACACTCCACCCTCTCCAGACTCAACTTAGTGAGATTTCACTGGGTATATAGTTGTTGTTGTTGTATTGTGTGCCTCTCATGGAGGGTCTAGACAATATAATCTCAAGCATTTGTAGTATTTGATAATGTTCTTCCTCCAAGTAACCAAGTATTGCCCTTTTTTCCTGCAGCCAAGCAACAAACATCTACGAGGTGGTTTTCTCTTGATAAATCAAAGGACCAGTGATGACTTCTCAGGAAAAAAGTGAAAGTAGTCAACAATCAGCTGAAGCAGAAAAGCAGTTGGGAAGCTTCCCATATACTAATTGGGCAGACAAGATACAAGAACAGTACCAGAAGATCAAAGAGAATGCAGAAACTTACCCCTATGTTTGGGGTTCTTATATAGTTGTGTATGGAGGACTTGGGCTTTGGTTTACTTATAGATGGAGAAAGCTCCGTAAAACTGAGAATCGAGTTCGAGTCCTTCAAGAAAGACTCCGGAAACTTGTTGAAGCTGAAGAGTCAGTAAGTTCCTCATCTGCTTCCACCAGTAAGGCGCCTCCATCTTCTGATATATCAACCAAGTAGATAGTTGCTTCTACCAATGCAAGTGACTACCTTTTTCTTTTGTGCTCAAATACTGAATTGAAGTTGTCAACTATAAGGTTATCACTCCTTGTGTGATCGATCGTAAAGGCAAAGTTGGGTAAGAGTTAGAAGGCATATAGGAAAAATAGTATCACTTACTAAAAGTTGATGTACATTCCTTGGCATTTTAAATGAAATATTGGTGTCTAGTGTCTACTCCTGTCTTCAACTTTACATCATTGATTTAAAAAAGAATGTGTTACTTGCTTTTCAGAGATAATGTAGAAAGTACTTACTACAGCATAAGATTATATATCTTGAAATTTTGATGTATTTTAATTTTTTTTTATTTAAGATGATTATTATCAATCCCTTGAATCAGCAGCCTTTTGATTTGTTGATTGCATAAAAATCAAATGAACAACCAAGTGACCGGACTGTTAGTCCTAGCAAGTCATAAATAATTACCTGGAAGGTGATTACATTCACTACGAGAATAGGTTTTATCTTATTTTCTGTGATGGAAATTTTTTTTAGAGGGAGAGACAAATTAATTTTAAAAATGGTCTCAATTAGTAATTTTTAGTGGCAAATTATTTTATGGCCAGTAAATGGATATTCTTTATTGGCTAAGAAATTATTAGTGAAGACTTTCTTATTGTTACTAAATAATTACTGTTAAAAGTGTTTTGTTTTTTAAAAGCAGTGCACCCAAGGTAAGCTATCCTAAGTAGCTTCTGCTAGATGTCTAAACTCAATAATAAGGGCGTTGAGGCTCCCTATGCCTTTATCTTAAAACTCCTCTAAGGTTCATAATCTCATACTCCAAATTGAGTGGATGATCTCCAACACATGTTTCTCCATTGGAGACTGGAGCTTCACCTCATCCATCTTGACAATTTTTCTGAAATTCATATTATATATCAACAGAGGTGACTTATCATCAATGCTTTGGTATTGTACTGACCCTTTCCGTTGTTAAGGGAGAGCTTATTTTAAAGGGTGAGAAAGCTCCTGGATTGGGGAGTTAGAAATTTCATGTTAGGGTAGACTTGGATAAAATTTAAGCTAGGCATTATATTAGACGCCTAAGTAAAATTGATTTTCCTTTTAGTTAAGACGTTAAGGAGTCCATATGAGTTTTCATAAGTGATTTTGGGTGAATAGAAATATCGACATCGAACTTGTTGTGAAGGAGTTGGTTTGGAACATCAAGGTTCATATTTGTATTGTGAAATGGGCAATTTTTGGAGGATTTTCGAGGTTTCATCCTGTGCAAGCCGCACAGCAGAGGCATGCCGCTACGGAACTAAATTAATTTTCGCTACGGGCCACTAGTGGGTTAGTCACATTTATTGTAGAAATTTTCCCAAAACTACCCATTATTTTGCAAGTGCATTTTGGCGAAGAGTAAGAGCGACCCTGAACAAATTTCAACAGTTTTCCATTAGAATCCTTCGCTCAGGTAAGTGATTCGTTCCCCTAACTTGGTACTTTGATTCCTAAGCCTTAGAGGCGATATTTATAATCTTAGGGCAGAGTTTGAGTTCATCCTGAGGTGGGCAAAATCCAAATGGATAAAATTTTTAGGGTGTAAGACCTTGGGTTGTTGTAGAGATGTTGTTCTTGATTTATTTACCATAATTCACTAGTGTAACCATGAGATTGATAGTTCTAGGTGAACTAATTGTGTGAAAACCTTGGATTGGGTGGGAAAATCACGAAGTTGGTCAAGGATTTGAGATTAAGTTATAATGAGAGAAAATTCAGGTGAATTGTGATTTATTTTGTACCAATATTATTATTTTAGATCAAGAACAAGTTAAAGCTTCACAACGGAGCCAAAAGTTCATGTTTCGATTTTTCAGTAGTTGCTTAGTGGATAAGTCTAAACTTAGTAGTTAGATTTGTCTTTTAACTGTATAATATCTTGTAAATTATCAAAGAGGTTGCATGTATAGGCCTTCGGGCACGTATTATGGGTGAATAAACGTGTGTTTATGGTTAGGACAATAAGGTATTTGATTGTTGATTTTGACCTTATTGCTATTATTGGGTGTTATCATAGGGGTGTTAATATATGGATAATCGGGTTCCAAGCTAAAAAATTGTCCGAAAAGAGTCGTTTGGTGTAAGTGATGGTTATTGCTTTTTAAGTTATCTAATATGTGTGTGTTAACTATTTTTACAGTAAAACTTGCACAATGCATGTTGGGGGAAAACATAAAGGTTCAATGTGAAATGATAACGTATTGACAATTCTCATGCAATGGAGGTGTTGTTTACTTATATTTACAAGTGTGTTTGTATTTCATTGTGACTGTGATTGTATGACTATTGATTAGCTCGGATATCACCCAGTAGAGAATATATTTTGGTTGGCTCAAGTATCACGTCTGATATATACATAATAACTTTTGGTTGGTTCGAGTACCAGTCTGGTACATGATACATATTCGATTAGCTTGGGTACTACACCTAGTACATGATATCTATAAGGTTGACTCAGATACTACGACGATACAAATTACTCATAGTCGGGCTCTGGTACCACACGTGGTACATCTTATTGTTTCTGTGTGGGTTTCATAAGTAAATCAGATTTACTTCTTCATAATGTGATTGTTACATGTTCCATGAGTGATCAAAAAATTTATATATAAATGTTGAGATGGTTCTTGTGTAAATCGAGATTATATGTTAAATACAATGGATGATGTCTTAGTGATCCTTGATAGTTGGGTTGCTTAAAATGTGTGAAGAATTAGATATGAGTGATTGTTATAATTTTGACATGTCTTAGGTGGTTGTTAAGTTAGAATATTGACTAGAGTTTTGCTTATTCACTAGCTTGCACTGTATTGTCAGTCTAGGTGATTTGGGATATATGACAAGGTGATTTGAATCAAGATAGTTTAGTAAGAATTTTACATGTGGTTTACTAATTAGCGAAGGACCAAATTGTTGTCATGAGATCTTGAGGAAAGTATTAGACCGGTTAACAAAGTTGATAGTGAACTTGAATTCATGAATGTAAGAGGGATTCTGGTGTTGATAGAATAGTGATCCGGATTGGGTTATGATATAATATGAGTGTGGAATGACATAGCTGATGGAATTGGAGTGGAATTGGGAGCAGAAGGAGGTGGGGTGACATGAGATAGAGTGTATGAGTTTCAAGGTAATACTACCGATAGTAAGACAGGTGACTAAGTAGATTGGTGTCCTAATTATATCTCTAAGTTTCATGTTTCCTTGATTATGTACATGATGTTATGTGGTGGATTCAGATCGACCGATGATGTCTACAAGTATCTGTTGTTTGCACTAATACTACTCTTGCTATGTCACTTAACATAGTCTAGTTGTAGGAGATCAGTAATGTTCCGTACGTGATGATGATGATGATCTCCGACAGTTTCTACTCATATTTCTTTGGGGAAAAGACATAGATTCCACCTTGAACTTGTATCGAAAAGTCAGTTATACGTTTAAATTATCATGACAACCTATTATACACCTCTGCTATTTAAAAGTGAATTTATTTACCTCTTAAAACTGATATGGCAAAATAATAATAATTAAAAAAAATTATGTGCGTCATATAATTATTAAAATAAAAAAAATCAAAATATTTCTTACACCCCATCCTCCTCATCTTCTTCTCACCCAATTAAGCTTAAAATAAACCAATAACAAGAAGCAACCAAGAAACAAATTACTCCAAATAGGAGTAAAATTTTGGGAGGTTTCAATTGTTGGAGCTTCAACGGATATTTTTGAGTGAATTGAGTGATCGATTGAAAATAAAAAAGAAATTATTCTTCTATTATCTCGATTTTTTCAGAAACTTCGGGAAGAACGTGAAAAAAGAACAAATGTTGTATGCCCAGATATGAGAAATATTTACAATTACATGTTGCAACAAATAACAATGCAACCTCATTTTCCATGACCAATCAATGGAAGAAACTGAAGCAACCTTCTTCTAGGTACATTTTGGAATGGAAGAATTTTTCAACTCCACGACTAAACTCCAGATTGCGGGCAATTTTTTGGTGGCCATTGCTAAAAGTTTCTTATTTACCATTTTGCTATGAAGAAGATATAATTATTAGAGAACTTTAATAATTGATTAGGAATTTAATTAGTGTAAAATATAATTGATTAAATAAAACTTAAGTAATAACGAAAAGAAAGTAAATAAGATACTAAAAAAAATTCAATTTCTGGCATGGCGCTGACATAACATTGATGTGGCAGTGAGTGTAATACACCACATACTCTGAGAGTGGTGTTGTACGTATCAGGGTGATATTAACTTCACTTTTAAGTAGTAAAGGTGTGTAATAGATCGTTATGATAGTTGAAGCGATTAATTGACTTTTCGGTATAAGTTTAGAAAAAAATGCATGCATTTTTTCAATTTATTTATGGAGAAAAGACATAAAGTGACACCTGAAGTTGTTCCAAATTTTTAAAAAGACACCTTAACTATGCAGATATCCTATTACCCCCCCCCCCCAAAAAAACTATTCCCAACATATATTATTACATCATTTTTGGATCAATTCCAGATTTTAAATGGCAAGTATAATCACACATCAATCATTGTGTGACACGTGTTAATTCAATTTGAAATATTATTTTTTTTCATTTTAAGTTTTTCTTTATTTCTTTCTCTTACTTTTTGACTTATTTTAGTTTTATTATTTTTATTTTTATTTCAATTCAATTTTTAATTCATTTTCCACCCCAACTTTTCAAGCTCCCTCCATTTTCTTTCTTTATTTCTTCTTCTTCACCTTTCATCCTCACCTAACCCCACACCCATATCAAGTTGAGCTCCTCCATTTTCTTTCTCTTTTCTTCTTCTTATTTTGTCAAATTTCTTACTTTCCAAAATTATTTAATTTTCTAGACTTTGTTGAATTATTGATAACAAAACTAATTATTTTTCTAAGAAAGATCAAAATTTTGAAGGTATCATCATTTAATTTATCTCATTTCCATATAAATTCAAAACTAGAAATGATAATTTTGAAAGCATAAGAATTCTCCGAAAATTGAAAAAGTTTAATTAGAATTTGGATTAAAAAACTAAATAATGTCTACTAATCATCTTGAAATCTAATAGATTTATCACATTGTTCGAAATATATTAAAATATCTAGATATAATTTTAAAATTGAAGAGAGTTAAACTAATAGTAGAATAAAAGAGAGATGGAGTTGTGGTAAAAAATGACATTGAAAGTGATAAGTTAATGAAGATGACAATGAATTTTTGAAGAAGAAGGAAGAAAGGAAAAAAAAACAAGGAGGAAAAGTTAAAATAATAAGAAAAATAAAAATATATATTTTATAGTAAATTTCTTGTAAAAATAAAATTATATTCGCTTTTTTAGTTTGTTCACGCTCTTTAAGAGAGTGCATACACTCTCCATGCCAGGTGGACAAAAAATGTTGTAATAATATCAGTTCAATATTGTTTAGGGAGGTAATAGGACACTTGCATAGTTTAGGTGTCTTTTTGAAAATTCGGGACAACTTCAAGTGTCACTTTATGTCTTTTCTCTTTTCTTATGATGAGAGTTATGTCTTAATTATTTTATAAATTGTACTCTTAGAAGAGCTTGTACCTATTTATACTAGGTCCTTGGGAAGAAATTTGTATTTCTTTACAAAGAATTGTGTTTAAAGATTTAGTTAAGAATATGCCTATATTTTAATAGGGTGATTTATTTCTAATTGCTTGTTTCCGCATTGCATGTTTATTAATTTGACCTAGGGGTTAGTCAAATTAGTGTGCTTAGGTGGACATCCATGTGATGTTATAATTTACACACTGAAGAGAAAATGACATAAATAATCTCTTAACTATAGGAGTAGAGGTCTGAAATGGTCCCTTAGCTATACTTTGTCGGATTTAGTCTATCAACTATTCAAAAATTTATCAGATTTCGTCTTAACTATATATTTATTGATTTTAGTCCGTTAATTATACATTTATCAATTTTAGTCCTTAAACGTTTAAAAGTTATCCGATTTGGTCTCTGTCCATTTTTATATAAAACTTAGGTTATATTAATGAAATCTATGTCTCAAGAAATTAAATCTTTTAGCTTTTCTTTCTAGTTGTTTCTCTCTCCCTACTACTTTTATTTCAATATACTCTTATTCAAAGAACTTTAACCTCAACAATTCAAAATAATATTTACGAGAAAAAAATATAAGTCATAATTTTATTCAATGAAGAATTAAATGAAGCATATTATTGCTACTAATGACTTCAATATCCGCAACTTTACTATACAAAAAAAAATCACCCGTTGAACTCAAAATTTATACTCCAACAACTTAATTGAAAAAATTTGGTTAATTTTTTAAAAGTTGAAATTTATAAAATAATAGATTTATAATTTTTTTAAAAAATAAATTAATTTTATTGTTCTATTCATTTTTTATATAAAGAAATTTGAGGAATAAATCTCTTATTTTTCTTTTGTATGAAAAATAAATTAAAAAAATTTGTGTTGATTATGAACCGTTAACCGCCAAAGATGAGAATACAATTATTCAAGTCATTAGCAACAATTGTATGCTTCATTTATCCCTCATTAAATAAAATTAGGACTTATATTTTCTTTCATCGTTAATTTTATTTTAAATCGTTGAAATTATTGTTCTTTCATATGTGTAATTTGAAGAAAAAGTAGTGAGGGATAGAGAAAAAACTTCAAAAATGGGTTCAAGATTTAATTTCATAAAGAATTTTGTTAATATAAACTTAAGCAATTTGTATAAATAAATGACAAAGATCAAATCTGATAAATTTTTGAATACTTAAAGAACTAAAATCGATAAGTGTTAATGCATATTAGTCCACTAAAAGAAATTGTAAAAGTGATCCAATAGTTAAACGCGATTTATGAATTCTAAACAAATATATGTGTGATAAAAAATAACCTTAAAAATGTATAAATTTAAACTTTTGACCTTACTAGTCACATAAACAAAACTTCAAATCATATATTTATGTAAAAAAAACCTAGCTCAGCCTATGTGGCGCAATCATACACCATGATTTCTTTTAACTTATTTATTTTCAAAATTAACCTTTTCTTTCATGAAAAGTTGTGACTTTTATGAAAAGTTGCGATTTTTACAAAAAGTTATGACTTTTTATGAAAAGTTCTGACATTTACGAATAGTTGTAACTTTTATGAAGAGTTGCGACTTTTATAAAGAGTGACAACTTTTATAATAAAATTATGACATTTATGAAAGATTTTGACTTGTTCAAAGTGTTGTTACTTTTTCGATAAGGCACAATAAACATTTATTCGCACTACCCTTTGTTGTCTATAAATAGAAAAAATTTCGCTCATTTTAACACAACGAAAATTCTAAACTTTTTCTTCTTCTGCACGATTAAATATTTGTGCACTTTGCTTCTGTTTAATGGCTCACTGACACCATTGTTATTGTATCAACACACCGACGAATAGAAGTTCTCTGTCCCGAGAGGATCTATTCCTTTAAACCTCGGGTACTAAAATGAAATAATTTCCTTAAGGGGACAATGCACATTCAATGGGCTCGACTTATTCCTTTATGTTTCATTTTATTATTAAAGACCCTGATATTTGTTTTTACAGTCATTAATTTATGTTTATTTTATTAATTTTTATTTTTGAATATATGTTTGAAACTTTGTTGTTTACATTTATGTTTATGCTTTTGATCATTATGTTGAAGTAAAAATATGTTAATCAAGAGTTTAATGTAATCATTAGACTATTGGTGACATGTAGATTAGAATTCTTAAACTTTTATAATAAATGACTTTGATCTTTATAAAGTTTTCAGTGGCTAAAAATCAATGGGATGTCCAAGAAGGGACTTTGAGTGTTCAAAATCTAGGTGGTTCCACAGTACCTTGGAGTTTTATTTATTCAACTTTCTATCTTATCGAGGCATTCCATCGATTAGTAACGTCCAAATAATAAAGGAATGTAGTGGGATGGTAAGTATTGTACTCAACATTAATCAAACGTTTGGGGTTCAAATGTTGGATTGAAATTAATGAATTACCCCTCAAAGTAGGATGAATCTATATCAATCAAATATTAAAGAAATAATTATCTCCTTATAAACTTTAGATTAAAAGTCCCAAAAAATAAAATTTTAATCATATTGATCGAAACATAAACAACAAAATATGTCTTTTGTCTATCAAAGTAGTGTCATCGACTGCGTATGATTTTGAATAAGGGACTTGCCAAGACATCATTTAATCCATTTTGAGCGACATACGTTATTTCATTGAAACCCACGAGATGTGTTTTATATTTAAATAAACTTATCAAGTACACAACTAATTATATAAGATGTATAATATTTAGATTTTGTATGTAGAGGCCTTGAATAGGAGAAAAACTCTCGCAATTGATGAATAAAATATTTGTGCAACTTTTTGAAAATTACATATCTTTTAAAATTTTGGTGATGAACAATAAAATAAAGAATTAATAACAAAATTCATAAACACTTAGAATCAAATTTTTTCTTTTTAAGATTAAAAAATATTTCATATCTTTTTTGGATAAAATATTCTTGAAAATCTATCATAGGGTTTTAACCTCACGAAAATACTTATATTATCAAATGTTAGATTATTGACGTAGTACACCACCACGCGAAGCGCGGACTATTTACCTAGTTATATATATAAAAGAAAATCTATGTCCGTCTACGTGACGTCACCACCAAATAAGAATTCTCATAATTTATATATTTTCAAAACTAGCCTTCTCCTTTCATAAAAATTGTGAATATGAAAAGCTGCAAATTTTATATCAAAAGTTATAATTTTTATGAAAAGTTGTTGCGACTTTAATATAAAATTTGTGACTTTTATGAATGGTTGTGAGCTTCTCGAAGGGTTGTAACTTTTCAAAAGATTTGTGACCTTTCGGATAAGACACACTAAGCATTTATTCACACTACCCTTTGTTGTCTATAAATAGAGCTTATTCCTGCCACTATTATCTGTAGGTGTCTTTTCGCGGCAAGGTAGTCGAATTGAAACACATTAATGAAGCTTATTATGAAGTTTGTTTCATCCATCAAAGTTTTCTTCCTGCTATTTCACGGAGCTTAATCTTTACTATAAGTCATAGTGATTCGTGTAATTATGACAATTTCTTTTTGCTATTTTTGTGACTTTTTTAATCGCTTTTAGAAATTTCAGCAAAGATAATTGAAAATTGATCTTCTCTTTTGTCCATTTGTACATGTTTTTTCGTATAAACAAAGAATATTGATCTTGATTGTAATGCGACATTATTACTCTTACTCCTTTCATTCCACAACTCAAAACACTGTTGAAATTGTTGAATTCATTAAATTTGATTCTTTAGTAAACAAAATTTTTATTTCTGCCACTATTATTTGTAGTTTTTTTTCTTTTTGCTAGAGGGGAGTCAAATTCAAATACATTAGTTAACTTCTTATGAAGTGTGTTTCATTCCTCAAAATTTTCTTTCTCATATTTCATGAAGTTTTATCTTTTACTGTAAGTCATAGTGATTCGTGTATCTATTACAATTTCTATTTGCTATTTTGATAATTTTCTCTGAACTCTGTTAAAAATTTCAATGAGGATAATTGAAAATTTATCTTTTCTTTTGTTCCTTTCTACATATTTTTTCACATACTTTTTGAAAAAATTGCTTATGTATTGTGCTATTGATAGCACACAACAATAAATATGTGATAACTAATACGGAACCAATGAATTTGTTAAAAAACCCAAATAATTTGCTCTCTTGCTTGCCAAAATTAGTATATTATTTTGATTATTTTTCTTAGTTACAAACAATTCATATGTCGCTGCACTCTTCCTAGTATATTAGTATATACACAATTAGTCCACTCTTTTATCGCAAGTTAAGTAACTCGTCATATTTCATCGTCTCTTCTTTTTAGGCATAATCAGAGATTAAGTTTTCTTAAAACAAACAAATGTCCAAAATACATAATAGTATAAATAATTATTATCGGCAATAAGTATGCACATTAACGAAGAGTGCTAGAGCCTTTACCGACATTAATTAATTGTCATTGTATTTAATATTGCTATAAACTTTAGGGACATTTATGAGAGTACGAATTGCCTCTGAAATACATATTTAGCAATAATTAAGCTATTAATTACGTTAAAGATCATTTTTACTGTAGTGATAACTCTTTATGATAGTAACAATCTTTTAAAAAAATATGTAAACTTAGATACAACCCGATAGACTATTTTTTTGAAAAATATGTAGCATGCATTTTTCTTCTTGATTGTTAGGAAAGTAAGGTTGTTTTTAATATTAGATGTGGATATTTGTGAGTTCAAGTGCTCACAAAATTATGTGAGATTTTAGTATGTTACGTGTCAAAATTTTGATTTAGAATATCCAGTTATGAACAGTTCCATTCAGATGTCACCTACTGATTGGTTGATAATTGTATTAATTCTTTGTAACTGCATACTATAACCATAACAATAGCTATGGTTCAATTCCAAATAACTTGAGGACGGTGATATGAAACCTAAGCAACAGTAATAAATACTTTGAGACAACGAGGAAAACATTTTTGATTCAAACAATCTTAGGGTCATTTTTAACATATACATGATACGTCATAATGTGATAAAAATAGATTGATGAAGGTTCATAAGAAATGAACTGAAGGTTTTCCATTTGAGTTTAGTTAATTATGTTCTTGTATGAACCTGATGTTTCACTTTACTTGGGAGTGTTATTGTTCGAGAATTTTTGATCTCTTCTTAAACATCTGATATTGTTCTTTATAACTTTTTGAAATTGTTCAAATTTTATTACTTTACCAACTATTTTTATGGAGATTTTCTTAGATTTTTTTCTTATACTTATAAAATCTATTTATGACTCGTAATTTTTTCATAACAAAAATTAAAAATTAAAACATATACTAGCACTTTAAGATTTCGAAAGAATACTTTATCTTAAGATAAAATATTCTTAACAATATAATGTATGTATTGAAAATATAAATATGATCATATATAAGCTTAATAAAATAGTTTAATTTCGCGTGAAAAGCATGAATAATTTACCTTAATATAATATATTTTTCGTTATACTAAAGTTTTAGCCTTAGTAAAGAGAATTTTCATTAGTCAGGAGAAGATTATTTTTTGTGAATATCCAAACATACAACTCTAGTTTCCCGTTTGTTCTCCTCCGACTTGTGTTCTTCTTCATAGCCACGCTCCCTGTGGACTCAACGGATCGAGCTCCACAGAACAACGAATCTATAAGCTTCTGCTTTGTTCACTGCTGTGATGTGCATTTCTAGGGCTTGAAACTCATCCAAATCAAACCTCATTTGAGAAATTTCTCCAGTTAAAGATCATCTTTTTTTCCTTTTTCTTTGGGAATTTGGTGGGTTGTTAAAGAAGAAGAAGCTCAAGCAATGTACAGTGGCTCAAGCGATGGAGAAGGTCCTGACGCTACGGCGCAACGAAAGATTCCCCCTCCATCCTCAATGCTTTGGGTTCGAAACCTCCGAAGATACATCGGATCCGGTGCGGGTCTCGGGTCTGAAGCCCTAATGGGTCAGTATTTTTCCTGACTGAATTTACTCTTTTTGAGTAGTTTCTGTTTGCATAGATTCGTGTGGTGTACCAGAACTTATTATCTTGTTTCCAGTTTTTTTATCTTTATTTTTGTTCATATACTTGTTGAAATTAGCCTATAACGAGCTGCAGAAATGGGAGAAAGTTGGGTGTAGAGGATTTGTACAGCTCAAATAGTTTGGGATCAAGATGTCGATGTTTCTTTTATTGTTGGTGTATACAACTGTGGATGAGCTTCTTCCATAGTATCATGCATTTCGTGCCGTTTGTAGCAAAGAATACTGATTTATATTTAACTTGCTTTCTATTGATCAAAAAGTCTATCTAGAATTCAACTGGGAGACTGTTCTAGACTCTTGTGTCCAATGGTTTCAAATTGATATTTTGGTTTCTATTTGCATTGCGATTTTCTTTGTTTAGTTTCCACCTCTTACATTAGCTTAGATGAGCTATTCAAATGTTTTCTGAGTCAAAACTTTCTTTTTTTATGTTTTGGTTTGGTTTGATTTAGAACTTCTATGTATATGCAAGTCTGTTGCTGCATTTGTAAATAATGAATCTATGTGCAGTCTGCATCGTTTGACTATGTCCTTGTTTTCATGCAGAGCTTGAAACAAAAAGAATATTGCTAGATATTTTTAAGGAGAAGCAACAAAAGAGTGCTGAAGCTGGCACAATTCCTAGCTTTTATAAGAAGGTATTACACTTCATTCTAATAAGATAATGTAAGTTATGTTGTTCCTACCTCATTCCTATTCTCATCCTTACTACTTCTATCATTTTTTTTCTTTCTTATAGAAACCTGAAGAGGGATCTATCAGTCATAGGGTTCAGAGGCTGGCAAAATACCGATTTTTAAAGGTATTAATACCCTTTTCCTGGTTTGCATATGTTTACTAGTTGAAAAGCCTTGAGCATTGAGGTCCAGTCTTCGAGTGCTCATGGCCAAGCGCCAAGGAGCTTCTCTCTGTCATTTCCAAGGGGTTCTGGTTGATGGCCATCATGTTGATATTGAATTATTGATGATTAGTATTTTTACCTATTATTCGAAAACAGTGTCACTGGAATTGTTGCTCTTGTTATATCTCATTTTTGTGAAAAAAGACAAGGTTAATCAACTACTTTTATTTGTTCAGAAACAATCTGACCTTTTGCTGAATGCTGATGATTTGGATGCTATGTGGGTCTGCTTAAGAGAGAACTGTGTAATAGATGATGCAACTGGTGCAGAAAAGGTTAGACCTGAACTTTATTTTCCTGCAGTTTCAATTTCAATAGTCAGCATCAAGTGAGATACTCTTTGGGAGGCTCTCCTCTCTTGTCTTGTATGTGCACACACACTAACACTTACATACATAAGGGCAGAGATATTTTACACTCGCTCCAGCTCTGTGTTGTCTTCCCTTTCCTTTCTTTTTGTATAAGTGATTGGTACACTGCCATAGTTTGAATGGAATTGGTTAGCCTCAATCATAGTTTACTTGTGTTAATCTTAGGTTCATAATGGAGTAATATGTTGGTAAAAATTGTAGCATATTCAGGTTCTCCATACAGTCTCCTATATTTGCAAATGTCTAAACTGGGGTTGCCAAAAGGCGCACCTACACGGGCACATAGGTGCATCATTCAGAGTACTGTCAGCAGATTTTGTTTGGTGAACTTAGAGTTTGAGCCTATAATTCGGCAAGTGGTAGAATGGGCAATGTTAGAGTCATCATTTTGTTTTTCGGCCAAATGGATGGCATACCTAATCACTCCAGTCGCTTGAATCGTACATCCATTTACTTTGGGATCAGCTAATAATTAGCCTGAAAATGTGGATGAAACAGGTATTAAGTGCTTATGAGTGTATCCCTCATTCTTTAGATGTTCGTTTAATTTGCTCCTTGTTGATGTTCTTTTAAAGATATCTAATTGCTCGACTATATCGTCAACTTCTTCAACTGCTTCTCATTTATGTCGGTTGCTCTTCCTTTATTATATGTGTATTTGAGCAATTAACCATATACATTGTTTTGTGCCACCTGAGAAAAGCAGACAAAAAGTTTCTTGTTTATTATTGTTGTTATATCATTATTACATGTAACAATATTTTGGTTTCTTGTTACACTTGTAAGCATGAAAAGCTGAGGAAGTTATTCGTTCTGTTGTTTAGATGAATTATGAAGACTTTTGCCACATTGCCTCTGTCTGTACAGAACAAATAGGGCCTAAATGTCGCCGCTTTTTCAGTCCTTCAAATTTCATGAAGTTTGAGAAGGATGAATCAGGGAGGATTGCCATCCTGCCATTTTACCTTTATGTGATGCGTACAGTGAGTATAATGAACCCTTACCTGCAAAGTCCCTTTAGTTCTATTTTTCTTCCCTTAACAGTGTTTGATGCATTCAGATTTCCTTCCCTGTCCCTGACATGAACTTGATGAAATTATCAAATCATATCATGTGCATTCATTGTCTTTGTCATGGATCTTCCTAAAGAAAAAGAAGGAAAATGTGAAGGAACTAAAGAAAGGAAAAATTTTAATATGATTCAGCTCTTGAGAAGAGATCGTGAATTTTTCCTAACAGGATTGCACCCCTCTGACTGCATAAATGAACTCTATTTATTTGGGAAAAAAAACTGGAGGCACCATGAACTAGCCATCCTCCTATTCTATAATTGAGATCTTACTGTATTTCTACTTGACTTATTTTGGAGAGGAACTTCTGTTGAAACAAAAAGTTCATCCAATAGTATGGCGTTTCTTTTCTATTAGAATTTTGTAATGTGTAAGTTATTGGAAGTTTTCGTAGTTAAAAGAGAGATTCTGAAAATGAAGGTTTATCTTGCTAGATGTAATGGTCACTGTGATGTTGGTGGCCAAAAGTTCTGTTGTTCCTTCCATATTTTCAATTTTGAGAAAGTTGGTCATTTGGTACTTGTTATTTTTTGGAACTTGATGATTAGTAGTCCTCAGTTCTTTGGAAGAATTGATGGTTTACTCTAAAAGGAGAGTTAATCTCAGCTAAAAATAAATTAGGAGAAAGTATTAAGCTTTCTGTGTGAGATTTTTTTCCTATGTAATATGATTTTTCTCTGCTTTTAAGGTTTCACTTACTCAAGCCCGAATTGACATGAGTGAGCTTGATGAAGACTCTGATGGTTTCCTTCAACCCCATGTATGGTTCTTCACTATTCTCAACTCCAATGTTTTACACTTTATTACTTTTTTGCCTTGTGCAGTTATTTTCTTTGTATAATCAGCTCACTTAGACTAATTGAATTCACATATGCACTTTTTTCGGGGTCAAACAGGAAATGGAAGCATATATACGGGGCCTGATTCCTAACCTAGCACAGCTTCGAGACATGCCAGCAGCTTTTGTCCAAATGTATTGCCGTATAGCTGCACACAAATTTTTCTTCTTTTGTGATCCCCATAGACGAGGTTTGTGTTGCCAGATGTCGTATGTGGTACTCCTGCTGCTTTATAATTCAACAAATCGATAATTTTTCTAATAACATATCTTCTTGCTTTACGTCCCCAACCCATTAGATGTTCGTTGTTTTAATGTTGGGCTGCTTCACGAAGTCTTTTTATACAGTTATTACCTGAATTTAGCTTGAAAAGTGCAATGTTGACCCCAACAGGTAAGGCATGCATAAAAAAGATATTACTGAGCAACTGTCTCCAAGAGTTGATGGAACTTCACCAGGTAACTTCTTGTTGTTGTCTACTGCTACGTTATGGAATTAAGCTTGTTTTAAGAGCTATAGATAAATATTGCACAAGTTCTCTCAAGTGTATGGCAATTTACCTGTCATTTTTTTGTGCAACAGTTTTAGTTGCGTCTATTTCTCAATCCTAAAGGAAATGCTCATAGCCGTTCATTTAAATGATCCTTGATTTAACTTCTTACATGTAGCACTCAGCAAAATTTAAAGTGTGGATTACTTATAATCAAACTTTCTTCCCTCATTTACTGCAGTTTCCCTTTCTGTTAGAAGGCACCTAATAGGGGAATTTGAGGGGGTGGGGATGAAGAAGGCTTTAGTATTCCAGATGCCATGTTTTAGCTTCAGTTGAGTAATTTGACTCACTGGAGGAATGCAATAATGTGATAACATAATTTGAATTCGTGGACTTCTTAATTAGAATGTAAAAGGATGGACTTAAAGCTGACAGAATGGGAGATTCAGACCTGTCATATTGCTTATTCTCTGCGTAATCAATCCAATTGAAGTTCACAAATGTTTTTCAAGGAGCTATTGTCAGATTATCATGATTTTAGCTATATTTTGGGACTAGGTGCAATACTTGAAGGAACTTTTATATCTCAAAGTAGTTTTATCAACTTCCGGTATCTTTTGCAACCCTAGTATTTTGCTAAATATTATTGCTTTAAAATTGTGGGTTGACAAGTAAAATCTGGTTATTCAGCTGTTCCCAGAATTTCGAAACACGTACAAGAAATGATCCCAGGTTATTATTTTGTATAATCTTATCAAAGTTATTTGTTGTGGGTTGACAAGTAAAATCTGGTTATTCAGCTGTTCCCAGAACTTTGAAACACATAAAAGAAATGATCCGAGGTCATTATTTTGCATAATCTTATCAAAGTTATTTGCATAGTGTTTTGGGAAGGTGACCAACTTTTACAAACTATCACCCAGAAAACATTCATTAGATTCTGCTGGAGAAGCATATATCTGTACTTTTATAGTTTCCATATTTATTTTATGACTAAGAATCTGCCGCTGCATTAGTTTCCTTTTACTTTGAGGTTGACATGTTCATATTTTTTGTTCTACTAGGAAACTGAGGAGGAAGTTACTGACACAGAGCAAGCTGAAAACTGGTTTTCCTTGACTTCTGCACAGAGGATTTGTGGCAAGTGCTTTGAATATCTTAATTTAGAAGCAGATCCGTGTCATGCTTTGTTTACTGCTTTCCTTCTACCCAGCTTTTGTTGGAGCTGTCTTTGAGGTTCCGCTCAATCATTGGGAATTGAGCTTGCAGTATGTTATTAGCTTGGGGATTTGGGAACAGGGAGGGGAAGGGGATAGTGAGAATCAAACCCACACCTATTGTAACTGATTCGGTAAGCTACGTGTCCGGTGCACGGAGAACTGCCTTCGGTCCCCCAAACTTAGCAGCCCCTACTTTCACATTTCTTCCTATGTTGGTCTACTTCCATTTAGACTGACGGTACTCTTACCAGTTGTACTGTAAGCCTTGGTTGCAGTATGTTTTTGTTTTAGTTTCAAGGTTTCTAGACTCCCAGACCATTTTATCTGCTAGTTTACCAGCTCTGTTACATTGTTCCTACTTTGAATGAGTGTAGTTCCACATAGTATGCCTAGTAAGTACAGAACTGTAAGGTGTATAAGTGGTTATCCTGGCTACAAAAAATAATGTTTTCTTATGTACTTCGGTTATAGGAAACAATGGTTGCCAGTCCAGTGCTTCCAATTTTCTCAATACTTGGTCATACATTACAAGATTGGTTGTAGCTGTCATACATGAGCTGGTGAAAATTCTAATACAAACGGCATACAGCTGAGAAATAGTTAGCTATATATCCACAAATTTGGTTATGTGTTTGTTGTGGAAAGCACAATATCCCAATTTCTATTGTGGTTACGCTCACACGTCTTTCTCGTTACCCCCTGCTTTTCTCTACAGTTTCCTCCTTTCCCTTCTTTTTCTTCTTATTGTCCTTTTCCTCCACTGTCTTTCTCTCTCTGCTGTTTTGTTGGTTTTACTTTTTTATTTTTCTGGGTACTGGTCCTCTTCTTTCGTCCTTGATTTATGATCAATATGCTTACATGAATTATGCAGACATGTTTCTTGCTCTTGATAAAGATATGAATGGAACATTGAGCAAGCAGGAGCTAAGGGAATATGCGGATGGTACACTTACGGATATCTTCATTGAAAGAGGTAAAACAGAGTGTCTGCTTATGTACCATTTAATGTATCTTTCTTGAGGATCTATGGGATGTTTCAGATGTGTGGTCTGTAGTCTCTTTTCTAATCATTTCTTTCATTTCTGCAATTATTGCTCGAAGCTGTCCTATAGTAGTCACTCCTGCAGTTCACATTGAAACTTTGCTGTCCAAGATAGACAGTGTGTCCATTCACCTATCTGACACTAAACTTAGGAATTTGCTTTATAATTGCTCTCCAATCTAAACTCGGTAGGGATTTAGCCACGTCACTTCTTCTGATACTGGGGCCTCAGTCCTCACTGGTAGGCATTGGTTCCAGGATGGTGAGCTGTCTCATCAAGGGAATTCCTTACCAATTTCTTATCGACAGTAATAGTGCTGGCAAATGAGCGGTCAGATGGATTGAAACTGGTTAAATAAAAACGAATAAAATATCTGACCCGTCCATATTTAATATGGTCCATATTATCCATGTCTTTTTAAATATTGTGGTTATTCGGAGAGTTCCTAGCCTCCCATTATATGTTGTATCTTCACCATTGTTTTCTTTCTTTCTTTGTTCGTATAGATCTCCCTTCCACTCGTACTTATCCAACTACAGACATTATAGCACCATCAATTGAATGATTTAACCAAATACTGACGGTAAATAATAATGAATGTAAAATTTCAGTAGTAAGAGCATGTTTGGATTGACTTTTGGTTTTGACTTATAAACCAAAAGTCATAAGTTATAATTTCTAGCTTATGGCTTTGACTTATTTCATCATTTTAGCCAAGCACTTTTATTAAATTTATCCAAACACTCCAAAAGTACTTAAAAGGTATTTTGGCTTAAAAACACTTAAAATAAGCCTATCCAAACGGGACTCCTAAAGTAAAGAGAGCTTGATTGTCTCCAATTGAGATAAGGTAAAATCGCTGATAAAATAACCAAACATGAAACTGGAGCAATATGGTGTGCTACCCAATAAACTCTTATTCACAGAAAAAAAAGAAGCTAACAAATAGGAAACTAGCCATAAATTGAAACTGCCAAATTAGTCTCATTTCTAAACATGTTTTGTTTCTTATTTATTGTGATCTGTGAAATAATATAGAAATAACTATTAGAAGTGGTTGAGAGTAATATTCGATAGAAATTAGCAGTTGTTCGCAACTTAATTTATCATCTTCCTTTGAATAGAAAATTGGTTGTCTATGTCATATAAAGGGATCTAAATGTCTCTGTAGATAATTTGAATGAAAAATAGAGTGAAGACAATCAATATGAAGAAAACATGTATGATGTAACTTCAGTTTAAAAAAAAAAGAAGAAGATATATGATGTAACTGCATAGAAACATGGAAAACGGGAATGAACTCATTGAACGAAACAAGGACTTCAGACATTGAAGAACTTCTGCCAAGTTTCTGTTACTCCGGGCATCTTGCGACAAGGATTTCTAGGGAGACTTGGAAGTGTTTTGATAGGTTATTGTCCATTTTGACTCATGGTTTATCCCATTTTTAAAGCGGGTATTATGTGCTTATTCATATTTGATCTGTATAAATAAATCAAATACATAGATTGTTCAACCCAAATTTAATTGAATGGGACAGAGGAATACTTGGATATTTTATCCATTTTTCCAGCAACCATGGTAGTCCAATATGGCACCACCATCATAGGGCAGTGGGGAAAGGCTCCTGGATGGATGATCAGTCTCACCAAGGGAGTTTCTTGCCAGTTGCTGCTGTCATGGAACTCCAATCTGGCACCATTGTCAAGGGTCTTTTTGCTGGATATTGAGTACATATCTCCAAAATATTCTCAATATAAAGAGAGTATTAGCACTGGTCAAGAAATTGATGGTGTTCTCATATACCCCATGGGCACTACTGGTAGGTCTTGTTTTGCTGCCATCATCGAAGTTCTGTGATTGCCTAATTATAAGGATTAAAAATAACATTTGGAAGTGTTCTATCTTTTTTAAAAAAGAGATCAATATGTAATCTAAACACTACCAACATTACCTTCATCAATATAGTTGCCCACTTTACTGCGGCAATCTATCCCTCTATAGGTCATGTTTATAGTATCTACAGCCTAGACTCTAGACAAAACAGACCTGCACAACCACTCATCTTGTGGATATTAAGTGATTCTGGCACTTCTAAGATAGATTATCCTGAAGTGTTCCATTTGAATGCACCTAATATAATCTTGCCTTCCTCTTGAGGAAATAATGAGATCATTCTAATGAACTTCAGCTAAATCATGTTACTTTTCAACCTTGCCTTGCTGTTAGTAACATGATGCAATGGACTACCAGAGAAAGCTCTTGGCCTTGCTGTTAGTAACAATACTTCTCTCATAATGTTTGCTCCTTACTGTTATCTCATTCCAATTTGCATTGCTCATCTGTACAATCAGAAGTCTTCTGGTGTTTTATGTTTGAACCTCCTATTGCTTTTATATATTAGAAGGATTGAATCCGTATGTTTGTTGTTAACTTCTTTTGGTTTGTTATTACTAGTTTTTGATGAGCATGTTCGACGTGGAAAAATTGGAGGCGGCAATGCCCGTGAAATGGATTTTGAAAGTTTCCTTGACTTCGTTCTAGCCCTGGAAAACAAGGATGCCCCGGAGGGTCTAACATATTTGTTCAGGTGTCTTGATCTCCAGGGAAGGGGTTTCCTAACTACAGCGGATATTCACACGCTATTCAGGTAAAAGGAACACAAAGTTGTATTTTCTTGCTTTGAGGAAATTTTCTGCACCTGTCTAGTTAGTGGTGCATTGCTGTTTTGTATTTATATTCCATATTGACAAAAGAAAACTTGAAATATGGAAGTGAAAGAAGGGATCACACAGAAGTTGAGATGTATCCTGATTCAGACTTCCTAGAAAGAGTTTCTGGGATTTCCTGCTTGTGGTTCGTGAGATAGTGCTGCAAGTCTCAAATAACCAGATACATCAGTTTATTGAATTACCATACATTCAATAGGCTGAATTGCACTATTTGATTCTACACTATATGTACCATTTATCTCTCCCTTGTACGCCAAATAGAATGTGGAAAATAGAAACAAAAGCTCGTGAAAGGTAGAGGGTTTTGAGTTGACCATCTAGGTGTTGGTCACCATAATTTGCTCCAGAATTTCTTCCAGTGTCTAGATTAAGACCTATTTGGTAGGATGCAACATGTTTTCCTTTTAATGATATATTTTTGTATTTGGTTGTTTAGAACTGAAGAATATATTTTGGTAAAATGGAAACATTCCCTGCCTTGTTGCAACAACTTATGTCCAACCAAACACCAAAAATATTTAGGTTCACATTTTCCCAGTCCATTGAACATTATACATCATCTCAGATGGGATTAGTATTTATATCTAAAGTCAGATTTATTCTTTTATCTTTGAGCGTTTCACTATAGTGATTCTTTTCTGATATGAAATGTTATTTTAAAACAGAGATGTCCATCAAAAATGGATTGAAGGAGGGAACTATGAACTATGCATCGAGGATGTAAGGGATGAAATATGGGATATGGTGAAACCGTCTGACTCTTTGAGGATATCACTGGCTGATTTGCTATCCTGCAAACAAGGTGGCACTGTTGCAAGCATGCTTATAGATGTGCGTGGTTTCTGGGCCCATGACAACAGAGAAAATCTTCTACAGGAAGAGGAAGAACCCCAAGAAGAAGGATGAAGGATTTTAGAGCCAATCATCTGTAATTGCACTAACATCAGATCCTAGTTTGCAGAATAGATTATCGTATGTATGTAGAGTATTTGGCTTTTCTTAGTCGTGTGAATGGAATGTGGCTAACAATGCTGTCATTTAAGGTAGCCTTCTTGGATGCTGAACAAACCTCCAGAAGCTGTATGTTTGAAATCTTGTGTACCTGAGAGATTCCTGAAATCGAATCGAAGGTGCATGTTGCTTGATTAACTGGGATACCCCTACAAATTTGAGCTTGTTTTATACAAGTCTTGTAATGAAAAAGCTATGTCAGGTTTTCCTGATCTTGTATCATCTCTTCTTTTGGCCAAGTTATTATCCTTTTCATGAACTTGTTGAGTTTTATCAGTATAAAAACTGTTTTACTGTGAGAAACTGAAGTTGAAATCATTGTAAAATCTTTCAAGTGTGCAAGAGATGATGTTATGCTAGCAGAACAGAAAAAAAAGAAGCGGGTGTGACTTAGTGGTCAATGAAATGAGTTGAACATCATCAGGTCTTTGATTCAAATTTCAATAGGGACGAAGCGTTAGGTGATTTTTCATCTGTTTAGCCTTGGTGGACATAGTTACGTGAAGGGTATCTTGTGGAATTAGTTGAGGTACATGTAATCTCCGTTCATCTTGTTCTATTTAAAAATCTTGTGTTCATATCTTCATTTTTCTCTACTGAATATTCCTAAGAAATTTACTGGCTGGCTTCACCATCATTGTTATCATAGCAGTACTTGGTGACCCTTTTCAGTTTTCATTTCTTAAATGATTTCTTCTAAATAAAATTCATAGTAAAACAAAAGAATTTATTTATCCACAGTATATTAGTGATGTATATAACTTTGTCCTGCATAGCACATGGTACACTCATTGCCTTGAAAGACAAATTATTTAGCAATATTGAAATGATTAAAATGGAATATAAGGAGATATTTCCTCTCACTTGTTTAAGATTAACGTATAGTTTATTTATAGATAAATAAGAGAGGTATTAAATCCCCACAAAAATTAAAAAGGAAAAAACAAATCTATTGTAATGAAGAAGAGACGAAATAGAAAAAGAAAGAAATAAAAAATAGTAGTCCCTCATTCAAATTTGTTTGTCGTATCTTCCTTTTCAGTCCGTTTAAGAAAATATCTTTTTTTTTTTAATAACTTTTCGATTTCAACTTTTAACATGGTATATATAAGATTACAAAATTAAAAGACATTTTTAGTACATGTAATGTATTTGTTAGTTTAAATCAATAAGATTACTTGTGTTTTTAATCTTTGTATTACGATAAAATCAGATAAATAAATTGAAACGGAATAAAGGGTGTACAATTTTCTTGAGAGTGAAAGAAGCAAATGGGAATTAGGACCACTAGAGTTGGTAACCAATTGCATTCAATTGTACATAGCATAACATAATGGTTTTTTTTATGAAGTACCTGCATTTACATATTGAACAATGGAGAATCCCTACTAGACACTGACAGCATATTGAAAGCAACTGTACCAACTTAGGTACACTGATGATGATGAAACTGTTTCATCCTTAATCAGAAATCTCGAGTTTGATTTTTGAAAATGAAAAAAACTTTGTTGGGAACGTCATTCCCGAATAGATTCCTGCAATACACTATCCGAATTTAATCGGGACTCTAATACGAGCTCTTGACCTTGAGTGGAAAACCAAAAAATAAATGAAAACAACAGCACATCTCTTTAAGATTATTTTTATATATGGCTGGCCTATTATCCTCTTCACCAGAGACACATCTAACTGTTTATGACTCTCTACCTAGTTTCTTAGCCAGTGACACACACACACAAAACTCTACCTAGTTCATCAATTGAATTGATAGCTAATAATCATATATCTACAAATTATTTACATGAAATGTGTGTACAACTATATATACTACACCACAACTCATTAAAGACATAATGTGTCATTTAACTTGATCTTACCTTATATGTATGTCGTTCAATTTTGAGGGTGTACAAATAAACATGACTTAAACTTATATAAAATTGAACAAAATAGACACATACGTCCTAAGTGGTAATTCGCGTCCTATATGACGTTTTACATGTATTATACTACGTAAAACACGTGTGTTTCCTTGTTCAAATATATACAAATTTAAATGTTTATTTGTGTACACAAAAAATTAAAGCTAATAAATATAAGCTAAAACTAAATTAATTAATATGGAAAAAAAAAATGTATGTACATACGTACATAGAGCCTCTTTAAACCCACTGACCTAAATCTTGAATGCTATGTTCTTAATTAGAATCGACATAAAACTTAAATTTCTTTAGAAACAAATTATTGTTTACTTATTATAAAACAATTATTGATTGGCTCATTTAAAGACAAATTCAGGATTCTAAATCAATACCATTGTAACAACTTATATATTATTCTTTTGTCATTTCAGTGGAAACAACATGTAAATAATGTACATTTTTCTAATTATTAAACTATATATTATAAAAATTTAAGCCAATGAAAGTGGGTGAGATGCACTTGCTGCCGACAGCTTACGTCCGACTGTGCGTTACGTTTAATATTTTGAAAATTGTAAAAAGGTCCAATTTTATTATTTGCTATACTACTTTTCTTTTAAAAAATCATTTTTGTGTGTTATTTACGTGGTTTAAATATAACTTCATATGTTGTTTACGGTTGTTCAATATACTATATATTCTTATGAAAATACTTTCGTATTACTTAAGCAATTCAAATCTAGTTTTTTTTTTAATACGATCGTCCAAAATAAACATCGATCTCACACAATAAATGATCAGTGACGGATTCAGAATTTCCGTTAAGGGGGTTCGGAAAAAAAAAGTAGTAGTTTGAACCGCTAAATCACTAAATCAGCCTCTAATCTTATATTCAGGAGGTTCAAAATCAATATATAAACATAAAAATTCTAAAAATACCTTAAATATACAACGTAACTTTTTGCCGAGAGGATTCGGGTGAATCCTTCAACATACTCTAGGTCCACCCCTGCACATGACATTTGATGATGGACAACCCTAATGAAAGAGGATATAGTTAAATGACATAGACATAATACATAAATATGTTATTTAACTTGGCTTCAACTGATATTTATATCCTTTAACTTCGGGTATGCACAAATAAACACTTAAATTTTTACAAAATTAAACAAATAAACACATTCATTTCATGTGATATCTTACATGATTTTATGTCTCACGTGACGTCTTATGTATATTATGTCACGTAAAATAAAATACGTGTATCTACTTCAATTTTACAATATTAATATGTTACCATACAAATAGATATGGAACTCAAATATCATATCTTGCTATGGACCATAACTCGAATCCTCCAGAAACATGATGCTCTTCGTTTACACCAATGCCTTTTTTGGTGTACAATGTATTGTAGCTCCCCAATAAAAAGGACAAAAGACTCATAACAAAATAACAAAACTTATAAAGGAGACAGAGAAAGACAAAGAAGGGAATATCTTACATCTCAAGAATCTTCCATTCAAATATCAACAACTCATCTACAACCTTTGGAGGAAAAGGGAGGGGGCTTTGGGAGGAGGGTAAGATCGCACATGCATCGATCGATTCGGTTTATCAATTTTTTGTTTTTAAATAAGTTAAAATCAATAATCAGATGAAATAGATATTTTTTTTTATCCATTTTCAGTTTATCGATTTTAGTTTTTAATGGTTTGGATTTTAGATTTGATCAATAAGAAAATAGTTATAAAGCAAATATATGACTTTTTCTATAATTTGATGCGACTAGTTATAGAATGCTCATAAAATATAAATAATAATAACTAACATGAAATTAAAAGAACTATACTGGTGCAACAAAAAGAAATTAAGAGGATTTAATATAGTTTTTTACTTTAGGTTTTAATATTTTGTATAATGTGAAGTTTTGAACTCAAAGTTATGTGAAGTCTAAATTGATGGCTAAAGGGAAAATGCATTAATCGGTAAGGTATTGAGTTCAATATTTAATATTTATGTAGAAGTATAATTGTAAATTATTATAGTCTTAATGAATTAATTAGGTTTAAAAGTAAGTGATATAACTCTATCAAACAATACAACAAAACATATGCAAACACTCTTATTAAATGTTTAAGATCAAATAATACGACAACAAAATTTTACATTCTTGACTTCTTGAAAAATTGAAGTGCTTCTTCACGAACATATTTGCAAAAGAAATAGTTTAATAAATATATATATTGAGGTGTATTTTAAAAGTAAAAAAAAATGAAAATTAATCGAATCACACTGATAGCGAAGGAAAAATCAATACGATTGAATGGTTTTAAAAAATCTAATTTTGATTATATTATTTATAAAATATCCAAAAAATAAAATAAAATGATATAATTTTAAAAAAAAGAATTAACTGATCGAGTCATTTCATTGACACCTGTTTAACGCAATAAATCAGATAATTTTTATTTTTTCTCATATTTCATCCACTTTAAATTTCCTTGGTGAATTGAAAAATTCCTTTCTTTGTGTAATGCAATTATTTTCTGTCCCAACTTACATAAACAAACCCTTCTACAAAAGAAAGTTATTATTTCATAATTTAGTGGTACAACTATCTCATTATTATTTATTAGCCTCTTGTAAATATGACTTTCAATTTTCTTCAGGTTGTTCTATTTTGCTTTATCATATTATTGTTAATTTGATACAAATAGTTATATCATAATTTTGACTTTTGATATCAATGATAAAATTTTGTTCATTCACATATTAAAAATGAGCTTTAGCGATAATTAATTATCAATTGCCGCTAAAATATGTATTTTTTGCAGCAATTATCACTATTTGTATATGTCCCTAAAGCTTTAGCAACATTGGATCTAATGACAATAAAAACTTTAACATTCTTTATTAATATGTCTATTTATTGCCGCTAAACATTGTTTTTATTGTAGTGACTATGTATAATTTTGCGGTACACTTTTTATTTTACTTTTTAAATTTTTTCACTTAATTAATAAAATATGCATATGTAAAATACAAATAAAGTTAACTAGTAAATTATAAAATTTTACCAAATAAAATAAAAATAATAATATCAAAATTAGTACTACATATATTATTTTGTGTGATACAATCATATCTCATAATGATATATATATTTGTACATGTGTAAGACTTTTTTTGCTTTAAAATTGAGAGTCTCAATGACCGGCGGACCCCGACCACTATATTAGTACTCTGTCCCCTACCATTATATTAGCACCCAAAAAGTGGATGATAAAGACTTAACATCAATGTGCATTATATAAAATATTAAAGGATCATTTGATAGTATTTATATATTTAAATCAATATAATTAATATAATGTTTACTAATAATTGAGGAATTTTTGTACATAACCACTTATAATAACTTATTAATTAGATTCCATAATTATAGTTTGTTAATTACGATTCATAGCTACATGTTAGAAAAAGGAGAGAGATGAGCGAGATTGGAAGAGGAAGGAGAGAGGCGAGCGAGAGACGTATTGTAGTTGTATATCGGTTAGATAATTGTATCTATGTAACTTGTATGTATATGTATCAATAATTATATTTGTATATCTGCATACAATTTGTATATGTATACAATTGAATTGAGTTCAAATATTTGTATATCCAGTCTCTCTCGCTTATGCAAACATAAATTATACATTTGTATCTGTAAAATTTGTGTTTGTATAAAGTGAGAAAAAGACATGCAGAAGATAATTGTATTTGTATAATTATAAGTGTATAAGACAGAACAATATACATTTCTATTTGTATATCCACTCTTTTTCTCTCGCTTTATACAAACACAAACACAAATTGCATTTGTATAATTTGTGTTTATAAAGTGAGAAAGATTGACCGAAGAGAATCAAGAGAGATAGACTGGGTAGGGAGAGGAGATAGGCGAGGGAGAGATGACTGTAAAATAGGAGAGAAGCGAGCGAAATTTCAAAGAGAGAGGCGCGAGAGGAGACATGCGCGAGAGCAAAAATGTAATTATAGCTAGAAGTAAATTTCGAATTGTAATTAATGTAAACTGTAGCTATGTTAGCTAATTAAGTAGCATATATTTGCTTAACCGCATAATTATCCCATAATTTAATTGCTATATACAAATTTTAGTGTACAAAATATGGTTCTTAATTGGTTATTGATCTATAATTTCGCATAACTTATACCGAAGAAAATATTGCATTAATTATTTTATATAAGATAAAAGATGGAATAATAAAATATTGCATAACTTATATTTCCATTACTAATACATGCATAACTATAATCATTATATTACGAAATACCTATATGACCCTAACCAACATTCAAGTGACCCCTAATAGATACATGGAACACTAAAATTATTCAATATTTACATTATTGATATTTACATAACTCAATACCTGCATAACTGTAATCACCGACGAAATTGAGGTGTAAATATTGAGGTGTAAGGGGCCATTTGTGTGTATGGATTTTGGTGTAGGGAATGTCTTATTTGCTCAGCTGTCATGATCTGTAATGAGATGATATCTCATTCTACCAACAAAAAAATAATAAGAGAGACTCTTCTTCTTTCCAGGTCATACAAAGAAAAAAGAAACCAAAAAGGCTCATAGTGTGGATACAAGGAAAAGACTTTAATTTGATATATATGGATTTTCTCACCTTTTCTTTTGATTCCTTTCAATTATTATGTCTCTCCAGTAAAAGTTTTTCACTGTTCCTAACCTAGTAATGACAAAAACTTTTTTACTATCATTTACATCTCCTCTTTTGACCCTACATCTTTCAAAAATAATTTATCTCTCTATAAATGCAGAAAGGATAAGGTTCATATATAGTTATAAAGATAGAAGTTTAGTTAAATGGTTCACGATTAAATATTTATGAAAAATAATTTTTGATCTATATGCTTTCTCCATTCACTTTTAATTGTCGTGATTTTTTTTAGAGTAACGATAAGAACTTTGTCTAAAATCTTACGATGTATTTCTTTTATCATATTGTATGCAAAAAGTTGCAATTTATAATACTTCTCGTATAGTTTTTGAATATTAAATTTTTTTGTTTAAAATATCAAATTAATGTAATCTAATTCAACTTTAAAAATTAGTCATATTGACTTTCGAAAAGCGCAACATGATAATTAGAAATGGACGCACTATAACAAAAATAACTTTTAGCATCAATAAATATTGACATTAATAAAGAGTGTTAAAGTGTTTACCGTCATTAGTTAAGTGTCATTAGGCCAGTGTCGCTAAAGGCTTTAGAAACATATACAAAGAGTGTTAATTGCCGCTAAAAATACATATTTAACGACAATTAAGAATTAATTGCTACTAATGATCATTTGTGATGTAGTGACGGAGGGAGTGATACTTCACATAATTTTTTTATATACATAATATAATTTTTCGACGAAGGATGGTCAAATGTATGACTAGCCACCCTAAGCTATATGTGGGTCATCCACTATCTTTGTACACAATATATTCTTAAATATTACTTGTGAAATTACACTGAATATATTATTATTATTGTAGTTACAACTACTTATTACACCTAATATGTTATGTCTTGTTGTTACAACTACTTATTACACTGAATATATTGTTGTCGTTGAAGTTAAGAGCTACTGAGATTGGATGACAACCTCTCTCCATTATGAAAGGTACCCCCAAAGACTTCACTAAAACACAAATTTATTAGTAATTTCATGTGAAAATTTGAGGTAACAACCCCCTTATATCAAAGAATTTTATCTTATTAAAGATAATATTATTCCTTAGTGTGTGGAAATTGTTAAAACAAAGACTAAACTATGTTTCTACAGAGGGGAATCAAAAAGTACTTGTACAACTGACAAGGTATGTAATCTTAACTGAATTGGTGTAAAGAGAGACAGGATCTGAAGAAAGCTACTCCTATTAATTCCATTTTCTTTAGTTTTACTGAGCAAGCAAAAAGTGAGGGGTTCTTCAACTATGGTAGAGCTACTTTCTTGAATGACATATATGTATTGTGTTGTGTTGTGTGTGAATGCATGGACAACAATGTGGGGTACTATCAAACTTTAGCCTAAATGAGTTGTCTTGTGCAAGCAAATTAGCTACATTGCTTCCTTACCAATTTCAGAGTTTTTGTCATAGTACATTAAAGTGAGGACCACTGTTTCTTGATCTGAACTTAAATATTGATGGAGTTCATCAAGATGGTACCTTTATTCATTGATGAAGAAGGACATGAGACTTTTTCAACAGTGATTTGAACCAAATATTGTCAATGTTCAAATTGGATGATTTTCTTGAATGGCAAGTTCAGTTGCAGCTATAGCAGGAGGAATTGGAGGGGTTGTAGTAGTGTTGTTGGGAGTGATTTTCTTTGTATGTTTTCGGAGTTTTCGCGGAAGGAAGTATTCAAATAGGAATTCAGATTCAGCTTCTTCAGATCCATCTGCAGTAGGTAATGTAGCAAAAAAAACAAAAACTATCTAGGTATGGAAATTTACACGCGATGCTAACTCTTAAGTGTGTGTTTCTGCTTAATCATGTATTGGATACGAGTAGTTTCGGTGGAGATGAAAAGGGGAGGATCATTTGTTCAATCCAGGCTGTTCAGAATGGAGGAATTGGAGAAAGCTACAAAGCATTTTGATGAGAAGAGTCTCATTGGTTGTGGGAGTTTTGGTCTTGTTTTCAAAGGATTGCTTTGTGATGGAACTGTTGTTGCTATAAAAAGGCGTTTAGGGACTCCGAAACAGGAATTTACTGAAGAGGTATGGTTTAGCTATTTAAAGGGGGTTGATTGTTTGATTGAATGTGCAAGAAAACAATGAATGGATTATCCCCTACTCGTATTTTCGAAACTTCATATTCCTGTTTTAGAAGTGGAAACCATCTAATTCAATTTTATGTCCCTAGTACTGATCACTCTAAAAAGGCCAAACATATATGTCTAGCTATTCTCTAACTTTGCATTTCGAATAATAGGTTGCTCGTTTATCAAGGATACAGCACCGCAATTTGGTTAGTCTTTTAGGCTACTGTCAAGACAGTGGATACTCCATGCTGGTTTTCGAGTATTTGCCTAATGGAAGCATGCACAATCACTTGTATGGTAGGGCTCTATTGAGTAGACATTACGCGCGATTATAATGCCAAAGCTGAATATTGGTTCTTTTGTTAGACACAGGGAAGGAATCTGCAACAAAGCTAGAATTCAAGCAAAGGTTATCTATTGCTATTGGAACAGCTAAAGGTAATATCATAAAGACTCGTTCGAGTTAAGTGTCCTGTTTTATCCAAGAATGACTTTAGATTTGTGATTTAAATGTAACAGGTTTAAGTCATTTACATAGCCAACACCCTTCAATAATTCATGGGAACTTTAAAACAGCTAATGTTCTGGTTGATGAGGACTTCATTGCAAAAGTTGCAGACGCGGGGATTCTAAAGCTACTCGAGAAAATTGATGATGCAGGTCCTTCTGGCTTGAGTTCTTTCAATGCTTTTAAAGATCCAGAGTAAATAGCACTTTTAACTCATTTGAAGTTGCACAAACTTAACTTTAAATTACTTTTTGATTTCGTTTTCTGTTCCGTGTTTAGGATAAACCAAATCGGAATTCACTGTGAGACAAGTGATGTTTACAGTTTCGGCGTGTTCTTGTTAGAGCTTGTAACAGGTAGGGATGCTTCACATATAGATGAATTTGGATCAAACCAAAGTGTACTTGATTGGGTAAGTTTTAAAACCAATATTCAATATCTTCATCTGCATTGTTCGTCATGTTTATTACTGAATATGTTTATGTAAACTTGTCAAAAAGGTTGAAAAACAGCTGAGTTCAGAGCAGTTAGTGGATCATAGGCTGCTGGGAAGCTTTACTGCAGAGGTTATGAGGGATTTCGTCAAGATAGCGTTGAGATGCATGAGTTTCCCTGGTAGATATAGACCAACCATGGAAACGGTCGTGTTGGATCTTGAAAAGATTCTTGAGAGGGAGATCATGCACACAACTGTTATGGGAGAAGGTACTTCCACAGTTACTCTAGGGAGTCAATTATTTACAAACTGAAGCAACGACGGAGTCATCAATAGTAATAGAGTCTGTTTTCATGAATGAATTCGGCCTTCGAGCTACAAGTAAATGTACATCAGCTTAAATAGCTTTTTCCTCCCCACCTTCTTCTGCTTCATCTAACAAAGCTAGATGAGCAAAAGGCCAGGGCCTGAAATATTAATCGCAACATTTTTTCGTTTAAAGTCCAATACCCCTAAATAGGTGTTTAAGGACATTATTGTTTGATTTATGAAAAATTATCTATCATGTTTGATAGAGTTGATGTGATATGGTGAAAGAAATGATTCATTTTAGATTGTGGTTGTGGCCTTGATGATTATATTGTAACTCATGTTCAATAAAGTTAAATGAAGTTCATGATATTAGTACTCTTGCAATTCCAATAGTTTATTCTCATTAGATTTAATCTCAAGATGAATATCGATATCCCGGTGCAGACCATGAATGAGAAGATCTAACAGCACACTCAGAGCATGAACATGACTACATTTGAAGGTTAAAACGTTCAAATTAAGCGTGGACTCTGAAGTAGAGTCCAGTAAGAGACCTCCAAGGACTTAGAAGGCGAAAATCGTCCAAAAAGATAAATGTGTCATAAGAAATTACTTAAACTTCAGTATCCAAAATGTTTCTGTCAATGATGTAGTCATACTGGATATCGCGAAACTGCTATCCTGCAATGTAGTTAACCATTCAATCAACTTAGCCTAATACCCTTGCCAAAACGAGCACGTGAAGTAGAAAAAAAGCGTAAAGCATGTTATAACCATAACAATAACTCGTTAATTACCATAGTTAAGCTATTCATTCTTGGACGTTCATAGTTTTGATGAGTTTAAGTTATATATATACGTCAAAATTTTCACTTCCCCAACCTTTCATGTTTTCTAAATCCTCTTTCTTCAAGGTTCTTCCAAATTGTTCAACAAAATCTCTAGTTTAATTTAAGAGATTTTTTTATTGGCAAAGGTAACTTTGTTTTCTTTTTAAAAGTTGATTGATTTTAGAATTTGGTCTGTAGGAGTGTTTTGATAAATAAAAGAAAATTTAAATAATAAAATCTGAATACAAAGTATTTTCTAAAATATTGTCATTCTGACATTTTAAATAAATATTTTAAAGTACGTTGTTTTAACTAATTATGTTATGTATTATGACTTGATTGCTAATTTTCCCATAAAATAATACAGATCCTTAACATTATTAATTGGTGCCATTAACTTTTGTTCTCTGTGATTGAGCTTATTGGGAATATATAAGCAAGCTTTGGACCATTTTAAATAGTAGAATATTTTAATGGTAGCTTTTTCTCTGATGATTTTTTTGTATTGAGGGTTGTTCTCCTTTGCCATCAAGAACGAGTATAAAGAATTAATATAACATATAAAAAGTGCAAATTAAAAATTAAACGGGGCAGGGCTATTGAAGTGACCATATTCACATTTCTGTTATTTGTTTTAAATGTTTGTTACAAGGATAGCCAGCTGGCATCCACTAGTAGCTAACTAACGTGCCTATAAGTACAGAGCATATGTGATTGTAATATTTACTTTTAGATTCAATAAAACAGTTTCTCTTTTTCCTTCATCTATATTCTCTCTGAGTATTCAGTGATCCATATCAGTGGTGGATGAATGTGTAGAGTACTAAGCATAAAATTTACATGGTATCAGAGCGGCGATCTCACCTCCGACTGCGTATTGAGTTTGAGTTCAACGCAATTTCTCAATAGGAGCAAAAATACTAGAGGATCAAGCTTATGCATCCATGGCAGCTCCAACAATATCAACACTTGATCATCATCATCCGTTTTATCTTCAAGCTTTAGATTCTCCAGGTCTAGTAATAATTTTATTAAGCTCACAGGTCTGGAGAATTATTCTCTGTGGAGTCGATCGATGAAATTAGCTCTGCGAGGCAAAGGTAAGCTAGGGTTTGTGAATGGTACTTGTCCTAAGAGCAAGTATACATGAGAATTAGAAGAATTATGGGGAAAATGTAACGCTATGGCACTATCCTGGATTGGTAGCACTTTTTCAGTTGAACTAGTCCCTAGCATCGTTTATGCTTCGACTGATAGAAAGGTCTGGGAAGAATTCAAGGAACGATTTGATCGATCGAATTTGACTAGGATCTACTATCTGTGGTCTGAAATTGCCAATTTAAAGCAGGGGACTGATTTTGTAACTTGCTATTTCTCTAGAATGAAGGATTTGTGGAATGAACCTGATGTCATGATTTCCATGCCTTCCCGTGGTTGTGAAGACATCTCAAATCTCAGTGATTATAACAGTTCCTTATGGGACTCAATGAGAGTTATGGCGGCTTGAGAAACAGTATTCTCTCTCGAAATGTTAATGTGACAGTTAATGAAACCTATGCGATCATTACTCAAGAAGAAAGCCAACGATCACTGGGAGTAGTTGATACTCACAAGGATCCCTTAACAATGTTGGCTGGGAGAACTCCTGGTTATAGACAGAAAAAGCCAGGGAACTATGGAGGATCGTTTCAAACTACAAGTGAAGGGAATTATGGAGGATCGTCTGGAACTGGAGGAATTCCTTGCATCTATTGTGGTTATAAAGGTCATTTGAAGGAGAATTGCTATAGAATTGTTGGATACCCTCAGGACATCAAAAGGAGGAGATCTTCACAGCAAACACAATAGACACAACCTGCACAATTCAAGCCTACAGCCCGTACTAGCTCCAATGCCAACACTAGTTCAAATGCCAACAATACAAGTCAAGGTTCAGTTTACAAAACAACAATATCAGGAATTGCTTGGTAAACAGACTCAACCCAACAATGAGTGTGTTTCTAACATGGCAGGTATACACTTATTGTTATCTAATATTTTTCATTGAGTGTATTATTGATTCTGGATCGTCTCACCATATTACACCCTGTAGAGGCTTATTATCTGATATTAGGACACTTGAGATTCATCTTAGTGATAAGGTTCAAGTGCCAACTAGAGGAAGATCACAGATCACAAGTACATGGAATGCACCTATTTTTGGGACTTATAGCCTGCAGAATGTCCTCCATGTCCCTGATTTCAAATTCAATCTTCGCTCAGTGTCTAAGATAACCAAGGAATTATCATGTGTTGTCCTCTTCTTTCCTGATTTTTGTGTATTTCAGGGGCTTTACAATGGCAATGTCTTGGGGATTGGTAGAGAAAAAGGATGGTTTGTACCACTTAGAATAGAAGTTCACCCCCCTTTCAAATATTGCAAGTTTCAAGTGTGATATTGAAGGAGTTCTTTGGCACCTTAGATTAGGTCATCCTTTCACCACTGTCATGCAACACATATCTTCACTCAATAAATATGTTAACCCTATCATATAGGATTGTCATATATGTCCTCTAGCTAAACATCACAGGTTAAGCTTTCCTACTAGTTGTACTAAGACAGTTGCTTGTTTTGATTAGCTGCATGTAGACTTGTAGGGGCCTTACAAAAAGCCTACCTATGACAAAAAGTATTATTTTGTCACTATTGTTGATGATTATAGAAGGTATACATGGGTTTGCTTGATACAATCTAAGTGTGAGGTTACCACTGTGTTGAAAAGTTTCTTGTGCCTAGTTAAAACTCAATTTAATGCATGTGTACAAATATTGAGGTCTGATAATGGGACTGAATTCTTCAATTCACACTGTGAGAAATTGTTGGCTTCACATGGCATTGTCCACCAGAGTAGCTGTCCATATTCACCACAACAGAATGGCACAGTAGAAAGAAAGTAGAAGCATATATTGGAAGTGGCTAGAGCCCACAAATTCCAAAGTAGAGTGCCCATCAGTTTTTGGGGTGACTGTGTCAAGACCTCAGTTTATTTGATCAATAAATTGCTTTCACATGTGTTAAAAGGCCAGACTCCTTATGCACTCTTGTATGGCGAAGAGCCTAACCTTGATCATTTGAGGGTGTTTGGTTGCCTATGTTATGCTAGCAAACTACCTAGACATGACAAGTTTACTGCAAGGGCAAGAATGGTTGTTCTAGTTGGATATTCTGAGACTCAGAAGGGTTACAAATTGTATGATCTGATTGACAAAACCTTCTTTGTTAATAGGGATGTCAGCTTTAGAGAATCTGAATTTCCTTTCCATAAGGATGTCTCTACATATATGGATATGTTCAACAATAACTCTTTTGACACTGTGCATACTTTCAATCCCATTATTTATGACACTCCTTTGGTTGATGGTGCCCCTTCACAGCACCCTCCACCCATACCAGATGATGTTTCTGCTGGAGTCGACTCTGATGTAACTCAAATTGCACCAGTTGATGTTGTGCAGGATGAGACCTTTGTACAGGGTGAGCAATTTGATTCTGTTTTAGCATAAGAGCAGCCCACTTTCTTACCTACCCCTGCACCTAATCCCCCTCCTACTAGACCAGTTCGAACAACCAAACCTCCAATTTGGCTCACTGACTATGTTTCTACTATTAAACCCAAAGGCAACTGCTCATATTCAATTTCACAGTTTGTATCATATGACCATTTGTCTCCTGTCTATCAAACATATTTGTCCAATTTCTCTCCTGCTACTGAGCCTACTTCATTCAAGATGGCTTCTCAGGATCCAAAGTGGGTCCATGCTATGCAACAAGAGATAGATGTTTTGGAGGCAAATCATACTTGGGAGCTATCTGTCTTACCTATTGGTCAGAAGACTAGAGGTGCTAAATGGGTTTATAAAATTAAACATAAAGCTAATGGTGAAGCTGACAAGTATAAAGCTAGATTAGTGGCTAAAGGCTACACGCAAAGAGAAGGGCTGGACTACCATGAAATTTTTTCTCCAGTTGCTAAAATGGTCTCAGTCAGGACTGTGATTAGTGTTGCTGCTGCTAAGGAGTGAGATCTTTTTCACATGGATGTGAGCAATGCTTTCCTTCAAGGTGACTTAGATGAGGTGGTGTATATGGAACTTCCTCCGGGTTTCCATAAACAGGGAGAGACTAGAGTATGCAAGCTCTTGAAGTCATTATATGGGCTTAAACAGGCTTCCAGGCAATGGAACATCAAGCTCATGACAACTCTTCTTGAGGATGATTATAAGCAGAGTTCTCATGACCATTCATTATTCACCAAGTAACAAGGATCAGACATTGTGATCAACCTTATATATGTTGATGATTTCCTCATCACCGGAAACAGTCTTGACATGATATAAGCAACCAAACAATATCTTCACAACAAATTTAAAGTTAAGGACCTTGGACAACTTACCTATTTTCTAGGAATAGAGGTCTTAAAGTCACAACATGGAGCTTTTCTCAATCAGAGGAAATATGCTTTGGAGGTCATTTTCGAAGTTGGTTTGAGTGGAGCCAAGTCAGCTTCAACATCATTAGAATCCAATGTTAAACTAACCAATGTTGACTATGATGATCATGCATGAATAGCAATCAATGATCCATTACTGGAGGATGTTCATGCTTACCAAAAATTGATTGGGAAATTGATATACTTAACTATAACTAGACCTGATATATGTTTTGTTGTATAATTGCTAAGACAATTCATGCGGCAACCCAAGAAATCTCATTGGGAGGCAGCCCTTAGAGTGGTGAGATATCCCAAACACTCTCCAGGATTATGAGTTTTTATGAAGAAAGGTTTTGCCCTACAATTGAGTGCTTATTGCGTTCAGATTGGGCTGCATGTCCCAAACTAGGAGATCAGTGACAAGTTTTTTTATTCAACTGGAGGTTACTTAATATCTTGGAAGTCAAAGAAGCAACACACAATTAGTCATAGCTCTGCTGAATCTGAGTATAGAAACATGACTGTTGTGGTGTCTGAAATTATCTGGTTAGTTGGCTTACTGAAAAACATTGATGTCAAAGTTTCTATTCCTATAGAGCTCTATTGTGACAACAAAAATGCGTTACAAATAGCTTCAAATCCCATGTTCCATGAACACACGAAACACATTGAAATTGATTGTCATTTTTGTGAGGAAAAGACTTTAGGCAGGGCTGATCAAACCTGCACATTTGTCTACTTCCTTGCAACTGGCTGACTTGCTAACTAAAGGACTTGGAGTGGCTCAACATCACTTCCTTTTATCCAAGCTTAGTGTTCTAGATGTCTTTCACCCTACAGCTTGAGGGGGTGTATTGAAGTGACCATATTCACATTTCTGTTATTTGTTTTAAATGTTTGTTACAAGGATAGCCAGCTGACATCCATTAGTAGCTAACTAACGTGCCTATAAGTACAGAGCACATGTGATTGTAATGTTTACTTTTAGATTCAATAAAACAGTTTCTCTTTCTCCTTCATCTATATTCTCTCTGAGTATTCAGTGATCCATATCAATGGTGGATGAATGTGTAGAGTACTAAGCAGAAAATTTACAAGTGCAAGGCAGGGTGTAGCGGGTCAGGGTGGGGGCGGGTTACTACATTGAAAGAATACTAAACGGGGCGGGGTAGGGAGGGTTTAAATCTTAGTGGGTCGAGGCTTGCCCCGCCCTAACCCACCCCTACCCGCCCTATTGCCATTCCTACCAATAAATTCTTTTTCTCCGCATCGATGAATCATCATTAAAATACCTCAATATACCATAATATTTACACACAATTTTACACTACACATTTTACCTAATTTTACAAAGACAACCAACAATTTCTTTTCATCCTTCAAAACTATCAAATCTTTCTCACCTTATGAGTTGTAAATGACAAAAAAAAAATGAAAAGACAACACAGATTCACAACAATACCACATTTTCGTTTCTCTAGAAAAAAAAATGAAAATAAAAAATGAAAGACAAAAAAGAAATTGAACAGGCTAGGAAGGGGAGAAAGAAAGAAATGAGGTTTGAATGGGGAAGAAGGTACTGATAATTAGAAAGAGAAAAGGAAATGGGTGGCATGGGGTGGGGTTAGAAAAGAAGAAACAAGTGAAAAAATAAAATATATTCAAATTTCTTATTTTTATTTATTTTTTTAAAAAAAAATAATTATTATTTTTAGCCTAAATTTTGATATTCACTCACATTTACCGTGTGAAATCACATGTTTATGCCAACTTAACAATTAAGTTGCCACATAAGCTTGGTCAATGGTCAGAAGAGTTCAAATATTGAGTTTCATCAAGTTTAATGATTCAGTTGACAAATGACTAAGTAGAAAGGGATAAAACGTATTGTTTTACTCTTTACACTATTAGATTTATGTAAATTATACTAATATAAACTCATATAAGTATAAGGGTTTACTAAACCATTTAGCCATTAAAAAACAAGGAAGAATAGAAAAGAACCAAAAATATTACCAAGAATGGAGATTTTACATAGATACTAACAATGGAAAATAGAGTTAATATCTCAAAAGGTCACTCAACTTTGAAAATTTATCTAGCAAAGTCATTGAACTTTATTTTGTATCAATAAAATCACTCAACTTAGACTTTTATATCAATAAAAATCATTTAACTAAATTTATCACTAAAAAAACATTTGATATAATAAAAAAATTTATTTTTTATGTCATATAAATATGAACCCTATAAATGAATAAAAATTAAATTGTTAATAAGCTTTTACGAACAAACTTAATTAATGAAATACATACTTTTATAATATTAAAGTATGTAAGCATTATGACATTATTATTATTATTATTATTATTATTTCAAAAAAAATATTTACACAAAATTGACTAGTTAAAGCAAAAAATTAAGTTGAAAAATTAATGTTATAAGAAAAGCAAGATTAATAGAGCCAAAATAATTTTAAGCTTCAATGAAGAAGTACAATAATATATAACATTATTTTTTTATTTTATTTTTTTGAAAAAAAGTTACAAAACAAAAAAGACAAATTTTATTAGAGCACTGTTGTTTAATTTTGCATTGTTAAAGAAAAGTTGTCAGTTATAATATATTAGGAAAGTTAATTGAGGTCACAATTTTAAATATTATTTTAGTACTCTTATTCTTTAATGAGTTCTAAGTAGATTTGTTAATAAAAATTTCATCGATAATTTATTTGTGTTAATCCTCAAAAACAAATACACTAGTGGACCAATAAATAGAATCTTAATTATTATTTTTTATTTAGTAATTAGTATATTAAGACAAAGAGTATTTGTTTCACTAAAGAAGTTTCCCATAAAAAAAATTGAACTAGTTTTCTTAATTTTATTTATTTGTAGGGTCTATTTTATATGAAACAAAAAAAATTAATGATAAATTTTGTTTAGTGATTTAACTAACACAAATATCTAATTTAGTTATTTTATTGATATAAAAATCTAAGTTGAGTGATTGTTTTGATACAAAACAAACTTTAATGACTTTGCTAGATCAATTCCTAAAGTTGAGTGATTTTATTGATATAAAAATTAAATTGAGTGATTTTTTTTATACAAAATAAACTTTAATGACTTTGCTAGATTAATACTTAAAGTTGAACGATCTTTTAAGATATTAACTCTGGAAAATATGAGAGAGTAATAAGAGAGAATATATCACATTAAGAGAGAGAATATTATTGTGATTGGGATGAATAATGGAGAGTGAAAAAGAAATCTTGTTATGAGATCCACCAAATAAACACACTAACCCAAAAATAATAATAAGAACGTGTATTAATTTTAAATTGTTATATTTGTAATTAAAAAATTAATTTTATAAATAAAAATATATTTTATATTGTAAATAAAAGTCTTAAACACGTAATTATTCTTTCAACTTTTATCTCCACGGAAAGTGTTTGACTGTCCATCTTTTAACCCTTGCAACTCCGCCCATAATTCTTCATTTATAAACGATCACGGTGTGTAAATTTTTCATTTCTTCTCAGCAACAAACAAAAAAAATTATATCCTATCTACACATGACTACCAAACCGCTACTGCTAAGACCATATATTTTTCATTTCTTTTTCATTTTCTTTTTCTTGCTTTTCTTCTTCACAATTTCTTTTCCAAAATTAAGCTCATCACTGGTGAGTATTTATGATAAAAGACTGGTACTAATCCTCAACAAGAGCATGTTGGCTTAAATTTGATTGGGGTATCAATAAAAAAGGAAAGAAAATGCTTTTGTAAGATTAGATAAACAAAAATTTTAAAAGAAAAACAACAAACTATTAAAGATCTTATTATTTCATAAAATCGAAAAGATCCTATCATATCAGCAATGTATTTGAATAAAGCAGGTAGGCTAGATTGTCAAAAGGTTAAAATTAATTTTTGGAATGTCATAGTTTTTTGTAGAATATTCTAGTTTGGAAACTTGGATGATTATCTTGAAAAGTTATGTAGATATTCTATAATATTACTAGAAGATAAATTTATTAGTAAGTATTAATTATGTTTTGAATTTTTTCCATGTATATTTTAGAAAATTTCGAAAAGAAGGAGCTTTGCCGTCGAGAGAAAAAAAAGGCAATTACTTCACTTTACTCGAGCTAATCAGGCTTGATGTCGGCGCTACTGGTGGACTGTTGCACAGAAAGGGCGACAGAAGCAACCTTTCTTAGCGCGCTGCCATCCTGGTCCTCAGGACCCAACACTATATTATTCTTATATATTTCCTTTCAAATGAAAAGATGCAAAAGGTGTTGATACGTCCTATCCACATAGAAATCTTACCCTAATAATCTGTTTTGGTTTATGAGATCCTTTTTCCTAATAGATTAGGAAAGAAACATATTGTCTTTCTAGGATTAAGAGAATGTTTTCCTTATAGGTTAGGACTATTCGATCTCTATATATAGGGATTTAGTTGGGGATTTTCGAGCATTGTTATCAGACCTCGAGCTTACACCCTAAATTCGATTAACACTCGAGAACCATTGTTGGTCTCCAAGAAGATTCATGTCTTGACTAACTACTAAGCGGAAGACTAACTCAAGCAATAAAAATTGAAGTTGTTTAAAAACAATTTATTAAATCTCAAAGATATCTAAGTACTCTGAATATTAAACATAAAGTTTTAAATAAAACATCTGAAATTAAATATTGACTGACCAAGACTGCCTATCTATGAAGCCTCTATTGTATAATTAAAGATAGGTGTCGGGACAAGACCACGACACTTCAAAACGCTACTACTACTAACAAATTATAAAATTAGAGTCCTCCGAAAGCAAGGAGTCCTCACTAAAAGCTAACGACCGAATGATATAATCTCAACGGAACTCCAGTTGATGATCCCAAGTTCTTGAATCTGCATAATGAAACGATGCAGGTCGAATGAAATCAATACGTTGAATGTATGAATATGTAATAAGGTTGAATAAAACAAATAACTAAACTGAAAGTTACTCAATAGAGATATAGCATAAATCATGATGGAAATCATTTAAGCTCTTACTACAGAGATGCAATAATAGTAAATACTAAACTGAAATGCATATATAACAATATACTTTAATGTGGATTTTTTCTAACAGATATAACCATCACTATGAGGCTCATGATAATACAACGTCTTATCCACGTTGTCAGAGTCGCCCTATACCTTGCTGGAGTATAGGGTGCAAGTGAACTGTTGGATCCATTAAAAAGTCCTTCTTGAGACAATCATCTGTTTTGCAATGTGATCCTATTTATGATAGTGGCGTAGGTTATGGAGTTTGAGTTATCTGAACTTACCCCAAATCGATGTTTAATACTATTTCCAAAATATAATGGTATGCTCATGTAAAAGTATTCTTTGGGTTGAGTTAATTTCTCAAAAGGCCTATTTAAGAGGTAACTAATAAGTTTTACTAAATCTATCTAAAACTCTTTATACTTTTCTGAAAATTGTACTCTCTTTTCAATGTAAAAATAATACATTTGGAATCATCCAAGTTTCCTTAAACTTTTCTGAAAATAATATGTTAAAACTATCTCTTGGACTCACTTTAATCCTCAAAAGAAATGTAAGGCACACAAATACTTTTACAAAGAAACTTAATATATACCGGGTTCATGTAGAACTACGAGCACAAACAAAAATTCAAGAATCTCATCAAAGCATAAAATATTTCAAACCTCACAATGTAAGGATTCTGAACTTGGTATAAGATCATAACTCATTCAAGAATTTCATAATCTGAAGGTGAAGCCCTAGATTCAACTTGAACCTGACTGAATTGAGATGTGTAGGGCATGAGGATGAATCAATCTAATACTATTAATAGCCTTACATATCTGGAAGAACAAATCTCTTGAAACCCTAGATTTTGTCTTTCTTACGATATTCTTGGAGAAGAAGAGTCAAGAAAAATCTTGAATTGAAAACCTAAGGATTCTTGAAGAGAATCTTGAAGAGATCTTAAGAAATTGGAGAAATTCTTTCTTGAAGTTTTGGAGGAATGAGAATTGAGGATTTTAAGAATTTCTATACGTATAACGATGTTATTAGATTTTTTACAGAAGTTTATTGAGGGTAAAAAGTAAAAATACCCTTTTGAGAATGTAAGAAAACCATAAAAATAAAAGAAAACAACCCTTTAATTAATCCCGTCATCTAATCGGTGATCTGGAGGTCTCCTCATCAAAAATAGTAGGTGGTCCAATGATATTTTAGGCGCCCAAATAGATAGAGACTTACGGTTTTCAGGACATTTTGACGGACTAATTCAGTGATTCGCCAATTCATTTGACGAATTGCCGATTGAGCAGGCGACCTAGCCAAATTTCCTAGCTCGGTAGGCCAGGAATTCATTATATGCTTAGAAATATGAGTACTAGAAGTTGACCTTTGTATGAACTCATATGAGAACTTAGCTAACATAAATGCAAATTTGGATCGACTTGGTGTTTGAGGTCCCTTAAGACCCTAGATTACTTTAGATACCCTTGATACACTTGGTAAAGGACTTTAAAACACATGGTCAAGTAGGACATTATCCGGTTCAAGCTCATATACTTACGATGAACAATTCAGATTTTAACATTAGAGTTACGAGATGTTATAAAATGATTCGGGCCTTAGCTTAGAATTTTTTGAAGTGTTACAATTGTATACTTTTTTTTCTTTCATAATGAAAAACTTTTTACTTTTGATTTGAGGATTAGGCCTAGCCGAACCTTGTTAATTCTTTGTATCATTTTCCTTCTCTATATTCTTAAGTGTGATTGTGTGCTAGTTAACCAACATTATTTTCACATTATTAATATTAGAAGTTAGGATTTTTGCACATAACCAAGGATTACAATGTTTTCATCATCTTCAACAAAGTATGAAATAGAGAAATTCTATGGCGGATCTAGTTTCAGTCGCGAAAGATTATAATGAGATTTTTATTAGTGTTATAAGGAATATGGAAGACAATTGAGGAGGCTTTTCCAGTAGATTTGAAATAATTAGAAAAAAAAACAGACTTGAAGAGTATTGCAGATGTGAGCTTGACTTTTTGCTAAGATAAGTTATATGAATCAGTGGTGGGTTTTGTTGTTTTAGATTATGTAGCAGGCTAAGATAAGAGAAGATCTCTGACAGGTTATGTCTTTTATGATTTGACAACTTTCTGAATAGTTTTTGATAATGACAAAGTGAATCACGTTCATAATCTAATAGCAAAATCAACGAGGGAATTGAGAAAATGAACAAAGTGAACTAGGTTCACAATCTAGTAACAGAACTAAAGCCTCATTTGTTTGCACTTAATGTAGGTCTGAATCTTAATTATTCAGATTCAGTTCACTAAGTACATTTGGTTTTCAGATCTGAATCCAGATTCAGCCCATTAAGTTTATTTGTTTAATTTTTAAAAAAACCTCTTAATAGGTCTGAAGAGGTCTGAATGAATCAGATTTGTAGGTCTGAAGAGGTCTGAATGAATCAAATCTGTAGGAGAGTCTTAACAACATTCAGACTCATTTGATAAGTTATCAAATAATAAATCATCGTTTCTCTGCTTTAAACTTGTCTTTTTATCTCATAACTAAAAACTTTTTTCTCCCTTTTCTCAATCAAACACCATTTTCCCCCTCTTGAATAGGTAAATTTTTATAAATTCTTTCAAGTATTTTTTTTATATTAATAATATTCTTATATTGACGTGTGTCAATAACAATGGTTGCAATAATATTTTTGGTGTATCGTTGTTGATCAAGGTTTTTGAATGAAAAAATAGTACTCCAAATCATGATTATTAAAACTTTTCAATTTTTTAATCAAAAGTGATATATTTTGTTGAAAAGAAATTTTTTATAATATTTTATTAATATAATGTTCAATTTCACTTGCACATTCAGATATTGAAAACAAATAACATTATTATTTAGTGTTCAGATTTAGAAACCACATCTTAATATTCAGATGTGTATTCAGATCAAAACACTCAAAACTTAATATTCAGATGTGTATTTAGATTCAGACCTCTTAATCTTAATGAAAACAAATGAGGCCTAAGAAACCTTATTAAAAGGCAAATACTCTTAAATAATGAAAAGAAGTACAGAAAATTATTTTAGAAGGCAAGGACCCCTAAATAAGAAAAAGAAGTGCAAAAGACTCCTTATAAGGCAAAAACTTCTAAATAAGGAAAAGAAGTGCAAACAACTCCTAAATAAGGAAAATGAGTGCAAAAGACTCCTTACAAGGAAAGAAAAGTTTTTTGAGGAAAAAAATTATTTTCCTTATATGATTCAGCTATAGTATAATTTAGCAGTGTACAAAATTGAATCGAAAATGAAATCAAATTGTAAATCGAGTCAAATCGGAAAAAAAATTGACTAATGATTTGATTTGATTTGGTTTAGTATTGGAAAAACAAACCCGACTATATTTGGGTTGAGTTGGTTTCAACTAAAAAAATCAACCCGACATTATATATGTAATTTTAAAATTTTATTTTATATATAAAAATATTTACTTTGATATCATTTTAAAATATTTCTTATACTATTTCATAGTTTTTATCTTTTAATATATTATTTCAAGTTTAAAACTTAGAATTCGGAATGGTCCAATAAATATTATAGTTCATAAATATTGATAATCATAATAAACTTAAATCTAAATCAAATTAATACTAATACACTAAGAATAATGACAATAATATTGAATATTTGTTCTTTAGTATTACATTGGTTTAGACAATTAAAATACATAATCTAATTTTAATTTTCCTTAAATATTTAGTTATGTAACTAATACTTATTAAACTTATTTTAGCATAATTTAATATTTTTAAATTATGATTTTTTTTATCATGACTTTACAATGTTTATTTTATATGATGATTTCATTATTATATTTATTGAATATTTTTGTGTCATCAATACTCATCTCATATTTTGTGTTATCTTTTCAAGAAACACCTTAGAGAATTGTATTTTTGTTGGACTAAAGAAATATTTGAAGCATAAATTAATTATATGTTTGTATGCAAACTTTACCGAAAAATCCAAAAATATGGAAAAATTCAAAGTTTATTAGTTTGGTTTGATTTATAAATTAAAAAATTCGACACAATGGTTTGGTTTGGTATTTGATCCAAACCAACTCGAGGTTGAAAAACCCGAAAAAATTCGAATTCTATTAGTTTGATTTGGTTTATAAATTTAAAAAATTTACACGAATAATTTGATTTGATATTTGAAAAACTCAAACCAACCCGGTCATGTACACCCCTAGTTTAATCCACCTTTATAAAAGGATCATTGACAAAGAGAATCACAACTTTATGCACAATCATAAATCGAGAATATTTTGCAGCAAGAGCTCGTGTAGCGCTGAAAAGAGCCAGGCAGCAGAAGAAAGAAAAACTAGATTTAGGTTTTCTTTCCAAAGTTTAGTTTGCATTGTTACATCTTAGAATTATTGTTTAGGGATAATATTTGTAAGTATGAAAGAGAGTTTGTGAGAATTGTAACATGAAGTTAGTTTGACTTCTTGGAGTGTAAAGAAAATGACTATAGTTAATCGTTAGAAATAATTGTAACAAGTGGATTCGACTTCTTGGATAGTAGAATATTCGATCATAGTGTATCGTTGAACAATTTGAGTGAACTGTTGAGGTGGGGTATTAGAGTTAATCCCTTTGATTACAGAGTTGTAATTTAAATTGTTCTTTGAAGTTCATGAAGTTCGTTAAAATCCTATGAAGTGTAGGTTCTGATTTTTCTTCCATTGAACAAGAAGGTTTTTCACGATAAATGTTTATTCTGTTTGTTACTATTTATTTCTAAGAACAAGACATGGTTCTTACGTAGAGAAAATGAGGTAAGAATGCCTCTTAAGTTTTCAATTAAGAAAAAGGGACAAGTGGGTCCCTTTTTTTTCTCCTCTATTTTCTTGTTTTTAACATTAATAAAAAGGGACTAAACTATTAATTTTAAAACTTAAGGATTCAAAATAATATTTTTAAAATTTTAATAATATTCCAACTTAAAAGGACTTTGAAGAGTTCTTCATTAATAGAATAGAACCAAATGGCTGGGATGGCGAAGGAACGACAAGTTGGAAAAAATTCAATTTTTTTCAATTTCAAAATTATTATTCAATAATTTCTATTGTGTTTTCTTCCTAGCAGTGACCTATTAGGTGAAGAAAAAACTAACGAAAATAGCAAAAATTCAAGCGAAAAAAAAATGATGAAAGTGATGGAGATAAATCTAGCGGAGAATAAAAAGGTGATGAAAGTGAAAGTGATGGAGAAAGGCTTGATTGAAGTTTATGATTGCAATATTCATGTGTATGATGAGCTTACTTTTTTCATACTAATCCAACTCATTCTCATATTGTGGCCCAAACTACGCAAACAAAGCGGGATGTTCAATTATTTGTCTGAAAATTTGTTGAAAGATGCATGATCATATGAGCGTCTAAAAAATGTGTCAAGTAACCATTCTTGTGAGGCATATGGACCATATACTTATATTTTTACTGATCACTTGCTTGTTGGGATGAATATGACTTGCCTTAACTTAGTTTATACTTAATAATGTACAAAATGGCTAGATTGATCTTCAATTATTATTAAACGACTTAGTTTATACTTAATAGTTCACAAAACGACTAAATTGATATTCAACTATTATTAAACCACTTAGTTTATACCTAATAATTTTACAAAATGGTTAGATCGATCTTCATTTATTATTTAATGACTTAGTTTATACTTAATAGTTTACAAAACGACTAAATCGATCTTCAACTATTATTAAATGACTTAGTTCATACTTAATAATTTACAAAATGACTAGATCGATCTTGAGTTATTATTAAACGACTTAGATACTTAATAGTTTACAAAACGACTAAACCTATCTTCAATTATTATTAGACGACTTAATTTATACTTAATAGTTTACAAAATGGCTAGATCGATCTTCAATTATTATTAAATAATTATGCCTAATTATTTACAAAATGGCTAGATCGATCTTCAACTATTATTAAACCACTTAGTCTATACTTAATAGTTTACAAAATAACTAAATCGAGCTTCAGTTATTATTAAACGACTTAGTTTATACTTTATAGTTTATAAAACGACTAAATCGATTTCAACTATAATTAAATGACTTAGTTTATACTTAATAATTTATAAAATAACTAGATTGATCTACAGTTACGATTAAATGACTTAGTTTATACTTAATAATGTACAAATGGCTAGATTGATCTTCAATTATTATTAAACGACTTGATTTATACTTAATAGTTTACAAAATGACTAATTGATCTTCAATTATTATTGAACCACTTAGTTTATACCTAATACTTTATAAAATGGTTAAATCGATCTTGAGTTATTATTAAGCAACTTAGTTTATACTTAATAGTTTACAAAAAGACTAAATCGATCTTCAACTATTATTAAATGACTTACTTTAGACTTAATAATTTACGAAATGACTAGATCGATCTACAGTTATTATTAAACGACTTAGTTTTTACTTAATAGTTTAAAAACTGATTAAATCGATCTTCAATTAATTATTAAACGACTTACTTTATACTTAATAGTTTACAAAATGACTAAATAGATCTTCAATTATTATTAAACGATTAGCTTATACCTAATAATTTATAAAATGGCTAGATCGATCTTCAGATATTATTAAACAACTTCGTTCATACTTAATAGTTTACAAAATGACTAAATCGATCTTCAACTATTATTAAGTGACTTAGTTTATACTTAATAATTTACAAAATGACTAGATCGATCTTCAATATTATTAAACGACTTAATTTATACTTAATAGTTTACAAAATGACTAAATCGATATTCAATTATTATTAAACGACTTGCGTTATACTTATTAATAGTTTCAAAATGACTAAATCGATCTTCAATTACTATTAAACGGCTTAGTTTATATCTAATAATATACAAAATGGCTAGATCAATCTTCAATTATTATTAAACAACTATGCAAAGTTGTTAGACAACTCTCCAATATTGTTAGACAACTCTTCAATATCGTTGGACAACTAATGCAGTTGTTTGAAGGACTTGACCCTTCAACTGTTACAGTTGTCCAACAACATTAAAAATTGTTAATATAAAAATTAGAAGCTTTTGATAAAAATTAAAAGTTTTTAAGATACAAATATTAAGTTGTTTGATCTAATAATCGTATCATTAAGTACATGTTATAAATACGACAAAAAGTACATTTTTATAATTCTTCAATTGACCAACAACAAAACACAATTGTCGAACAACTGCACTAGTTGTTGAGAAAACTTCTACTATCGCCGGATAACTAAAGACAGTTGTTGAACAACAACAAAGACATATCTAATTATTTCAATAAACAACTTCGATAGTTATCCGGACAACTACGAAAGTTGTTGACTGAAACAATCATTTTGGGTTCACTAAATGCAGATTAAGAATTGACACAAAGTAATTTTCATAGTTATCAATAATACTCTTTTTAGTTTATTCAAAGCTTAAACAAGACAAATACAATGCAAAAAAATTCAAACATATATATTTTGATATTCTTTTTTCATAAATTTTTCTTGATAGATCTTCTATATAAAAGCATAATTTTGCAAATAAAGGAAGATGAAGAACAAGAAGAAAAAGAAAGAAGGATTGACAAATATAGTTGCAGTTGAAGAGGATCGGTGGAAGAGAATGGAGTTGAGAAAGAAGGCCTTTTTTTTTTGTCTATTTTGATAAAATTTTAAATATTTAAAGGTAAAGAAATAAAGAATATAGGGGTAAAGTGTCAACTTAAAAGTTTGGGGCTATTTAGAAAATACTTTTTAATTTAATTAATATTATTTATTTATTTGTCACTTTTACTCAATATTTAAAACTTGAAGGACTCTCACCTAATTACCTAACTTCTTTGTCCCTTTTAATAGACCATCCCTCTTACGTAGGTAGTCTAGGTATCTTTATTTTTTACTTTTTCTAATAGTGTCATAGTTAATAGAAAACTTTGCAATCTTTTGTTGCTAGTTCAACAGAAGACTATAGTATTCCAGGACAGTCATAGAGTGTCATTTATCTTATCTAGTGCTGGTAAAATGAGCTCATAATTTGGTGACCCGTTCAATCTGTCCATATTTTAATGACCCGTTTAAAAATAGTGCAACTTCTCCTCCTTTTTATGTTAGTCTATAGAACTAACTATTCTTCTCTATAATTGAAAAGGTGAAGTCTTTGACCCACCAAAAATATATAATTCAAATGTATATTTCATTTGTTAATTATAATTAGATTTTATTTATTTATTTAATTTTATATTGGATAATCAATAATAGTGTAAAATAAGCAAATCATGTATTAGTATTGACATTGCTTGAAGTACATTAAGCATGTTTTAGTACTAAAATGCAAATATTCATTTACTTTGAAATGAAAAATATTTTCATCTTGTTATTACATAAATTTATTTTATATTGAAAAATTATAGAATTTTTCTTTTATGATACAATAAAACTAAATGAAGCATGTTCAACATTTTTCATCTAAAAAAGACTAAAATATTTTCTCCTTATTGAATTCTTAAGTAAAGTATTATTTATTAATAAAAATATGAATAAACTAGTATTTTACCCAACCCACTTATTACCCAATCAATTTTTACATATCAAATACGAACGAATTAAATTATTATCATTTTTTGTTTACCCATTTTTTACCCTCCCATTTTTTGATAATATTATTATTTTATTTTATCTAATGAAAAAAACATTGGTAACAAAATGTTTTTGAACTACTTTTATTTTATGTTTTCATAAAAAGCGCTAGTATCGTAATAACTAAAATTCTATGTTTATATGTTAGTCATTTCTATCTATAACTTTCCTACTTAATTTTCAATTTTTTATGCATTTTCGCTTTAGCTCGCGTAACTCTCTTTCATCCAATCAAACACCTTCTCAACCTCCCCATAAATTAATACTCACTAGTTTTTCTTTGCTTAGTATGCCTCTCATTGGTTCTCGAATTAATCGGAGAACTAGTCAAAACAAAACAAAAAAATTGTAATATTGATTAGTTAAGTAAATTGAATTAATTCAATGACAACTTTTCTTTTCTTTCCTTTTTTTAGTACTCTAAATAAAAAATACTAAGCAACATTGATCAAGAGCCAGAGTGATTTTCAAAAATTATGATGAACAAAGGGAACATTTGTTGTCACAGTTGAGAAGAAGACTACACAATTCATTTATTTTTTTCGCGAAAATAAATTAGCTAGTTGTTTTACATAGCTAAAATGGCAAGCTTAACGGCTGCACCATCGAAGAAGATAGGTAATAAGGGAAGTTCAAGTGTACAATCAGTAAAATTTGCACGTAGAACGTCTAGTGGACGATATGTTAGCATGTCGAGAGAAGATATTGATATGTCGGGTGAATTGTCAAGAGATTACATGAATTATACTGTTCAAATCCCGCCTACGCCTGATAATCAGCCAATGGATATGTCTATTGCTGCTAAAGCAGAAGAGCAATATGTTTCTAATTCGTTATTTACAGGGGGATTCAATAGCGTCACACGCGCACATCTTATGGATAAGATCATTGAATCCGAAGTTTGTCATCCTCAAATGGCTGGCTCTAAAGGATCATCGTGTTCCATGCCTAATTGTGACGGAAAGATCATGAAAGATGAACGTGGTAACGATGTCATCCCATGTGAATGCAGGTAATTTAGCTATTACATGTTGATAAGGTACAAAATTGTGTGTGTAAATTGGGGGCAGGGGAATCAAACTCATGTTCAAGTAACCAACCAACTGATCAGCTACTAAGATTCGTCAAAGTTTATGTGTTTGTTTTGTGTTTAGGTTCAAAATATGTAGAGATTGTTACATGGATGCACAAAAAGACGTTGGTCTATGCCCCGGTTGCAAAGAAGCTTACAAGGTAGGGGATCTTGATGACGAGATCCCAAATTTTTCTAATGGAGCATTGTCATTACCGGCACCAGATGGTTCGAAAGGTATGATTAGGAGAAATCAAAACGGAGAGTTTGATCACAACAAATGGTTGTTCGAGACACAAGGAACTTACGGGTATGGAAATGCTTATTGGCCTGATGATAGGGATGGAGATGATGGTGATAGAGGAGGTATGCCTAAGACCATGTTGGATACATCTGCTGATATACCTTGGAAACCCCTCAGTAGGGTGTTGCCAATGTCACATAGCCTCATTAGCCCTTATAGGTTTGTAGTTTTCATTTCGGTGTTTGTAAACATAATTGTACATCAGTTTTATCTATTTTTAATTTATTGCAGTTTGTGTACAGGTTGCTAATTTTTATTCGACTAGTACTACTAGTATTCTTCTTGACATGGAGAATACAACATCCAAACCCGGAGGCAATGTGGTTATACGTGATGTCAATTATATGTGAAATATGGTTTGCATTTTCATGGCTTGTGGATCAGATGCCCAGGATGTCACCAGTTAATCGGTCTACTGACTTAGTGGTACTACGCGAGAAGTTTGAAATGCCATCACCATCCAATCCTTTAGGTAGGTCAGATCTACCAGGAGTTGATATATTTGTATCAACGGCTGATCCAGAGAAAGAGCCGCCCCTTGTCACAGCCAACACCGTCCTATCCATCTTAGCAGCTGACTATCCCGTGGAGAAACTAACTTGCTATGTCTCAGACGATGGCGGTACCCTTCTAACATTTGAGGCAATGGCAGAAGCTACTAGCTTTGCTGATTTGTGGGTACCATTCTGCAGGAAACATGCTATTGAGCCTAGGAATCCTGAAGCCTATTTTCTCCTCAAGGGAGACCCTACAAAGAACAAGAAGAGAGGTGATTTCGTTAAAGATAGACGAAGGGTAAAAAGAGAATATGATGAATTTAAGGTAAGAATAAACAGTCTGCAAGATTCGATAAGAAGGAGATCAGACGCGTTTAATGCTCGAGAAGAAATGAAGATGTTAAAGCAGATGAAAGAGAATGAAACTGATCCTGCAGAAGCAATCAAAGTGCAAAAGGCTATTTGGATGGCTGATGGAACTCACTGGCCTGGCTCATGGTCTATCCCCAGCAGGGATCATCGCAATGATGATCATCCCGGGATCCTTCAGGTTACTTTCTCAAGCAAATAGTAGTACATAATTGTTGAATCCTAATTACAAATATTGATATACATAAATGAAATTGTAATTTAAAGGTAATGTTGAAACCCCCAAGTAGTGATCCCCTAATGGGAGGGGGTGATCAAGATAAGCTATTAGATTTTTCGGAGGTGGACATAAGGCTTCCAATGTTTGTGTATGTGTCGCGTGAGAAGAGACGTGAGTATGATCACAATAAAAAAGCAGGTGCCATGAATGCCCTAGTAAGAGCTTCTGCCATTTTATCTAATGGTGCATTCATACTCAACCTTAATTATGATCACTATATATACAACTGCTTAGCTATTCGTGAAGGCATGTGTTTCATGATGGACAGAGGTGGAGAAGACATATGTTTTATTCAATTCCCTCAACGTTTTGAAGGAATCGATCCCTCTGATCGTTATGCCAATCACAACACTGTGTTTTTTGATGGAAATATGCGCGCCCTTGATGGTCTGCAGGTAACTATAACCACTCTATTCAAATTTCCAAAAATAATATTAAACATGCTTGATCATCCATTATGTGTGTATATATATAGGGTCCTATGTACGTTGGGACGGGCTGCATGTTTAGGCGATTTGCACTTTATGGATTCGAACCAACAAAACCAGATAAGACACCACAAAAAGATGTAGAGGCTGAAACATTGAAAGCCACAGAAGTTGATTATGACTTCGACGTAGATGTACTAACTAAGAAATTTGGAAACTCCACAATGTTAGCTGAATCTATTCCAATTGCTGAGTTCCAAGGTCGTCCTATCGCTGATCACCCTGCTGTCAAGTTTGGACGACCTCCTGGTGCTCTTAGAACCCCAAAGGAACCACTTGATGCCACCAACGTTGCCGAAGCAGTCTCTGTTATATCTTGTTGGTAAGTTAACTAACTCAAAAGTATTGAATTTTATACCTAACACATTTTATATACAACTTTCATTTCAATTAGGTATGAAGAAAATACAGAGTGGGGTATTCGAATGGGATGGATTTATGGTTCAGTGATGGAAGATGTGGTTACTGGATACCGGATGCACAATCTTGGATGGCGTTCTATATATTGCATCACTAAACGTGATGCATTCCGTGGATCAGCTCCTATAAATCTAACAGACAGACTACATCAAGTACTACGTTGGGCTATAGGTTCAGTTGAAATCTTTTACTCAAGAAACAATGCAATTCTCGCAACAAGAAAACTCAAATTCCTCCAACGTATTGCTTACATTAACGTTAGCATTTATCCTTGCACATCAATTTTCCTCGTCGTTTCTGTTTTCTCCCTGCACTCTGCCTCATATCCGGTCAATTCATTGTCCAGAATTTCAGCGTCGCGTTCCTTGTATATCTATTAGCTCTATCAATCTGTATCATTGGTTCAGCTATCTTAGAGGTGAAATGGTCAGGGGTTGCTTTAGAGGATTGGTGGAGAAATGAACAATTTTGGGTTATTTCAGGTACTAGTTCACATCTTGCTGCTGTTGTGCTAGGTTTACTTAAAGTATTCATGGGATTTGAAACATCATTTACTCCTACATCTAAATCCGTTGAAGAAGACGTTGATGAAGCGTATGCTGAATTATACATGGTGAAATGGACTCCATTGATGATACCGCCTATCGTCATTGGTATGGTTAACATAATAGCAGTTGTAGTTGCATTTTCTAGAGCGATATTCGCGATTATACCTCAATGGGGAAAATTCATTGGTGGTGCATTTTTCGCGTTTTGGGTGTTGGCTCACTTGTATCCTTTTGCTAAAGGATTGATGGGCAAAAGAAGAAAACACCCACAATTGTGTTTGTTTGGTCAGGTCTCATTGCTATAACACTCTCATTGCTATGGATAGCTTTTGGTAATCCACAAGCTGGTCCTGGGCTGTACAAGGAGTTGCTGGTGGTGGCTTTCAATTTCCTTAGATCAAATTTTGTTGCATATTAGAGTAACTATATAGATTGCTATATGTAAATTATTACCATTTTTTTTAATAGAGTTATTAGGTAAAACAAATAAATAGAGCGGTTCTATCCAGCTTTCGTTAAGAAAAGTTTGGCTATGGAAATTAGACACTTTGTGTTAGTCTGTATTTACTGAAAAAAAGATTGTAATGTTTTTACACAATTTGTATGTTGTGGTTAATGTCTATGTTATGTTCTGCGCACGAGTTTTTGGTCAAAAAAATTCTTAAACTCTACCTCAAACTTAAGCTACATCCTTAAAGTATCATCCTTAGCATTAAACATCCTTCGAGTATATAAAAGTGAACAATTTTCATCCTTTAATAAGATATTGTCAAAAAATTAATAGATCCTACAAAAACATGAGTGGTTCACGTGACTATCAACAAAAGTTTTTTCATTCATAATTTCATTACATGCTATAAGAAGTTTCTGAAAAAAAATATTAAAAATGTTAGACACTATTGTTTACTGAAACAAAAAATGTTTGGAACGTGTGAGATACATGATCTGCTATTTCTCTCATTTATTAACAGAAAGAAGCTGAAGTATAATTAACTTTACCTTTTTCATATCCAAATTGTATTTAGATCAATAAATATTTGGGGTCATCTGATGTAAAAGTGATCAGTATATTGATTATGTCTCGCATTTGAGTTTCATTCTACATTATTAGAAGATGAAGTTTCAAACAAATGCCGCTTCCAGCATATTCAATTGAGAAGAAACATATTTCAACTAATAATTATATCAAAATTACATGAAAATAAGTGAAATAAAAGATCTGTCAATTTAAAAGATTTTGCTAATGCTAAACTCAATTACCGAAAAAGTTCATGATAGTATATTTAACGTAGTTAAGAATAATAATTACGAAGGGATGACTTGATTTTTGTGGGATCTTAGTTTTCTAACAAATTCAAGTACAAGGATGAAAATTGTTCAATTTTAAATATTTGAAGGATGTTTTCTGCTAAGAATGATACTTTAAGAATATACTTTAAGTCTAGGATATAGTTGAAGAATGATTTTTGCCAAAAACTTTCGGCGCACCTACTTAATTCCTTGCTCGTTTTCCCTTTTTCATAGATTGATGCACATTTTATCTCAACATACTTAAAAATAAATTTTATGCAAATTCAGGTTAGCAATGTTTTAAGATTATACTTTCTTTATTTTTCTTTCTAACTCTAGTTGACTTAGTTTTAATCAATAACTACTCAAGTGTACGTATTTTATACATGTGTATCATATTACTTAAATATTTTAAAACAATTGTTATGTGTATATTAACAAGTATAAAACTTTTTAAAGACTAACATATAATTTAAGAAGGAACATGAGAAGTTACAATCACACAAATTATTAAAAAGCAAAATTAAGTATAGTAAACAGACCTTTGATATTGATACATGAAAATAAATTCTAAACAATAACTATATACATATGAATATATTCTCTTATTATATAAGAGAGAGTTTGAGCTGAAGCAGGCATGTTTTCATTAACGTGTCTGTTTCAGCGTATTTTGAAAAAATATTTAAAAAATTATTTCTTTGGTTGTACTTTACAGTTTGCACTTAAGTATGCGCATCTTTATCGACGTGTCTGCTTCAGGGTGTATCGAATTTTTTTAAAAAACATTTATTTCCTTGTTATATTTTGATTTAATGAAATTCATTTTAGTTATGACTTTCAGTTTTAAATCCAAGACTTCACGCTGAAGCAGGCCTGCATCAACGTGTTTCGGAAATTTATTTTCTAAAATTTCTTTTTTATTGATTTGCTTTAATTTAATTACTGTATTTTTTTTTTGAAATTATAGAATCCTTTTTAGCTATGACTTTTAGTTTTAAATTCATATTTTTTTAGTTATTGCTTTATTATTTAAATGTCAAAAATATTTGTTTGTATCTTGTAATTTCTATGAATAAAAATTTAACAATTGATGACAAAAATACATTAATTATGGACCTCTTCACAATAAATTTGAGCAAACAAAAAATAATTAACATCTTAAATATCTAAAAATCATATTCTACCTGTATCACAAAAAATTAAATAAAACGATACTAAGGTATCAGACCCGTACTAGCACTAGTCATCTGTGTCTAGTATAATAATATACCACAGATGTCATGAAGTCTTTTAGTTAAGGGATAAATATTTATTGATAGACAAGATATTGACACGAAGAATGGTATGTCTCTTCACTTAACTCCAAATTTATTGAGGGTAGGGATGTGCATTTCGAATTCATGTTTTATCGGTTAGATTTATTAATTTTCGGTTTAAATATATTAATTCAATAACAAATCAATAAGATATTCTTTATCGATTTTTGGTGATTATCAGTTCGACTTTCAATTTACTCAATAGAAAGCGTCTGTAAAATATTATATGGCTTCACACTTCTATAAATTCTTTGATATGGTGAAACAAGAAACATAACTAGAAATTGCATCAATAAGAGAAAATATAGTACAAAGACTATAATTACATGTCACCGCTAGAACATAGTGTGAAATTTTTATGTTAATCAAATTATGGTTCTTTACAAACTTGCAAACACTACAATCTAAAATTACAAACTAAAACTGAAATCAAATAGTCCAACAAGACTAAAACTAAAGTCAAATAACTACAATTGCGAACCCTTACTTTGGTCTTTAGGTTTTGAGTAAACAATGGGCTAGTAAAGTGGCCTAGTGTGAAATGGATAGAGTACTAATAATTTGATATAGTTATAGTGTCTAGTTAAATATTAATTTTTAATATTTTAATAATTAGAAAGGATAAAATAGTAAATTATTACCGTCTTATTGGGTTATCGATTTACTCAATAACCCCATAATAATACCGAACCAATAACCCAATAATTTTTCTTTAAAACCATTAAATTGTAAAATTGTTTCTTAATATAAAATATGTCATTCTTTTTGTGACCGACTAAACAGAAAAGTAAGATATATAAATTGAGATATAGAGAGTATCTCTCTATGCCAATTTTTGGGACACATTTCATTTTTCGAGAGTCAAACAATTTAAGTTTGATCAAGAATTTGCTCAAGGAATCTTCACTTTTTTAAAATGACGTTTATATATTTATAAACACACTAAAAGTACTATATATATCACAATAGTTGACAATTTAAAATAATTAAAACATATATAAAAAAAATTGGACAAAAATAGACTTGATTGAATTTTGAAATTCTAAATGAGTCACATAATAATTTTCGCGAGGTTTAGAGGTATTTTCATTTTCAACATTTTTCTTAATTTTTTTATTATGAGAGTTTGAGATCACTTGTTATGTAATGTAATAGATTGAAAATAAATTTAAATTCAGTTAATCTAAAGTATATTTATTTCTTAAAATGAACAATAATTCGGAAATGAAACTAATATTTCGAGCCTTGTTGGTGTTTTTATTATTTTGTCATTAAACAATAGAAAAAATGTAGTTCTCTTTTGAGGAATTATCTGAAGAAAATATATAGATTTGTGAAACACCCGCCCAAACGGATAATTTGTTGAGCTCTGGCAGCCATAGCCATGGCTTTCTCTTTGTTCACAACTACATCAACCTTCTCTGTCTCTCTTCGCTGCCAAGCTCGACCCAATACCAGTCGCAATAGAACCAACCCAAAGCGCCTGTCTACAAACACTAACAGAAGAACGCAAAAACCCAATCCCCCTCAGCGGAAATCCGGTGAGTTTAGGCCACCATCGCCAATTACCACAGCTGCCGGTGATACTGCAACTACCTTCACTCGTCTACCCCCAAAAGATGACTTTTTTCTTCCGTCCCTCCAAGATTCAACTGAAATAACCCTCTCTCAGTTAACTATTCCTACCCCAGCTAAGAATCGTAAGCAAGAGTTGGATGGTGAGAATGTAGAGAATGTAAGGTTTGATTATGGAAAATTCGAGTTGTATGAGGTTGATGATGATTTTGAGGATGAGAGCGAGGATGATTTTGATGAAAATGATGATGTGGATGGTGAAGTGGAAGGTACTGGAAGTAGGGTGTTTGAAGGCAGTGGGAAATTTGAGCTGTATGAGGTTGACGATGAGTTTGATGAAGATGATGATGATGGCATTGAAATGGAAGGTTCTACAAGTGGGGTTTTTGAGGGTGGTGATGTGTTTGAAGGGGAAGGGAGTGATATAAAGGAGAAGGACAAAGGGGTTCCAGCAGTAATGAGGTGTTTTGATAGGGCAAAAATATATGTAAAAGCAGGGGATGGAGGGAATGGGGTGGTGGCATTTAGGAGGGAGAAGTTTGTGCCATTGGGTGGACCATCTGGTGGTGATGGAGGGAGGGGAGGGAATGTGTATGTGGAGGTAGATGGGTCGATGAATTCATTGTTGCCATTTAGACAGAGTGTGCATATTAAAGCTGGGAGAGGAGGTCATGGTCATGGAAAGAAGCAATTTGGGGCAAAAGGGGAGGATGTAGTGGTAAAGGTGCCACCAGGTACTGTCATTAGGGAGGCTGCAGAGGGTGGAATTCAAGGGAATGTACTTCTTGAGTTGTTGCATCCAGGACAGAAGGCATTGCTGTTGCCTGGTGGAAGAGGTGGGAGAGGGAATGCCTCTTTTAAGACAGGATTGAATAGGGTGCCCAAGATTGCAGAGAATGGAGAAGAAGGTCCAGAGATGTGAGTATCTCCAATGAGTATCATTTCTGCTTTTACACTTTGTAATTTTTTGTTGTATCTTTTGTGTACATTCAGCATCTAACTATATTGCAGTATGGTATTAGAATGTCGTGACTAGAAAAAATGATCAAAACCTCTCAATTATGGTGTTTCTATTAAGCTGTCATCCTTAATTTTGAATCCTAATTAAGCTAGGACTATATCCTAGTCAGATTTCCTTCACGTTCCATTGTTTATGTATCTTGCAAGTAATAGTCCTATTGATCAGGTGGTTAGACTTGGAGCTCAAGTTGGTTGCTGATGTTGGTATAGTCGGAGCGCCAAATGCAGGGAAAAGTACATTTCTCAGTGTTATAAGTGCTGCTCAGCCAGCTATTGCAAATTACCCCTTTACCACTTTGCTCCCAAATTTGGGCGTAGTTTCATTTGATTATGATGCTACTGTGGTCGTTGCTGATCTGCCTGGTCTACTCGAAGGGGCACACCGAGGTTTTGGTTTAGGCCATGAGTTTCTTCGGCACTCAGAAAGATGTTCAGTCCTGGTACAATCTTTTTCTAAAGTGATCTTTCTTTGCATAAATAAGTTGTATTTGTTCCAATCCTGCATAAATAGAACTATTAGTTATTTGTTGAACCAGATAAGATGTTGGCTAATTGTCATATCACTCGTATCCCTATATAGTTTGCATGTATTTGAATATGCTTGCTATGTTATAGCTAATTCGTGATGAAGTGTAACTGGGAGAGCTTTTAATCTGAAAATATATATTTGAAAAGGTTAAACAGATTACAAACTGTAAAGGACAGCCCAGTCCATGAAACATCCTGCATTCACTCAGGGTCCGGGGAAGTGCCGCACCCCTATAATTGCAAACTGTAGTTTGATTTGTTCTTTGTTGTTTTCTTGTTTCAAGATTATGTTAACTTGGTGGTTTTTATATGGCTGAATACATAGACGTCTGTTAAGCTTGTCTGAAGTTTTCATTTTGACACCTAACAAGGGTTTGTGCCTATTGAACACTTTATGTTGTCAAAAATGTGCCTACTGACACATTTGGCAGCTCCAAACAAAGTGAAGTGTGTCAATGGAACTCGCTCCTTACATGGAAAATAAAATCAATTAAATTATGATGCGGCAATTAAGAAAAAAAATCAACAACAAAATACCTAATGTAATCCTACAAAGTGGGGTCCAGGGAGGGCAGAGTGTACGCAGACCTTGCCCCTACCTCAGAGGTTGAGAGGTTGTTTCCGGTAGACCCTCTGCTCAAGAAAAAACAGTCCAAAGGAGTCCAGCGAAAGAAGTAATGGAAGTACAAGAAACATTAGCTAATAACAAAAACAACAGATAGTAAAATAACAAAAACTACAAATATTATGATAATCGGGTAGAAGTAATCAACAGATAGTAATAAAAATGGAAGGACTAGAAACTACATTGGCAATACATTATTAATATGAAGGGCAACAAGACAACATGTTGCTAATTACTTAAATTCTATCCTAATCCGTTTACTCCAGACCCTCCTATTCTAAGGTCATGGTTTAGGTAAGCTGAAACTGCACCATCACATGTCTAATTACCTCTTCTTGATGCTTCTTCGGTCTACCTCTACCTCTCTTGAACCGTCCATAGCGAACATCTCACAGCTCCACACTGTGGCATCCATGCATCTCCCTTTCACATGTCCGAACCATCTCAGTACTTGCATCGTGTCCTCCACCGAAGCCACTCTTACCTTCTCCCAGATATTTTCATTTCTAGTCCTATCTCTCGCAATATGTCTAAAAACACATTGACTGGTCAAAAAGAAACTTTCGGTGGAAGCAAAATTTATATCTTCTGGTCACCTACACCAATTGCTGCTAAAACCAATCACAATTGCCTTTGCCTTCCAGTCTTTCCTCATCTTCATCAATCCGGTATTGTTCTTTCCCACTTCATTGGATTTCTGTAAAGCTTCCTTTTTCGCCCAACTCTCAGTATGCTAGGCTTGCTTCAATTTGATCCATGAAAACCCATTCGGGTTCTATGAATTTGGATCTAAATATCACAGCTTTCTATGAATTTGGATGACAGAATTGAAGTTTCTCTTTCTCTGTCGAATGTCATTGACTTCCTCATATTGTGTCATAGTCTTAAGGTAGTCTAAAAATGGTGAAATCTGTTGAGAGGTATGGCTGGATTTTGGAGGAAAAAAATGTGGTTTTATCCACTGGGAAAAAATGTCGTAGAAGAAGTAATAGGAGGAGGAGACCAGAATCTGTTGAAAAAACGAGCCAGATTTTGGAGGAAAATAGTGGCCTAATCTGTCTAATAAATGGTGGAAGAGAAGAAGAATAAAGAAGGGGAAGGGGAATGGTGGGTGGTGACAGGGATGGTGGCAAGGGTGGTGATGGACTGCGGCGGAGGGGGTGACAGGGAGAGAATTTTCTTAAAAAGAAAAATTAGGGCCTTTCTCACGCCTAGGTCAAGTGTTCAAAGTACAACCTTTAGTTTAGGTGTCAAAATGAAATGTTTGGACAAGTTTAGGAGTCCGCATATGTGTTTGGACTATGGCCTTTTCATAGTTTAAAGAGAAAAAAATAGTGGTATTAATATTTAGCTATCCCTTTCCTTTCTGAGTTCCGCAACATGAAATCACTGTGCTATTTCCTTTTTCCTGTTGACATGAGTATCTTTTAGTAGTTTCTATGTAGTCTGTGCATCCATATTGTTAGAATAGGAATAAGTATTTCTTACTTAGAATAGGAGTAGAAATAAGAATAGGAATAGGAATTCTAGTAGGAATAGGAATTCTAGTTAGTAGGAATAGGAATTCTAGTTGAAAAAGGATTCCAATGTAGTGTCTATAAATAGGGTCTCAATGTAACAATTTAGATACACAATTCAATAATATTTTCTCCAATATTTCTCACATGGTATCAGAGCAATTGTGAGAAGAAGAAAAAAAAAAAAAAGATTCGGCCAGGGATTGGAAGTTCTAGCCCTATAATCACTTCAGAACTCCTATTAGGAAGTTCAAACTATTTATCTTGGGCTTCGTCAGTTGAGTTGTGGTGCAAGGGTCAAGGTGTGCACGATCATTTAACAAACAAGACTTATGTGGTAGATGTAAAGGCAAAGACTAGTGAGGAAGATGCAAAAGTCAAAGCACATTGGGAGAAAGTAGATGCTCAATTATGTAGTCTCCTATGGCGTTCGATTGATTCCAAATTGATGCCCTTGTTTCGCCCATTTCAAACGTGTTATGCAGTTTGGGAAAAGGCACGTGCTTTATACACTAATGACATCTCTCGATTCTATGATGTGATATCTCGATTGACCAACTTAAAGAAACAAGAATCCGATATGTCTACTTACTTGGGACAGGTACAGGCAGTCATGGAGGAATTCGACACGTTGATGCCAGTAACTACGGATGTCGAAAAACAACAAGAACACAGACAAACATTGTTTCTAGTTCTTACTCTTGATGGACTTCCTCCTAATAATGATTCTGTGCGTGATCAGATTTTAGCTAGCCCTACAGTTCCTACAATCGATGAATTATTCTCTCGTCTCCTTCGTCTTGCGGCACCTCCTAGTCACAAAGTCGTTTCATCACCCACTGTTGACTCCTCTATTCTCGCATCTCAAACCTTTGAAAAGCGTACATATCAGTCTACGGAGAATCGGCGAGGGGGAGGACGTTTTGGGAAACCTCGATCTAAGTGTAGTCATTGTCATAAGTCTGGACACACTCGTGAAATATGTCATATTTTGCATGGTCCACCACCCAGTTATGATCCTCTTGTTCTAAAGGAATATAATGAGTTCCTTCGAAATCGCGCAAGTAAACAGTCATCTCCACCAATAGCATATGGTGCTCAACCTAATCAACCATCCAATAATGCTCATATTGATAGATAGAATATGATGAGTTCCTTCAGTATCGTGCAAATAAGCAAACGTCTCCACAAGTAGTTTCGGTTGCACAACCTGATGTGTTTGTTGCGGGTAATTCTTTTGCTTGTGTGTCGCAATCTAGTACTGTTGGAACATGGGTCGTGGACTCTGGGGCTTCTGATCATATTTCTGGTAATAAATCACTTTTATTCGATATTGTTTATTCGCAATCTCTTCCATCTATTACTTTAGCCAATGGGATCCAGACAAAACCAAAAGGGGTTGGAAAAGCCAAACCCCTATCTTCTGTCACCCTAAACTCTGTTCTTTATGTTCCTGGTTCTCCTTTTAATCTAGCATCTGTTAGTCGTTTGACGAAATCCCTACATTGTAGCATAACTTTTTTCGATGATTTTTTTCTCATACAGGACCGCAGTACGGGACAGATGATTGGAACAGGACATGAATCACAAGGCCTTTACTATCTTACCTCTTCAAAATCCTTGACAGCATGCTCCGTTACAGATTCCCCAGATCTAATTCACAAACGTTTGGGACATCCGAGTCTATCCAAACTGCAAAAGATGGTGCCTAGTTTGTCTAGTTTATCTACATTAGATTGTGAGTCGTGTCAACTTGGGAAACACACTCGTGCTACGTTTTCTCGTAGTACTGAGGGTCGTTCAGAGTCTATTTTTTCATTAGTTCATTCTGATATTTGGGGTCCTAGTAGAGTCAGTTCCACTTTAGGATTTCGTTATTTTGTTAGTTTCATTGATGATTATTCAAGATGTACTTGGGTTTTTTTAATGAAAGATCGTTCTGAGTTATTTTCTATTTTCAAAAGTTTCTTTGCTGAAATACAAAATCAGTTTGGTGTTTCTATTCGTACTTTTCGTAGTGATAATGCCTTAGAATACTTATCATCCCAATTTCAGCAATTTATGTTCCATCACGGAATCATGCACCAAACATCTTGTCCATACACTCCTCAACAAAATGGTGTCGCAGAAAGAAAGAATAGGCATCTCATAGAGACTGCTCGCACTCTCCTCATTGAATCCCATGTTCCGCTGCGTTTTTGGGGCGATGCAGTCCTTTCAGCTTGTTATTTAATTAACAGAATGCCCTCTTCGTCTATTCAGAATCAGGTTCCACATTCCATACTGTTTCCTCAGTCACATCTCTATCCTATTCCCCCTCGTGTCTTTGGGAGTACATGCTTTGTTCATAATTTAGCCCCAGGGAAAGATAAATTAGCTCCTCGTGCCCTCAAATGTGTCTTTCTTGGTTAATCTAGAGTTCAAAAAGGGTATCGTTGTTATTCACATGATCTTCATTGATACCTTATGTCCGCTGATGTTACATTTTTTGAGTCTCAACCTTACTATACATCTTTTGATCATACTGATGTATCTATGGTCTTACCCATACCTCAAGTTTTACCTGTGCCAACATTTGAGGTATCTACAGTTACGTCTACATCTCCAGTTGCAGTGCCACCACTACTAACTTATCATCGCCGTCCCACCCTAGTCCCAGATGATTCATGTCATGCGCCAGACCCTGCTCCTACTGCGGACTTGCCTCTACCTAGCCCACCGCTTGCACTTCAAAAAGGTATACGATCTACTCGAGATACTAACCCGCATTATACCTTCTTAAGTTATCATCGTCTATCATCACCCCATTATGCCTTTGTGTCGTCTTTGTCCTCTGTTTCCATTCCTAAGACTACAGGTGAAGCACTTTCTCATTCTGGATGGAGGCAGGCTATGGTTGATGAGATGTCTGCTTTACATAAGAGTGGTACTTGGGAGCTTGTCTCCCTTCCTGCAGGTAAATCTACTGTTGGTTGTCGTTGGGTTTATGCAGTCAAAATTGGTCCAGACGGTCAGGTTGATAGACTTAAGGCTCGCCTTGTCGCCAAAGGGTATACTCAGATATTTGGGCTAGATTATAGTGACACTTTAGCTCCTGTGGCTAAAATAACATTTGTTCGTCTTTTTCTATCTATGGTTGCCGTTCGTCATTGGCCTCTTTATCAGTTGGACATAAAGAATGCTTTTCTGCATGGTGATCTTGAGGAAAAAGTCTATATGGAGCAACCACCTGGTTTTGTTGCTCAGGGGGAGTCTAGTAACCTTGTATGTCGATTGCGTAGGTCACTCTATGGTCTGAAACAGTCTCCTCGAGCTTGGTTTGGGAAGTTCAGCACAGTAATTCAGGAGTTTGGCATGACTCGTAGTGGAGCTGATCACTCTGTGTTTTATCGACATTCTGCACCAGGTCGATGTATCTATTTGGTTGTTTACGTTGATGATATTGTTATCACCGGTAATGATCAAGATGGTATCACCGATTTAAAGCAACATCTTTTTAAGCACTTTCAGACTAAAGACCTTGGCAGATTGAAGTATTTTCTAGGTATTGAGGTTGCTCAGTCTAGATCAGGCATTGTTATCTCTCAACGCAAGTATGCCTTAGACATTCTTGAGGAGACATGAATGATGGGATGTAGACCTATTGACACTCCGATGGATCCGAATGTTAAACTTCTTCCAGGACAGGGGGAGCCACTTAGTAATCCTGAAAGGTATAGACGACTTGTTGGAAAGTTGAATTATCTCACAGTGACTAGACCAAACATCTCTTTTCCCGTGAGTGTTGTAAGTCAGTTTATGACTTCCCCTTGTGATAGTCATTGGGAAGCAGTTGTTCGTATTCTTCGATATATAAAGTCAGCCCCCGGTAAAGGACTACTCTTTGAGGATCAAGGTCATGAGCATATCATTGGATATACAGACGCTGATTGGGCAGGATCACCCTCTGACAGACGTTCGACATCCGGATATTGTGTTTTAGTTGGAGGTAATTTGGTGTCGTGGAAGAGTAAGAAACAAAATGTGGTTGCTCGATCTAGTGCAGAATCAGAATATCGAGCAATGGCGACAGCAACTTGTGAGTTAGTTTGGCTCAAACAGTTACTGGGAGAACTAAAATTTGGCAAAATTGATCAGATGGAACTTGTGTGTGATAATCAAGCGGCTCTTCATATCGCATCAAATCCAGTGTTTCATGAAAGGACTAAGCACATTGAGATTGACTGTCACTTTGTCAGAGAAAAGATACTCTCCGGAGATATTGTTACAAAATTTGTGAAGTCAAATGATCAGCTTGCAGATATGTTCACCAAGTCTCTCACATGTCCTCGTATTAATTACATCTGTAACAAGCTAGGTGCATATGATTTGTATGCACCAGCTTGAGGGGGAGTGTTAGAATAGGAATAAGTATTTCTTACTTAGAATAGGAGTAGAAATAAGAATAGGAATAGGAATTCTAGTTATTAGGAATAGGAATTCTAGTTGAAAAAGGATTCCAATGTAGTGTCTATAAATAGGGTCTCAATGTAACAATTTAGATACACAATTCAATAATATTTTCTCCAATATTTCTCACACATATATTTTATAGTTTACTTAAAAGTCCCAATTATTTTGCACTGGTGTATAGCCTTCCTTTATGCTTTCTGATTATTCCGAGATTGAGCTAATAGTTTTGACCAATTGATGGAATTTTTATTTGGAGAAAGGTGCATGTGGTTGATGGTTCATCTCCACAACCAGAATATGAATATGAAGCTGTTCGTCTTGAATTGGAAATGTTTAGCCCTGAACTTGCTGAAAAACCTTATTTAGTGGTTTACAACAAAATGGACCTTCCAGACGCATATGAGAATTGGAAGACATTCAGGGACAGTCTGAGATCTCGTGGAATTGAACCTTTTTGCATGAGTGCAGTGAAAAGAGAGGGTACACATGATGTTATTTGTGCTGCTTATGAGCTTGTTCGTAGAAGAGAAGCTTCTAAAGAAGAAGGTAAGCAATTCTTATGTGTGTACTATGATTTGTTTCGATGTTACCTGTGGACATGACTATGCTAAAATACCATTGATTTTCAGCTAATTTGTTTTGACAAGTGCAATAAAATTGAAAAAATGTTTGTTCTAGCTAAATAAATATTCCTATTGTAAGTTTTTGGTACCAAATTGTACAATCTTATTCATCCATAGAGATACATATTTATAGTATAGAAAACTGACTAACTAGCTATCAGATCCCTTGATTTTGGCAGATTTGAGAATCAAGGGATGATTTTATTGATCTAATATCCTAACCTATTCAATAGCAAATTAGATATGATTTTATAAGATCAATTTAAATCCTATAAAATCATATCTGATCACACTTTAGATATTTACAAATCAACACTCCCCCTCAAGTTGGTATGTAAATATCTGTCATGCCTAACTTGCTTACAAGAATTTCAAACTTTGGTTTAAACAAGCCTTTTGTGAAAATATCTGCAATTTGCTGATTTGTTGTCACGAAAGGCATGCAATTGTTCCCTTCTTCAATCTTCTCTTTTATGAAGTGCCTGTCCACTTCAACATGCTTTGTTCTATCATGTTGAACTGGATTGCGAGCAATACTTATGGCAGCTTTGTTGTCATAGTACAACTTCATTGGTAACACAAACAACTTTTTTAGTTATTCCATCATCTTCTTGAGCAAAATCATTTCACAGATCCCATGGGCCATAGATCGGTATTCAGCTTCAGCACTGCTACGAGCTACAACATTTTGCATTTTACTCCTCCAAGTCACGAGATTTCCCCAATCCTGATGTAGACCTCCTATCAATAGTAGAACCTGCCCAATCTGCATCTGTAAAGCTTTCAATGCCTCTATCTTGACCTTTTTCTGAAAAACAATCCTTTCCCTGGTGAACCTTTTAGATATCTTAGAATCCTGTAGACCGCTTCTTGATGCTCTTCTTTTGGAGAGTGCATAAATTGACTTTCTAAGCTTACAACAAAACCTATATCAGGTTGAGTGTGTGATAAGTAGATCAACTTCTGCATATTGGCATGGAGTCCAGAATCAAGTGAGAATTAACTGAAACACTGGAATAGAACCTGAACTGATTGAAAATCCCTTCTGCTAAATAAAAGTAGATCATCTACAAACCTAAGCTGTATAATCTTCAATTTAGCACACTTAGGGTGATATTTAAATTTGTGTTCATGTTGTAATGTCTTTAGAAGCCTATTGAGGTATTCCATAACTAAACAAACAAGTAAGGTGACATGGGGTCACCTTGTCTCAATCCCTTCTTGGCTGCAAATGGGGGAGCGGGTACACCATTAATCATTATAGAGTATGTAACTAGTCAGGTACAAGTCATAATCCACTTGACAAACCTATCAGGAAACTGTAGATTGATCAAGATTTGCTCCAGATACGCCCATTCAAGTGATTCATAGGCCTTTTGAAGGTCCACCTTATCATGCATCGTGGTGAGATGCCTTTTCTTGAGTACCCTTTCACCAGTTCTCGACTTAAAATAATGTTATCCGATATGAGTCTACCAGAAATAAATGCAGAGTAGCTACCATCTATAAGGTCGTTGATAACTACACTTAGTCTCTTAGTGATTACTTTAGAGAATATCTTGTATAAAACATTGCAACACGAGATTGGCCTGTATTCTCTTATGGTAGTAGGGTGTTTGACCTTGGGAATCAGTGTTACTAAGGTACTGTTCACTGGATTATGCATGCTATTCGTTCTGAAGAAATCCTGTACAGCCCGTACCACACTATCTCCTATGATGTCCCAGGATTATTTTATAAAAAACTGCATTATACCCATCATTACCGGGAGCTTTACTGCCATCGATATCTTTTATAGCATTCTCTACTTCTTCTTTGGTCACATGGGCCACTGGTTGTAGTTGTTGTTGTCTGCTAAACACTCGTCCTTGCTGCATAATATCGTTTCTGATGCTCTGAAGCTGGGTGGAAGCTGACCCTAGGAGCTGCTTATAGAAATCAATAATTTCAGCCTGGACATCTTCATCTCTCTGAAGCAATTTACCATCAACTGTTGTTATGTTTTTGATATGATTTTGCGCTATTCTATTGCTCATGCATGCATGAAAGAATGCTGTATTAGAGTCCCCAGGTTTAAGCCAATCAATTCTGGCTTTTTGTTTCATTACGCTCTCCTCAACTCTATACCATTTTTCAAATTCTAGTTTGAGTAGCTTCTCTTCTTCATACAACCTCTGATGCTCAGTTATGTGCCCCATTTGGTTCTGCAAGACTTTCAGTTTTCTTTGGAGTTCTGTAATCCTGTTGCTGATACCTTGGAACTCTTTTTTATTTAGGTGCTTCAAGTATTGCTTTAGAAAAGTCAGCTTTTTCCAGACCATTGCCAAAGTACTAGCTGTGGCACCTTTGGACCATTCCTGTTGAACTATATTTTTAAAATCAGTGTGTTGTGCCAAAATTTTAAAATCAGGGTGTTGTGCCAAACAGTTAAAATTTTGAAAGGTTTAGCCCCTTTATTTTGTCTTTCATACAGTGATATACTCGAAGGAGAGTGGTCTGAGAATTATGGCTCCATAACCATCACCTCAAGGCAGGACCACATTTGGACCCAAGCAGCGTTTACTAGCCCTTTGTCAATCCTACTAAAAACATGGTTGTTGGTCCAAGTAAAATTTCTTCCCACTGCTTTAAGTTCCATCATACAGACGGTTTGCATGAACTCTGCGAAGTCACTAATTTCATTAGCTTGAACAGTAGAGCCTACAACTCTATCTTCAATATGCAAGATGGCATTGAAATCCCCCATGATCAACCAGGGGCTTGTCATTGAATTTGATTTACCCAGTAAGTCGTGCCACAATTCTTTCCTATCTTGAATGGTATGCAACCCATACACCGATAAGATAGAAACTTTGGTTTGTGTCATAGATGTTCACCAAACCATTGATATACTGTTCATTAATAAGAATTTCAGACAAGTCACACACAGTAGGATTCCATAGTAACCGTACTCTATCTTTTCCAGTTTGATATTTACACAGTGCTCCCCATCCAGGAGCTATTTTTGTTATTATCTTTTCAGCACATTTTCTCAATACTCTATGTTTCAATATCTCTATCATGTCAACTTTATTCACTTGTAGAAACTTTATTAGCTCCTTATGCTTATAAACTTTATTAAATCCCCTGACGTTCCATGTAACAACTTTCATCTAGCTAGAGTAGGAAGATTGGTTGGAACTGTACCTCCTATCCCAAATTGCCCAGAATTTTCTGCATTCTCTTTGGGCATCAGCTCCATGTTGACTACAGCAGCCAAAGGGCTTAAGACATTAGCTGTTCCTATAGCCTCATCCTTCCTTACTCTATCAGCGGAGAAGGTATTTTTAGTTGTTTGCCGGCTTGTGCCTTGGTTTCCTCCAGTAGCTTGGATAGATCTGGCATCAGGTGTTAGATTCTGTCCTGGAATACCCAGCTCAGACGTACACTCGTTAATCCCTCGTTAATCCATTAGTGCTGCCTGATGAAGCACCCTGATTCTGAGAGGATGCCTGTTGTATATGTGCCTTGGGATGCCACATTGTTTTTGCACCTTTTGGCTTAACAGCCTTCCCTCGATCAACTTGTTGAGTTTGTTTTTCCTCGATTGGATCCTGGCATATATGTCCTATCTTCAGACACTTAGGACAGTAGCTAGGCTTCCAGTCGTATTCTACCTCTTGATCAAATAGCTGCCCCTCGGGGTCTTGAACTTTGATCATATTAGGTAAGGTTCTAGTTACATCCATCTCCACGAGGATCTGGGCATAAGAAATCCTTTCGATACTAGTGGCGCATTCATCCGCATAGATGGGACGACCCAAAACACTTCCGATTCGACTCAAGGTCAGGTTTCCCCAACAATTCATTGGTAAATTAGGAAGTCGCACCCATAGTGGGATCATACGAAGTACTTCCTCCCCAAACTTAAAGTCAGCATTCCATTCATGAATTATGATGGGTTTTCTGTTCATGGTATAAGGGCCCAAACAGAGAACTGTTTCCTTGTCCTCAATGTTGTTCAAACGTACCACAAAGTACCCATCATTGTGTATATTGTAGGTTTTGAAGCAAAGTTCCAGTTGGTAGCAATGAACCTGTTAATAGCACCAATGGAAGGAGATGCTCCTACGACATATAGTATGATAGCTTGCTTCCACTTGAGGGTCTCCTCTGCTATTTCACTCTGTTGAATTTGAGCCACTTTCTACCCTTCAATTATAACAGGTTTGGTGAATTTTAAATTCATCCCATGCGCTACCATATCAAATACACAGAAGTTTCAATGTCCCCACTTTTACTTTTCTCAATACTTTATCCTCTATTTTACCTTTCTACCTTGCAAATGTCAAAAATGGGATCCATGTTTCTCAAGAAATGATAAACAATTCATATGTTCGCTTTTCTCTTATTGCTTGAGTTTAATGAAAAAGTGGACTACTAGAATCGGACATATGGAGTAGCACCGAAGGGTGTGACCTAGTGGTCAATGAAGTGAGTTGTGAACTATGAGGTCTTAGATTTAAATCCCAACAAAGGCAAAAAACACTAGGTGATTTCTTCACATCTATCTAAGCCTCGATGGACAGAGTTACCCAGTAGCGGTGGGAGGTAACAGCCTAGTATTATTCAAGGTGCGCACAAGTTGGTCCGGACACCGCGATATCACAAAAAAAAAGTAGTACTGATGGGGTAATTAAATTTTGAATGAAGTGTTTATTGTCTTCCTTTATTTTGTTTTTTCAATGGGGAGGGGAAGGGGGATGTGGTAAGGCAACTTGCACCCTTGTTCCTTGTTGTTTGTTTTTCTTCTTTGTTTACCTTTCCTTTTCCTCGTAAAGGGAGTAATCAAGTTGTGTACCAGTCATCAAGGATTGCTTCAATAGATATGCTAGGTCTTGCTTCTTTCTTTGTGAATGTGAGGTAAACTCCCAGATTTGTTTTTAAAGGAAATAAAACAAGAGTGTTTATCAAGATATAAAATAAATAAGAGGACGAATGCGAGGGTTTCGGCGAGGATATTTTTAACTGTGTATTTTCAGCACCAAGTTTCATTTATTGCTGTTAACTGGATGTCAATTTAGAAAGAGGTGGGAGGGGGTAATAGTGCTCAGTTCTTTGATTGTATTGGTTTTAATTTATTGTACAGTGAGAAGGGACCCAGTAAACTTGAACAATGTTGCTGACATGGTGAAAAAGCAGCGAAATGCTCCCATAAACGAGTTTGAGATCTCCCATGATAGTTCTTCCAAAACATGGTATGTTCAAGGATTAGGCCTGCAACGTTTCGTCCAAATGACAAACTGGAGGTATGGATCTCTCTGTTCTCTGATCCGGTCTTCTTTTACATTCTTGTGTATTGCCTTTTATCAAGTGCCTTTTCCTTCTATTTCTCTTTGGATTAGTATTTCTATGGAAACTAGTTTTGGTTGTAGCTGGCCCTGATGTTAATTTCATTTTCTTGTATCATAGCTGAGACTACTCGACTAGTCAACATTTTCAAGTTAGAGTTGAACTTTTTCTAGTGGTCTCATGTATCATCCTAAATTTAGGTGTACAGTGATTTTATGTTGGTAGATGATAGGGAGCTCTGAAGTCCGGTCCCGTCCATTTCTTTGCTTCAAGGACCTGTTTTAAATCAAGTTTTGTTTGATATCCTTGAGCTTATGAAAATTACATTGAATTCATTAAAAAGGAATCTTGTTCTCTGTGCAGATATATGGATTCAGACAGAAGATTTCAACACGTTTTGGAAGCATGTGGTGTGAATAAATCTCTGCTCAAGCTTGGCGTGAAAGAGGGTGACACCGTCGTTGTTGGAGATGTATGCCTATGCTTCATTGCTTCCTTATTCCTAGCTTATATTAGCCTCTAGGGTGCATAAATGCGTCTTTTCCCGTAATTTGCAGTGAACTTATTTTCTGATAGCTTCTTATTCTCTTAAGTTCATCTATTCAAAACTTACCAGTACTATATTTAGCTTTGTGTAGCATGCCACGGTAAAAAACTCTTGACATCTTCAGTGATATGTTGCCGTAGTTGAGTGAAAAGGAATTCTTGCGATACTCTCTCCTCCAGCAGCATAATTTTCAGTTTTTACTATATGTGTGCAAGTGTCAGGGATAATATGACTGAGTTTTGCATCATTCTTTGTCAGATGGAGTTGGAGTGGCATGATTATGATAGTGCAGGCTCTATAAGTAGGAGGAAGTGGTCTTCAGAACCAAGTCGATAAGTTCATGGTTGATCTTAAGAATATGCTGCTAATCAAGAAATCATACAAAAGACTGTTGGTGGTGCATTTCCTAGCTCTTAAACCAGAGCTGCTGAAAATCTGATTATATTATACATCTGCACTACGGAAAAGACACATGTAAGTACTATAATTTTGTTCGAGATATTGCATAAAAAATTGTTTCCTTTGTGCTAATGTGAATTATAAATTTGGGATTGTTATAAACTTATACTTGCTTTCTGCGTAGGTTCGTGCTCTCAAGTTTTAAATAATACAATCATGCCTCCAATTTAGCAGATCGATCAAAACACCTTAGAGAGCTGCAAGAGGAATTGAGCCGGAAGATATGGTATGATCTCCCAACATCTTTGGTTCATGCCATATTAATGCAGCTTTCTGCTTTCTGGTGCAATGATGTGTATCACTATCCCCAGTAGTTAATTTATGACAGTGACAGTAGAGTTTTGTGTTATTTTATTTTTATACATTTAGAAACATGATTATGGTCGTCAGTGTGGCCATATAACCGCCAATCCCTACTTATTTGGGATCGAGACATAGTTGTTGTGGTCACACTTAAGTTCCAAATGGCCATATATAAGTAAGTTGATGAAAGTTGTAGTATTTTTTCCAAAGAAGTTTATCTGCTAATGTTGACTCTTCCATTGCTACTGGAGGATATTATGGATCTTATAACAATCTTACAAAATTATTCAACGAATAACAATCTCTGAATTATAATTGTTATGTTAGGTACATTTTCTACAATGTTAAAGGACGCATGCATGTTTAAGTACTGGAGAATAATATAGTGTTCAGCAAAATTTCAAGAGTTTAATGGTGGTAGTTGTGGTGGCGGAAGATAGTAATAACTAATAATAATTATAATGAATGATTGTGTTGGTTGACGATATATTGTGATGACTGATGGTAATTATTGATAGTGTTCTAGTAATGGATCGTAAAGGATGTATAGTGGTAGTAACATTTGACTGTGGTGATAGTTAATAATGGTGAATGATGATGGTTATTGATGAAATTGAATGGACTAGCCAAGTAGCGGTGAATCGTTATACTTGTCAAGTTTTTGAATAGGCATTTTATTGATATTGCGATTTTGTTATATATCTTAATTATTTAGACTAGTTAAAGGGTAGTAAAACAATAACAAAAAGATGGATGTAATAATAAAGATATAAACAGTTAAGATTCAACACTCAAAAAATAATTTTACTTAGTGACTGAAATTTATATAATTAAAATTAAAAAAAAATTCATCAAGTGCCAACAAATGAGGTTTTAATCTCACTCCGAATCTCACTTTCCTTTCTCTATCCTCTTCTTCCTAGGTTTCCTGAACTCAAAATAATTGTTTTTAGTTTTTACTAATATACACTATATATGTTGCAAATGCTGACAAATGCGAAGCCGGAGTTAAAGGGTTTAAATTTTAAGACAAGAAAGAAAAATATTGCAAAACTAGAGTGAAAAACTTTTTCACTGCTCCTTTTAATACTGAACTGTCAATCAATTTTATTTTCACAAATCAATATACATATATATTTATTTAAATTTGTAATACAAATACAATTTTTATGAAAAAGCTAGTTAACTCATGATACAAACTTACAAAGGATGTTAGGGTATGAAATAATCCCAAGGGTGAATTGATTAGAGTTGACACTAATAATGAAACAAGGACGTGGGTGAATCTATCATCATATAAATTTATTATGCTATAATAATTGAAAAAGATTGGAAAGCTATATACAAAGTGTAGAATTTCTTAACGATGTGAAGTTTATTGAAAAAAATTATATAGATTTGGCCCAAAATGGAATAACATCACACTTGTTTTGAGTTAACTGAACCCAACAACTAATATCAGAGACCTGGTCCAACATGAGGAGTATGGCTAAGGCAGAAGAAAGGACCGGGGCTCGATGTTGCAAGCTTAGACACGCTTGCATACAAAAAAAGCTAGCTGCCATAAATACTCAGGCGATGATGATAGCACGTAGTGAATCTCAAAATTGACTCGTGGATACCATGATGATGAGTTATGTGAAACTTTTGAGGGGGAGATTATTGGGTGTGCGAATAAAGTTTCACATTAACAACTGAAAATATTGAAAAACTACATATTAGATGTAAGATCGTAAGAGACCTTTTACAGAAAGTCAATTTAACCAAAAATATACAATTTCACACTTCGTTAAATATATCTTTAGATTGATTTAACTCAATGTGAGTGAATATATTGAACTTTTAGTTCTATATAGTAATCGATGGAGTGGAAACACAAATGTAAGCTCATTGTAGAGCTAGACCTCAGGGCCCGATCCAAAGATTTAGCTATGACATTTAGATAAATTAAATATCGATCTTTTACTAATATTTTGAATATCTATTAAAAGATTTATTAAATATTTAATTGTGATCTCAATTAATAATAATTATTAATTCAAAATATACGAATATGATTCATGTGAATTCGATAGACTATCGACATATACTAATTTAGAACTAAGCAACCTATTGTATTTGTTTAGAATCATTAGACCACTTATTATTATTATTTTTATTTACATATAAATGGTCATTTATTCATAAATATTTTTTCACTGTCTTCATGGAATTTTGTATTGAACTATAAAATATATGATCAAACATAATTTTAATTTGTAAATATTATTTTTTCCATTACAATTTTTTTTCCTTCAAATTTATCACAATCTAATAGTTACGTGAGTATCTCTTTGACTACCAAACTGAGTGTTTTTCATTTTATTTCTACTGTTTAAAGTAAGGGAAGCCCTATTTATTTTATTTTATTTTATATAAAAGCATAGCCTATATGATTTTCACACGTATGTACTCATTCATCATTCAACCTTGTCCTTATAAAATCTTTATACATGTTTTCTGACCATTCACTACTTGACACGTGTAATATAGTATGTGGGACCCACTTAATGACATGGCAACAGTGTCCACGTGTAACTGTTCATGAAACCGTACTAAGCTTACATGGTAAAAATGCTTGATTACGATACTAGAAAAAAAAAGAAAAAAACTGACGTGATTTGGATTGGTCATAGAATCCGCTTCATTGTTCCTCGTATCTTCCTTTAAGATCTTCCTTTTTCCTATTTTAAAATCTTGACGTAATGAATAAACGTGTCATTTAACTGACGTTCATATAAAATTGAATTAGACGTATGTGTTTTACGTGTCGTAATACACATAGTATATTACGTAGGGGTTAGGACATAAATTTTCATGTTAAATACATGTATCTACTTGTTCAACTTGATATATAAGTTCAACTGTCGACCTATTATAGATATCAGTTGAGTCTAATTAGTTAAAAGGCGTATAAAACTCTTTTAAACGACTGATCAACCTCTTCTAAAGAAAAATTCTTCTGTAATCACGTTCAGTCAGACTTCTGTTCTCCTATCAATGAAAAGAGAACTAGATTTTTCTCTTCATTATTGAAATCCTCCATTCGATCGCAGTGCGGCGCTCTCAAAAAAATTTAATTAATCCTTTAAGGCTGAAACAATTAGATCAAGAATTTGATATGAATCCGCCCATTCCAATTGTTATGAACCAGTCTCGAACCAACGTTGATACGTACACGAATGTCGCGCGTGCAACTAGTTGTTGGACCAAGTAGAAGCAACATTACTGAATGGCATACACAAATGTTGATTTGAGACTTAGGCCCAATTAACAACTAGCTAAAAAGGATGACGGATGAGAAAAAAAGAACTTGTGAATTGTGTGAGTTGTTGAGAAAACGTCTAGTCATCTCATCTCCTTTCTATGAGTTCTGTTTCTCATCCCTTTCTTCTATTTGTGTTCTTCAATTTCCATTTTAGTTTTTAAATTTCTTTATAATTTCAACTACGAGTTAGTGAAATAGATTTATGGATTGTTTGAATTTGAATACACTCCCATCATGCCTTAAATCCAATATCATGCAATTGTTTTCATTATTTTATTAAGCTTTTTAGACAATATTACAAAGAGTATTGTGTAGGTAGTTTGCCCATTATTTCAAAACTCAAAAGAATGTAGAGTGCACATAGAAAAATAGTATCATGGGACGATATCGTCTAAAATAGTTACATAAAGTAATTTTTGATAGATAAAACAACTCTAAGACATATAATATCATCATATTTAATTCTCCAAACTCCTCAATTATATTCTCATAATTTAATGAATAACACTATTCAATTAACAATGTGATAATATCTAAGTAGTACAAATGTCATAATCTTACGTATTTCTTTCTTGATTTTTTGTATTAATAATTACTGTTAATAACTTTATTGTCTAGCAAGTAAATAAGGAAGTACATAAAAATTATTAATACAATAATAGAGTTATTGCAGACATAGGATTTGACAGTGATAGAGTTATTACTTAGCCAACTTTCTAGGAATTCTACTTGCTTCCATTCTTGAGACAAAACCTGCAAATATAAAAGTCGAATTAATTCACAAAATATCGCCTATTAAAAAAAAAAGTTTAAATTTCATGTCCTAATTGACTTCATAATTTTAAATGTGTTGAGAATGTATGATTAGGGTCGTTTGATAGAGTGTATTTGATGAGGTATGAACTTATACTCATTGTTTATCCAGAGAGGTAATTGAAGAGGCTATCATATTGAAATATGTGGATACATATAATATAATTAGGAAAAAATGTTTGAAATATATTCGAATTTTAATTATATAGTATATTTTAAAGGTATATATGTGTCTACATGGATAAGTTACTATTTATAACGATGCATTATTTATGATGTTCACATTGGAACATATATACCTTTAAAATACACTATTAAATAGTGTCGGGAAGGGGGGGGGTGGAGTTATTGATCTTACCCCACACACTCACGACTTACTTCATGGATGACTATTATTTCTGCATGATTTGAGGAAGTAGCAACCTTAGTTTGTTTTGTTGAACGCCATGATATATTGTACCTCCATATGTAAATAAATAACATGTCTGAGATCGACCTTTATGTGGGTCAGACAAATATATATATATATATATCTAGCATCTGCTTAGCCAATTAATTGTGAATTGAATTCTTTTAGTTGAATAAAATAGTCTCAAATCAATGGTCCCTGGAAGATATCTAAATATATGTTTAATACCATTTAATTGTCTTCGTGTTGGGAAGAACTAGATCTTGCTAATATATTTACAGGAAAACATATATCTGATCGAAAATTACTAGCAAGGTACATCAATACACCAATTGACTAAGATATGGTATTTCATAACCAACAAGTTCTTCGTCATGTTCATGAGGTTGGAGTGAATCTTTATTAATATCAAGTAATCTTACAATCACACGGGTACATAATGGATGTGATTTATCCATGTAAAATCTCTTTAAAATATTTTTAGTATATGTTGATTGATGGATAAATACCCCGTTCGTAAAATGTTCAATTGTAGATCAAGACAAAACTTTGTCTTTCCAAGATCTTTCATTTTAAATTCTCTTTTCAAACATTCTATTGGCTTTGAAAGCTCTTCAAAGTCCCAATGATATTTAGATCATCAATATATATAACATTGAGGAGTCTTTTTATATATATATATATATATATATATATTATTGAGTAAGTCTTTCGCCTGAATACTGAGTCAGGTGTCAGTTACGTCTAGGTTGTAGGCTTGAGACATGACAAGATAGAGCATGAATGACAACAAAAACTATTGAAGAACCACTAAGTATTGAAAATTCTACCGCTCCAAAGCAAAATAGAAATAAGCAAAATAATGCATTGTATAAACAATGCATATGGATATATTTATATTTCTTATGCATATAAATACATTATATATACATGAATATACATTACATATATAATATTGGTACATTGAATTACTATCTATACAATATTGATATATTATATGTATATCAATTTTTTTTTTAAATTGTTTTTTTCACATGTATGAAAGAATTAGAAACTTGCTTCATAGCATTGTTTACATTTTATAATGTGAGAAATACCTTGAGGTACAAAAAAAACAGTCAACCTATGTTTTTTTCCCCATTTAGCCACGGTTTTAGCATGGCTAAAGTTCTCTTTTGGGGGGCTATTTTTCATGTAAAAAATTTGTAAACTAATTACTTTGTTGTAAACATATGAAATTGTTCCATTTTGATATTGTGTTTTTAATAGGTTTAAGGGTTCAATTAACGAAGTAATAAGTAGGATGTCCAAGTGATAAAGTGGCGAGGGATTTTTTCAGATCATTCCATATTTAAAAAATAAAACAAGAATTTTAGTTTATTTTTTTGTGATATTAAATTAATGATATGTAGAATGTATCAAAATATATTTTAATTTTGTGTCTCAAACATGTCATGTAAAATATAAAAATTTGTCAAAAAATTTAAAAATTTAAATGGTTTGAATAAGCATTCCTTATAGAGGGAATGTCCGATCAGACACACTATTTGGCCTTCTTTCGGAAGTTGTAGATAGTATCACTATTAGCTAGTTAACCACCACCTCGACTGATGCGGACACGGTTATCTAGTCATGAAAGAAGCAATGAAAGGGAAGCCGCGGTCAAAACACGATCGTTGTTATCTGTATATCTTTCTAGAGAAGAGATCTAACAACACATTCTAGGCATAGAGATCATTGGTTGTCCAAATGCTTACGTCGGATGAAATGCCCTTCGAAGTTTTGGCTCTTATATACCCGTAGTTGGGACTTGTCATTTTTTCGTAGTCGTAACAGTAACTTCAAGCAATGAAAAGAACAAAAGATGTGCTCCAAGATCGGATAATGGAAATAGATTGACTATCGAAAATACTTGTGTTACTTCATCTGCATTAATTTATATACGTATATATAAATTATACAGAATACTTAATAAATTATTGACCACTTCAAATTTTTATTTAAGAGAAAAAGGTAAAAAAAAAGACAAACAAGTTAAAAAGAATTTGATTTGAGCATTAAGTTGTAATTGGAGCCATGTTGATGTAAAGCTCTATGGTTGGTCAAAGAGAGCCAAAAAAGTGTATCTCGTCAAAGTCCAAGGGTCTCATGTTCTCAAGTCCTTGGCTTAGAGTGTCATATCATAATAATAATCTTTATCCCTAAATTCCGGATGACCCTAATTTTATTTAAATTATTTTATTATACTATATAGTATACTACTACTACACAAAAAGTGTGTGCAATTTTTTGAAGAATGTGCAAAATTCTAATCTGACTCCTACACATGTATAAGTTTCCTTTGTCAGTATAGAAGCTCAATTATAATTTCAAAAGGGAGGCCCCCACTTATTATTATTATAATTATAATTATTTTTCAAGAATAATATCCAAAAACATAAAACCCTCATTTTAAGAAATTTCAACTTATGATCACTGTTCTATTATCTAATGAAAATCCCAAGTGGTTCACATCTTTTCATATGTTCCTTGACCAACTATTCATCCTTTTCAAATGTTTAAATTGTTTTTACAAAAATTAAACTTTATGTTTATATAATTCCAAAGTTAATGAGAAATGATATTTTATTTAGAAGAGGTGTCAAAATGTGTACTAGATATTATAAGGGTGCAATATCTCAATAACATTATTTATCTAAAGTTTGTGAGAAATAATAGATCGGTTCAAGAGATTGTTGTTATAGTATAGTATTTTAATTTGCAATGGATGTGGCTGTCATATATGGTCTTCATGGTTTGAACTTTATAGGTATGATAAAGTGTATTTCTAAATTAATTTGGTTTTAGTTAATATTTATGTCTTTTAATTTTGAATGTGTCGTATAACTAGGCATTTAAATTAATATCATAAAATTAAACAAATAGATACACATGACATGGCAGAATGTATACATCTCACACGATTCTTTATGTAGATTGCGTATGTTTTTAATTTTTTGATAATTTAAGTATATGTCTGTGCAAGCCCAGAATTGAATGAGATAGACATTTTCATGTGTTATGCCCCTTTGTATGCATGATGTTTGTGTAGTATAGTACTCACCTAGTACTACAAAATGAAATGGATATATATATATATATATATATATATATATATATATATATATATATATATATATATATATATATATATATATTTTTTTATTTTTTTTTTATTTTTTTTGTTATTATATATCTAGTGATTTATTAATATCTCAAATCTACATTAATTTAAGTAGTTTCACAAGAACAATTTCTTAATGTGCACCAACAATCAAATTAAAATTAGTGACGAGAAAAATTTATATCTAACTAATTTTAATTTTATTTAGTGATGAATTAGCGATAAATCATTTATATATTTAAGTTATGAATTAACTTAAGAGGGGAAGAAATATTTAGTGGATGAGTCAAGCATCATAGATTTTGTCCATGTCACACAAGAGATTAATATTTTAATCAACCCCTCAATTATATAATGTCTCTGTTTTTTTTTAATCATATTCCAATTCTCACATTTGTCCCACTCCTAAACTTATAATAGTAGTTCAATAATTTTATTTAATAAAGTCACTTCAAAGACCAGAAGGGTGGTGGCAAAGCATTATAGAATTAAGAAATCATAGTAACAAAAAGACATAAAAAGGGGTTGACCAAATTTATTTGATTTTATGACTATGATTAGTGTTTTTTTTCTCTTTCTTTTTGTGTTGGGGTGGGGGTTTATGTTGTTCCCAATGCCATTTAAGCATGTGAGTCAAGAAAAGTTAAAAAGTGTCATGTTAGAATTGCTTAGGTAATGGACTAATTAATTAGTGCCTCCCACTAATTATACTACTAATTAATTAATTAATTGATTTCTTTTTGCTTATTATGAGTAGTTTTGATACTTGTTGCTTTCCACTCTTTCTTTTTTCTTGACTATAGCCTTTTATAACTCACTTTTGGACAAGACAAAGATCCATAAATTGCTTAGAGAATTTCTCTCTTTTTGAACACACACAAAAAATAATTAATTTCCCCTCTATACTTTGTTTTTCTCATTGATTAGATTCTTTTTTTATTTTGTGATTCTTTGAAAATTTCCTAACTTTGACCATGATACATTTCTTAAAATGATATTCTTATGAAGTTATAACTTACAAAACTAAATTTTTTGAGTTTGAAATATCAGTGAATTAAAACTTACTATGAATAATTATTAGTTTTTTTTTTTTGTGGTGAAGATTGTCATTCAAAGGTGTAGGCAAATTAGGTGCTTAAATGTAAGACACATGTCTAATATACAAACTTAGAGTCTAAGTTATATATATTGACAAAAATATTTCTACACTATAGGTAACTCACAAAATTTTTATAGGTAATTTTTTAATTAAAATATAAAATTTGTAATCTTTTTAAAAATTAAATTATCTGGTACAACAAACAAAGAAAATATAACTGCGTCAACATTTATTTTTTTTATAATACTAACAATGTATATAACTTGAAACTCATATAGTTTTACCACTTAATGATGATTATATAGTTAATATTATGTTGAAATGGGAGTTTTCAATGTGAAGATGCTTTAATCCTTGGATAAATTGCAGTTGTTAAAAATAATCTCTTTGATCATCTTAATTATCTCAATCATTGCCTAGAAATGTAAGCCCTGACAAAAATACTCGCACAATACTAGATAAATTAAGAAAATAAATCAATAACTTGTTATATTCTTTTTAATTTTAATAAATGTAATTTTTTTTTGTAACCATTTACTCAATGGGAAAGGGAAAGGGAAAACGAAAGAGTTTAAGATTAGTACATTAACACTATAAATTTGTATATACAATTAGATTATTAGTTTAAAAGACAATTATAGGTAACTAATTATATTAATATAAAAATAATGACTTATTACCAAAAAAAATATGATCATAGTGTCGAGATAGATGAAAAGAATCATCTAGTATTTTTTGTCTTTCTTGAACTTGAAATTCCAGGATTGTCAACCACTTCATTGACTATTAAGGCAAATCATTGAATTCATGACTTATTACAAAATGTTAAATTGAATTGAAAATGTAGAAAAAAATTATTTATTTAATTCTCCACTTGATATGTCTATAGCTTGTCCGACTAAATTTGAATTGCGTCTTGTAAAGTCTATTTAGGGGTGGCGCTTCTGACAAATTTTTTATCCATTATTTAGAATTCATGTCCAAAACCTATAATTAAGAATAAAACAATCTCACAATTACACCATATCTCATGTTGATAATGTAAAAATAATTTATTTTATCCTTATATGTAAGTTAGATTTTATTTTATTTTTTTTAAAAAAAGAAAGACACTCTAATCCTGTGGAAACAATGATGGTTAAGTTAGTGCGTGAAGCCTATAAAAATGACAAAAATATAGAAAAGATAGAGCTTTGACTTGTGTGCTTTTTTTCTCGATATCCCCTTTTATTTTGGTTGTGTAACATGCATGGCATACTTATCTTTTTATCTTATAATCTTAATTAATTTATTGGACTTACATAATAATATTTCTTCCGTTCATATTTTACTTATCTATTATATTAAATTAAATATTTTTTACTTGTTAAATATTTTTAAAAAATTAAAAGGTATTTATCATTTTACATCTATTTATTATTTATTTTCAATATTTGAATGGCTTACTAATTAATAATAATGATTTTATTTATCACTTAAACGTGAAGCCTCTTTGAAAGAAAAGGAAAAAAAAACATGAGGAGACAAGTGTGTAGAAGGATTTTATTTTTGATATTTTTGTTGCATATAATGCGGTGCTTTATAGTATAATCCAAAGTGAATAAATACAAGTTTTACTTGCAAAATTCAAACGTTTGAGATTATCTAGGACTATGTGGACAAAAATTGAGCTTTTAACATTTCTTTTTGGAGTAAGTGGAAAATGATTAACCTTAACGGAATCTTTAATTTTTATTATATAAGGTACATGAAATTATAAATTTTGTCCCTCAATTGATTTGGAGGTGATTATCTACATTGATAATTTGGGATCGATTTCTCTAAATATCTTCTGAGTCAAACTTGCTGCATAGAATTTGCCTAGTGTTGTTTTCATTCCCTATGATAGAGGTAGAGGTTGTAACGGCTGCAAAAATTGAATAAATTTGATCCATAGTCATTAAGATCTACTAAAACGGTTTACTAAATTCATTGAGTTATTCCAAAAAATCATATTTATGCAATGACGATATAAAAAAATATATATGTAATTAATTTAGGGATAAGTCACTAATACTAATGGTATATATATATATATATATATATATATATATAATTTTCATCTTGTTTACTCTAGATTGATACGCCTCTTAAGAAACAATGACTAATATGAGTATCTTTTTTTATCATAATGTTCATATTAATTAATGTATAACCTTAGATATTGTGAAATATTCCCTCCGTCCCTACTTACTTGTAAAATATTTTTAAATTTGATTTCTCCTTTTACTTATTATTTTTGACAAATCAAGAAAGGATAAGTTTCTTTTTCTTATTATATCCTCTAAGTTCTCTTTTTCCACATACATGTATTTGGACGTAGACAACTTAAATCTAGTAAGATATGTAATATTACAAACTAAAATATATCTAAATAGCAAAAGTATACTTTATTTATATATATTTATTCATCCCAATACGATAAAGAGATAATCCCCATTAAAAGACATTTTAATTAACAATCTGATTTTCAATTTATTATTCTCTTTTGTGTGACATGATGAACACGTACACATGTATTTTAAAATTTCATTGGATTTTTTTATTATTACTTGGTTTTATTATGGCAGTAAAAGTTGTCACTTCATTGTTATTATTATATATAGGGAAAAAGGTCAAAAATACCCTTTAACTTTGATTTATTGTTTAAATTTATCCTCGCCGTTAAAATAAAGTTAATTTTATCCCTTGCCGTTAAAATAAAGTTAATTTTACCCCTCGTCGTTAAAATAAAGTTAATTTTACCCATCCTGTTACTAATTTCACCAAATTTACCCCTCATTAGATGGATTTATCCAAATTGACCCGAATTTTTTAAAAAAAACCTATTTCTTAGTTTAATCCATTAACCCGATCATTTAAAATAACCCGACCCCATTCTTCCAAATCTCCTATACCCATTTATCCAGTCTCCCAAATCTCTATTAAATATGTCAAAGAGGTAAATTCGGGTCAATTTGGGTCAATCCGTCTAATGAGGGGTAAATTTGGTGAAATTAGTAACAGGAGGGGTAAAATTAACTTTATTTTAACGGCGAGGGGTAAAATTACTTTATTTTAACGGCGAGGGTAAATTTAAACAATAAATCAAAGTTGAGGGGTATTTTTGATCCTTTTCCCTTATATATATATGGAAGATTAATTTGAATTAGACAAGTTCATAATCCCCTTTTTAACCACAGAAAAAGATTTTAAAATGTTTAGGTAAATATTTTTCAGATGAGGCCAAAAACTTTTTTATCTTTTTTTGGATTAAAAAAAAAAAAAGTAGTATATGCTAGTAATAGGTTCCAACATTCTTCCGTGGCTTCTATAGTCTATATCTATATATACTACTACAATTATATATCAAAGCAATATTTCACACTATCCGAAATTTGGCGATTAATAAATTTTATAGCTATATATTTAAATTTGTTATTGATACCCTATTTTACAGAATTAGCGATTGATTTTCATTAGCTATAAACAAAATAGCAATAATTAGAGAGAGTTTGTAGCTAATACTTTTTTTTTTTTTGTAGTGTTAATAATCGAGATACATTGAATTTGAAATTAGGAAAGAAAATATAATATAGTATTAATATTTGAAATTAGCTCAAGCTAATGTGAATACCATATCAATATAATATTAAAAGAATATAGAGAAGAGACCTAAAGGAAAAGCATATATGATACTTAATTTCAAATATTTATGAGAATCAAGGAGGTAAAAACTTGCACATATTCAATGTTAGTATTTTAATTAGTAAATTTAATTGAGAATTTGTATATATTACTCCCTTTCTTTCCTCTAGACTTTATATGATACTTTAATTTTAAATATTTTGAATAGTTAATAGAGATAATACGAAAGAAAACAAATACTACCAATACTTTCTTGATTACATGAAACACAATCGAAACAAATTAAAGATAAAAACACCACTTAATATGAATTGAATACAGTATATATGATTTAAGAATAAAAATAGATACCTAACTTTAGTGTTAATTATTAGTTTCATTTACGAATTATTAATAGCCTTAGAAACACCTTTTTATTTGACTAACTAAACTTAGATACACCCTTGATATATCCTCGATCTGTCACATGACATAACAAGTGGTTTCAGACTCTTATAAAAGCATGAAACTCTTAATAAAAAATCGAGAGATGTATATCACTCATATTGCAAAATTAATGATATATTTAAATTCAATTAGTCGAATAAAGAGATATTTTTAAATTAAGCTATCAATAGTTTGAAGATCCTGAACCGACAATCTGCATCGAGTTTAGAAGTTTTTTTCAATACTCTCTCATAAGAATACTACTACATGTATTCTTAAATTGTGATGGGGTGAAGTGAAGGTGGTGTGGGCATACAGAAGGGTTGATAAACTAAAAGTACTTAAACACAGTGTACATGATACTTGTTACAAGTAACAAATCCAAAAGTTGTTAGAAAGGAAAAAAATAAAAAAAAATAAAAAATCTTTAAAACAGTAAATTACGTGCACATTGTCCTTTTCCCTTTCCCCATAATCATGGCCCAAACACTCTTTAAAAAGACCTATAGACCACACACACACAACCAAACTATCCATTATTCATTCCCAAAATCAAACTTTCATTTCATCAACCAAAAAAAAAACAAAAAAATGTCTTCTTCTTCTAATTCCACACCAATATCATCAGATAATCAATTACCATTTGGCATGTTTGAACCAATTCGAACCCCAACAGGTTATTCTTGGTTACAACGTAACACAGCCATATGTCAGCCGAGCGAGAAACGAGGACGTCGTAAACAAACCGAACCCGGACGGTTCCTTGGAGTGAGACGTAGGCCGTGGGGTCGTTACGCGGCTGAAATCCGCGACCCCACGACTAAAGAAAGACATTGGCTTGGTACGTTTGATACGGCTCAAGAAGCTGCTTTGGCTTACGATAGAGCCGCACTTTCTATGAAAGGCACTCAAGCTAGAACTAATTTTATTTACACTTCTGATAGTGCTAATACTAATTTCCCTTCACTTATTTCACCTTTTGAACATGTACAAAACATGTTGAACCCTAACAACACACATTTCAATTTCAACACTCCTATGATTAACAACAACGATAACAAAAACACCAAAACTAAAACCACCACCATCACCACCACCAATTCTGATGAGTCATCGTCGTATGGCTCATCACCTAACGAGAACAATAGTTTCGTTTTTTTAAGTGATAACGATAACATGAATAATAATACAAATTCAGGTTATTTATTAGATTGCATTGTTCCGGATAGTTGCTTGAAACCACCACCACCACCACCACAACAACAACAACAAACTTCTACTACTCCTCAGAGTAAAATGAATCGCGAAATAGAGATGAATGATGTAGAATATGATACTAATGGATTCTTCGACATGTCGTCATGGGAGAGTTCTTGTGAGTTATCAGCCATGACGACGACGACGATGATGATGAATAATAGCAGCAACAATATGAATCAAATGATGGATGACGTGGCAGATGGAAGTGGTTATTATTATCCAAATATGGAGATTAATAATAATGTACTTAATTATGATCAGCTAATGATGATGCCTAATCATGAAACTACTAATGCTGCTGCTGCTACTACTACTACTTTTGGTGATGTTGAATTTGGATACACTACTCTATTTTGATATATTTTATTTTGTTTTCAGTGTAATTCCATCTAATGTACTTTTTTGCCAACCTAATTAATTCCTACTTCTCTTTTTTTCTTTTTTACTAGTTTTTGGATGTATTAAAGTTGTAATGTAACAATAGTACTATAATATATTTAAGTATGGATTTTGTCAAAGTCAAAATATTTCGATATTATTTTATGTTTTTATTCAATGTTCTCAATTTATTTAAGAAATGGTGCAATCGTCATTTGAACAATTTAGAATCGATAAGTATAATCGACGTGAATGAGAAACAAACTTTATTATTTACGCGATAATTGTTGTTTTACCAGACTTGACCAATTCATTGAAAGAAGCACAATATTGTAAAACTATGCATGTGTGTATAATGAATATTATATCATAGTAAATTGATCGATTTTTTTTCAATATTTTTGGGATGTGATGTATGTTTTGATGTTTTAAAATGTGTGTATAGTTTATAAAAACATTATTCACTTTTTTTTTTTGGAAAACATGAAACATGACTTAAAGTCTTATATCCATAAGTTTAAAAACTATATAAAAATATGTTCATAAGTTTTGGCACAAAAATATTATTTTTAACTAGATAATACACTACCTTCAAAATCATAACACAATATTTTAATAAAAACTACTAATAACACAGTTGCTAGCCACTATAATTAGTTACGAAGAACCATAAGTGAAAAAATAAATAGTAATATATATTCTTTACTATAATCTTCTAATATTGTACGATCAATCTCTTCATGATAAACATACATTTCGATGACCAAAAAGGGTAGATAGGAATTAGTTGGGGTCATAAATAGATGAATTATTTTTATAAAATAGAAAGTTTTGGTAAGTTTAAAATTTAAAAAGAAACCAATAGCTATATTTTGTCCCAAAAGTCTACTTTTAATTATCATGTAGCGTCTAAGAACTTTGATTAATGTATTTTTTATATAGTTTTTAAATATCTAAATTTTTTATTTAAAATATCAGATTAATGTAATCTAATTTAACTTTGACAATTAGTTGAATTAACTTTTGAAAACACAACATGGGAATTAAAAGTGGACGGAAGTAACACAAATTTTATATCCAAACATATTTAGCCACAAAAATTTCTAAAAATGCTTCCAAAATCTGTCAACGGTCCTAAGATGATAGTGATATAGTAAGTCGTACAAAGCAAAATGAGAGCAGTACGACCAAGTTGTAGACTTACATGCAATCTCCAATTAGATTTGTACAACACTTTACTAGTCTTGTCCAAAACAACAGTAACTTCTTCAGTATAACAGCATTACGTTTTATTCAATCCCAAACATCTGTTTGTGTAACTAAAAAGATTATTCAAAATCATATAAGGAGACGACAACACATAAAGAGTAAGTCTGTCTTCTCTGTTTTCCAATTCAATATCCTATTTGACAAGTTTAAGATCACAAAATTGAAATACCGACTTTGTCTTTTAAGGTAGTAACAACTACATTTGGACCAACAAGTTTAGAGAAATGTTTAACCATATGATTAATTGGCTTTATTTGAATGAATTATAGTCTAGCAATAGTAAGAACATTTACAGCAACTAAAAAGGGAAAGCATAAACTATAATAGCAACATATAAAGGAAGTAATTCTTACAAAGTCAAAGTTGTTGGGTATTTTAAACTGTATTTGATGATAAATTCTTCATATTACAACACAAGTATTGATCAAATATCCCATAAAGAGACAATAAAACATTGTCTTGTTCAGAATCTGTAAGTTCAGATGTTCCTTCAAAATAAAGCCCCAAAGCAGAAAGAAGAAGATGTTGGTATTCATTCCAAATTTTGAAGAGGGGACTAAAGAGAGAGCCTAAATTTCAAAGGACAAGGGTGTAGGAGTGATGTTTTCGCTCCCTAAAAAAGACTACAACATAAATAGCCACAACAAGGTCCAAAAATTGGGGCAGATATCTAAAAGATGGAAGGTGGTGTTTTGTTTCTTGTTATTCAGAAACTAGCTACAAACCTCTACTGAGGGTAGTTGGACCTTTCAAGGATGGATTATCACTTATTCGAAAATGAGGTAAAGAGGTGGATGGCCTTATGAACAGCAGGTGGAGGTGGACAGTGTGTGCTAGATCTGAATATTGAAAGCAAGGTGTGACTAATTTGGATAAAATCCTCCTAAAAGGGACTATCACCAAAAATAAAGTGCTCGTCATGTGATCATTGAGCAACAGAAAAAATGTGATCACTCAATCTTCTCTCAATTTGATGTGCGAGCCTCACTTCCATGGCCTGCGCTGCTGCTGCTGCCACCGGAAGGATTGGAACTCTGTACAGATTGCTGAACACCAGAATGAGAAGGACCACCCTTTGAAAACATTGAACCAACTGAACCGCTTGAAGTGTTCATGGAAGATACTTGAGTAGAGAACCCATCCCTGCCAGATCCAGTATTGACTTCAGGACGCAAGTCTGAGGATGAGGACGATGGAGCCAAAGTACCAACAGCAGATCCCACAGGGTAAGGAGCAACAGCCATATCAGCAAGAGAAGAAGAAGATGAACTATAAGTCAATCCCATTGGATGGTCAAACTTGCAAGATGGCCCAAACTTGCAGACTCCATTTTGTGCAAAGTGAGAGCATACTGGTGCACCCTGAAGAAACCATTCAGAGGAACAAAAACAAAATTAATCTTCCAAATCACCGAAGCAGTGTATGAACTCAATCTACAGAATTCACTTGTTTTAAGTACTAACAGACTTCAGCAAGAAATGGCGGTGATTTAGGGAAGAGGTAAAGGAAAAGACAAGTTAGTTCCCAGCACATTCAGTAAGCAAAGAAACTTTAACAGTTAGTATATGAAACAGCACTGAAACTTAATCACAAAACAGTATGCCACTTGTACTTCATGGAAGGGATGACTAATAGCAGATGGCTTAGTATATGAAGGCCAGGATGCATCTCATATCCAGAATAAACATATTTACGGAATCACTTGTTGTGCACCAAGAATCTTGCCAAAATGTCAATTTTACTGCTTCCCACAACTAACACAGAGACTGTTATATCAATGAATCATGCAAGACTTGTAGAAGCATAAATAGCAAAGATATTATGGAATGTATGACATTAGACTAATGGTGCAAAGGGGGTCGTTTCGCACCAGGTTCCTACTTTTCTTCATCTGAACTTTAAGGTGTATGAAGTTTCGTATTTGATTTTTAAAAGCAGAACAAAGTATAAGATCACAAAATACAGGGAGCTATAAATCCCCCAAAGGCCAGCGGGCAGATAGTTTGAAACTTGGTGGATAGTACCAGAATTTTGGTCTGCAGCAGGGTTCAAACTCATAATATGCGCCTGCCCACACATCACATGTTGCACTCTTACCCGAATCTATGTTTTTTTGTCAGTGATGAGCAAAACATCTGAAGATAGTTCAAAATCCAAGTAAACATGACACGTGGAAAAGCTAATTTGACTCTTAAATAAGACAAGTTAAGAAAAGTTCGGTAGTTCCCAGAAGAGTAGGTAAGATTTCACCATCTGCAAGCATCGGGAACAAAAGCATGACACTTTATACTACCAAGCCACTGAAACTTCATACGATGTCACCCATTTACATATCCGGAGTTGATATGGAGAGAATAGCAGAGAAATGCCTAGGGAGCATGTACAATATCTAACATATCGTTCACATTGTAATAAAATTAAAGTTAACACCACTTAACTGGATCAAAGCATTACAAATATTAGAAATTATAAATCAATTAAAAGCTCTCCCCAAATGTCCTAGTTTATTAGACATCCAAATTGTCTATTTTTCAAAGAAAAGCAAACATCCTACCTAATCCTTTTCGCATAGAAAAAACCCAAGAACATCCCTCATAAGCAATTTCCTTGTTGCTTGAAAGGTATTTTCCTCAAATATGAGAAGAAGAAAAGTAATATCTTTTTCAATTATTATTGCACCGCAGATGACAAACTAATGATACCATATTTAACCTTGACAATCAACTCTATTGAAACAAAAAGTAAATTCAACATATTCCATCACAAAGTCAAATACTATTTCCCAACTCAAGTAATTGTCCTTCCAAAAAGTAGCCCGGCCCACTCTTATAGCAACAATGTCAACAAATGCAGATACCTCCTGGTAAAAGTTGTCTGATGCAATAATTCAAACACTCTTCACTTCATGCAATTTACCATCACAATTAGTAGTGCACTGCTTAATCGTAAATATCCTAGGATACATAATGCCTTCTTTCCTATTTCATGCATATATAGGAGTCTGTCTATCAAATAGTAATGTAATACCAGATTTAAAGGTTAGAGAAAGAAAGGTCAAATTTAACATGGACTCATGGAGAATGCTTTAGCAAGAAAAAATAGAAACACTGATGTGCTGACCCATACGTAGAATTTCAATCTAAAGATTGCGCACAAAGATACTCACCGGACGAAGAGGGAGGCCCATAGCACTGAGGATAAAACTTGTTTTAGGTCCAGTCCACTCAGGTGGATGATGGTATCTACAAGAAGTTCCATATTTACAGTCGCCATACTTCATGTAGTACTGACATTCTTGAAGTCCAGGCCTTTCTGGAAATGCATGCTCCTTCTGACTGCTGCTAGAAGGACCGGCAGAAGAAGGAACAGATAAATATGGTCCTGTGTACGCAGGTGCTGAAGGAGACAGTTGAGAAAGCCCATACATGGGGCCTGCTGCAGCAGCAAGTTGAGTACTTGGGGAAGGAACTGAATTAACAGGGGCCTATACCGCATAATCAAAACTTAGCAGATAATCAGTGCATCCAGAAAAATTGTATACATCAACAGATGAAAGAAGCATGTATGGTGTACCTACCGGATAAGGAGTCCAACCTGGTAGAGGAACCATCCCTGGGGGAAGAAGCATAGAACCATAAGTCCCAGGGATATATGAACCAGGAAGCAGAGTAGGCCTTGCAACTGGCCAGTTGCCAGAAACTACCCCGTATTGTTGAGCGGATTGAACAGAAGGAGACTGCACCGCTGGCGGATAAATGTGTGGTGCAGGAACAGCTGCTGGCGCAGTCAGAGGTCCAGGTCCAGCTGCTGGTGCAGGCACTTGTGCTCCAGCAGGTTGGGGATGATTGAATTTACAAGTGACGCCAAATTTACATTGCCCTGTTTTCACAAAATACGAACATTCCTTTTCCCCCTGTGACAGGAACTCTATGAGCCAACTCAAAAGGAAACAATCATACTGAAACTTTTTCAATGAGTAAAACCAAAAGAAAGAAAAGAAAACACACGGAACGGAACAAAACAAAATAATCAGATGAAAGACTGATTGAAAACAAAAAGAAGGCAGACCGGACGCAGCGGGTAGCCATAAACGTTAACTGTCACCGGTGCTGGAGATACACCTCCCTGTCTTGGATGATGATATTTGCATGAAGCACCAAACTTACACATTCCTGTCCTCATATAGTACTGCAAATCAGAATCAGAAACAACTAGCATTATTGCAATGAAAATGTAGGTTTTATAAATGAAAACATCCAAAATATAAGTCGTCAGAAAACCAGGACACATAACCAGTCACTTTTGGCTGCGCAACTATTTGCACATTCAACAGCTGATAGGAAAATCATGATTTTTAAGCAAGCATTTGACAGTGGCTTATCATTTCAGAACATATTAAGCACAGAACAAATGTTATAAAGATAAAGGAAAGCAGATATAACATTCTTTGATTAAAAAAAGATACAACATTCAAGTTTTTTCTTATGATGATTAACTAAAAAGTAAGAAAGATGAGCTATTTTAACATTTCAGACAAATCATAGATGGCTGAATCCATCAAAATGCAGTCGACTCCACAAAATTGGCAGAAAATACTGAATGTTTGGTGTTCAATTGCAAAGCTATCTAATCAACATACAGATGGGAGCCTTTTCCAAGATAGAATATTCTAAGAGAAACATCTTCAGCATGAAACTGAAATGATAATAATGTACATTAATGAGACGACGACACTGATAGACCACACAGGAGTTCCAAAGTGGATGGAAAACAGATGAGATTATTTTAAAAACAAACACAAAGCTCAGAACTTTAAACGTAATCAAGAGATGCAATCAATAGGAACCGCAAACAGGAAGTGTCTATGACATAGAATGATAGAATCAAAGGAGAAGGATTACCAAATAAAAGTTCCAACTAAAGAAATTTTTTATGTCAAGGATAGAAAACCTTCACTCCTCAGACTTGATCAACATATAAGCCATGGGGAGCTGGTATATAGTGGAAGCACATTTTCCAACAGAAGAATTATTAACAGTCCAATGATGAGAAGTGAACTAAACCCAGTTACTCAAACTAAATGTTAAGAACAGTCATTGAATTCCAAAATACAAAAGAAATGAAAAATAGAAGTATGATTTACTAGCACAAACAAGCAATGCAGAATGCATTCCCTATAAGTAGAACTTAAAACATTAGCAGAAGTACAAAAAAAGTACTCTCCAAGAAAAAAAAAACATCTCCTGCTACAGAGACAACAAAAACAAAAAGTAATATAGATAATTCACGATGCGTGTTTTTCCAACATCAGGAAATGTTGATTAAAAATGTATTATTATCATGAACAATAAAAACACTTGCAGAACATGGACAAAAGATATTATCAAGAAAATGATCAATAGAAGTGGGCCAAAATTGATAGTTACATGGATAATCGAGGATGGTACACAACTCCCGTCCCTTGCGTGATTTTTTTTTATCAGATATGGAATTTTTTTAATTTAGAGTTAAATTCAAAAACATGGTAATGGAAAATTTCCAGATCAAGGAACAAAAGGACGAATTCATGTCTAACAGGAAAAGAAGTTCATGCACTTATCACTAATCAGACAGCAAGATGACGAATATTATCACAGACAAATCAGGCAAATTGAATCTTCCAGTATGCATCTGAAAGATATATGGCAAGTCTAGGAGAAATATAAATACTACACCAGATTGAAGAGCAACATAAGCTTCCATTTAGCACATCAGAGATCCAAAAGAAGGAAAAGGACGAATTATGATCAGCAAAATGGGAGTTCAAACTGTACAGAATCATTAGCAAGCAGACGAAGTGATTGTGATAACCAGATGGGAGCTCACGTAGTACATAATCAACAGCAAGAAGACGAATTGATTGTACTAACAAGATGGGAGCTTACGTACTACAGAATCAATAGCAAGCAGACGAATTGATTAAACTAAACCAGATGGGAGCTCCCATAGTTCATAATCAACAGCAAGAAGACGAATTGATTGTATTAACAAGATGGGAGCTCACTTAGTACAGAATCAACAGCAAGCAGACGAATTGATTAAACTAACCATAGCTGAATCCAGAAACCACATATTCTTCCGAATTTGATCATTCAATAAAACACCCAACATTCTGAAACTGATAGCATAGCATGTAAGGAAAACCTACCTGACAAACAGGTTGACCCACTCTTTCTGGGTATTCTCCTCCAGTAGCTCTCATCGCTCCCAAAACCTGCCGTTGCGTTCACAAAACCCAACACAACCAAATGCATGTTAAAATTCCCAGTCTTGGCCACAGATTAAACTAAAAACCAACAACACCAAATCTGAACAAAAGAAAGATCTCTTAAACTTCAATCACCAGAGGTGACTGCAGGATTTTAAGTACACCCACCCACTAATTAGTGCAAAATACAACTCAAAGCAATGCTTAGAAAGATTTTAACAACGTGATTAAAAAATGTCCAACAAAAAATAAAGGATCAAACTTTACACATCTTGAACAAAACCCACAAGAGAAAAACCCATCAAATCATAAGATCAACCCAAATTGGGCACATAAAAATCAGTGATCAAGCAAAATAAACCCTAAAAATTCAATCTTTTTTCATACCCCCAAAATAAAAGTTGCAAAAAAAAAGTCATTTACCGAAGTACGGTCTCGTGGATGATTAAACCGACACCTCACACCATAACCACAGAAGCCAGTACGCAAGTAATAGATACAATCAGGCTCGTTAGGCCTTTCTGGGTAGGGTTCTGGTCCAGTACCAAGTGATAACTGCCACATAGGTTCTGCATTAAGAAAAATCAACACAAAAAAAGGATCGTTACAAAAACCCACATTACCCAAAATTGATAGCAGCAATTGGGGGTGAAATTCAAACGAAATTCACATGAAATTCAAATGTAGCAAACAAGTTTCCACAACTCACCTTCAAGCCCCGTCTCTCCGCCTGGAACAGCCCATTCAGACACCGGATCCACCGGTTCACCCTCCATTGCTTGGGTCCCACTGTACCTCTCCATTTTTCCTCCTCCTCTCTCTCTCTCTCTGTACACAAACCTATATAGATGTATCTCTATATATATATATATGTACGACTATACGTATATATAAAATAAAATATGTATGAACAGAAGTGAAGAAGAAGAGTGTCTGTTTGTGAAAGTAGTGTGTGTATGTGTGAATGAAGCTATGGAAAATGGTTTTGATCAACTGTGAGGTTGGTATAGGGGGTGGGGGTAGGGGGTGGGGGGTTTGGTGGTTTTTAGAGAGAGAAAAGTAAAGTAAAGGTATGTTCTTTTTCCTAAAGTAGTTTCTCTCTCTATATCTCACACTCGTCACTCTATGTATTTTAGTTTGATTTTTGGTTTTCTCTCACCAAATAGCTTTTGTATCTATTCTATTTTCTGTCTTTCTGTGTGATTTTTTTTCTAGGGGTAAGGGGTGGGGGGTGGGGGTGGCAGGGTAAGGGGGATAGGTGAAGATGACTGTAAAAGTCTTTATGATTTTTAGTTCTAACTTTTCGAAATCAATGGCGTATGTCGTTTGATAAAGTATATAAGAATAATGATAAATACAGTATTTTAATATTGTTGATATCAGTTATGTTTATATCATATGTGTCGAGATTATTTCTTATACAATATTTGATTTAATGTATTAAAAATAGAGATAATTTCAGAGACCTTCACAAATATGATGGAAAAGATTTGGAGGGATAATTGTGTTTTTAATCATGGTAATGCATGCATGCATTAGTATACTTAGGTTGAAACAATGTACCCAAAAAAAATATTAGTTATACGCAAAATTAATGTATGTATTTTTTTTTAATATACTCTACCAAATAATTTTTTGGATTAATAAGATTCCGATTTTATTGTCGTTTTTCTATTATTAGATTTTTTAAAAGAAAATTTGCATACGTATAAAAAAGATTCATGTTAGATATTCTATATAAACAAGCAACCTATTATCAAGAAAATAAATTGTAACGGTTGTAAATATTATAGTATATTATTATATTTTTTTGATAAACTAATATAACTATTTTTGTTTATTATATTTTATAATTTTTTAATATTTGAGGTTATTTTGTTTTTTGTTTTGGGTTTGTTATTTTTGGTGTTTGTTTGTTTAAGTACGCGTCAAATATATACTTAACGTGTAAAATTGTAAATCTCTTATTTTAGTTACAGTTATAACACACTTAATAAGTAGTTCAAGTTAAATGATTTTTTTGTCCTTCAAACACATATGAGGAAATGATAAAATCTGTAAACATTCATATACTGTATAATTGTTTCACACTTAGTAAGCAGTATAAGTTAAATGTCTTCTTTTGTTCTCTAAAATCAAACACTAGTGAAGATAATAATAGAACAATTCAAATTTTCCCATATAATGAAATCATGACGTCTTTAATTGATTGATTAATTCGTATGATTTTAAGATTTCAAATGAAAAGATTCATACAAGTTCTTTTTTATCATTTTATTCTGCACATGTATGTTGTAAGTGTGTATCGAATCATATATTATATTACTTTATAATTTTTCACAAGATACAACAAAATGAATCAAATTTAGATACGATTAATTGTTTCGTACTTAATAAGCAATTCAAGTTAAATATTTTTTTGGCCCTTCCTCTTCAAATACATGTGAGAATATAATAAAATGTGACAAACCTTTTCACATAACAAAACTATAATTGATTAATTTTTATGATTTAAAGATTTCAAGTAGGATGATTTATATACTTCACACTTGCATTTCACATGTATGTCAAATCATATAGTACGTTATTATGTAATTTTTCTATAGTATACAATAAAATGTGTTAAATTCAAACATATTTATTTCACACTTTGTAAGTGTCATGATTCAAAAGTTGAAGTCATGATGACACATATCCCGCGAACCTCAAAATGATAAGAAATACATATACAAGACTCCCAAGGGGAGTCAAGCCACAACCAATAAGAAATAAAAAAGAAATTTTCAAAACATGATAGTACAAGTATAAAGAGTGTCTAATACATTTCTAGATTCTGAAATACATCTCAAATCTTTGAAGGGAAATTAAAGACTGTGAATGATAGATGAGGAGCAATGACAATCCGAAAAGCATTATCTCACCACAACTTCGTAAGAAATATATATATGCTAGGTTCAATTAGCAACTACGAAGATCACCTTCATTAGGATCTGCATCAAAAAGGATAATAAAAGTAAAGGTGAGTACAATCTACATTGGTTAGACCAATTGAGTATAAGCAACTAAACAAATTAAAGAAATAAACTATGAAACACTTTCACCTACACGCAGAAAAAGTCTCACACTCAAATATTACAGGTTTCAACAACAATTAAAGTTAACACACGAGCCTCTACACATGCTAAGCATTACAAATAGGCATCATATGAACTAACAAGGAGGTCAAACACATACCAACTTCTAAAACTCATACTCCTACTCATTTCACAGTTGACTTCCTAAGAAAGGTTAATTACTCAACTCAGTCTAAAAGTAGGATAGTCAAACCTACCTCAAAACCAAAACTTCACTTGGACAATTCTAATAGAGCACTTTCTCAACCACAATGTCATAACTCAAAGTATACCCTATGCATAACATCACGTATAGAACCTCGTAAGGATGTACACAAATCACTCAGCATAAACCATACAAGATAATAAAAATAAAGATTTCAAAGAAAGAGTCTTATATCATAAAAAAGTTGACAAAACAAAAGTGTAATATAGTCTCAACAAGTCATCTATTACATAAAAGGGAAAAGGGAAGTGATTAAGGCGTAACTCATACACTACATACAAATGTCTAAAAACTAGACTAAAAAATCAATGCAAAAGTGTCTCGATCCTCAAAACAAGAGGACTCACCAATCTTTGAGTATTCAAGAGATCAATTAGCCACGAGTATGAGAGTTAGGAGCGCCAGACCCTACATTAGTGAAACAATATAAGTACAAGTATGCATTAGTACATAAAATGTACTAAGTATGATAACAATGCATAAGAGTTATGAATTCATGCTAAAAAAACTTTACATGACATGCAATGACCAAGATAAATCATAAGATAAAAGGTTAGAAAACATAAGTCATAATCATGGTCAATACAATCTTAACATCTTTAAAACACGTGTGAGATACTTTGAAAGTAACCTTAATTCATTATTGTGGGATTTTTACTATTTAACCGACATCGATCATGTGAGCTATAATATGAAACTTGGTGTCTATCCCATACCGAAAAAGATGTTCTTATTTGCCAAGATAAAACCCTGAATTTTAGCTAAATTGGATCCACTAGCTAGTGTCTATTTGAGATAGATTCTATGCTGGCACATAGTTCTATGACTTAGGGATTGCTACTAAAAGTCCATGGACGCTAAACGAAAACCTTCATCCTAAAAGCCCGCTCGATTTTAAGTATAATACCACAAAATAGTCATTAATCATATTCATATTATCATCCATGGAATGTCATAATTATGTAACCAATCTAGTTATAGGTCATTTAGAATAGCTCCTAAAACTTGATTCAACTTAGGTGAGAAAACCATTCAACCTTATGAATTTTTATGTGAGAAAACCTTTTACAATCATGATCTTAGTAACATGTGATTAAACATTTCACAACTACAACATTGATACTTTCCACTCAAAGCATTCTTAAATCATTTACATCTCTTTCATAAAGCATCATATCTTTATAAAAGTCACATTTCATATATCATAAGATTTATCATGTGTTCATAGTCTAAAATAATAGATAATATATGAATTCATATGAATTAAACTAAAAATCATGTAATTTCTTCAATTCATGCATTAAAAAGATAGAAGACAAGTAATTGAACTGCAATTGAAAAACCCATGAAAATTGAACAAAAACCCTAACTTTGAATTGAGAATATAATTTGTGAAATTGAAAGATCTTTGAGCAACCCTATAAACGAAAGGACCCCTAAGGTGGTTACTAAAATACCTTATCTATTAAGGCACAATATCTATGGTGAAACAAGAATCTTGAAGTGAAACCTTAACTACTTCTTACTTCACCTTAGAGAGGATTTGGGGATGAACTTGAAGGGAAATTTAAATTTAGGTGAATGATTTCAAACGAGTAGTGTTTCGACTTAAATCACTTATATAGGGCGTAGAATAAAGGTTTAAACAACGTAGGTTAAGTATTAAACACATAAGGAGAAAATCAAAATGACTCTAACTTAAAAGCCGACGGGTGACCAATATGGGACCCTAAATACTCTGTATATGTCACTATGGACCATATAGGAAACCATCCAGGTGAGCCCAATCCTTTAACCGTTGGGCCACCTCCCTAAATGGCTAGTGAACCCTTTCACGGTATGTTTAGGGTTTTGTGAAGGGTTCATGGTCTGTTTTGAATTTATGGACTTACCTGTTAACCTCTCTTATCTTATTTAAAGTCACGAGTGTTACACACACCATCGCTAGAACGATCTTCAACTATAAAGAATGTAAAGAGTCCAAATATACCCATATTGATAGGATTTGAAATCAGAGGGTAAAATGATCCAAAAATCACTTCGAAAATTGAAAGGGTAAAATCAAAATTTTAGCTTAAAAAATCATGTTCTACAAGTCAAGAGAATTTTGTGGTTAAAAAACTCATTAAAACAAGCAAGAATCGAGTTCCAAATCAAAGATTTACCAAGTTTTCAACTTTAGGAGAAAAACTCCAAAAATCCACTTTGAAATCAAGATTTAAAGAGTTTTCGGGAGATAAAACTTAAAGAATTGGCCAGGTCTGGAAATTTGGGGTCTGCAAACGCAGACTGTACATCATGAACGCGTCCCACTGAATTGCTCACGTCATCGAACGCATGAATAGTACCTCGATTGAAATATTGTTCACTCGTGATCGCGAAACATTGTTCACCCGTAATTGCGTTAGAACCTCTCACGAACATGGCCTCCAGTCCCTCTCCCTCCGCAAACGCACTAGGGGATATGTTAACGTGGTCCCCTAACACCAAACACTAGAAAACATAAAAGACAAAGATCAAAGTCTCCGATCGGACCCTCGAAAATTATTTGGAGTTCGATAAAAATAAACTAGATATTATATCTAACTAAATTCAACACAAACTCAAAAATCATACAGTTTTCGAAAAAAGTTCAAATGATAATTTTCTCTCCTCGCTCACTTTTAAGGCTAAAATTCAACTTCTCATCCCAAACACGCAAAACTCAATCTAAGACCTTGAAAATCTTATCAACCATCCTACTAGCTTAATCTCGACGTTATAGACGCGATAGAACTGACGGAATTTTCATCCGAAGCTCGGAAATTAAAATATTAACCAAAGTCAGTCCTATAATGAACTCTTAACTTAAGAGGGGTCAAATCACCAAAAACACACTTGATCACATTAGGCACCACAACAACTATTTTTGAAATACAAACAAAGCATGAAAATGCTAAGAGAAAGGGCATAATGGTCATTCTACAATTAAATGTAAATTCACAACAAATGAAACATTACAATAAGTAATTCAAGCTAAATATTTTTTTGCCCTTTCTCTTCAAACACGTGTGACGATATAATAGAACGCAACAAATTAGTCTTCTCACACGACAAAATTATGACGTCTTTTGTTAAAAAAAATTTCTTTTCTTGTTTGTTTTTTCATTTTACTTGAACAAATAATTTTTTTTTTCAAAAAAATTGCACTCAATTTTTTGCTTAAAATGATTTATTAGTTTTTATGATTTTAAGATTTCAATTATTTATACATATATTTTTTTATAATTAATTTCTTCACATGTGTGTTATATGTGTGTGCCAAATTTTTCAGTATATTACTATATAATTTCTCTGCATGATACAATAAATTACGCTAAATTCAGATATAATGATTTCACACTTCATAAAAAAGTCAAGTTAAATGCATTTTTAATTCATCCTCTTAAAATACGTATGCAATTATAATGAAACATGTCAAATTCAAATATAGTTATCTTACATTTAATGAACAATTCAGTTAAATAACCTTTTTTTCGTTCATCTTTAAATACATGTTAAATTTTTTAGAACGTATCAAATCCTCTTATATAACAAATAATGATGCCTTAATATTTTCCCTTTCCTTATTTTTTTTCTTCTCCTACTTTTTTCTAACAACTTTTTTTTCTAAAAGAATTTACATTTAATAGTTAGTTTATTCATTGATGATTTTTTGTGATTTTAAGATTTCAATTGGAATGTTCTACTTAATATTTTTTCGAGCACTAATTTTCTCACGTGTGCATTGCATGTGAATATCGAACCATCTAGTACATTACATTATAAAATAATACTAATAGTATTAAAATAAATAAAATCCTAAAAATAAGTATAATATACATGAATTTAAAGAAAATATCTATGTGCGACTAATGTGTATCGTGAATGACTTGTCAAACTGAACATAATTGAATATTGTTTGGACCCAAAAAATTAGTTATTCGTAAAACTAATGCATGTATTTTTTTAATCCACTCTGGCAAACAAATTTTTGGATCAATAAGATTTCGATTTTATTGTCGTTTTTCTATTATTAAATTGTTAGATTTTTTTAAAGAAAATCTGCATACGTATAAAACAGATTTGTGTTATAAGTTCTATGTAAACAAGCAACATATTATCAAAAAATAAATCATAACCATTGTAGGTATTATAGGATATTATTATATTTATCGGTAAATTAATATAACTATTTTTTTATTCTATTCTATAATTTTTTAATATTTGAAGTTATTTTAATTTTGTTTTGGATTTGTTATCTTTCGTGTTTGTTTGTTTAAGTACGCGTCAAACATATACTTAACATGTACATCTCTTATTTTTGTTAAAGTTATAACACACTTAATAAGTAGTTCAAGTTAAATGACTTTTTTGTCCTTCAAACGCATATGGGAATATAATAAATCTATAAAATTCTTATATAATTATTTAGTACTTAGTAGTTTATGTTAAATACCTTTTTTTTTCTTTTTAATCAAACACTTGTGAAAATAATAATAGAACAATTCAAATCTTCCCACATAATGAAATCATGACGTCTTTTTTTCTTTCTTTCCTCATTTTCCCCTATCCTACTTAAACGAACAACAAATTTTTTTTCAAAAAATTGTATTTCAGTTATTAGTTTAATTGATTAATTAGTTCTTATGATTTTAAGATTTCAAATGGAAAGATTTATACACATTTTTTTATCATTAGATTCTGCACATGTGTGTTGCAAGTGTGTGTCAAATAACATATTATGTTACATTATAATTTTTCACAAGATACAGCAAATGTATCAAATTTAGATATGATTAATGGTTTCATACTTAATAAGTTCGAGCTAAATTTTTTTTTTTGGTCCTTCCTCTTCAAATACATTTGAGAACATAATAAAATGTGAAAAACCTTCTCACATAACAAAAATATAATTGATTAGTTTTCATGATTTCAAGATTTCAAGTAGGATGATTTATACACATATTTGTATCAATAATTATTTCACACTTGCGTTGCACATGTATGTCAAATCGTATAGTACCTTATTATGTAATTTTTCTATAGCATATAATAATGGCGTTAAATTCGAACATATTGTTTTCACACTTTATAAGTGTCATGATCTAAAAGTTGAGGTCATGATGACATGTATCCCGCGAACCTCAAAATGGTCTGTAATTCAAAAGAAATACACATATAAGACTCCCAAAGGGGAGTTAGGCCACAACCAATAAGAAACAAAAATAAAATTCTCAAAGCCTGATAGTACAAGTATAAAGATTATCTAATACGTTTCTAGATTCTGAAATACATCCCAAGTCTTTGGAGGGAAACTAAAGACAATAAATTATAGATGAGGAACAATGACGATCCGAAAAGCAAGATCTCACCACAACTCCGTTAGAACAATATACGTTAGATTTAATTAGCAACTACGAAGATCACCTTTGACTAGAATCTGCATAAAAAAGGATAACAAAAGTAAGGGTGAGTACAATCTACATTTACTCAGTAGGTTAGACCAATTAAGTATAAGCAACTAAACAAATTAAAGAAATAAACTATGAAACACTTTCAACTGCAAGCAAAAAAATCCCACTCAAATATCACAAGTTTCAATAACAATTAAAGTTAACACACAAGCCTCCACATATGCTAAGCATCACAAATATGCATCATATGAACTAAGAAAGAGGTGAACACATACCAATTTCTAAGATTCATACTCCTACTCATTTCACAGTTGACTTTCTAAAAAAAGTTAATTACTCATCTCAGTCTAAAGAGGGATAGTCAAACTTACCTCAAAGACAAAACTTCACTCAAACAATTCTATAAGAGCACTTCCTCAATCACATTGTCATGATTTAAAGTATACCCTAAACAGTCTAATATCATAAAAGAGTTGACAAAGCAGAAGCGTAATATACTCTCAACAAGTCATCTATTACATAAAAATGGTTGAGACGTAACTCATACACTACAAACAAATATCTAAGAACTGAACTAAAAAGGCAATGCAAAAGTGTCTCGATCCTTAAAACATGAGAATTCGCCAATCTTTGAGTATCCAGGAGATCAACTAGCCACGAGTATGAGAGGTAGGAGCGTCAGACCATACACTAGTGAAACAATATTGGTACAAGTATGCATTAGTACATGAAATATACTTAGTATGATAGCATTGCTTAAGAGTTATGAAATTATGCTAAAAAACTTTACATGATATGAGATGACCAAGATAAATCATAAGATAAAAGGTTAGAAAACATAAGTCATAATCATGGTCAATACAAGCCTAACATCTTTAGAACACTTGTGAGATACTTTGAACGCAACCTTAGTTCATTATTATGGAATTTTTAAAATTTAATCGACATAGACCATGTGAGCTATCACATGGAATCTGGTGTCTATCACATAGCAAAAAAGATGTCCTTACTTATCAATGTAAAAATCCTGAATTTTAGCTAAAATGAATTCACTAGCTAATGTCTATCTGAGATAAATCATATGGTGGCACACTTATCTATTAAGGCACAATAGTTATAGTGAATTAAGAATCTTAAAGTGAAACCCTAACTTTTTCTTACATAGTCTTAGAGAAGATTTTGGGGATGAATTTGAAGAAAAATTTAGAATATAGGTGAGTGATTTGAAATGGGTAGTTTTTCGACTTAAATCACTTATATAGGCGTAGAATAGAAGTTTAAACGACACATGTTAGTTATTAAACACATAGGGGGGAAATCAAAATGACTCTAACTTAAAAGTCGACGGGTGACCAATATGGATCTCTAAATAGTCTGTATAGGTCACCATGGACCATATAGGAAATCATCCAGGTGACCCAAACCCTGGCTTCCTTTAACAGTCGGGTCACCTCCCTAAACAGACAGTGTACCCTTTCACGGACCGTTTATGGTTTTGTGAAGGGTTCATGGTCTGTTTTGGATTAGTGGAATTGTCTATTAACCTCTCTTACTTTATCGAAAGTCATAAGTGTTACACCATCAACAGAATAATTTTCAACTATCAAGAATGTAAAAAGTTCATCAAAAAGTCCAAATATATCCATATTGATAGAATTTGAAATTAAAGGGTAAAATAGTCCGAAAGTCACTTCGAAAATTGAAAGGGTACAATCAAAATTTTAGCTGAAAAAATCATGTTCTACAAGTCAAGAGGATTTTGTGGTTTAAAAACTCATTAAAACAAGCCAGAATCGAGTTCCAAATCAAAGATTTACCAACTTTTCAACTTTAGGAGAAAAAGTCAAAAAATCCACTTTGAAATCAAAATTTAAAGAGTTTTGGGGAGATAAAATTTGAAGAATTTTTTAGGGTCTGCTGCGAACGCCGATAGTATGTCACGAATGCGGACCACTGAATTTCTCACGTCATCAAACACATGAACAGTACCACAATTGTGAAAGATTGTTTACTCGTGATCGCGAAACATTGTTCACCCGTGATCGTGTTGGAACCTCTCATGAATGCGACCATCAATCTCTTTCCCTTCGCAAATGCGCTAGGGGACCTTGCGGAGAAAACAAAAGATCCCAAAATCACACTGCCTGTATAAACAAACAAACTTTGCACAACCACCTTACGTAGAAAAGATTCCATATTATATGCCAATAGATTCGTGATATTTCGGCCTATTATTGATAGGGATTTTACCGATGCTGAAATAGCTTGCTTACCAAGCCGCCCACTTGAGAAGCTAGTCGCCAAGAAAGAAGCGAGGAGGAAGCGAAGCTGTCTACGAAGCTTTGCTTCTCGTTAGCGGATCCCCTAACACCAGACACTAGAAAACAGAAAAGACAGAGATCAAAGTCTCCGATCGGATCCTCGAAAATTATTCGAAGACCGATAAAATAAATTAGATATTCTACCTCACTAAATTCGATATTTCAAACTCAAAATCATTGAATTGCCGAAAAGAGTTCAAATGATGGATTTACCCTCCTCGCTCACTCTTAAGGCTAAAACTTAACTTCTCACCCCAAACGTTCAAAACTCAACCTAAGACCTTGAAAATCTTATCATCTATCCTACTAGCTTAAACTCGACATTCTGAACGCGATAGAACTGACGGTCCGAAGCTCGAAAATCAAAATATTAACCAAAGTCATTTCTATCATGAATTCTTAACTTAAGAGGGGTGCAATCACCAAAAATACACCCGATCGCATCAGGGACCACAATAACCATTTTTGAAATACAAACTAAGCATGAAAATGCTAAGAGGAAGGACAAATGGTCATTTCACAATTAGAAGTAAATTCACAACAAATGAAATATTACAATAAGTTATTCAAATTAAATGTTTTTTTGCCCTTTCTCTTCAAACACGTGTGACGATATAACAGAACGCAACAAATTAATCTTCTCACACGACAAAATCATGACGTTTATTGTCATCTTTTTTTTCTTATTTTTTTTCCATCCTACTTAAACTAATAATTATTATTATTTTCAAAAATTGCATTCAATTTTTTGTTTAAAATAATTGATTAGTTTTTATATTTTAAGATTTCAATGATTTATACATATATTTTTATAATTAATTTCTTCACATGTGCGTTACATGTATAGGTCGAATTATCCAGTACATTACTATATAATTTTACTGCATGATACAATAAATTAAGCTAAATTCAGATACAATGATTTCACACTTCATAGACAAGTCAATCTATCCTCTTCAAATACATATGAAGATATAATGAAACGTGTCAAATTCAAATATAGTTATCTTTCACTTAATAAGCAATTCAGTTAAATAACCTTTTTTCCGTTCATCTTTAAATACATGGGAAATTTTTTAAAACACATCAAATCCTCTTATATGACAAATCATGATGCATTTTTTTTTCTCTTTTCCGTTCCTTTTTTTTTCTTCTCCTACTTTTCTCTAACATATTTTTTCTAAAAAACATTACCTTTAACAGTTAGTTTTATTCATTGATGATTTTTGTGATTTTAAGATTTCAATTGGAATGTTCTATTTACATTTTTTTTCTAGCACTAATTTTCTCACGTGTGCTTTGCATGTGAATATCGAACTATCTAGTACGTCACATTGTAAAATAATATTAATATTATTAAAATAAATAAAATTCTAAAAATAAATATAATATATATGAATTTAAAACAAATATTTATATGTGACTAATGTGTATCATTAATGACTTGTCAAAATCAACATAAAATTGAACATTTGAACCTATAAAAATGAATATCATAGTTTAGTTAGATACATCTATTTTTTTTATTTTAATTTTAGAAGGTACAAACTGTAATGAACTATATCACATCTATCACTTCTTAGTGTATGTTTAGTTGCTCTATCGTGATACGGGCTCTTGTTGCCAACATTGATATTCATCTTGAGGGTGAAACGTAAAATTAGTCATATAAAAAATTATTAAATAAATACAATTCAATAGTAGAATTTCTCGACCCAATGCTCTTTTATTATCACTTCAAAATATAAACATACAAGTAGATTTTTTGACGATTATTGTAATGATCCGAAAGGTCATTTTTGAAAAAATTATGGTTGTTCCAAGTCATTTTAGACCAGTTTGTGAGATTGATTTTGAAATTCGATTAAAAATTGTGATTTTTGAAAGTTTTGAGTTTTTGCATTGAGTGAAATTCTTTAAGAGTGGGTTTTTGTATCAATCAGAGTTTAGAGTCTTGAAATAGAATGCAAAATTTATTCTAGTAGTGTAGTCATTTTCTTATTCGGAGATGTTTCTTGAATTTGAGGTCATAGGTTTGAAGTTTAAGTGATTTTAGTCCTTGAATTGAGTTGGTTAACATCCAGAGTTTGAACGTTCGGATCAGTTTTTCTATGATTCTAGTGAATGTGGGGAATGATTTTAGGCCAAAGAAAGGATTTGAATGAATTTTCAGAGGTTTCGAGGATATTTTGATATTTTTGAGCCTTAAATTAATTTATTGCAATGAATTTCGAATCATAGAGACCTTGAATCTATTTTTCAATAATATCATTGAGTCCAAAATATCGAGCTTAATCGGGTAGCATACCTTATTTGTAAACTCGAGATTTTGAACGAATCTTGAGGGTCAATTCGATGATTTAGGTCTGATGTGTTATTGTTGATGTCTAAATTTTTAGTGCAATATGTTTTGTTCTTCGCGATCGGATGACGTTCCCTCACGATCACGTAGAGATCTTTTTATGAATGTTCGTGATTTGTGGGGATTTATCGTGATTGCATATAGTTAGTTCCTAGTCATTGCGATCTCATGAGGATCAACCATGATCGCAATGGTCAATTAATAAGTTGACTGTGATTGGGTTCGCGATCACAATGAGCATTAAAGTTATTTTTTTCTTTTATAAAGAGGAGTTTCAATCACATTTCTGTATCTTTTTTAATTATTAAGAGCTCAATTGATGTGATTTTAAAGTGCATTTTCAAGTTTTTTTTCGCCTGGATAACGATTTCTAACTTTCTATATCTCTTACCCATTAGTTATTTCATGAATTTGATGATTAAACATGAGTTTCTATTCCAAATTCGAAGGTCTTATAAAATTTTAAAATTTTGATAAGATGGTGATTTAAGGTTGTTTCTCTTTTGATATTGAATTACTTCTCACAGGTGACTTTCAATATATTGGGGGATGCAATTTTGAATAAATTATCAAATTTAACCCTCATTTTCAAAAATGAATTTTTGGGTCATTTGGCGCCGTTTTCCAAAATGTTTAATATGGGTGTTGTTAGTTTTGAATTCTTATTATGCTTATATATTTGTATAGCTTGTATTGATTTGGAGACCCAATGAAACAGGAAAACTCAAGTTCTTGAGTGATTGTCTGATTTCTTGAGGCAAGTGACTTCTCGACCATTGCTAACTATATAAAATCTTGTATTTTCTTAATTTATGTGTTGGGGGACACTGAGATTTGTTGATGGCTTGACTTGTTCTTAGACCTAGGTGTTCGATCGGTTCAGTTCGACTTAAAATTTTGATTTGATTTTCGATTTGATAAAAATGTGAATCCAAACAAATTAAAATAAATTTAATTTAGTTTAATTATCACAATTTTGATTCAGTTTATTTAAGTTTAATTTTCGATTTAACCAAATTTAATAAAAAATAACGTGGAATATTTTCAATACTCTGGTTCATTTTCTTCACCTTGTCTTAGGGGAACAAGTCAAATCTCCTGCTTATTTTCGGTCCTAGCAAGAATTGGATTTCAATATTCGCTAAATTTATGTTTGAAAAATAGATATTTGTGTTTAGGTCATTCTTATTCACACTTAATTGGACCACATTGATATAATGATATTGGGCTCAACCTATTTATTAGGTTCAAGGGATCTTGAAAGTAGACAACAATGTTACTAGATTTGATTTTTTTTATTTGACCGAATTTAATTTGTGAAAAATAAAAACTGAACTAAATAACCAAAATTTTATCTATTAAAATCGAAATCAACCGAATAAATCAAAAAATTGAAACCAAAATTAAAAAAAAAAAATCAGTTTGATTGATTTTTGGTTTGAACCGAAATATTTTCAACCCTACTTGTTCATATTGAATTATTCCAATGATGAAAAATGGTAATAAAAAGGTAACTTGTTGATCTATCGAGTTGTGATGTTTTGTGGGTGACGTGAAATGTTATATTGACTTATTATTAATGATGTATTTGTGTTGTTATGAATTGTAAAATTGTCATCCCAATTATGTGAGCATGCCTATTTGCATTGGTTCTGGAACACTGTGATGTGATCTATTGTGATTATGCACATGGTTAATGATTCTGACAATGCTGATGTGAAATGATTTTGACGATGTCAATGAGAAATGATTTCGGCGAATGTATGGACCTTGTGCATCCCTATGGGTTCTGGCCTGAGTCTCAATGGATTTGTAATGTCGGAAACACATGTATCATTATACTTAACATTCCATTTTATTGCATTACACATAATTACCATTTAGAAAGTTTGTGAGTGCTTGTTGTGGAACTTGTGGTTGATGATTATGAACTTTTGTGTTGGTGATCCATATTCGTTGAAGTGTTGTTATATTTGTTATGTGCTATAAAGTATGAACTATTAGGTTGGACTGATTTTGTGCAGGTTATATTGTGGAGGTTTATTTTGACTGTTGGGAGTACATGTATTCTATATTGGTTGACTTTCTGTTAGTAGTTCGCTTGCTGAGTATCGTATTGTTTGGTATTCTCTCCCTTGTTTTTACACTTATGTAGGTCAGGAGCTCGAATCGTTGTGATTAGTCTTTCTTCCCTTCTTAGTCCGAGACTTATTGTGGATAGTTGTGAGGTAGTTGTTTTTCGTCTTTGCGGACGCTTTTACAATTTTGTATGATCTTGTTTTATTCTAGAAATAATGACATTAAAACTTGTATTTTCTTTGAATCAATTGTAATACATTAGAAGCTTGTACACGTGACAATCATAGGGTTTAAGTTTGACTAAGTTTTTCATGTTGTTGAGATTATGATATTATTTATTCTATTTTACTTTCACATTTATCCGTTATGTTGGATTTTAGGTTGACTTATCTTGGTGGGATAAGACAAGTGTCATCATGTCCGTTTTTAAATCATGACAATTATATCCTTCACTTTTAAGGGGGGGGGGGGGGGAGTTGAATTCATTATTTATATAAATACATGTTTGATAGTAAATTTACTGATTTTAATTTTCACATATATGACATTATAGTCAAATCTACTATAGATTATCCTTATACCATTGTGTAAGAAATATAATAATAATTAAAAATTAATTTTAAATTTTGAATTTGTTGCTAAATAAATTATCGCTAACCATAGATTTTGATGAGTCATCACTAATTCGTTACTGGACAAGATTTATAATAAATTTTATTGTTTAGCTAAAAAATTTAAATGTGTTAATTCATGTTTTTAATAGTGAACTACTATTAAGACATATTTGATATCTCTCTCTTTGTCAAAATTTTGTTTGCCACACATTTAGAATTTCCTTTATTCAATATAATGACTTGCAATTTTTATCTTTCCTCAAGTTTTCATAAAGTAAAATCTTGTGATATTATTGCTTAATTTCATATTTATTAGTCCTCATCTAAATTTAAAATTACAGCCAATTAATTAGGACCTTCAATCTACTTCTTCTATCAAAATAAACATTGTTTGAGAGAACTAAATTAAGTCAGATCTTGTTATAAAAGAAGAACAAACAAGTAGTAATATAATATGAATTGTTATAGGCATATAAAGTATTGTGATGGTATTAACCATTGAGATATCAGATAATGAAGGAGATTATGAAGGTGTAAGATTACAAAATAATAGTGATGAATATTGGAGGTTATCTTCATAACAAATGAAAGTAATGAAGATAAGACGTAGGATTTAACTACATTTTTCTAGTGGACATTTAAAGTAAATACATTTTACAACATTTTCCCTGATGTTCACTAACATATAAATGTGTCTTGTTAAAACCTTATTAGGATAACCAAAATAAAAAATCCCTAATATATGATTGGTCGACCCCCAAATAAATGAGGCATTTCAATAAATCAAAGGGTTTAAGGCTTCTGTATCTAGAAGACTTAATTATATTTTTAAATATATATATCTTTGATTGAAGTGTTATATGGAATATTTAGTTAAATAGTAAGAATACTTTAATAATTCAATTTTAGCTTAAGGTCTTTCTACTATTAATAAATATAATGTAGAATATAGATAAATTATTTTGGTTTATATTCTCAAATGACATATATGGCAAGAAATGTGATCTAAAAGCCTTAAAACTAATGCAAGTCAATTTGTTTATTTTTCTTTACTTTTAAACATTTGAATATATATAGTTGAATAAATTGCTACTTTGTTTGGAAAGAATAAACTTTTCCCCTCCAAAAGTTTGTCATTATACCAAACTACAATTTTGTACTTTGTCACTTTCTACTTCATATATATATACAAAAGATATTTTGGACTAAGGAAAAAGATGATGCCATTCCTTCTTTTGTTTTTAGCTTAAATTGTAACTTATTATTGATGTCATCTCTCATTGTTGTATCCAGCTAATTTTCATTAAGAAATTTTAAGAATTCTAAAAATCAAAAAATAAAACCTCTTAGCTAAGTGACTTGATTGTTCAAAAAAAAATAAAAAATTATATAAGATTATTTTTAAGTTTGAATTGGTTATTTTGATTTATTTCCGTTTAACTGTGTTAAAACAAAAAACAGTAGAAAACATTTTAAATTTAATTAAATATATATTTACTTGTTCTATATTGTACAAGTTTAAGTGCATATTTATGTACATTCAAAGTAAAAGAATATAGATGCTGGATGAACTCAAATTATAGAACATATTTATTAATTAAGTTCTTTTTTATACCTATTTTAATGTAATAGAATGTAGTTTGAGAATTTTATAAAAATATTTTAAGATTATGAATAAATTATTTTCAGCTTTTTACTCCGATTAGATATATACTTGTATCTACCATAGCAAATTTAAATACGCCTACACATGATTTAAATTAGCATTCATATAGGCTATTGTAACATGTTGTTTAATGTAATACACTTTAATTTCTTCTTGCGTGATAAAATTTGTTATTTTCCTCTTCTGACATATTAAAAAATTAATAATATTTTATATAAATATAAGATTATTAGCAAGGGAATATGCCTTTTCTTTAACGAGCTAGCTAGGTATCTTTTTTTGTTGTTGTTGTTAATAGAAAGGTTTAATATACTCATATTGTTTGTTTCTCGTATTTATAAACTATTATTGCTTTTGTTCATGCTTGTCCTTTTTCTTGCCCTAAGGGATAAATTCTATTACAATCTTTTGGTTATCAAGTGTGTCTCTTTATTTCCATTTATATTATTAGAATTTTTATTTTGCAGCTTTTTAATTTAACAAAAGTCAATAATTAAACGTTGTAAATTAAAATAAGATGAAACTTATGTAGTATTATATTAACTCTCTCCATGCCAATTGCAAATAGTAATTTTTTGAGTTTCATGGTTTAACATTTTTACTACGCAACACTTTTTATAAAAAAAATTACATAATACATATATTTTGAATATACGATAGTATTTTGTGATCTTCTATTTTAATCTTTATTTTTCAAATAGCTAGAACCTAATTTGGTTTTTGATTTAGATGCTAGTTTTAAATTTGGGACTAATCATGTGATTAGATTAGGTTACTATTGAGGATTTTAGTAGTTAATTGACTACATACTTTTGCCTATCTCATACTTTGAAAATAAATTTTAAGATACATATATTTAAAAGAATAGTGACATGTTCAAGTATGTATAGTGGGTCAAACTCTAACAATTTTTTAAATCTATTTAAAAATGACTTCTTTTATTTTTGTCTTTAGATTCGTAGTTAAGGGTGGATTTGCAAAGTCAAAAAGTTTTTAAGAAGTGTTAAAAGCAGATACATCACAAAGTTTCCACGTGTACATGTACTTCTTCACAGCTAAGTGAAGTTCCTGGCAATTAATTAATTAGGCATAAACCTCACGTTTCAAGTGTGAAAATTATTGCATCAATTTGACAGAATTTTTCTTTTCTCTAAATATACTTTATCCGTCCACTATTATTTGTCATAATTTCTATTTTTAAAATCAAACTATAAGAATTTCGACTAACATTTTAGGATGTATTTTTTTATCATATTGATATATAAAAAATTGTACTTTTCATATAGTTTTTGAATATCTATTTTTTTTTGTTTAAAATATCGAATTAATGTAATCTAATTTAACTTTGAAAATTAGTCAAATTAACTTCCGCAAAGCGCAACATGACAAATAAAAATGAACGGAGAAAATAACTATTTATGTATTTATCGAAAATGGCATAATTGAATTTATATGAGATAAGACGTATGTTTTAGCTTAACTTGCAATTTTTTCTCTCTAAAACCGCTATACCCCATGGGAGGCACTCGATACGGTAGAGCCCCCTCTCCCCGCCAAATAACCCCATGGAGGCACTCGATGCGGTAGAGCCCCCCCCCCCCCCCAAATAAGAGCAAAGACGAGAAGAAGAAAAGAAAAAATTAAGAAGAAAGAACTTATAGTCTCAGACAATTTTGACAGGTCTTTTCAAGAGGGATCCTGCAAGAGATTCTTGGGCCTTTTGAAGCCCAAGGTCCTGCCTCCCCTCTTTTCTGAGCCCAAGAGATAGCCTCCCCACCCCCTCACCTCCCTTTTCTAAGCCCAAAAGATAGCCCCCCTGTGACTCCCTAGACTCATCTGAGCACAAAAGACTTTTGCGGAATCCACCTACTTCAATCCTTCTCTACAAGGCCATTTATTTTTGTGTTTGGGTGAGTTGCTTTCTTCGACTATTGTTTAATATTTGGCTTTCCTCCCCAATCTTATGACATCTATATTTATGTTTTTATAGGGTCATGATATTATTCTCTCCAAAGTCTATATTTATGTTTTTATAGGGTCATGATATTATTCTCTCCAAAGTTCTTCCTCATTTAGAGAAGGAGAAAACAACCTTGGTGTTCGAGCTTGACCGTCTGAATGAGTGAACTGAAACTATAGAGAGACAGAGAGCATCATAATACCAAAGCCCGATTTACTTTGGAGAAAAATACTCTACTTATGAAAAATGAACTATTACTTTTAGAGTTGTCTGACCTCCAAATCAAGAAGTCAAAATGATTAGAAGAACTTAAGTACACTGTTTAGAGGTAGAAACAGGTCATAGATGAGATTTTCTCTTTTAGAGGTGCTAATGAGGATCTTTCTAGAGGGATTATAGAATATGCATGATTTGTATATTCTCAAAATAACTTTCATAATAACATAAAGGCTCTAAAATCATATTTTAAAATATAAGTTTCAAGAATCTTAGATAAAATCATGTCAAGAACTAATAAGGAACATAAAAGAGAAATACAATAGTCAAAATTCATAATAATGAATAAGTAATTTAAAAATCATGCAATTGGAACATAAAAATGGTGTTTGAAAGTGGATTTATAAGCCCTAGCTATAAAATTAAATCTTGAAAACTGAGGAATTTGGGAAATGAGGTTGAAAGGAGCTCCTTATAGGAGTTCTACATACTTTAAATGCTCCACAAATCTTAATGAAGGACCTTAAATTGTTGAAGAACGATCAAGAATTCTATCATTGAGATTCTTGAAAAAAAAATCTTGAAATTCCTATGGTCAAGAGTTAGGATTTCTATTAATGATTCATGAATAGATGAAGGAATTTGAGTTGGAAAACTTGTAATTATTGGAAAAGACGTATCTTGATGAAGAATCTTGAAAGAGAACCCTAACTGGATGTTTCTTAGAGAGTTCTCGAAGAGTTGAAGTTCATGAGTGAATCATAGGATTTAATAATGAAAACTTTTGATTTCCTACACATTTAGGGCCATTTAGGTAACTCCCCAGAGGTTTAAGGATAAAAATATCCTAAAAACGTGTGGAGACTAGATCCACGTTGTCTCCCTGCAATGGGGATGGAAGATGAAATTTTATTCAAGTGGATAGTGAGGTTCGATTCCTCTCTATGAAACATATCTGGTCGCGGAGTAGGCAACGTCTCTAATAAAAATCAGTCATAACATTTTTTTGCAAACTCGTATTGACGACATTGGAAAGAAGACTCGCAGACCCTTAATTTGATATTATCAGTAACCTAACTATTCATATTCTAAGAGATATAAACATTTGAATGTCACGACCCAGACCGTCGTTATTGGCACCCATACTAACCCTCCAATGGGAGAACCATTAGTACAACCCAAACAAACAAATTTATAAAAACTAAGGCATTTAAAGATATGAAAGCAGGTTTAAATGACAATAAAACTATGGAGTTCCCGTAAACTCCAAAGGTTAAACAAATAACTAACCAAACTAATGCGGAAGAACAACCCTTAGAACCTGAAAGTCATTGTACCAAAAATCTACTACGACAAGTCTTAGAGCAAGGGGTACAACCCCAAAACTAACAACACCTTAAATTAATACTCTCAGTCCAAAAAGAGTGGACTTAAAGAAGAAAGTTCATGGCAGCCCAAAAGAACTGGCTCACCCTTGAATCCGGTCATACTCAATAGTCTCCTAGTTGAGGTCTACTAATAACCACATGAAGATGTCATGTACTCAACAAAAAAAGATCAAGTGCAGTATCAGTACACAACCACACTGTACTGGTAGAATCACATGTTATCCCATTAGGTGCAACATATATAAGTCATTACAACAATATAATCACATGCATTTATCGAACACATACAAGATTATCAATATTTATGAATAACGTACAATTTCACAATTCTCAAGACACACAATTATGTCAATGTAACATCTCGCATTGAAATAGCTAGGAAGAATTTTAGAAGTTGAAATAGTCAGTTTTGGAAAGAATTAAAATCTGAAAATTTTCTTATGTTAGAAAAAAGTGAATTTTTTTTGTCAACTTCAAACGGCCATAGATCCTAGATCAAGATGAGTTAGGTGTACTTCCAGATATGGTTGGAAATCTCTTGGAACAATCTTTCTAACGCTGCTGAGTTTGCGCAATTTCGATGTCGTATGAGTGAGATATGCCCTTTAGAAGTTGGGTTGTCAGATTAAGGAAATGTCCAAATTTGGGATTTTAAAGGGTGTTTTGGTCTTTCCTTACCCAACCTAATTAATTCATTTTTGATAATATTCTTAGGCTCTAACTTATAGGATTCATTTTACAGTTTTACCAAAAGAGTTAGGATTTTGAGAGAAGAGAAAAAAAGAGGAGAAAAGAGGAGAAAGGGAATCAAGATCGTCGAAATTCGTCGAGGGTGATCCCTATAAGGTATGTGAGATCTTTTAGTGTTGGGTCAGTTCATCCACACACCAAATTTGTTTCACTTCATTGATTTTCGAGTTGGTTGAATGATAAAAAGTGAAGTTCTTGAAAAACATTATTGAATTCTTGTTGGTTGAGTTGTTGGATGCCTAGTGTTGATTGATTCGTGTTTTCGAGTTATTTTTCAAGTTAAATCTATTTGGGTATTTAGGGTACTAATTGTAACATCTTGTAACTTGAATTAACTAAGAATAAGTTAAGAAACCAAGAATACTCATTTTTGGGAATAAGCAGGAAATTTGGAAATTTCCAACTTTCAAAAGTGAGTTTTGGTCATTTTCAAACGGCCATAACTTCCAGATCAGGAGGAGTTTGGATAAGTTCTCTATATGATTGGAAAGACCTTGGGAAGATCTTTCAACGCCGCCGATTTGCGCAAAAATAATGTCGTATGAGGTAGATATGTCTTTCGGAAGTTAGGCTATTGGACTGAGGAAAGTCCATTCCGGATTTTAGTAAGGGTAAAATTGTTTTTTCACTCTAGTATTTTCTAATTCGTTTTAAGGGTTTATTAGGGGTAAAACCAAGTCTCAATTCAATTATAACAAAATTAAGAACGCTTAGGGCTTGGGAGAAAAGGAGAAAAGAAGAGAAGATCAAGAATTCTTCAAGGAACGCCAAGATCGTTGCGTGGATTTTGTCGGGGGTGATCCTTGTCGAGGTATGTGAGATCATTCTGTGTTGGGTCCATTCATTCACACCCCAATTTGATTCTATTCAGCAAGTTAGAGTTTATTTAAATGATGAACACGAAAATTCTTGATGAAAAATTGTAAAATTCTTGTTGGTTGAATTGTAGTTGATCTCTAGTAGATTTGCTTCATGTTTCCGGACTGTTTTGGGGTCTAATATATTGGGTAATGGGGTATTTAGTGATCCTAAGTGTTTGGAGTGGGATCCATGGAAGTTTAGGAGGTTTAGAGATGAAAAACGGAGAAGCAAAGTCGGAGGTCCCGTCAGACAACCCCTGGGGCGCCGCGCCAGCCAGAGCGCCTCAGACCAGAGTCTGTCCGAAAGGCTCTGGTGCTCCGCGCCTCTCAGAGCGCCAAGACCCCCTGGAGACCCCGTTCTTTTCCTATATTTTTGTACTAGTTCCTAAAGTGATGTACCTATCATTCCTAGTTCATTCCAACACTCTAAAGTACATCTAAACATCATGAAATCATTCATAAACATGAGATCATGATATTTGAATCCATACTCAAATTTAAGGGAAGCTAAGATCAAAGTCAAAGAAGTTAAGAGTTAAGTTTCAAGTTAAGTAAAGAGCAAGAGTTGAGTTCATTTCTCAAAAGTTGTAAGGAAACTAAGTATTCTCTAAGAGTTAAATTTCAAGTTAAGTAAAGAGCAAGAGTTGAGTTTATTTCTCAAAAGTTATAAGGGAACTGAGTATTCCCTAAAGGTTTATAAATGTTTTCACATTTAAGTTAAAAAGGAAACTAAGAGTTCCAAAAGAGTTTTGAACAAAAAGGGGAACATTGATTCCAAAAGGAGTTTTTTGAAAAGCTGAAGGGTTAAATTATCTCAACCCAAAGGAAGGAAGTTTTGTTAAAAGCATGAGCTAAAGTATATTTTGGGAGTAGTATTGAGCACCGATGTAGGGATGAGAGTTCATATTAACTCAAGTCTCCATGTAAACCATGAAGTCATCATGGGTGTTAACGGGTTATACTTTTTAGATGATCACGTAAGTTAAGCTAGTGGATCTACTGAGTTAAGCATATCCTTGAGTTGAGCAGAGCCAAGGTAAGTTCATCTTAATCCCCTCAAGCTTAAGGCGTTGTTTAGTATTCCAAATCGCATACTCGTACATTCAATGTACTGATGCCAGTTGGCCTGCATCGTTTTATGATGCAGACGCAGGTAATCATGATCAGCACACAGTGCACTGTTGATCCAGTTGAGCACTCCGCAGTCACTTGGTAAGCCTTTTCGCATTCCAGAGGACATCCCTTTATTTGACTTTTTCTACCTTAGTTCATTAGGATGTTTTTTTTCTAGCTTAGACAATTAGTAGTTCAGTTTTAGAGTCTCTTTTGTTTTATAACTTCATAAGTTCAAGTGTTGAGACTTAAGTGTCATTTTGGCTAAATTATTATATTAAGTATTTCTTTTAAACATGCTCTATTTCTTGATTGAGTTGAGTTTAGTCTTCCGCTGAGTTATGTAAGTCAGGCCAAGGGTTCGCTTGGGGGCCAACAATGGTCTTCGAGTGCCGTCCACGTCCAGGGTGTAGGCTCCGGTGTAACACTAATGATCCTAAGTGTTTGGAGAAAGAACCATGAAAGTTTAGAGGGTTTAGAGATGAAAAATGGAGCAGAAAAGTCGTGAACGCCTGTCCGTATGGCCTTGGGGCGCCCAACTCCTATAGCCCCACATGACAATATTTGTCCGTAGGGCCTTGGGGCGCCGCGCCATCCAGAGTGCCCCAACTTGTCCTCTGAAGTTTGGGGTCTGGTACACCACGCCTCTCGAAGCGCCAAGGACGCCAATTCACCCCATTCTTCCCCCATCTTTTCGAGCTAGTTTCTAAGTGATGTACCTTATATTTCCTAGTTGATTCTAACACTCTAAGTTACATCTAAACATCATGAAATCATCCATAAACATGAGATTATGAACCTTGAGTCCATAATCCAATTCAAGGAAATTTAAGATCAAAGTCAAAGAAATTAAGAGTCAAGTCTAGAATTTAAGAAGCAAGTCAAAGCAAAGTTTTTAAGAGTTTTTAATAAACGTTTTAACTTTGTTTTAAGACTCAAGTTTCAAGTTATGTAAAGAGTAAAGATTTGAAGTTCTTCCTTTAAAGAAATATAAGGAAACTAAGTATTCCTTAAAAGTTGATTTAAGATTCAAGTTTCAAGCTAACCATAGAGTAAAGATATGAGTTCATTTCTCAATAGTTATAAGGGAACTAAGTGTTCTCTAAGAGTCTATAAATGTTTTCACATTTAAGTTAAGAGGAAACTAAGATTTCCAAAAGAGTTTAGAGCAAGAAAAGGGAACATTGATTCCAAGAGAGCTTTCTAAAGCTAAGTGTTAAGCAATTATCTCAACGCAAGGAAAGAAGTTGTTTTTAAAACACATGAGCTAAGTATATTTTTGGGAGTAGTATTGAGCACCGATGTGGGTATGAGAGTTCATATTAATTCAAGTCTCCATGAAAACCATGTAGCCATCATGAGTATTAACGGGTCATACTTTTTAGATGATCGCGTAAGTTAAGTTAGTGGATCCACTAAGTTAAGTTAGCTTCCTATACTGATGGCAAGGTATATGTCGATCCTTGGCAGCGCGAGGTAAAATGTTGTATCATCACTATAGCTCTTAAGTGATTGTTGTCGGTTAGAGAAACTCTCACAACAATAATTGCATGGTTCCTTAAGAGCTTCTGCTTAGTATGAATAGGGGTATGAGACTCCATTCACACATTGCACAAGTAGACTTTGAGAGGAAGCATGATATAACTTTTATTATGATTATGAGTTGACATTATATTTTAAACAATTTTCTTTTTTTTTTATATTGCACTGGTTTTAAACTACTTTATAATGAAATGAGTTCAGTTAAGTATTCATGAGTTGAGAAGAGCCAAGATAAGTGTTTCTTTCACAATCTCTTTCAAGCCTATGTTGTTTTAGCAATCCAACTCGCATACTCGTACATTCAACGTACTAATACCAGTTGGCCTGCATCGTATCACGATGCAGACGCAGGTAACTAGGATTAGCATCCGGCGTGCCGTTAATCTAGTGAGCAGCTCAGAGTAAGCTGGTGAGCCTCCCTTCATTCGATGACATTTTTATCATTCAGTTATTTGTTTTTAGTTTGCAGTTGTTAGGATGATTGGGGTCCTGTCCCAACATCCCTCTTTATTTTAGAGGCTTCATAGACAGATAGTGTTAGAGTCTGTGGTCTTTTCATTTCACCTGTAACCGATTAAGACTTGAGTTGCCATTTTGGCTAAGTATTACTTTTAAGTTATTTATTGAGTTATCTCTTGTGTTTAAGTCTTCCGCTGAGTTAGTAAGTCAGGCCAAGGGTTCGCTCGAGGCTAGCAATGGTCTTCGAGTGCCGGCCATGTCCAGGGTGTAGGCTCAGGGTGCGAAAGTCAAGTAGTTGGTCCTCTCATTGAATCCAAACCCAAATTGTTAGCATACCGAAATGTGGTACCCGATCTAATGTTTATGCCAAAATGTGACAACCGATCCCAATTAGTCATGTCAGAATGTGAAAACCAATCCCAATTAGTTATGCCAAAACGTGGCAACCGATCCCAATTAATTATGCCGAAACGTGGCAATCGATCCATTCAACATACCACAATCACAATTACAATCAAGAAGTGATTCATGACATATAATTATTCATCTATCTCGTTTATAACAAGTGTGATCTATAATGCAACATTCGCATACATACATATATCATAATGAAACAAGAATAAACATACATCACACAATCATAGAATCACAATCATCACCTACCTCAAATCAAAGCATGAATCCTCTAAGACATTTGAATCTTTCATTTTCGAATTCTTGCCGCTTGTTCTAGGTCTACAAACAGCAATTTATACGCAAGGATCAACAATCGAATGTTTAATTATCTGGATTATAACGAACTCAATAAACCTAGACCAAACCCATGATCCCATACCCATATTAGGGTTTTTTCTACCATAATTTTCATATGAGTATACGTGATTTCATATTCATACGTACTATTCCCTGTTACATCCTTTTAATCCAAATGTTAGCAGTAATAAACCTCAAAGCTTTTTACTGTTTGAGGTTGTCTCTTTCAAAGTAGTGGTGAGCTACTTGTGTTAAGAGCAATAGTATGGATTCATATATGACATCTCTTAATTCTTTTGATATTTTTGGTAATTAAGTAGTAGTATACAACGGTATTCTCTTTAAAAGATCTTGTGTTAGTGAAACTAGGCTTTAGGTTGGGTTAATTTTCTCATTCAATACTTATATTTATAAAAATAGTTTTAACAATTATACTTTATTATATTTTTTCTTTAGCTTTAGTATTTGTTGTTGTGTTTGGAGAAGGGCTGACTTACCTCTCGAAGAGTTAGGAAAGGTGTCATCATAACTTGAAACTTTGAATAATGACATTACAGTTAATGCACTATCGTAAACTACAAAGGATTTCAGTGTCACAATCCTAAAATCTAGTATGATGACACCTGCATTATTCCACCAAAATAGATTAGCCTAAACGACTCTCGACAAGGTTAAATACGAAAGTAAGAAAGAAATGAAGAATAAACATAAAATAGCATTTTAGAACTCATAATGTAATACAATCTATTCCAAAACCCGGTGACGCGTGTACAAGCCACTAAGTATTACAACAGATTGAAAGAAAACATTAGTCTGAATATCTATTATGCTGAAATAGTAGAAAGACATGTATGTGATATCTGTCGGGATGACAAGTTGCTACCTCACAAACTCCTTAAATGAACCTCGGACGAAGATGTAGGAGGAATGATCAAGACGATCAAGGCTCGTAATTTACAGAAGTGTAGAAATCAAAGGAGTGAGTACCAAAACAACAATGGTACTTAGCAAGCATCCCTAATTGACCCTAAGTAAAGTTATTCCAAACACAAGTATCATGACACCATTTGAACCTCCAAATTCTATAGTTTGTATAGAAATCAGAACCAAACACATCTTAGTAGTTTTCTTAGTAGTTTCACATTCAAACAAAAACAACAGAGTACATGTAATACACAATAATCTACATATCAAAGTCTCATACCATGAAATTTGAACCCAACATCTTATCATTCTGACACACTGAAACTCAAGTTGATATTTTTTCTCTTGATGCGATTGATTTAAATCTATTGTCTTATTCTCCATTATTAACATTATATACGAAAAATATAATGAGATTCACCTCAATAATAATACCACTTTTTGATTAAGAGATGAAAATAAATATTATTAAAGAAACATTTACAATTATAGAGCAGTACTAACATGAACAAATCAATGAGATAAATTATCTTGCTGAAAATTATACAAGCATCAATTAATTTAGGACAATACTTTATAGTCATTATCGAAATTTTAAGATAGAATAAATCAAAACTTACTCCTTGATTAAAATATCACTTTCAGAATTGTTTTTATAGATATTAAAACACCTTTTCTCTCTGATTAATTATCAAACTGACAACCATACACAAATGAATAAAAATAATCACACCTAAAAGGCTAAACTCCTAAATAGTCATGTCTAAATATAGTAAAAAATAATTCATACCAACAGTATTGTTATTTTTTATTTTTGAGACTCAGTGTTAATACTTTGTTATAAAATTAGATTAAAACAGTAACAATATTAAATAATATAATAAATAAAAAATGTAAAAAGCAAAGAGAAATATTTTTTTATTAATTTTTATCATACAGTTTCAAATATTCAAATCTATACAATATAATTCTTAAGACGTTCATTTATAAAAATACGTCAAGCAACTCAAAGGAGATCATAAATATGACATTAATGTAGAAAGATTATGAAGGTTCTGGAATATTAATGAGAATATAATGAAGATTTGATTATAGCTATTGTAAAGGTGGAACATATAAAAGTAATGGTCATCCACAATTATATAATAAGAATAATAACAAGAAGATGAAGTTTATTAACTTTTCGTAGTCTACAGTGTTTCACACATTCCACCTTATTAATATTGTATTATGTTTATTAATTTTTTAGATATAAATATCTTTAATTTTGAGATTTAGAGTTAAATAATTTTTAGTATTTTTCAAATCTACAACAACCAAATAAGATTTAAATGTCATATATTATTATGCGCATGTAATAATTGATCACTAATAAAGACAATTAAAAAAAATACATGATATTAGATTTTTATGTAACATCACTTTTTTTTAATTTTAAGGACGTTTAAAAAATATATGTACAGACGTTTAAAAAACACATTATATTAGATTTTTGTGTAATATCACTCTTTTTTTTAATTTGACAATCTAAGCTATCACAAGATTGAACAAAGTGATGGTACTATCGTCTTTTTTTGTTTTTATTTTTGATTTTCTCCGTACCCAATAGTCGAATTCGAAACCTCGAGGACAAAGACTTTTCATATTTTTCCCTATCATACCCACTACTACCTCTATTTTCAAAGTTGCAAAAAAGTAGTTGTACTAGTGATTCAAAACATGAAAAATTTAATGGAATTTTTGGTTAGTCACGCAAGAATGGCTTATGAAAATTACTTTTTGGAATTAACGTTAAAATATCAAAGATTATATTGTTCATTTTGAAATAATTAAGAAATAAAAATACTTCATAGTATTTTACTAGAAAAGAGAAAAATAAGTTTGTACTTTCTTGATTTGTCAAAATAGACAAGTAATTAGGAATACCTAAAAAAAAAAAAAAAGTAATTAGGGACAAAGGAAGTATCTAAATAAAAATTAATGATGAGTTATTATGACCTTATATGTATGACCTATAGGGGTGAACATGGTATGGTATGGTACAGTATTTGAAAGTTTCGAAATTGTAATTTCGATATTCAGTTTTAAAACATTATACCATACCATATTAATTTAATTCGGTGTAGTTTCATATTTTAAAGTTCAGTTTTGGTATTCTATAGCAAGGTAAATTGACAATCATAGTTTGTTCAACTTCGACTAATATATACTCGTATAATAGAGTATTATGACTTCGACAATTAAAAAAGATCTCAATTATATCATACTAACATATTACACATATAAAAATATTTATTTTAAATAAAGTACGTTTAATTTTTATATTTTGTGTTAGTACATCAATTTTATGGATGTTAATAGAAAATTGAATTTGTTGTTCAATTCGACTCTAATTCAGCAAAACATAAGTTCTATTACTAAGAGTAAGTTTGTCAACCTTTAATTTTTAACCCTTAAAATAAATGGTTTTTTCATAGAGCATAAATTTATATTTTTACATTATAATATTTATTTATTAAGAATTTATACTCCATTAGATATAAATTTAATTTTAAAAGCAAAAAGCAAAAATTAAATTATTTAAAAGATAAATATAGAAGATCTACCTATTTGAAGTGCAAACCATCTCATTGAGGTGGGTTAACTTCCAAGATTGTTTCATTTATTAAAGTGGTTGTGCCTCTTTTGTCGTAATTGTTACACATTTAATTGGATTATTAAAAATAATTGCATTTGCTAGTCAAATACATACACTATTTTAAAGAAAATGACAAAAATTGTATCTTGAATATACACTTAAAAGGCTTGCCACAAGTTAGTAAATGTAATATTTTAAGTACACATTTAACAGTTTTGGTCGTTTTTAATTTGCACAAGTCTTATCGAACTTTATGTGTTGAATTTGAGGGGAATTATAAAAAAGAAATTAGCAAGAATTTACATCTAAAGCTACACATTCAAAAAAAAAAATCAAATAGTGAGGGATAAAGACGTCTGTCTATTATTATAGGTCAAAATTGAGGAAAAATGATCAACTTCATAATGTTAGAAAATAATTTCTCAAACACAAAAATTGAGGAAGTCAATCAACTAGATAAAATATATTAATCTCGTATAAAACTCGATATAGAAATAACTTTTCTCATTATTCTTATTTATACTGTTTAAATATAATTTTATACTTTTAAAATTCTACATTCATCCGATAATTTCACAATAAATAAATAAAAAGAAAAAACTGACGAACTCTCCTTATTTTTCTTTAAAAATCGCTAAAAGATAATCATAGTATTTACGCGAAAATAACCGACAAATTCTTCTATCGTTTTCCTAAAATAAATTATAAAAAAAACCATTGACTCTCTAATAGTATCCCTTAATTTCCGTCCGTTAATATTTCACTTGTTTTTAGTAGTTAAAATTTTCATGGTTTTTGTCATTTCTAATTCATTTTAAAGTATAATTTAGTTTTTTTGAGGTATAATAATTTCTGCTATTATATTTAGTGTCTAGTGTAGTATTTTATATCGCATATTTTAGGACTAACCATTACTTTATAATTTATCTTTTAATAGGTAAAGTTTAACAATTTTTTTAAAATACTAAAAAATATTAACTTTTGGCAAAGTTAAAAAATTAAAATTATTAAGTGTATATTTAAAAATCATTTTTTTAATTTTTGATAAAATTTAAAAAATCAAAATTGTTACGAGCATAAATAATCATTTTTTTCATACGAAATATTATATCGACTATTATTTTAATGGACGACAGTATTACCTCTATTTTGTCGGTGTTGTTGGTAATTTGATTCAAGGGCCCACATTAATTCATAAATGCTCCCATTCAACAGACATCTACCACTAGGGCCCAGGCCCAACTTCACTTCATAGGCCCAATAATCTTCTTATAGCCTTATTTTGTACTTTTGATTAAATACCAAACTGTCGGTTTAGACGATTTGGTCGTGTCCCTATATTTAAATTTTAAAGGGCAAGTTACATATTTGATCGAAAATGCAAAAATAAATTATATTTATTAATTATTATATACATAATAGTTTGTATAATAATTATTTATGTATTTATTGATTTGATGAACGAATATTTGTATTTATTTCATATTTTCTTAAATGATTTAAGTTCAATTTCATTAGGGAGTCCTCCTGTCCTATAGGCCATGAAAAGACCTTTATAAATCTTTATCAGAAGAATTTATTCAACAAATAGTAATAATTATGTACGGTTTAATGATATGACATTTTACTTAAAAGACACATTTCCACGTTCATTAGGGCTCGTTTGACCATACGATATGGTATCATCATACGGTATCATGATATAGGATCATGAAATGGAGTTATGAGATGAAATTGATGTTTTGTTTGGACATGTTATATGGAATTTTTATGTTGTATATTTTCTCATAAATATAAATATCTCATAAGTTGTAAAACTATTAAAATAGCTTCAGTTGTTTATTCAATCTTATCAAATAAACAAAAATTTATAAAATTGCATAATAAATTATTACAAAGCTATTTGTTCTCCACTTAAGTAATTGTTTCATCTAACTTTAATTTAATAATAAAAAATTGAACATAAATTGTAGTATACTAGTCTTTAATATAATTCTTCCACACGGTATCGATAATTTCCTCAAGTTGAACTTGCATTTCTCGATCATGTGACCGAGAAGACGAACCAACATTGTTACTTTGAGCCATTTGTTGGTCAATATCATCCACAACTATATTTCTTGCTCATAGACCATAACTTTTTCATCTCTTTAACACTCGGTTGGTGTGAGTTAAAGTGACTATATGTTGGTGAGAATAATAAATTTTAAAAAGTAATGATGTGATTATAAATTTTATTTACATATGAAATAAATGGTTCGTAGATATAAATGTGGGGTTGTTTTAACAAAATAAAACTCGTAAATCAATTTTGTATTAAAATATCTCAAATCATGGTATAGGAATTACATGGTAATTTCATATCATGGTTTTTGAAGAATATAGAATCATGAGATGGAATCAGCCTAAAATCGCATGTCCAAACGTTGATTTCATCCGTGTATCGTGATATGGTATCGCATGGCCAAACGCCTACTCAATGGGTTGATATCACAAACTAAAGGGTCGTTTCGACAGTGTATAAAAATAATGATATGTTTGCATTATTTTCTTTTAGTAAACTTTGTATGCATTTATCTTCTTTTTTTTTACTCTATTAAACTTAGACACTCTATTGTGTATTACTAATATCATGATTTTTCATGTATTAGTAATGAAAAGAATTTCAACACATGTATTAGACCGACTAAATTGTCCTCAAAGTCCTCTCAAAACATTTTATATTTTGGTATTGTTGTAAACAAATATTTTCTAATAGAAGTTATGCAATGCGTTTATTTTAATACATAAAAAGATCAAAATGTCTTTAAACTATGTGAAATTGAACAAAAATATTTTCGGTTAATAGTTTGGTCTAAAAAGAGTCTTATCTTCAATAGTTTGGTTCAAAATACCCCTATCGTTAATAAAACGACTCAAAATACCCCTTTTCCAAATACCCTCAGTTATTTCTTTTCTTTTTAAACAAATTCTTTTCCTAATGATGATTTTCTTTAATTAGAAATGATTATCCTACTTCAATTCGAAAAAGATTAAAAATATAAATATCTTCTATTTGATTAACTTATTTATTTATTAAATCAAGTAGTTCATAAGGTCATTCATTACACAAAAACTACTAATTGATTAGAAATTGTTTTAAAAGGGAAAAAATACTAATATTTTTACCAGAAAAATGATATTTTTAACCCATATAACTAATAAGAAGGCATTTTTAGACCAAATTATTAAAATTTGAAGGCATTGTTGTTCAATTTCACATAGTTTGAGGATATCTATCGATTTCACATAATTTAAGGATATTTTGATCTTTTTTTTTGTTAATTTCTAATACACCCAATAAAATAGTACTATATAAGAAATAATCTTATGGTACCTAACATAACTGATGCATTCACATTACGAATGTAAACGATTCCTAAGTGAAGTAAATTAAACGAAATGACCAACCTGAACTCTCGTCCATTTTTACTTGCCCATTTTACTAAAAATAGTTATTCATTTTCACTTGTTTACTTTAAAAAATCATGAAATAATTTATCACTTAATCTCTCATTTGCCCTTATGAATTATATTTTTTTTCATTGCATTTTCCAAAATATTGAATTTATTATACAAAAAGAGTAATATTGTGATATCATTCTAGTGATTACTTTTTTAAAAAAATGTGTCACGTTAAACTTGGACAAGTAAAAACAAAGGGAGTAATATTTGATTTTAAAACGTGGGAGAGAGATTTATATATCTTATGAGAAGAATCCAATAACAATGATGGGTTTGATGGAAACTCTTGTATTTTCATTGAAGCTTAGCTGGACTGTGAGAGAATGTGGTTGGGATTTTCTTTGGCAAAACAAACGTGTTTCAAATGGAAGGATAATCTAAACAAAATAAGCTAAAATTTAAGAATAATCCAAAATTTCATCATTTCCATGGCTATTTCTACATCCAACCCAATTAGTAGCTGTAGCTACTGGTTCAGCCAGATTACTATGGGACCAGATCATGTTAAGACTAAGCCCTCCATTATTGGGCGAGGGGGGGGGGGATGGTACAGAAATCACCATTGAAGGACAATGGGAAGAGAGAGTAATATTGAGCTTGCATTAATCTGAGAACTTAACCATGAATAAGGTTGGTTAGTTATCTACAGAGTGAATTTACAAGAGCAAATTAAGTGTCGATAATACATGGCTTACGTTGGTACTAATGCCAGAATTTGGTTCTTGATGATTCTCATGCACTTTTGTATTTCAGCATACAATGGAAAGTTCTGTGAACAACAAGGTTGTAAGCTTGCTACAGCAGAATCCAGCACTTTTGCCACATCAGCGGGTGGAAACTGTCGTTCCGTGCACTTCTGCAATCATGTACAATAGATAATCAATCATATTGTGTCAAGCATAAAGATGTAAAATAATGACAATTGTATGGGTGAACAGAGATGTTAACTGAAAAATCAAAGGTGCTTTTGGAGATATCATGTGCTGCCATATAACACTTGGTTAGGTTTTCCTTTTGGAGTTGAGGAGCAAGACATACATAGCGTAAACTCATCCCCAAGGTGTCCGTGTGTGGACTTACCAAGATGGAGGTCACAAAAAATGTATTATATACAGGAGATCATGATATGTAATACAGACAGAGACTAGTGATCATATTTTTTTCTCCCTTCTACTTTAAAATAAAATTAGGATATCCTCCTCCTCTGAGGCTATCTGGCAATCTTTGATGGAATAAAACTTGGTGAGGGAGAGGAATTGCTCATTCAGTCAATCTGTTTGAGTTTTCTTCTTCTCCCTTTATTTATCAGTTATCCAAAATCACAATACATTGCTGTCTTAGTTTGATAAAGATAATTCTGAAATCCAGATATTGAGATGAGAAACATCTTATGGAGGTTCTGGAACATTTGTCATTCAAAAAAGAGGTAACCCAATATGGAACCCAATGTCGCGAAGGACATGGTACATTACCTAAGCAAAGGTAATTTCCATGCCAAATGTTCTAAAGCAATGATCGTATAACAAAAGCTTAGTCCAAGGGAACAGAAAAAAACTTGAAAAATGAGCTGGAATTACGGAACTAAAGAACTTGCCAACAGGATACAGGAAGATAAATGAGCTAACCAATCATATTTACCTGAATCATAAGCAAAGTAGAAACGCATTTAGTGATAAGTTCTGAAGGAATTTCTGCTTCATTTCTATCTGACATATTCTTTGACTTAAGATCAGGTGGCTGCAACAGATCAATGTACTAAAAATCAATTGATATAGAGAAGCAAAATAGCCACTACACAAACATGAGGTGGTAAATAATCTTACAGTTGGCACGCAAGAATCATCTAGTAGAATCCGATCATTCACATAATCAATAGCCTCCTCAATCTTCTCGGTGGTGTTGTCTCTACCGGTAAATGAAAGCATTGCCTACACAGGTAAGTGAATCAGTACTAAATAATCTACAGCAACATGCGGACGATAATGATGAAATCACAAACATGATACGAGTAACATAAATAAAAATTAGGACACAATGCAACATGAACTTAGTGATGCAAAACTCTGGAGGCATTACATTGAAAAAATCAAGTCCAATTGTCTGATAATATTAAACCTGGTTACGAAAAAGGATCTAAGTGAACTAATTTCAGAAGTTCTCAGAAGAGTTACTGGAGGTCCAATTTTTCTCCTCTTAACTTTGATCCTGATGTATTTTCTCAAAATATTTTGATCTGGTTATATATACCAAAATGAAATGGTAACCAACCACCATTATGCAAAATCTCATACTACTACTGCATCTTTTGAAGAAATACATTTCAATATTCCCAGTCTGCAGATGTAAATTAAGGAATAAATCAACCTGGCAACCACGCAAATGAGATATCTGAAGAAGCTAATAAACAGTACTCTCTCCATCCCAAATTATGTGATGTAGTTTGACTGGGTACGGAGTTTTAAGAAATATGGGAAGACTTTGCAATTTCCAAAACTATCCTTAAAATAAATGAATTTTTAAGTAGAAGAGTACACATTTGTTGGCTTTATGCCAACTATAAGTGGGACCTAACATGGGTAAAATGTTGATACTCCATAGTGTCATTAAATGTTCACCAAATAAGGAAATGTGTCATTTTTTGGGGACTTCCTAAAAGGAGAAGTGTGTCATATAAAATGGGGGAGTAACATGCTATGCTTAATCATAACCCGCTTTAGAATTTTTTCAAACATGATCTTTAAACTGGATTGGATCACACCAAAAATGCTTTTAGAAGACTCCCAACAGAAATAACAGTGGAATGTTTACCTGCACAGCTGCATCTACCATAGTCCGGGATTTGATTTTTGAGTTTTCTATTATCTCATTGACAAGGAATCCTGATTCCTGCTGTTGATTTGTACAACGATCAAAAGTGCTCGCAATACTAGGATCAGCAAAATTTGGAACTGGCCTTGGCCAAGCAAGTGGAATGCTTCCGTGATAGGTATTCCGCTGCCTCAAGCGAAAAAGAGCAGAAGAAACCTGCCAAAGCAAATGAATGTTATAACAAACTTTGTGAACCTTAAAATTGAAATTCTCTTTTGAGGATGAGCATACCTGCTCATTGACTTCATTTAACTGTATTAGCACGGCAGCATATTGCTTCTTGAAAGGCTCTGAGTCCTTGAGAGAACAGTCGCCGCTCTTTTGGTTTTCCAAGACATCATCATTCATGCGCCTTAACTCTGAAACAACTGCATCCTACACGTTCAACCTAATGACATGAGCTCACTGCACATCTGGCACAAGATATGCATGTCTTTTGTACATCTAACGTCAACTAAAGAAATGCATCTATTGACACAAATCCCAAAACACATACATTGAAATACAAGGACAGCCGAAACTAAAAATGAAAGACAATAAGTACAACTCTAAAATAGAAGAAACTAGTCATCTGTTTGGTAATAGTAGTAAGCAGCATTTGCTCAGAGTAGCTTCCCTCTTACCTTAAATTTCCCCACTCCAAACAGAGCACTGAGCAGTAAACACAGCTTTTGCAACAACAAATACATGCTCAATGAATGCCTCATTCTTCGAACAATTTATAGATGTGCATATAATAAGACTAAGTTCTATAAAGCTGTTTCAGCCTCTTAAAAAAGTAAAAGAGCTTTAACCTGCCAGATCATGAAAGCTTATCCCTTCAACAATTTATTCTTCTTTTTATGCAAATAAGCCCTTCAAGTTCAGGGAGGGAAAGTGAAGAAGATATTTCTCCCTCATTAGCTTATATAAGTAATTCGGACATAAATGCCTGCTAGTTTTATTCATAAAGTTTTTTTATTTGGTTGAATAAAAAGATATTGTTGAATGACGCGACAATCTCATCTAACTAGCTTTAACTTTAAAATGTTAGAAAGGGAACATATTATTTAGTATAGGCCTGCAACATGCTCCCTCACATGCAAGCCTAATTCGTTTGCTTGATTCAAGCACGAGAAGTAAGACTTGACTATAGGATTTGTATCACCATGACACCATGTTGAATTGAATGACCACCCCATCGTTAAGTTTAAGTTGGAGAATGAACATGTTATTTAGGTCTACACGACTAGCATAAGCAGATAAAGATACAAGCATATGTCGAGAGAGAAAGAGAGCTAGCTTTCATTTGTATAATCTTCACGATGGATCATATGAAGTAAAAACTAGGATTAGTTTTGTAACCTTTTTGTCTAGTGCACGAGTCAACTCTGCAAGAGCTTGAACATCAGCTTCCTTTGCTTGAATCAGAGAGACAGCAGAAGGCTTTGAATATGCGATCTGTTGATATGCGGTGGTTTCCATGACTCCAGATTTAGATTGCATATCAGCTTCTGCTGAAACCACCTGGCCATCAAGTAACTCATAAATTATGTGGAGGGAGAACACATAGATAAGCCTACAAAACTCTCTTTTCTCCTTAAAGGAGAGAGCAGCAAGTCTCAAAAGAGATGGTGGAGAGCAATTTCTTCATGTATTTGGTGGACAGTGTGGACCCAAAGGAATAGAAGGTATTTTGAGGATAGATTCAATACTATGCAGAAAATTAAGTGGATATGTATTGCAAATTTTCATCTCTGGTGTAAAGAAGCACATGTAGAGGATGCAGATCAAATGGTAGACTTTTTAGGATCTCTGTAATTAGATTTTGGGTCCACAGTTACCGTTGATAACATTTTGGAGTAGTCAGCATACCGTTAATGCTGAGGAACACAAATTACTAGTTTTCAAAAATTTATGTGTAAAAGAAAATGACACTTACAAAATGAGAAGGGATTTACGATCAAAATTTTAAAGGGAATTCTCAAGGTATATATCAATATAGACTATATAGTACATACAGAGCTTCTGAGATCCAGGGTAAAATTGGCAATCATGAAATTTACTAACCCCCAAGTTGAATGTCGTTTTTTTTGTGAGGTAAAGCAACTTCAGGTTCAGCTTTCTAAATCAAAAATCTACAAATATACCCTTTTTTGTTTATGTACTGAAGATATAATTAAGTAGTGTGTCTCTCTATCATAGAGGTCCTAAGTTTGAGTCTCACCGCCACCCATTATCAAAAAGAATCTCCACGTGTTTGGTCGATGAAAAAGAATCAAACCCTGCACATGAGGGGGACATTGCGTGTTGAAGATACAGTTAAGTAACTGAAAGTATGTTTTCTCTGACAGTTTAAGCTTTCAGATGATACGGGAAAACACTTTGACAGTGCGGTCTACTTTGGTGTGGTATTTCACTTCAATTACCAAAATTTAGAAAACAAGGGCAGTTATGTTGAATTAAAATAGAAATACTATCAAGTATTTATATTTTGTTTCAAAAGCCAAGTATATCAGGAGATAATTTGATGGCTAAATCTCATAATTTTAAACCCCCCAAAGTCAACTTACAACAATTAACTTGGCACAGAAGTACTACATTAATGTGGTACAAAAAGTTATATGACAATTACCTGTATTCTTGCAACAATTTACATTTGAAGTTGTATGACAATCACCTATATTCTTGCAACAATTTACATTCTACTTCTTACAAACTACTACCTTTGTCCACTTTTATTTGTCATGTTGAGCTTTTCTAAAGTCAATTTGACTAATTTTCAAAGTTAAATTAGATTACATTAATTCGATATTTTAAACAAAAAAATTAGATATTCAATAATTATACAAAAAGTACTATAAATTGCAATTTCTTGAATATCAATATGATGAAAAAATAAATCGTAAAATGTTAGTCAAAATTCTTATAGTTCGACTCTAAAAAAAGGAAACAATGACAATTAAAAGTGGACGGAGGGAGTATAATGTTACAGTTGATCCTGTGGAGTTTTTCATTCACCACAAAAGCACTACAAACATCTATTTTGGATGGGTGTATATAGACTCTTTGATTGATTATGAAAATATGTGACATAAAAAACGGAGAAGGGTTAAAAAATACCCCTAAACTATAGGAAAAGGTTTAAAAATACTTTTCATTCACCTGTTGGTCTAAAAATACCCTTCTACTCATCTTTTTGGTCTAAAAATATTCTTCCATTCATCTTTTGGCTCACTTATACCCTTAAAACTAACAACTCTTGCTTTTCTTTTCTTTTTCTTTTTTTTTAAAAAATAATAATTTATTATGTGTCATTTCTTATTAGATGAAATAAGAATTCCACCTCAACTAAATTTTTCCAAATAATTTATTCAAGTCAAAATAATATACTCTTCAAATTCCAATTTCCTTTTTTTGTATTTGTTGTTTTTTTAAAATTTGTTTTGGGATTATGAACAAATTATGGGGAAAAATCTAACAAAGTATTTAAAAAGAAACTAGGTTGTATGATTTGATTTTTGTTTCCTAAACATGATTACCACACACTCCAAAAGCTAGAAGAACCAGAAGATCAATATTTCTGATATTAGCACAGATACAAGTTACAACTACTCCATGCTCCATTGAATCTATGTTCATAGTTTTCATTGAGAATTTGTTATACCTTGGAGGAAAAGAGTTGATACTTCACTGATGCTTTTTCTTCCTGATAAGTAAATTCTTCAGTTATGTTTTCCCAAGTTACAACAAAAGGCGGATAATTCCTAGGGAGGTCTTAATTGTTTTGATTCGGAACTGGATGGGACATGTTGCAATATAAGTTTCTATGGGTTCTTGAGAATCATTGGATCTGAAATATATGAGGTACAAAAGATATTGAAGGAAGAGTAGAGGAGAACCACTGACCTTTGTCTGCTTTAGGAGATTACTGATGGGATGATTTGGCGGGGAGAAATGAGAGGAAATGTCGCCATTCTCCTGGCTGTCACCAGCCGGAAATTGCATAAACTCATTTGCTCGTGCATTTATCTTCAGCTCATTAGAGCTCTCAAAAAACTTATCAACAGCATCAGCATGCTTTGTAAGTAATGTGGGCATGTTTTCAAATGGATTTAGAGGCATGCAATCAATGTCCTGACAGAGCATTAAATGTTCTAATTAGTCATCAGGTCCAGAAACCAACCACTGGAGAACCAAAACACAAAGTACTGAAATACCGATTCTTTTAGTAAGTACAGTACTGAAATACTGATTCATACACACAGCAACTGTTATGAACAAGTAGAATAGCTAGTTACAAGGACAGATAATATTTGTCTTCCAACAGATAAAAGAGACGACATGCAGGAGTTCAATAATTCAGTTTGGTTGGGACTTGACTAATCAATTTTTAATTTAGTTATGCCTTTCTTTTTCTCTTACTTTTCGTCAGAAGCATCCTCAGAAGAAAGATTAGGTTTACCACATCTGGAGGATGGCACCCCAGCGTGAGTACAAACATTTGGACTCACTATAACATAACCTGATTCCTAATTTTATTTCTTTCACATTACGGGATAGCTTAGAAGGACATAAACAACTAATAAACTACTCCTAAATCCCAAACTAGCTGTACTATAACATAACCTGATTCCTAATTTTATTTCTTTCACATTACGGGATAGCTTGGAAAGGGACATAAACAACTAATAAACTACTCCTAAATCCCAAACTAGCTGTACTTGTCTTAGAAAATACTACATAATGTATCTGTCTTCTCTATTCAAGCACACTTCAATCAAATACAACCAGCCTTCTCTCACTATATCCCTATGTGCTACTTGCACCTTCATCATCATCTCTAATCTTGTCCAGTCTTTGTGAACCTAAGAGGAACTATAGACTAACATAGTAGAATATCATATGAGCACATTTAAGCAATAATGAATTACCATGACAAATTCAACCCCAAGCTCTGGTCGGTCAAACTGAACACGACATCTAGAGTGATCAACTGTCAGCACATTTCCATCATGTATCTCTCTTGTTTTTGGATGGATCGCAATCACACGTTGCCCTACCGACAAAGGCCTTGCAAGATCTGTGGGTAGCCCTTCCCTGGTACCTTCACGAAGTTCAGTATAATGTGATCTGACAGACTCACGGTATTGATTAAGTTTCTCCTTTTCTTCATTCAAGAATTGCTCAGAGAATCGTCGTGGTTTTCCAAGAGAACTACATCAAGGAAAGGATCAAATGGATCATCATTAACATATAAATAACAAACCCCAAATGATTAGGACTTGCCCAGGGAATAGACACAATAGAGTGACTTCCAAATTGAAAGAAAGCTGAGCGGTATACCTTCTTATGACGCCCCATTCAACACGAGTTAACCTTGGAACATGCCCTAATCCAACATGATACAGGTACTCCACAAATTCCCTTTTGGCAAACCAAGGGTAGTCAATTGCACTGTAAAACCACTCATACGTACACCATCTTCGTACTTGATGGTTGGAAAGGCAACTGGAAATCTTTTTCTGCATGCAACGTATGCAAGTTAACTAGTGTTCATATCACGATAATGAACTGCAAGATGGACAAAGGTGAATAACTAACCTTAAGACTGAATGCTTTGTCACGAAGTGCAGTGAAGGATGCACTAGTATCATCCAAACTTTTATCAGACATCTTCGAATCTTTTTGCCTTTGAGGTTTTTTCAGGTCCATCTTACGCCTGCTTCTGACTTTAGTAGGCAAATTCACCTGGTTTTCCACAGGGATCTGGGCAGTTGATTGAGCTGAATCACTTCGTTCTGTTCTTGGATCTGCACATGATGAATGCTCCTGATCTTTGATAAATTTAGGCGAGACCTGATAGGATCTTTTACCCTTATTGGTTGATTTCTTTGATGCTTCTTTTGCCTACAGGAGAAAAAATACCAAGTAAAATTAGAAACAGTGCTGCTGATTAAAGTATCCAATATGGCAAAATGCTCAACACTGCGGTTCAAACATGTCTAAATCTCAAAAAAACACTTAAATTGGACAAAAGTAAGAAAATCACCGCAGCTTCCTGAGATTCAGTAACATCATAGTTAACATGACCTTCAGCTTTTCGAGCCTGCATGATTATCCTCAGAAGTGTTACATATCATTTATACATCAGAATATTGAACAGGGATGCAATGCTATCTTCTAATACCTTAGACGACATTGCTTTCTGTGCCTTCCTCGCCTGCTTTGTTTCAGGACCGGCGTTAGCATCAGTAGGTGTAACTTTACCATGCTTTGATACCGTACTGGAAGCAACTTCAAACTTTGATAAAGGTTGACTCCATCTCGATTTAACCCCCATCGATCCACATTTGTCTCTTTGTCTATGTGCTGGAATGGCTTCCAAGGAACCAGATTCATCGACATGATCATCAATTTCATCCTTGACCTGGATCATTGACTCTGAAAAAAAAACAGAGAGAGAATCTAATATACTCACTGTCTAGACAGAATAACAAAATGAAAAATCAAATTGAAAAACATGAAGTGTAATCGAGATACAGGATAGTTAGCATATCCAACACTTCACTGAAACCAAAAGGAAACAGTTAAGGAGAAAAACAAACTCAAACACCAGAAGTGAAAGGAAGTTGAAATCACAAGCAGGAAGAAATAGCAATGTCACAACTTTGACAAGATGGAAGAATTAAACGCTAGTCATACGCTTTCAAGGTAAGAAAAATTGTAAGATAGCAAGCCCTCCACTAGCTATTTGGACAAAACAGAGAGCACAAACAAAGAAAAATGGAAAATACTCATGTTCAACAACACAGAAGAAATACACCAAGGAGCAGACTAGCAGATTATCGTGACAAGGAATAGTAAACAAAAATCTTGTTTCATTGTCCATGAATCCACAGTTAGGTCTACGATATCCAGGTTCTTCTATACTGGCTAATACATCCCGGATCCATATACTTAGTGATATACTTACCATCAAAATCCTATATCAGTAACCTCAAACTTGCAAAAAAAGAAAGTTAAAGAAAAAGCAAAAATTGCTACTAGATCCATCCAATATTACCAGCTATTTTAGGAATTAGCGCAAGCATGCCTTAGATTTATTTCCTCTCCTACCTAAGGGAGATAGCACATGGTAACCCGTGAATAAATGTTAAAAAGTAAACTAATCCAACAATATACTGTCTGCATAGAAATTGATGTCTGGACATTGTAAACCACATCCCTGCACGCTATTATTTAGTTACTTGTGCAGAAATTTTGAAAAGATAAAAATTCCAGAACAGATCAGAAGTACCTAAGCATGTGCGACACCTTTTTCAGCCAAATGATGATGAGCTCATTAGGTAGAATATCACAATCTAAATAATTTCTTGCTTTTGGTTTATTCTAAATAAGGAAACATCTATTTAACCGCAAAAAACAGGATGCTTTTGGAATAAATTAATTACCTTCGTATATATCATAAACAGCAGACAGATTTGAGATATTTGGTGCATGTTCTTAAATATATATGGTATTCGGCCAGTCATGCCAAGAGGGTTGAACAAAGTTATCATTAGTTGGAAGGATCAGAAGGTACGAAAATGCTAAGATGCCGAGAGAACTATTCCTATGAGCATATTATGGGCCAAATGGATAGACACTTTTGAAAGTGAAAAGCGCAAAAAGAGACAAGGTCAACTGGACTTGTAGTGAAAAGCGAGAAGTGAAGTACACAATTTACAGAAGATCAGAAAATACCAAACATATATGAATTTAGTACTGTAATAATTGACTTTCAAAACTAAAACAACTAATTCAATATCAAATACACAGTAACATTAATATTAATCCAACTCAAAGTTGAGTTTCAAAGAACCGACTGCTTCTCATTGGGGTCACCTTGTGCTTCATTATTTGACGAGCACAATTCACTAAAGTGCATGGCTTAAACCCATGGAGAGACAACCCTCACATCACATTAAGAAAAAAAGTGATAGCTTATAACAACACTGACGGGATAGGAATCATTTAACAGAGAAACAGTGTTGTGAAAAGCGACAAAAAGTGTGCTTAAAGCACAAAGCGAGGTGTGAGGCGCAAGCATTGCACTTTTATGCTCTGAAACGAGGCGCTGCTGAAAAAGTGAGCGCTTCAGTAGGCGAAGCGAGAAGCGCGCTCAAAGGAAAGGCAACAAAAAGCTCGATTAAATTTCTATTAAGATTTTTATAACAAAAAGCTCTGTAAATATACTTGGGAAACATCTTTCCAATTATTTTCTCTCCTTGGTCAACTGCAGCTACACTCTATAGATTAGTTCTCTTCTTCTCCTCCTCTTCTCTTCTTCTCTCCGGTCAAATGCTGCTCTGTTTTTTTCCCTTCTTCTCACTGGTCGACTGCTGCTCCGTTTTTTCCTCTTCTTCTCTTTGGTTGACTGCTGCTTTTTTTTTTTTTTTTTTTTTGTTTGCTGGCTGCTGCTATGTTCAGTCTCTATATTTTAATCCTTTGTTTTTTTGTTCTTCTGTGACAGAGTTACTGCTACTCTGTTTGTAATGCTATGCTCTCTTTTTTTGTTTTGCTGGCTTCTGCTCTGTTCTGTCCCTATATTTTCATTCGTTAGTTTTTTGTTGTTTTATTACTGAGTTACTCTTCTATTTTTGCTTGTAGTAAGTTGTATAATGTCACAATGATGAATAGGAGTTTGATCCTTTGTGATTTGGTTATGTATTTGCTCTCTATGTTATGAATTATGAGGATTATTGACTATCTATTTACCTTTTAGTCTAAGAATATATTACCTCTATTCAGTTATTTAATATTTTTTATTTTTATACTAAATACTGCTTTATTTGAAAAAAGTGTGCGCTTTGCTTCACGCTTCTGTGAAGTAAGCCCTCGTCACTTTTTTCCGCTTCTCGCTTCCCAAAACACTGCAGAGAAGTAATATAGCTAACGTGAAGTTTAAAGGTCTACAGAATTTGAATTTTGCACTTTGGAGTAGATTGAACATAGTACAGAGGATAATGTGTTACTAGATCCCAAATATACTAAGTAACTTTTGAATCTTTCCAAAGCACTTTCTAGGCGCTGGTATATAAATAAAAAAGCATAAATTATCAAAAAAAAAAAAAAAAATTACCCATGTGTATGCTTGTGTTTGGCCCAAAGAATTAGAATTTCCACCAAAAGTAAAGTCATTGTTTTGGTCTCCATAGACCTATTGGAGTAATTTAGAGCCAGTCTGGATTGACTTAAAAAAAGTAGCTTTTAAGTCAAAAAAATAAAAAGTAAGGAGAGGCCTACTTGGGGGTTTTAACTTTTTCTGAAGTCATTTTAAACTTACTTTAAGTTATTTTGAACTAGTCAAACACTCCCTAACTTATTTTAAGTCATTTTTGACTTATTTTAATTACATTTATATTTGTCAAACACTTCCAGATCAAAAATTGACTTAAAAGTAGATTTGACAAACTTTGAAGTCAATCCAAACACCCTCTTGTCATTCGATACACAATAGACAGGTCATAAATTCTGCAAGTGAACTCATACAGGAACAGGCAAGCAGCTGTGAAGATTATTAAGGAAAGAGATAGAAGCATAGCATATTCTGAAAGCAAATGTGCAAAGATAATCTAAATAGAAATCACTGTTCTAATACAATTTTTAACTGAAGTTAACTTTTCAGTAAATAATTCACAGAAAAAATCAGACCTCTAAGTACAGAGTTAATTCAGAGATCAGAAGTTTCAAATAACAAGAGAAAATACCAGAATGCATAGAGGTCAAAGTGGCTAAAATATTAGGCTAAGACAGGGAGAATACGAAAGGGGGGTAGATAGATACTATCAACACCCAGAATATCTCAAATAGCCATCAAGCAAGCTTTCATGCAAAGATATATTAGAAACAGAATTATGTACCCTTACCATCTTCATTTTCTGCCGTTGGCATCATTAGAGACAAATCAGCCAAAGTTTGTAGAGCATCAAAAGCGGAGCTTTCATCTACATGAAGGAAAAAGTAAATTAGCAGATATAACAGTTTCTATCACATAATAACAGGTTCAAAGTCAAATTAGTTGAGTAGCAAGCTACTTTGCATTTTAAACAGAACTCAGAAATAACTCTTGCTTTACAACTTGAAAAACAAAGTCAAGCTAATGACAAAAGGAACAGTATCTCAAAATATAACAGAACTTCCATGATGTCCTAAGCCCTATGTTGCTGAAAACTTGTAATTCTGAGTCTATCCATTCGCTAGCTTTTCCTGGCTGTCTAAGACTTTTACCAATAAAGTACCTCCCTAAGATTAATGTTATGAAGGAAATATTCTCATCTATAGCCTGCCATAGTAAATCCAGGAAAAGAAAATATCCCCAAGAATGGCAATCATAAAATTTAGCTTACTATCATTACAATGGCACAGAAGTAACAAACACTTCGAGTTCTGAAGGTAGACTTGGGAAACTTGGTTTGATGATTAAGCACTTGGGAGACCTATTTATGTTTCCTTTGTTTCTTATTTTGATTGGGTTATTAGTGAAAACCTGCTTTCGCTTTTGACTCTTATTCTGATGCTGTTCACGGTCTGAAGTTCTTGACCACTTTGAACTTGTTAAACATTATCGGAGGAGTGTTTAGTATGTCTATTGTGGATCAATTATTGAGTTGCTGCTTCTGTAAGTAACTTCTTGCCTTCAATTTTATGGCATGTCATGTGAAAAGAAATGGACCTCAGCCTAAATCAACCTCAAAAGCTAATTCATGATGTGAGGATGTGGGCCCAGGCTGACATCTAGAGCATGGACAATATAACATGGGCTTTATACCAGATAGGAAAAGAAAAGGGGAAGAGGCGTCAAGGAGATAATATTTGAGGTTTACATAGCTTTCTGCTAAAACAAAGCAGAGACGGTCTTATATACGCTCATGTATTTCGACATTGTAAGAATTAATGGTCATTGTGATGAAAGAAAAACTGTCATTTTCTCCTTCGAAGAGAATTAGCCCTAGTTTAGGTTAGTGCAGTAGTAACACCTCATAATTACTGCGCAGCACTATTGTCAAACTTGGATGCATGTTCAAATCTTATTACTCAACTTCGCCTATGTTTCCAAAAATGCATCATCCTTCCCCCTCTTAACTAGAGGAAAAACGATAAGACAGAACAATCAAAGAGGACCAAAGGAACATCTAAAATGCTGTCAAATTATAAAAATGGAAAGTTCTAAAGAACAGTAATCTACAAAACTTTGTAATACCTCTCCCGAAAAGAACCTTTTTGCTCCTCTTTCTTGAATTCTTTTCATTTGTGGCCTCCATTTCAAGTTTACCCCTCGCCGCACCCAATTTTTGACCTTCTTCTGTACCACTACATGCCTCTCTGATATCATCAAAATGATTGTCACCACTATCATCGACTTCCAACTTTCTACCGTAAGGTCTTTTTCGCTTTTGTGTTGTTCGACCAACGGTTCCACTTTCCCCCAACTCATTCTTATACCGCATCAGCTCACCAGTGTCCGCTTCCATGCTTCCCTCTTCTCCATCCACTTCATTACTAAGAAGCTTGACATTGCCCATATCCATTTTAACACGCTAGTTGAGGAAAAAAATCAAATAGTTGATCTGCTGAGGACATAAAGTCTATGCAGATAAGTCACAATGTGAAACGGAAGTATAGTCATACCTTTCTTTCAGCAGTCCCAATAGGTGAGGTCATAGCACCATCCGTCCTGCGGTTTGGTGTCTTAGAGACCTGAGGAGACCCACCTCTTTGTGAAGCTTCTGTTAAAACTAATGCTATCTTCACATCATCATCAGTATCATCTGCCTGCAGTTTCAAACTTTGCCTACTTGGAGAAAAATACTTCTCACCCTTGGGATTTTCGTAAGAAAAAGATACAGGAAAGCGTGGGGTTCGTTTTCCAACAGCTCGAGGCCGGCTTCCTGAAAGGCAACTCCATAGAAAATTCATTAATATAATCACATGACAGGTGCTCAATCTTTAAATAAAGAAAAAGAGAGTAGGCTTCTATCTTTAGTTACAGATAATAAATGAAAAGAAAGATTCAATTTGTTAACATAGTTTTTTTTGCATCCATGTTTGAATGGTTAAAGTGCCTCTCAAAGTGGTCAAGCCTCAGTTTATTCTGTAAATAGGTAATGTGGAAGGCAGATAAACAAAATGACATCCTGGGAAAAGCTACTACTGCATGAAAGTACAATGCACTGGTGACAAAAAACTCTATGCAAGAATAACAAGCAAGAAAGATTCTAATATAGGCCCAGCTGGAAGACTTTTTACAGATATTATATTCTTTTCTGTCAGAATAATACTAAAATACTGAATTTTAATTTTCTGTTGTTCTTGCAGTTTTTTTTTTTGTTTTTTTTTTGTGGGGGTGGGGTTAGAAGGGACAACGCACCTCCCGAACGCTTCTTCTTCAACAGGTTTAAACAGCCATGACTAGCTGCTAATGCTGAGGATGTCATCTCAGATGCTTTAGATGTATTAGGGAGAACTTTAACCCGTGCACGATTCTGAAATTTTCGAGACGTTCCAGCATCCTCATTACTTTCTTGCTCACTGTCGCTTGCTGCCTGACATCCAATGGTCAAGTTAATTCACCAGCAAATACCGAAAATTAAGACTCAGCTACAATATTTGAACAGTAGAACTCAGGAAACATGAACAAATATAAGAGTTCTTTTTTCAAAAAGGTTTTCTTGCCAACAGTAAGAAAAATGCTTTTGATACGACCTAATGCCTAGAATTAGCGTTCCTGCTGTTTATTTAACAAGGGGCTCATTTGGTATGAGGTACTGAGAAAATAATTCAAGTATGAATTTGGTATTAATCTATCTTATGTTTGGTAAGGTTTTCTCAACTTCATATTAGTTAATACATGTATTGACTTGTACCACAATTTTGGATAACTTAATATCTAGTTCAAGATGGAATAACAATATTTGAAAAGAAAACAATGCTCATTATTATTCTCTATCCCTTCAAAATATAATCCACAGCCTGAAAAGACAACTGCTGTTGCTTTATGAATTGATATCCTGATTTTTAATACAACAAACCAAACATCTACTAAGATATAATCCCCGCATTGCAATTCCTACATTATAATCTGTATATTACTAATCTTTGCATTATTAATCCCTGAATAACTTGTCTCGTTACCAAACAACCCCTAACAGCTTGCAAAGACCTTTCTATTCAAGACAAGCTACATTTTCAATTGAAGTATTCAAGAATTCCATCATTAGATGCCATGAAGCTTTCAAGTATCTCATGTGCAACACTACTCCTTAAGCTTGAAACAAATATGTAAGAAATATATAACTCTGGTGGATGGGGAAACTCCATATGTCTTAATCTTACCAAGTTGCAGTAGTGATCAGTCATCATGGCAATCAGCCCCGCAACAGACGCAGTCCCCTCTGGAAGAGATAAATAAGCCTGAAATACAGTACAATGAAGTGTAATGAATTGCATCATCATTTTGTATGTACGATATATTCAATGCTGATTAGTTACTCAGTAGAGTTTATTCTAAATTTAAAATTTATAATAATAACACCATAGAAACAATCATCAAATTGTAGTTGACCTGTTACAGGCTAAAAACACAAGACCGTGATTTATGATAATTTTTTAATAAACACAATGGTTTATGATGATTAACATGGCATTCCATGTTTTCTATGTATATAGCCAACTGAAAGATAAAAATGATCACAAGTTAAGTGATTACTCTTTTTTTCACCAAATGTTGGTCAAGAAGATGATTGTTGTGCTCTCCAAAAAAAAAAAAGAGATTGGCTTTCTTACTTAATGTGCTTCACCAGAAAAAGTTTTCTTTTACAATTGCAATGGAGTTTGGAGGGCTGTTTCACGGTACTAATGCAACATAATAGCACCAAAAAGAAAATGAACAAATCATATCACCAATTGCTAATGCAGATTTACAAATGTGAGGATCAGTTTTGATGCAAATTTTCAACTAATATCAACTATTCATAATATCACATTGTTCCATATCAGAATCCAGAAAAGGAAAGTAAAGTACCACTAAAAGTCAAACTAAGCTGGTTAAGATGACACAGAGACCACACAAAAAAAAAAAAAAAACAGAGCAATGGAATCTGGAAACTGCTCAAAACAGACAGAAAAAGAGGGGAAGAGTATGATATGATAATAAGTCACAGTAAGGAAACTCAATCAATTAAATATGTTAAATTGCTAGTTACAACTTACAACAGAATAGAAATGTCATATTTATTTATTTTTATTTTTTTTGAGAAGGTAACGATTTGTATTTCTATTTCCAAAAAATCAAAACCTGCCACGACATGTTACAGATTCCTAATTACAGATTAAAGAGAGTATAACAGAAGGATATACAGCATCCTAGATCCTACTGCAAACACTGGAACTATGGTCTTTCCTTTTAACACAATCCTCCTCCTTTCCTTCTATTCTTTAGTGGAGATATCATTTTTACAAGGTGCAAAAAAGAAACTTGTGTGTGTGAAAGGCTCTGATACAAGGCAATCTCAAAGTACTCATGGAACCCTACTTTGTACGCCTGAAAAGTGAACTCTATGAAGCTGGTGAGTACAAAACAGCAAATCATGCATACACAATAGACTTATCTGATAATGTACAGAGCACTCATGGAGATAGGAGATTGCAGCTCATGTTAATAATATCCAGAGGTATCAATGATATAATAGTGAAGCACATACCACCATATCACCAATCATGAGTCATGACCATGTAAGAGGAAAGGTTAAATTATTTCAAAGAGTAAGAAGGAATCAAAGGATCTGCGGCAGAGCGCAAGCGATGTTAATTGATAGCCTACTAGTACTAGAGAAACTGAACAACACATGAAAATAGCCCCTCATAAATAGACAACCCTACCCAAATTTCTTTGTGAAAAAGATCTGACTTATTGGAGTATTTTGCTCCTCAAAGAACTTATATTGAATAAAATGTTCACAGGCCAACAACGTGAAGTATCAGAACAAGGTTCCAACAAAATGGACTCTCTCGCCATCCTATCAGTAGAGATGACATTTAAGACCAGGTATACATCAGCAGGTATATGAATAAGAAGATGAAGAGAGGTATTGTCAATCAAGATACGTCGCTAGATGATATCATAAGCTAAGAGGATTCAATTATAAAGACATGTGTTACTTTGTTGTCGGCATTCAGAGCCTACCCTATTCATCGTGTAGAGAGCTTCCACCATTTCTGCAGATCGGAATTTCACTGCAGATGCAACCTGCAATAAGTACAAAGCAGATCTTAGAGGCAAGGTATCAGAGATCAATCAACAGAAAACATATGCAAGTTACAGGGTATATTCAAGAAACTTCAGTTAATGGATATACTTTGAAATTGAACTAACCTTTTTCCAATCTTTTCCATACTTGCGGTATGCTTGATAGAAGCGTGTCAGGTCTTCCTCACTCCACTGGGGACCAAGCATGTCAGACAATTTCTTCTTCTGCAATTTTGAACAAAGAACCGTGTCAAAATGCAAACAGGATTCCTTGCCCTCGCCCAGCCTTCGTAGAGTATGTTACATCAAACCTAAGAAACTAGATGAAATATTTCTCCTTTCCAACTCAACATTACCACTTTCTTCAACAAACCATTTCGTGTGAAGAATGAACCTTTGCGGCTTGGCCTAACTCAACTCCAAAACCAAGCTCATTATGGGAGGAGAGGACTGCCCAGACCATAAAAGGAAACCACAATCCATTCCCTCAACCAATGTCGGATTTGACACTTTCCCTATGCCCATGACTGGACATTGGAGTGTTGATAAACATAATGCAGGGTCCCAACATTGAGAAACACAACAACAACAACCAATGGACTTTGGGCCTACCTCAACACCAAAAGCTAGCTCACGGGGATAGGATTTCCCAGTATATACAAGGAAACAACAACTCTTTCCCTCAACCTGTGCAGGATTTGATAGTTGACAAGAATAAAAAAGGAAGTGCTGGAAAGTTATGTAAGAGGAAAGTTGTGGGAAAAAAATTTGAAAACTTCCCCCACAAAAATAACTTCCATAAAAATAGTGTGATGAAAGAATTACAATATCTTTTTGACGAAAGTTGAAACTTAAAACCAGACATCATCTTATCATTCAAAACTTTCCTCTTCCATTCAAAGAAAAACAAGCAGAAAACTGTCTTGACTTCTCTGACACATTTCTAGCAACTTCCTAACATCCTTGACGAAATCATTCATCTCTCTCCTTGCACCATCTATCTCTTTTCAAGTTTCTACTATGGCAAAGGTTACATGCACCACCTATGCTGTCGGGAGGCACCACTTCATAACAAACACAAAGCATGTTATCATTTCCAAGAAGACACTAATTTTATCCTAGATTGCAAAAAAAAAAAAAAAATAACATTAAAGAACTCACTACATGCCACGCCGTGGAATATTAAAAAAGCAAACAGAAGTGTACTAAAACTCACCCGTTGCAAGTTTTTCTTTGCATTGTCCCCATTGCCATCTTTACTGGGAGAGATGTCAGTTGTAAGAGATTGTCTCTTGCTTAAGCTTCTAACTTTTTTAGCTGGAGCCATGCCAAAAAACTTGAAAAACCTATACCAAAAAAGCAGAATCAGGTAAGAACAATGTAAGATTCTGCTTATAACAACATGTGTTTAGGAAGTGATAAAATACATCACTAATAAGCATGATGTCCACGGCATTGTTTTTTTATCAATATACAACTAAAAATGATAAATATAATATAAGCAAACAATTAGCTTATTAACAACTAATAACTTTTTCTTTAACCTTAAAAACTCATATAGTCCTTCTAAATGATTTTCAAAGATATGCATGCATAATTTGTATTAACAGCTTTAAATTGTAGCTGCCCCTTAACTACTTTTTACCGTTCTTCCATAGGTTTAAAACAGCATCTTCCACACAAATTTATTCTCCAAACACACACACACACACACAAAATAAAAATAAAAATAAAAAACTTACTTGCTTTTACCTAGTAAATCTAGCAAATAAATGGAATCATGCCTACCAACAATTCCAATTCATAAGATCAATAAATTTTCTACCATGATAAACAAGGGTTATCAATTCTATGTATGTGTGCTCAAAAGATACAATTACTAACTCTGGGCACTCAACAAAATTAACAACAAACACTTACCAGATACAAAAACGGCGATCTGATAAACTTTTTGAAAGACCCAGAAAGAAAAGATTGAAACTTTCAAAATCACAGTTAAAAACCCCTTTTTTTTTGCACCAATTTGAAAAAGAAAAAGGTGTGTTTTTTACCTATGAAAACTGTTTGAGCTTCTCAATCAAAATTGAGAACCATGAGCTTTGATACAAATGGGAGAATTCGGTGAATTTTGAAGCGCCGGTGAGAAATTGCAGAAATTTGCGGTAGAGAGAATGGGGAGAAAAAGATGAAAATATTTTGGGGGTAATAGCCGCGAAACTCTGTATTTGTATTTTATGCGAGCAAAAATTGTTTTTTTTATAATTATACTATTACTATACTTTTCTTTTTTTGAATTCAATTTAAAATAACTTTTGTTTTTTTTCTAATTTAAGATTTGAAATGTTTAAATAGGATATTGAAACTTTTGGAATTACAACTATGGAAATGAGTTTTAGGTTTTTAATTGGGTATAATAATGATTTTTAAACTAATGTGGTGGCTTGGTTATGAAAATAATTTCTTATTAAATATTGTTCTCGAGATAAAAATTAAATAAAATTATTCACCCATTCACTGAATATACATTTTCATTTTACATAAAATATAGTACTTCTTCCGTTCCATTTTATGCGATATTTTTTGCATTTTGAGATTTCAACAAGTGTATTTTTTACTGTAATTTTTTCATAGATCTTTTAAACATTTTAAATTATCAATTATTGTAACTTATAGTACTCTTTACGTAGTTTACAAACATATAAATTTCATTTCAAAATTTTTGAAAATTCCATACGCAAATGTCCGGTCAAAGTAAAACTGTTTGACTCTCGAAAAATGAAAAGTGACACATAAAATGAGACAGAAGGAATAGTACTTTTGGTATGTGATTATTTTTTTCAATGACATTTTATTTCTATGTGAAATAAATATAAATAATTAAAACTAATGTAAAAAATGTTTTATGAATGATAGATTAAAGTAATGATATGAGAATTATTAAAAAGGTAGAAAATATGATGTGAATGGAATGATATAGTAAGCTTATTTTGTGAATATTTTGAATTAAATTTATCTTTAAAAGTATTCTTGTTCTTATGTATTTTGAAAGAAAAAAATTTCAGAATAATTCGCAGTTATTTGTGTTGACCAAATCAATGATTTATTTTATTTTACCTTTATTAATATTTAAATGTTTGAAGAAGTTCCACAAAAGAATATTTAAATAGCTAAAAGTTATGAAAAAAGACATCTACAAAAATTAATGTAATATTTTGATTCTCTATATTTTATAATTGACATTGTTCTTTCACTCTAGTTATTTTTATTCTTTTTGTTGTCAATACTTTATTCCTTTTTCACCTGAGATGGAACCTACCCTATTTCTAAGGTATGACATCCAACAAAAAAGTGACATAGGGACCAGCAAAAGGCGAGAGTATAGAAGCGAAATCTGATTTCAAAACGAGTTTCCAACAAGAAGATGAAGCGAGGGAGCTCACGATCTTCTCTTATTCAGCTTCACCTGCAAAATAGCGAGAATCAAAATCAGAATAGAGGTAACGAGGAAGAAGGTAATAACGAGTCACTTACACATATTTGCATGGAGAAAGCACAAGGCTCATACACTCTTTCAAGTTATTACAGAACTCACGCTTTTTAGTTGGACAATACATCTACAAGAAAGAAATAGCCAGCTCAGAAAAAGAAGCAAAAACTCAATATGAAAAGATCGATGCACACCTTTGAGAGTTGATATTTCCAGCATCCATCACAAGTCGGGCATGAAGGATGTTTATCACTCAAATAATGAGGAACATCAAGTCGGAGCTAAAGGAACAACGGAAAAATTGGAAAAGTGACGAGCTGAGTAAGAGGAGAGGAAGAGAAAGAAAGGGAAAAAGGAAAGCTCATTCAGAAAATCCTAGTGTTAGGGTAGCGTCTTTATCCACCTAGTCTTACCAATACGGGTAGACCAGGAAGCATCTTTTGTTAATGGTGTTTGACCTAGTTATTTAATAAATAATACGAACTTTGAGTCCAAATTCAAATTAAGAAAAAGATATATATTTTTATTAAGATAAAAATAAGAGTACAAAAGAATTTAAACATTAAACATGTATTTTTTTTCAAATTTCGAATATACAATATTTAAAATTTATTGAATACATACGTAACTTTGGTATTTTATAAAAAGTTTAAAATTTGGTTTTTGAAAAATATTGAATCTGTCATAATTAAAAAATCAATTTTTAACTAATTTATAAATTGTATGTAAAAATAACTAAATTTGTGTTTAAAATGCTGACATTTGTTATTATTTGTGTAAGTTGATGACATGAGTCTATTTTTATTTAAAAGTGTGTATTTAAATATTTAAATAGTTCTATAACATTTAAATATTTATTATTTAAATTTTTAAAAAAATTTGACGCTGACATGTGGTATTTTTCTTCTCAATTATATATAGAAAGATATTTATTACTAATAAAGTGAATACGCACACATGTTATCATCAATGTGGGTATTATTGTCATTTATAATTTTATTTTATTATTTATTTATTAGTTTTAACAAATCACGACATATTTTCATTTCATACTACTTTTAATATTAAAATTTTTTATAAATTAAAATGTAATTAATTTTAAAATATAATTAATAAAGTTTAATTTAATAATATAACTTATAAGTGTTATCAAATGAAATATATTTGGCACACAATTTGCAAACTCAAACTCAAATTTCCATTTTTCCTCTCGTCTTCTGTCATCTGTCATTTCTCTGACGACGACGTTGGGCAAGTTCAGTTTCAAAAATCAAGTCATTCAAACAAAAATTCTTTTGTCATTTCTTCGGTGGCAGCGTTGGGTAAGTTCAGCTTCGAAAGATCAATTCAATCAAACAAAATTGTTTTTGCCATTTCTCTGGCGATAGTGTTGACTAAGTTCAACTTCGAAAGATCTAGCCATTCAAACAAAAACATTTCTGTCATTTCTCTGACGGCAATCTTGGGTAAGTTCAGTATCGAAAGATCAAGTTATTCAAACAAAAATCCTTCTATCATTTTTTCAGTGACAACGTTGGATAAGTTCAACTTCGAAAGATCTAGCCATTCAACCAAAAATCCTTCTGCCATTTCTCCGGTGGCACCGTTGGATAAATTCAGTTGCGAAAGATCAAGCTATTCAAACAAAACCCTTTTGTCATTTCTCTGGCGACAGCGATGGGTAAGTTCAATTTCAAAAGATCTAGTCATTTGAACAAAAACACTTGTACTATTTATTAGGCGGCAACATTAGGTAAGTTCAACTTCAAAAGATCAATCCACTCAAATAAAAACTCCTTCAACCAATTCTCCAGCGGCAATGTTGGGTAAGTTCAACTTCGAAAGATCTAGCCTTTTAAATAAAAACCTTTCTGTCATTTTTCTGGCATGACATTGAGTAAGTTCAATTTTGAAAAATCAAGTCATTCAAATAAAAATCTTTATGTCATGTCTCCGGCGACAGTGTTGGATAAATTTAGATTCGAAAGATCAAGATATTCAAATAAAAACTCTTTTATCATTTCTCTGGCGCCAACGTTGTATAAGTTTAGCTTCGAAAATCAAGTCATTTACAAAAACTCTTCTGCCATTTTTTCGATAGTAGCGTTGGATTAGTTCAACTTCAAAAAATCAATCCATTCAAACAAAACTTTTTCGCCATTTCTCCGACGACAACGTTGGTTAAGTTCACTTCAAAAGATCAAGCTATTAAAATAAAAACCCTTTTGTCATTTCTCTAATGACAGCGTTGGGTAAGTTGATAATTGAAAGAGCTAGCCATTTAAGCAAAAACTCTTCTGTCATTTCACCGGAATCAACATTGGGTAAGTTCAGCTTTAAAAGATCAAGTTATTCAAACAAAAATCCAAAAAAATGGTTAGGGATTTTTTTTCGTGTAGACCCACCCAGGTATTGCTCTATTTTTCTTCTTCTTGTTCTTAAGAATTATTATTATTATTATGTGATCGATATTGAATAAAATTCAAGATTCGTGATTAGTGATCAAGAAAATATAGTAGACCATAATGTCTCAGGTTTTAAATGGGATGAAAATCATGGAATATTGGGTGATCGGATTCACATTTTGTTAGTATGTTGGTAAAAATGATTCTAATATTGCAGGTTCATATCATCATTAACTGTTATTATTCATTTTCTATATTATCTTTTGTAATAATTACCTAAAACTATAAATAGCTAGTTTGGGTTCACTTTTGTCAATTGACACTCGATCATTTTTTGAAAGTTTCGGACGGTCAGGGAAAAAGTCATACCACCGGCGGTGGTTAGTAAGTTCATGAAAGCATGGAACTTTGGCGGCGGCGATTAAGTTAATGAAAGCATAGAACTTCAGAGATCTATCAAAGTAGTCATTCAAATAAAAATCAACAAAATGGTTTGGGAGCTTTTTGGTGTGAACGCATTTTCAATTTATTAATTATTACGATCACATACTTAGATTTCAACGAAATGCTTCATGCCCTACTTGATAACTTACTCACGATTCTTTCACCAACTTTTAAGCTCAAGTAAGCATTTTCAAACTTAGATTGCTAAGAGAAAGACACAAGAGAGTGTATAAAGAAACTTTTGCATTGCTTTGGAAGATTGCTTACATTTGCTTGATTGATTTACAAATGAATGCTCCACTATTTGTATTACACACCTATGGGTAAAGTGTAAATAAAATTTATTACACAAGTCCCTACATGTTTACGAATTGGTCCTTCTTCTAGAATTCTATACAAGCCTAGAGAATTTTATAGTCTTTCAAGAAATCTTCTAGAATATTCTAGAGTCTTCTTCAAACCTCTCCAAGACTTTATATCCTCTCACTAAGGCTAACATTTATGATTTACTTTCATGCCTAAGTGGTATGACAAAGTGTTAGGTCATGACACTCTTTCCCACCTAAGGCTGCGATGACTGCGGTATATTGCTACTATATAAACTCTCAAATTTTGTCTTTGAATTAACACAAGCCCTCGTATCGTTTCTATACAACTTATTCCGGAGATTGTCCATTCAAATTGATAAGAAATATGGGAGTGGCTTATTGTGTTTATTTCCTTTAAGCTTGATTGTCAATAATAGCCTTGATTTTTCGATCGTGCAAGGTAGTGACAGTAATCGGGTGTTGACTTAATTGATTTCAGCTAGAATCATCCTTGTCTTCATGGTATGGCTTGAGGACACTGGCATGAAAGAATAGATGAATCTTGAAATGAGGAGGCATTTTTACCTTGTATGAAATTTTTTCCCACCTAGGCAATAATCCTTAACGTGCCCTCATACTTACGTACCAAGTTTTGGTGTATGCCTTGTAGTGCCTTGAATTGTCTCAGATTAATCTTCACCGAGACCATGTCTCGAACCTAATAATTTGTCAGACGACACTTGCGCTCAACAAACTTCTTCATCTTCCTTTCTACTTTTTCAAGTAGGACTTAGCAATGTCGAGTTGTTCCTCCTATCCTTTGGCGAGGTGGTAAGCTCACAAACTCTTTCCTTGGAATGCGGCTGATAGTGAATGTAGAGTTTCAGGCTGTTGGCATGCTATCAACTCAAAGGGGTTGCACCCCGTGGACTCGTTCTGCTGCAATATTTAGGAAAATTGTGCCATCTCGAAGAGCCATGCCAGTCCTTCTGGTGCGCACTCACATAGTGCCTCAGGTAGCACTCTAGTAAGGCATTGACTCGCTCGACCATTCATCTGTGAGTGAAATCTAGTGGAGAAGTGCAGCTCTGTTCCATGCATATCAAACGACTCCCTCTAGAAGTTTCCAGTGATGCAGGGGTCCCGATCGGTGATGATATGTCTTGGGAAGCCCCAATATTTCACTATATTCTTAATTTAAGAATAGTTTGGTAGGTTCTTGCGCGGTGCAAACGGTTGTGGCGGGTATGAAACTAGCCTACTTCGAGAATCTGTCCACCACGACCATGATCATCCCATACCCATTAGACTTTGGCAAGCAAGTGATGAAGTTCATAGTCACACTCTCCCATGGGCACTCCGTTATGGGTAGTGGTTCCAACAATACCCCTGATTGTGTTGATCCACCTTATCTTGTTGGCCAAAAAGGCAGTTTTGCACGTAACATTCAATATCATCCCTCATATACAACTAATAGTAGATCGCCTTAATCAACGCCCTTGTGCGATGCTACCTCGGATGTACAACCCATAACATGTCACAGCTTTCCTTTATGATCTACCACCTAATAGTCATGAACTTAGGCACGTAGGTTTTCCGACCGGCGGTGAGCAATAGTCGTTGTTCTACCTAAAAACGTCTTTTGTATTGCCTTGGTATTATATTGTAAAGAAGGAACTTTCATGTTCTAGGTAACGTCTTGGAGAATGTGTTCGATATTTTTTCTATCTTTTTTCCTGTATACTTATTGCACATTCTCTCTTCTTTTGGTATAATCAAATATCAATTTTAATTTTGAAACCAAGTAATTCTCATTGAACTCGACGTAAAAAATGCTAAACAAATTTTTATATCCAGTACTACTACTTCCTAATAGTATTTCTTTACCACTTTAATTCTGTCAAGTTTTACATAATTTCTCTCTATTAAATTATGCACTATGACAGTCCATTGTTGATATTTACTTCAACTCTTGAATGTGTAGTCTGGGCCTTCCGCAAAATCGTGTCTTTTTATTTAGAAGTTTTTGCATGATTTATTAAGAGAAACAATGCACAGTTAGAATGTGAAAATTAAAGTTGAATTTTTTGAGGTACAAAAAATATCTTAGATATTTAGTAGAACTTTCTAGGATTTTATAGAGTAAATATCTTTGATATTAGTACTTAAGTAAAATCCAGATAGTCTAGAGTATTAGATATTTAAGGGGGATATTTGTAGAAAAGATTAGAATAGTCTAGATTCTTAGTATCTATAATCATCCCTAAACAAGTATAAATAGGGGTGGTCTTAGTCATTTGTAAACAATTCAAGCAACCTAATAAAATCTAGATAAAAAATTTTCTTCCATAAACAAGTTTTCCTTTCTAACTTTCTCTTCCTTAGTTGAATCTTCTGATCTTAGTTAACGATCTTGGGCTAGAAGAAGTGTTCTTGGGTTATACTTTTCTTCTGTTATTCTCTACATGGTATTAGAGTCGTAGCCATAGATTGGTTTGTTGGTGTTATTTCAAGATCGGGTTAGTGATAGATGCAACTGGTTTGTCTATATGGATTTTAGCGGTCGTGTTAATGGACTGAGGATGGAGTTGTTGAATCAATCCAAATACGAGATATGAAAGACATATATGGAATCATACCTTGTGGGAGAGGGTTCATGGGATGTTGTGAATGAGAGTAACACAAGTCCTGATGACGGACCAAAAAATAGTAGCGCATATAAGAAGAAGCAGATAAATGCATTCTGAAGAGAACAATCTCCTCCAATTTATTCGATCAGATTATAAAGTGTAAATCAAATCATGAAATATGGAGGACCCTTGATCGCTTGTTCAACAAGAAGAATGAAGCCAGACTGTAAATATTGAAGAATGAATTGGCTAACACCACTCAAGGTAATCTCTCTATCACCGAGTATTTCTTGAAGATTAGGAACTTATGTTCTGAAATATTCTTATTGAATTCGGAGGAGGATATTTCTGAAGAACTAATGAGAAGAATAGTTATTTTGTGGTTTGGATCCTGAATATGTTTCATCTGTAACGCTGATTCAAGTATGGGCTCAACAACCATCCTCGGAGGAATTTGAAAATTTGTTCTCGTCACAGAAATTACTAGCCAAGTAGTTGGTTAGCGTGTTTGACAAAGATGGAGAAGGAGATGCTTTTGTAACCAACAAAAGAAACTTTAAAATAAAAATAGGATATACGCCACACTCTCAATCCTCAGGTGGTTCACACTCACCTAGAAAGAAGGAAGGGCCTTCTAACTATTATGATAAGAAACCTCTAAGATGTTATCGTTGTGGCGAAGTAGGGCACATAAAAAGATATTGCCAAGCCAAAGAGAGCAATATGGATCAAAAGTTACTAAAGAAGAAGAGTGGGAAAAGTGTTTAGTAGCTGACGCTCGAGCAATAGATGTCATGATTTTCATCAATCTTGAAAAAAATTGGATCTCGGATCTAGAATATAATGTAGCCGATCACGTGGAGAAACAAGAAATTGATGTTGTCGGCATGAAGCATGAAATTTTTAAGGATGTTCCAGTGGTGATAAGGTAACTGCTATTGAAGATTTCAAATAAGAAGATCTTGAACATACAGTATCTGAAACTACATGTGCTAATGACGACCTTTAAAAAAAAACATTGAGGAAGATGTATTGGAAGGAGAAGTATATGGTCAATCATCTATAGTATCAAGGTCAACTAATGACTCAGAGCAAGTTGTGAAAGTAGATGGAGAAAGTAGTGATCAAATAGAGGAAGAAGATGATATTGAAGTCTTAAAGACAAACAATATGATTTTTGAAAGTTCTAAAGTTGCCAAAATATCTATCGATGGATGATAAGAGACTATGGCAGTGAATCCTATGTTAGTGTTGAGACTAATTGATAGTATTTTTCTGGATAATATAATTGTTGAGAAGTTAAGAGAAATGGGGAGTTTGAGAACTTAACAAGGAGATAATCTACATGGATCAACAGACGATGAAAAATATTTATCATTTGAAGAAGGAAAAGGAGTCTGGAAGAAATTGTTGAGATCCTCACCAAGACATGACACAAAGCTTTGTTTGAGTTCTTCCACGACAAGTGAGGGGTAATTTTCAAAAAATAGTGTGAAAAATTAAAGTTGAATTTTTTGAGGTACAAAAAATATCTTAGATATTTAATAGAACTTTCTAGGATTTTATAGAGTAAATATCTTTGATATTAGTAATTAAGTAAAATCCAAATAGTCTAGAGTATTAGATATTTAAGGGGGATATTTGTAGAAAAAATTAGAGAAATAGTCTAGATCCTTATTATCTAGAATCATAAACAAGTATAAAAAATAGGGATGATATTAGTCATTTGTAAACAATCCAAGCAACCTAAGAAAATCCAAATAAAATAGTCTTTTTCCATAAACAAGTTCTCCTTTCTAGCTTTCTCTTTGTTAGTTGAATCTTTCGATTTTAGTTAACGATCTTGGGCTAGCAGAAGGGTTCTCGCGTTATACTTTTCTTTTGCAATTTTCTATCGAGAATCTGCCTCTTGCAAACTTGCAACGTAAGTATGTGTTTTATGACCCAAACCCCGTTCATAGGAGGGACCTTAGTATGCGTTACAAAAGTAAAATTTTTCTTTTATATGGATATTTGGGGAAGGTTGGGAAAGAAAGAAATTAGGTAACAGATTTACTACTGGGTGATGTGCGTTAAGAAAATATACTGGTGAAGAATTACCAAAAGGAACTCATACGCTCTCATAAGAAAATATACTTTTTCATTTTATGCAAAAAAAAATAAAAATAGACACCTTTGGTATGTGATTATTTTTTATCACACACATTTTAATTCTATGTGAAATAAATAAAAAAAATGTAAAAAAATGTTTTATGAATGATAAATTAAGGCATAATACATATATTAGACCCTAAACTTGGCTTCAAATTTTAACTTTGACCTCAAACTTTCATAATGCACAAATAGGCACTTTAACTATCCTATCTTTCAATAAATAAACACGCGAATATTTCAATCAAAACCGTGTTACACACATGCTCTGACGTGGAAAAGTAAACCACTCAGTGGCTGCCAACTAATTAAAAAATTTACACGTATTTTTTTAAGCCTAATACATAAATTGGACCCTTAACTTGGCTTCAAATTATAACTTTGACCTTTAACTTTGATAGTGCACAAAGAGACACTTTAACTATCCGAAATTTAAACAAAAAAACACGCGAATATTTCAATCAAAACGCGTGTTACACACATGCTCTGACGTGGAAAAGTAACAACTCAGTTGCTGCCAACTAACTAAAATAAATACACCTAGATTTTAAAAATTATAAAAATAAATTATAATATAGAATAAGGTGGAAGTGAAAACAAATTCATTTTTTAGGTAAAAAAAAATTAGTACCTCTTTTCTTCTCTCTCTTAAAAATTCCTAATCTGAAATTCATGTTCCTTATATTCAAATCAAAGAAAAAATTGTTCAAGATATTTGCTGTAATTTAATTTTCGAGTTATCTATTTTTCTTCCTCAATTTAGTCAAGGTAACAAGATTCAACATTTTACAAACAAGAATTTGCATATTGTCTTGTTTGTAAAATGTTCAAACTAATATGAGAATCTCTAGAAGAAACTAATGTTTTTATTGCAAAATTATTTCAGAGCAACCCATAAATATGGAAAGACATGAGATTCAATGAACATCTCCTTCTTTTCTTTAGTTTGAAGTATATTTGTGCTTTAAGTTGTCAAATATTTGTCATAGTGAAGAGAATTGCAATTATGAATTTTTGAGGCCAACAAATGAACTTACGGTACTAAAAATTATTAAGTGAAATGGTGCACTTAAAGTATTTGATAAATTGTTTGATAGAACTTTTCACATATTTTTGTCAAGTTTGAGTAGCAGTCTGATATCTAATCAAAATGCCTTCAAAAATTGCATTCAATTTGTATAATTGTATACTCACCCCATCTTGTCAAAAAAGACTTCATTATAATTTTTTTCATAATAACAAAAAAGTAATTAAATGTCACTTGCATTTTGCAATGAACAACAAATAATGCAAAAAAGAGGGGGAAATTGTTGAAAAATTAGAAAGAGAGTTTAATCGTCATTTCAGTGTTTTTTTTACTGTTGGGCACTCGATTTTTACATCTGACGCGCCTAATTTGAGTGAATTTTACGTATTTTGCCATGTAGGATCCGAGTATTTTTTTGTTTAAGTTTTGGATAGTTAAAGTGCCTATTTGTGCACAAACAAAGTTAAAGGTCAAAGTTATAATATGAAGCCAAGTTAAGGGTCCAATTTATGTACTAATTAAGGGTAGAATTGTCATTTTAGCAATTTTTTATCGTTTTGGGCCTCAAAAATTACCTCTCACTCGCGCAGAATGCGTGTATTTCACGCATTTTGCCAGGTAGGAATCGCGTGTTTATTTGTTGAAAGATAGTATAGTTAAAGTGCCTATTTGTGCACTATGAAAGTTTGAGGTCAAAGTTAAAATTTGAAGCCAAGTTTAGGGTCCAATATATGTATTATGCCATAAATTAAAGTAATAATATGAGAATTTGATTGTAGACATTGAAATTTTGCGGACTCTACAAGAGGTGTTCAATTCGAATTGGAACTCTAGAAGGTGTGTTCAATTTCAATTAGAATTCTTGGAGGATCTCATAAACTCTTGGGTATTTTTAAAGATCAAGATCTCGAATATTTCACAAAAGTCATGGAATATTCATATAGAGGTTAAATCTAAATTATCCTAGTTCGAGAAATACGCCACTAACGACCCTTGAATCATGGATAAATTTTAGGAGAGTAGAATCAAGGAAGGAACAAAATTCTACCTGCAATCTTGATGAATAAAATTATGTTTCTTCATATTTTATTTGTGATTGTAATTTATTTTCTGTCACTTTAAAATTTGTTGCAAACAAATTGGCACGCCAGTGGGGCCAAATCTGTCCTTCATCTTTTTTCTCTTAAATCAAATCTGAAAATTTGAAGTTGCAAAGTGGAAGAATGAGTACTTCAATCCCCTTCTTTGAGTTTCATCGAGTCTACACTCCGACAAGTCTTGAAGTAGGAAGCATTTGTAGACATTGAAATTTTGTGGACTCTACAAGACTTGTTCAATTCGAATTGAGACTCTACAAGGTGTGTTCAGTTTCAATTAGAACTCTTAGAGGTTACTCAACCCTAAATCCTAGTTTATGCCTATATAATGGTACTAAATTCCCTTAAAATACATCTCAAAATATCCCATAAACCCTTGGGCATTTTTAAATATCAAGATCTCGAATATTTCACAAAAAGTCATGGAATATTCATTTAGAGGTTAAATCTAAATCATTCTAGTTTGAGAAATACGCCACTAACTGTCCTCAAATCATGGATAAATCTTAAGAGAGTAGAATCAAGGGGGAACAAAATTGTAACTGCAATCTTGATGAATAAAATTATGTTTCTTCATATTTTATTTGTGATCGTAATTTATTTTCTTTCACTTTAAAATTTATTGCGAACATTGATTAAAAAGGTAAAAAACATGGAGTGAATAAAAACGACATGGACAACTTATTTTGCCTAACAATTTTAACTTGAAAAGTATTTTTGTTAATATACTTCAGAATAGTTTGCATTTGTTTGGTCTGATTAGGGTTGGGCATAAATATAAAAAAAATTGAAAAATCGAACTGAATTGAATTGATTCTATTCTTCAGTTTTTCGGTTTGGTGCCAATTTTATTTTTTCAAAAGTTTGGTTCTTCCGTTTGGTGTAAGGATATCAGAATTTCGGTACAACAAAGAATCATAGTTTTACTAATAAATAAATATTATATATTGGTTTTCTGTTAACTAAAAATAAAAAATCATCTTACAATTGAATCATTCATGAACAAATCAAAGTAACAAGAAATGTACAATTCAATAGTTAACTTCAAATATTAATTTTCAAGAGGAACCAAAACATTACATATTTTTAACAATGTATCTTATGTAAAAGAAATCCGTCATCGTCCTTGTTTTTCTCGAGAAATAATTTGAAGCACAATATTCTTGACAAAGATAAATATAGTCTTATAGTTAGCACAATAAACTTTTAAATGGCGAGACACATCATCCATAACATACTTTAAATTTTTTAAGTATCTTCTACTTTGATTCTGACCTCATTTTATTTTTCATTCACACCGAAAAATCAATCAAAAAACACCAAAGTAGAAATCAAACCAAATTAATTTAATTTGATATGCGGTGTACACTTTTCTAAAATTGAAAATTGAAAACTGAAAATCAATAAAAACCGAACGACCTCCCCTGGTGCTAGCCAAATCATTCGATATAACTATCTTTATTAATATTTTAAAAATAGTTTATGTTCGGACAAATTTCCACAAAAGAAATATTTTAAGAGTTAAAAATTATGAAACAAAAGACACCTACAAAAACTTACCTAATATCTTAATCCTCTAATCTTTTTTATAATTCACATTGTTTTTTTTTTACTCCAGTTGTTTTAACCCTTTTTTTTTTTGGTTTCCAATACTTTATTCCTCTTTAATTTTTGTCCAACATAGTTTTCGGTCTTAACGTTTGGTGGAGTGTTTAAGAATAATGTTAAATAAAATATATTAGTAATGCTTGTATTAGCAACGCATAAATTATATATAAATAAATATTATGCATTGTTTAATTTGATGCATTAAAATAGTATACATTGCATAAAAAAAAAATTATTTACAAAGATACTCTCCACTATTATTGGTGGAAAAAATGTAAAAAAAAATTGAGGGTCTTTTAAGTCTTAATCATACTAACACATGCATTTCAAGTGTGCTTTTTTTTTTTCGAGCCAAATATTTTATCAAAAATAATTTTAAATTTTTCTAAAATAGGAATAAGATTAATGTACGTCTTATTTTTCCAAACTTTATTTATGAAATTACACTATATATTATATTATTATGTAATATTCATAAATGTTATAAATACGAAATTCGTATATACTTACCCTGTTTGTATATTCGGATGCGAAATATACAAACGAGCAAGCAAAATATACAATTTATAGCCTCAATTTGTATATACTTGCCCTGTTTGTAAATTTGCAAGCGAAATATACAAACCCCAGCCTATAGCAAACATAATTATAACTGTGAAGCGCAATTACCAAAAATTCAAAACTATAGCTAGCCTTATTGTATTTATTATCTTTGTTAATTCTGAAATTTTCTCGTTTTAATTTATACAAGATTTATTATTTTGTAGAATGACATAATAATGCTTTAAATTTTATTTGATTTTCAAGTTTTTCGTTTCATGTATTTAGGTGTCCCCTGTCTACTAGGAGTCTAGGAGGCTTAGGACTAGGGGTGACAAAATGGGTAAATTAATATGGGTATCAATTCATATTACCCATATTAAATGAAGGTCTAACCCATCGGTGGTCCCTTAAACTTGGCACAAACTTTCACTTAGACACCTTAACTGAGCAATGTTCATTATAGACACCTCATGTAAGATTTCGTTATGTCATTTTGACACCTTTTTTTATTATCAGCAACAACATAAAATGTGTGTGAATCACACACGCCGATGACGTGTAAAGTGTCCAATTAAATGACAACATTTGTCATTTGTGTCCGATGACGTGTAAAGTGACCAATTAAATGATAACATTTGTCATTTGTGTCAAAAATAGTTTTAAAATAATTGATATTGAGTAAAAATAAAAACTGACCAATAAATTAATGACACATGATATTTTCCCCAAAATTAAAATAAAATTAAGCCAACTAAAAGAAGCCTCCCACCCCACCCCCGTTCATCTTCTCCAAAGCCCCCACCCCGATCATCTTCTCCAAAGCTCCCCCCACTCCCAGCCAAAAGTGTTCTCCAAATCACCCCCGCCACAAACCCCGATCGACTTCTTCAAATACACTTTCATCCTACCCGCGATAATCTTCTTTAAAATCCAAAAAACAAAAATTTTCTTTCTCATTTAAATTCTGTTTTGGGGTCATTAAAATAGCCTTTGGCTCCATTGCTTTGCTCTCCAAATACCTTTTCCATTTTGCAGAAATTATCCCCACCCACGCCGACATATTGTGTTTCTTTGAATTTACTCCCTTTAAATTATTGAAATAAGCTTTTATTAATCTTTCTTAAATTTCACTTTGTCCTAAATATTAAATTTTTCATGAAAGAATTTTACGAAAGAGTTTATTCTTAAATTTTAAAAATATTTTTTGTCATTTTTGTTGGAAAATCTTCATTCACAATGAGGGAAATTTAATTTGGTCAAAATGGTGGCTGAAAATGGGGAAGAAGATGATAAAAATAATTAAAAATTGACTAAATAACCCTTTCACGCGCCTATCAATGAGTGTGCCACACTCATCATGCCATATAAGCAAAAGGTGTTAAAATGACACAACGAAATCTTACATGAGGTGTCTATAATGAACTCAGTTAAGGTGTCTAAGTGAAAGTTTGTGCCAAGTTTAAGGGGCCACCGATGGATTAGGCCTTAAATGAATTGGGTATCCAACTCATTTAAAAATGGGTAAAAAATGAGTAATACTCATATTATCCATTTAAAATGGATAGTTAAATGGATAAAATGGGTAAAAGCAAACAAAAAAAAAAGTGATAAAGGGTTGGTAGTAAGAAAGTTTTTTTCTTTAAAAAAAGAATCTATAAAAAAACATGAAACTTTTTTTACATTTAATTTGGGATAGGGGTGGTAGGGCTAAGGTGGGGGCTGAGGGGCTGGTAGGGGGTAAGAGGGTGGGGGGCTAGTAGGGGGTTAGGGGGGTGGTGATAAATTTTTTCAAGAAAAAATTAAAAAAATATTAATGAAAAAATTAAAAAAATTGTTAATTTTTTTTTGGGGATGGGGGTGTTGGGGGAGCTGGGTATGGGTAGGGGTGTGTGTGTTAATTTTTTTTTAAAAAAAATTAATGATATTTTTTGGATAGGTGTGGGGGGGGGGTAGGGGCCAGGGGGGTAATTTTTTTAAAAAAAAAATTATTGATTTTTTCCTAAAATTTTGTTTATTTTTTTGGGATGCTGTGTGTGGGGTGGGGTGGGGTGGGGGTGAGGTAGGGGGAAGGTGGGGGGTGGAATTTTTTTTATTTTTTTACATTTTCTTGGAGGTGGTTGTGGGTGGGGTGGGGGCTAGTACGGTTGGAGTTAATTGATAAAAAAATATTTTTTTTTCTTTTTAAAGCATGTAACAAGATATCTAATATAATATGGGTAATATGGTTATCCATATTATCCATCGGGTAAACTCGTTTTACCCATTTAAAATATGAGTCGAGTCGGATAACTTACCCATTTTTATTTAACTCATATTTGATCGACTCATATTCGACTCGACTCGCTCGTTTGCCACTCCTACTTAGGACTTTGCAACGTAAACCGTTTGGAGATTTTTAGAGATAACTAATTGATGGTAATAGCTTAATTATTAATAATTGTATTCTTTTAGAGGTAATAGATTACAGGATATCCTTGTATGAGAATATTTAGAGTGTAGTAATAATTTTTTTTATATTTGGATTCGAATTTGTCGGAATTTTAATATGATATCAAACACCGAATGAAAAATAAAAAAACTAAAATGAAATTATCCAACTTCCATTTTTTTTCAATTATTCAAGTTTTTGACAATGGAATATTTTAGAACGTTATATTAAACTAATTGGAGTTTTATATTAATAAATAACATTGTCTACCATAAGATCAAATGTAAGGTTTGCAAACAAATGACTAATTTTTATCTTTAATTAATTATAATCAATGTACAAATAATTAAATATTATTATCCTAGCTGACTCAATTTAATTAGTATCTTAAAAATAAGCTTTTAGGTGGTCTTATAAATGAGCATCTTAATCCTATTAAAAGAAATTCTTAGCAAACATTTTTATTAACTTTTATTTGTAAATTGAACAGTCTTCAAAGGGGGGTTATGTTAGCAATTAAGAGGGAAAATATGTATTAAGTATACTAATATTTTAGTAATATAGTGATACAGAAAAGATCAACTAAATAAGTGGTTTAGTATTATGATGATCTAACTGTTTCATGATTATACTTTTCGGCTTTTCATGTCTGGTTTGGTTTCATGATGATTTAGCTATTTCATGATTATACATTTAATACTTTTCATACTTTATGTTATGTTAAATCATTGTCATTTCAGTTCGTTAATATGAAGATTTGAGATAGTTATTAGTTGGTATTTTTATTACCCAACATCAAACTTGATTACAAGGAGTGTCTGTGAAACTGGTACATCTTCAGTATCGAGAGTCATGTTTCAAAGATCTTCAGTTTTGAGAGTCATGTTTGAAAGGATATCTTTTCTTTTGATATTTAATTAATTGAATATGTTGTTTGTCTTTTACCCAGAATTGTAAATGTCTTTTTAATAACAAAGTTTTATATGATTTATTAAGAGAAAACGATGAACAATGATAAAAGTCGACGAGCCTCACAAACTCCGCTCATCACCATTTATAAGATGCACTATGATTATTGATATATTTCTTTTTATCACTGCTGATCCCTTTTGCTTTTTAACTTTATATTTTCTGCTGGTTATTTCATCACATAAATTGTACTATACTGAATCTTGGATAGCCTTTTGTGTTTTACATAATATGCACAATGACATGCGGATCCAAGTATGTGTTAGTTATTTTATCCATTACTACTTAGTAATGAACTCAATTTGAATGTGACAATATTCAACTTCACAATTATTATAGGAAAAAATGTACAAGTATCCCTTAGAGTATTACCGAAATTTTAGAGACACATCTTAACTAAAATATGGTCATATTACCCACTTGAATCTATTATTTTTTTTGTAATTTTGTGCACCTTTTGTCTTACGTGGTACACTCCGTGACTCCACGCAATTGAGACACGTGGAAAATATTTGAATGCCACGTAAGCCAAAAAGGTGCACAAAATTACCAAAAAAATAAGTTCAGGGGTAATAGGACCTTAGTAAGTTAAGGTGTGTCTCCGGGATTTCGGTCATAGTTTAGGGAGGTACTTGTGCATTTTTCCATTATTCTAATAAGACTAGAGTTCAATTACAAATCCAGAAATTAAATGCAACAACTCAATTAGCAAAAGTCCAAATTGAAAAAATTGAAAGTAAGAATTAGTGATCATTAGACGTTAGAAGGGATGAGAAACTTAGACTCTAGAAAGAGATGAGAGTAAGAGACAATTTATTTCGCAATATGCATAAACGCTTCTTTCCAACTCATTTGCCATTTTAACCAAATGCTAATTGAGCCGGAATCCCAAATAAAACACTCTAACATTTTACTCGGTCAAATAATCTCATCTAAATTAGTCTCCACCAATTCTAGTCCACAGGCCCTTACATATCTAACTCGATTCACGAAAATACTCCCGCCCTCAATGAGAACCTTGTCCTCAAGGTTCAAGTAGAACAATGTCAACAATAACAAAATATCGCTCTCATAAGGTGAAACATACTTCTTCCCATCAATTCCATTAAAGGGTACTTTCAAGCATATTTTTGATGAAAGAGCAAATGCTAGTGCTGAATCAGACTGCAAAATGGAGGAATTCACACACAGCGATTGTCCGGGATCCCACACTCTAGTCATAGAGTTCGAATAAGCAATTAAGCAACACCTGCCAGAACAACCCTGCAATTGTAATGCCTCCACGTTAACTGTGTAACCTGTCCGAGCCATGAAAGTGAAACTTATTATCGAATTCCATACACCAAGATCCATCGCAGTTAAATAAATGGATACAATAACACATTTAGCACCAGGTTCAAATGGAAATTGACTCGAATTAAGTTGATCACTTCCATTTTGTCATGTTTTACATGATTTCTTTCTATTAAATTATGCACTATGATAGTCCACTGCCGATATTTACTTCAACTTTTGAATGTGTAGTCTGGCCCTTCCCCAAAATCGTCAATGTCTTTTTATCAAAAAGGTTTTGCATGATTTAGTAAGAGAAAATGATGCACTATGAAAAGGGGACTAGAACATTGATAAAAGTGTTGTTCATTTTGTATTCCTAAGATATTCAGAACAAAACTTTGAAGAACTTTGTAAGAAACAACAAAGTTTAAAGAACATTTTTAAAATTAGAATATTAAAACCAGTAGAGAATAGAACCAGAAACAGATTAGAAATAATATACAAAATATTTTTTTAAAAGAAGAAAATCGAGCCTACTGAATGCACAACTTAAGGAAATTATTTCCCTCAATTACCCAAGGTTAATGGAATATATCTTCTCAAGATAGAACGATCTTATTCACCGGTGTACCGGTATCTAAAACCACGGTGTCAGCGAACCACTCAACGGCAGTCACTACAAGAAAATTGTAAATTACATGGAATTTTTCTGGGATTAATATGGAAATTCGCAGGAAACTTATTTTCCTGCAAATTTTCGTACAAATCCCTAAGAAAATCTCCATGTAATTCACAGTTTTCAAGGAAAGTACACTTAGAATACTAGATTCAATAATAGTAAAAATAGAAGTCCAGAAAAATTAGTTCAACTAAAAGGAGAGGAAATCCCTCAATTTATAGAAAACAAAATGTAGTGTGAAAAGATTCTTATTGTGCCTTACTGGAAAAGTCACAATCTTTCGGAATAGTCACGACCTTTCATAAAAGTCACAATTTTTCATAAAAATTGCAACTTTTTCATAAAAATCACAATTTTTCAATAAAAGTTGTAACTCTTTATTTTCCATTCACACCTTTTAAAATCTAACAAAAAGTCGATGCCATGTGATCCAATGTGGTATGATCCTTGCAGCCTCTGTGTTTTATGATCCAATGTGGTCTGATCCTTTCTCAAACCCCGACACCCCGTTCATAGAGGAAGCTTAGAGTGCCTTACAAAAGTTAAACTGTCCTTGTTTATGGATCTTTGGGGGAAGGTTGAGAGAAAAAGAAATTAGGTAACAGGAATTCAGAGTTCGAATAGAATTGGGAATAAGCCTCTGTATAAATAGGGTTACTATAAGGGCTAAGGTAAGGGTTTTCTTTTGGAATATTTATAAAATCTATCTGACTCATAACACAACAGTATAAATAATGTACGCCAGACATTATAATTATGTTACAAAACAAGCTAGGAATAAGCTTTTATAGAAAGAGTACTGATTTTTCTCAACATTTCTTCTCTTATTTTCGATCGAAACATGCTTTGAACCTAGTTTTTTTTTTTTTTTTTTTTTTCGATCAGATGGGGCCTTTGGCTTTTTAATTTCTTGATTTATCATTATTGATAAAAACACTGAGTGAACCTATTATTTGATCTAAGTTAAAAGAAGGAGAAATTTTCTATTTACTTAAAATTTTAAAAATATTTTTTTTTTTTTTAACCTCCCTAGGAGCTTCCACCCCTTTCGCGGTGCTTACCATTCAACCATGTCCCTCTTGTCAAAAGAAGAATTTTCATTTACGTTATAACTTATTTTTAAAGCTTAATATTTAACTAATCAAAACTCAACATATTTCATGAAGTATGAGGGAAAATGAGCTTAAAGTGCCTTGAAGGTTTTCAATTAAAAAAATAGGTCAAATTAGCTGTAATTTCTAAAATTTTATTTATTATTATTAGTTACATATAAATTATTATTATACTCATACTTACTACTAAAGAGAAATATATGTAAGTATATAGGGGAATAAGCACACGATTTCAACTGTTATCACAATATACGAGAGACTATCTAAGGACAAGTGAAACAATTATTTCTCCGCCACTCGATAATTTCTTGAAAGTTTAAGACAATCAAGGGAAAGTCATCTCTCCGGCGGCGGTTGGTATGTTTATGAAAGCATAGAACTTCCGCGGCAACGGATAAGTTCATGAAATCATTGAATTTTAGAGATCAATCAAAGTAGTCATTCAAAGAAAAATCAACAAAATTGTTTGGGGCTTTTCTGGGTGGACCCACTTCCAGGTTATTGATTATTACTAACAGACTTAGATTTCAACTAAATGATCTGTGCGATATTCGACAACTTGATCACGATTCTTTCACCATCTTGTAAACTCAAGTAAGCATTTTCAAACTTAGATTACTAACACAAGAGAGTTTATAAGGAGGCTTTTGCATTGTTTTGGAAGATTGCTTACATTTGCTTAGTTGATTTACAAATGAATGCCCCTCTATTTGTACTACACAACTAGGAGTTAAAGTGTAAATAAAAATTGTTACACAAGTCCCTACACATTTACAAATTAGCCCTTCTTCTAGAATTCTCTACAAGTCTAGAGAATTCTATAGTATTTCAAGAAATCTTTTAAAATATTCTAGAGTCTTATTCGAACCTCTCTAAGACTCGAGATCCTTTTCACTAAGGCTAGCTCACTTATCCTTTAATTTTATGCCTACGCGGTATGACAAAGTGGTGGACCAGGATACTCTTTCCCACCTGATGTTGCAATGATTACGGCGTATTACTACTGCATAAACTCCCGAGTATTGTCTTTGAATTGCCATAAGTCCTCGTATCGTTCCCATGTGGCTTATTCTGGATATTGTCCCTTCCCATGGATAAGAAACATGAAAGTGACTTGTTGTGTCTATTTCCTTTTGGCTTGATAGTCAATAATAGCCTTGATTTCTCGATCGTGTAAGGTGATGACGGTAAGCGATGCTTGACTTGATTGATTTTATCTAAAATCATCCTTGTCTTCGTGGTATGGCTTGAGGACACTAGCATGAAAGATGGGATGAATCTTGAAATAGGGAGATATTTTTACCTTGTATGAGATTTTTTTCCCACCTTGGTAACGATCCTGAACTGGCCCTTATACTTGCGCACAAAGTTTTGATGTATGCCTTGAATTGTCTCAAGATTAAACTTCACCAAGACCATGTCTCCAACCTAATAGTTTGTGGGAGACACTTGCGCTCAACAAACTTCTTCTTATTCCTTGCTACTTTGTCCAAGTAGGACTTAGCAGTGTCGAGTTGTTCCACCCATCCTTTGGTGAGGTGGTAAGATCCCATACTCTTTCCTTGGAATGCGTCTGGTAGTGAATGCAAAGTTTGAGGTTGTTGGCATGTTGCCAACTCAAAGGGGGTGCACCCTGTGGACTCCTCCGCTGCAAGTTTTAGGAAAACTGTGCTATGTCTAAGAGCCTTCAATCCTTCTGGTGTGCACTCACATAGTTCCTCAAGTAGCACGCTAGTAAGGCATTGACTTGCTCGGCCATCCATCTGCAGGTGGAATCTAGTGGAGAAGTGCAACTCTGTGCCAAGTATATCGACAACTCCCTCCAGAAGTTTCTAGTAATGTAGGGGTCCCGATCGGTGATGATATGTCTTGGCAAGCCTCAATATTTCACTACATTCTTAAATTAAGAATAGTTTGGGAGGCTCTTTCGCAATGCAAACGCCTGTGGCATGCATGAAGCTAGCATACTTCGAGAATCTGTCCACTACGACCATGATCGTCCCATACCCATCAAACTTTGGCAAGCAAGTGATGAAGTCCATAGTCGCACTCTCCCATGGACTCTCCACTACGGGTATAGTGGTTCCAACAGTGCTCCTGGTTGCGTTGTTCCACCTTATCTTGTTGGCACAAAAGACAGGTCTGCACGTAACATTCATTATCATCCCTCATATACAACCAATATAGTAGATTGCCTTAATCAACGCCTTTGTGCGATGTAACCTCGGATGTCCAACCCATAAGTGACATGGCTTTCCTTTATGATCTACCGCCTAATGGTACCGAACTTAGGCACGTGATTCTCCGAATGGCGGCGAGCAATAGTCCGTCTTCTATCAAAAATGTCTCTGTCTTGCCTTGTTATTTAATATTGTAAAGGAGGAACTTTCGTGTGCTAAGTAACTGTTAAAAGGATTTGTAAATTTGTCATGTATTCTTTAGTTAATGTATAATTAGTTAGCTTGTATTCTTTTAGTTAAATATGTAATTAAGTTAGCTGAAAGTTAGTTAAGAAAAGGAATAATGTTAGTTAGAATAAACAGCTGGCATTAAGTGCCTAAACTGTTTTGTATATATATAGGAGGTTAGCTTACAGAATTATTAACTCATATAATTCAATTTTTCAGTTCTTCTCAAACTCTCTCTTCATCTTTTAGTTCTCTTTAATTTAATTTCTTCACATGGTATCAGGTTTCTATTAGTCATGTTGGTGAGTCATTAGTACTTAAAGACAAACTATTAAAGGATGTGTTGTTTATTCCAGAATTCAAGTATAATCTTCTGTCAGTATCACAACAAACAAAACAGTTGAAGTGTGCTGTAGTATTTTTTCCTGATTTTTGCATTTTTCAGGATCTCTTCAGTGGGAGGGTCCTGGGGATTGGTAAAGAGAGTCAAGGGCTGTATATTCTCAATACTGATGTCACAACAACGCTTTCACATGGTCAAAATTCTTCTGAAGAATGTACAAATGAAGCTGCATATGAAAGAACTAGACCTATTAGTTTTAATTCTACTGTTGGCTCTATAACTAGCCTATGGCACAAAAGACTTGGGCATGCTCCTCTAAAAGTGCTAAGTAGAATAAAGGAATTGAACATTGTACCTATACATGATCATATCTGTTCTATATGTCCAATTACCAAGCAGTCAAGATTGCCTTTTCCTACTAGTGTCTCTAATTCAGTTTCAGCATTTGATATTATACATAGTGATGTATGGGGGCCTTACAGAGTGCCTAACTATGTTGGCAAAAGATATTTTTTAACACTTGTGGATGATATGTCCAGGTATACTTGGATTTTTTTATTAAACACTAAGTCAGATACTGTGGTAGTTTTAAAAGAGTTTGTAAACTTGATAAGAAATCAATTTGGTCTAGGCATAAAGTGTATAAGAACAGATAATGGAACAGAGTTTTTTAACACTCAAGTGGATGATCTATTCAAGGCTAATGGCATTGTCCATCAGAGTTCATGTGTATATACTCCTCAACAGAATGGAGTGGTTGAGAGAAAGCATAGGTCTATTCTTGACATGGCTAGAGCACTTAGATTTCAGGCTGGTGTACCTCTAAAGTTTTGGGGGTTTTGTGTTACTACTGCTGTATATATACTAAATAGGTTACCTACTGTGTTGTTACAGGGTCATAGTTCTTTTGAAAAACTGTTTGGGCAAGTACCTAATCTTCAGCATCTTAGAGTGTTTGGGAGTCTATGTTATGCTACAAATCCTAAAACTCTAGACAAGTTTGCACCTAGAGCTGTTCCAGCTGTGCACATGGGGTACTCAATGACTCAAAAAGGTTATGTTCTGTATAATTTGACTTGCAAATCATTTTTTGTAAGTAGGGATACTGTGTTTAAGGAAGAGATCTATCCTTTCAAGGATCTTAAATCTTTTCCAGATCATTTGTTTCCTGTTCTGGATCTTTCTGATAGTTCCTTTAGTGATATATCTGTATCAGTTCCTAGTGTGACTACATCAAGTCCTATAACTTCTATACAGTCTGAGTCTTCTTCTGATATTACAGTACCCTTGGTTTCTCTCAGAAGATCATCTAGACAGTCTAAGCCACCTATATGGTTAGATTCATATGTGACTCATAGTGCAAAAAATGCATGTTTATACCCTATGTCACAATATGTTTCTTATTCCAAACTAGCTTCTACTTATAGAGCCTCATTTGCTGCATATTCTACTATCTCTGAACCTCGTACATATATAGAAGCCTGTAAAGATCCTCATTGGGTGGATGCTATGAAAGCTGAGATTACAGCACTAGAAGATAATAGTACATGGTCTGTTGTTCCTCTTCCTCCAACAAAGGTTCCTATTGGTTGTAAGTGGGTATTTAAAGTCAAGTATAAAGCTTCTGGAGAGGTTGAGAGATATAAGGCCAGGTTAGTCGCAAAAGGGTACAATCAACAAGAAGGTTTAGATTATACTGAGACTTTATCACCAGTAGCTAAAATGGTTACAGTAAGATCAGTAGTAGCTTTAGCTGCCTCATGTGGCTAGTTTATATTTCAAATGGATGTACACAATGCATTTCTTCAAGGAGATCTTCCTGAAGAAGTTTATATGCAAATTCCTGAGGGTTTTGCAAACCAGGGGGAGAAAAACATGGTTTGCAAGCTTTATAAGTCCTTGTATGGGCTAAAGCAGGCACCAAGACAATGGAATTTAAAACTAACAGAGGCATTAGTTGATATGGGATTTTTGCAGTCTCATTATGATTACTCACTTTTTACAAAGAATATAGGAAAAGAACTTCTAGTTATTCTGGTATATGTTGATGATCTCCTGATTACTGGAAGTAGTCTGCAGTATATACAACAAATAAGAAAGGAATTACAACATAGGTTCAAAATGAAAGATCTTGGGGAGCTTAAATATTTTCTTGGAATTGAATTCTCTAGATCTACAGAAGGTATACTAATGAATCAGAGGAAGTATGCTCTAGGACTTGTGTCTGAGTTGGGATTAGCAGGTTGTAAGCCTTCCTCTACTCCCTTGGAGTTCAATCATAAGTTAACATCTACTATGTTTGATGAATTCACTGGAAAGAATGGTAATACAGAAGACACTCTTCTTGATGATTATGGGAAATATCAAAGGTTAATAGGAAAGTTATTATACTTAACTATGACTAGGCCTGATATAGCTTTTGTAGTGCAAGTTCTCAGTCAATACATGCATTCACCAAAACTATCTCACATGGAAGCAGCACTTAGAGTAGTAAGATATATAAAAGGAACTGCAGGTCTTGGGTTGTTTATGCCAAGCAACAAAGAGAATGAAATGGTAGCTTATTGTGACTCAGACTGGGGAGCTTGTGTAGAAACAAGAAGATCAGTGACTGGCTACATGATCAAGCTAGGAGGTGCACTGGTTTCTTGGAAATCAAAGAAGCAAAGCACAGTATCAAGAAGTTCTGCAGAAGCAGAATTCAGGAGTATGGCTACTACAGTGGCTGAAATAGTATGGTTAAAAGGTCTATTTAAAGAACTTGGAATGAATGTAAAGTTGCCTGTGAAAGTATTCTGTGATAACAAAGCTGCCATTCAAATAGCAGCTCATCCAATCTTCCATGAAAGAACAAAACATTTTGACATAGATTGTCACTTTGTTAGAGAGAAGATACTTGAAGGACTTATTCAGACACAACACTTAGGAACAAGAGAACAACAAGCAGATATACTTACTAAAGGGCTGTGCAAACCTCAACATGAAGAACTGATTGTCAAGCTAGGAATGAAAAATATATTTTCCAATTCTTAGCTTGAGGGGGAGTGTTAAAAGGATTTGTAAATTTGTCATGTATTCTTTAGTTAATGTATAATTAGTTAGCTTGTATTCTTTTAGTTAAATATGTAATTAAGTTAGCTGAAAGTTAGTTAAGAAAAGGAATAATGTTAGTTAGAATAAACAGCTGGCATTAAGTGCCTAAACTGTTTTGTATATATATAGGAGGTTAGCTTACAGAATTATTAACTCATATAATTCAATTTTTCAGTTCTTCTCAAACTCTCTCTTCATCTTTTAGTTCTCTTTAATTGAATTTCTTCACAGTAACATCTTGGAGAATGTGTTTGATATTTTGTCTTTTTTTTCCCTGTATACTTGTTACACATTCTCTCTTCTTTTGGTATCATCAAATATCAATTTTAATTTGAAAACCAAGTAATTCTCATTGGACTCGCGGTCAAAAATGCTAAACAAAATCTTATATCCAGTACTACTACTCCCTGCTAGAGTGCTAGTATTTCCTTTCTTTTAATTTGTTCTTGCATCATTCCATTTACTCTTCTAATTTCTTTACCTCTCCAATTTTGTCATGTTTTTTTACATGATTTCCTTCAATTAAATTATATACTATGACAGCCCACTGCTGATATTTATGTCTAACGCTTGAATGTGTAGTTTGGCCTTTCAGCAGAATCGTGAATGTCTTTTTTAATAATAAGGTTTTACATGATTTATTAAGAAAAAACGATGCACATAGTCGATGTCATGTGAATAAAAAGTCATGGCACCCTCTCGTAAACATGCAATGTAAGTCTTTGTTTTCTGAACTGTCTGACCAGTCTCAAACCCGGCCCGTTTATTGAGGGAGTCCTTGTTTAGGGCAAAAGTTAAACTGTCCTTGTTTATGGATCTTCTGGGAAAAAAAGAAATTAGGTAATAGGAATTCAGAGTTCGAATAGGATTGGGAATAAGCTTCTGTTAAATAGGGTTACGAAGGGACAAATAGTATTATGTTTGAGTTTTTGTTCAGAATGGCGAATGAAGGAACTAAGACAAGGGCTAAGGTCAGAGTTTTCTTTTGGAACGAGAAGCTAACTCGGAATCAGATTTCAGAATCGGAAGGACTATGCGTCATTATTATTCGAAGGAGCTACGAGAGGCTTCATCACTGTCCATGTATAGTTTGCTACCCTCAGGCCAGCCGTTGGTATGATACCTATTGCTCTACCGTCATCCCGTTTGATCTGTCCAGGCTACTCAACAAGGATCCATCCTTGTTTTCCATGATTCTATCTGCTACTCTTCAATTTAATCCCAAAGACATCATAAAAATATCTAATGAAATCAATTCTGAGCTTTTCACCAAATTTCGTCTGTTTTCTCGACCACAACCACGACCTCCCTACGTGATTGCCCTTGAAATCTCCCAATTTGATATCATCGATTATTCATCGTATTGTTCTGTTCCAGCCTATCCCCCTATCCCCTCTTTCTCTAGGTTTGTCAAGGACTGGGATGATGAAGAGGAGCTTCTCACTGCTGTTCGGAGTCTCTCTACCACTGATTACATCAATGATCCCTATCATAAGTACTTGGGTGATGTGCTCGAGTATATCTATGCTTTAAGGGAATATACTGGTGAAGGTGGAATTTGCCCAGCCAAACCACCCATTGCACAAGATTTACCAAAAGGACTTAACGAAATCGGCTGCTCTCCATCTCCGACTCCCGTATTCAATGACCATAGCAGAGATTTGATGGATGACACTTGCCCTGTTTGCTATGAAGATTTTAAAGACGAGAATGAGGTGATAACAACTAATTGTTTGCATGAATTTCATATTCACTGTATGATAAAATGGCTATCAATGCATAACACATGTCCAACTTGTAGAGCTGATTATCCTTTGCATTATTCACCCCTTTCCAACTGCCGTAAGCGTCCTCACCACAACATTTTGGAAGAGCCTAATTGTAAACGGCAACATATTGGAGGAGCCTAATCGTAAACGTCAACATTGGAGTCTAGTGTTTAGATTTTAAAAAAGTGTAGTAAAGTCTTTGATGTGGCCACAATTTTTGGTATTATGTTGTGAAGAAGGAACTTCACATGTGCTAGTTAACATGTTAGAGAATGTGTTTGATATTTTCTGTATTTTTCTTTGTATACTGATTGCGCATTATTTGTTCTTTTGGTATCATCAAATATCAATTCAATTTGAAAACCAAGTAATTCTCATTGAACTCACCGTCAAAAATGCTAAACATACTCTTCAATCCAGTACTACTACTCCCTGCTAGTATTTCTTTTCTTTTAATTTCTTCTTGCATCATTCCATTTACTCTTCAATTTTGTCAAGTTTTACATATTCCATTCTATTAAATTATGTAATATGATAGTCCACTGCTGATATTTGCATGATTTATTAAGAGAAGACTATGCACTACGAGAAGGGGAGTGAAACAATGATAAAAGGCAATGTCCTGAGGTCTCAAACCCTGCTCATAGAGGGAGCTTAGTGTGCCAGGCTGCCATTTAAAGGTGAGGATTTTGTTAAAAAGACACAGTTTCCAGAATTTGCTAGAGGATATCATATATCCTTTAGCAATAATTATGTTTTTCTTTAATATGTCATTTCTATTCTGTTGCTATTATAATATCACCCTCTTCTTCTCTCTCTTTCTCGGTCTATTTGAGCAGTTTCCAGATTCCGTTGCTCTGCTTTTCTTTTCTTCTTTCCTTCTCTCTGTGTCTCAATGTCATCTCAACCAGCTTAGTTCGATTGTTGGTGCTAAAGGTGAGCCTCAAATTTATAAATCTGCATTAGTCATTAAAAAGAGTAGTCACTTCACTCGCGATGTGTTTATATAGTGTAGCTGTATATCTGTTCATGTCATTGGTGAAAAAAAAAAAAAAAGAGTAGTCACTTCACTCGCGATGTGTTTATATAGCGTAGCTGTATATCTGTTCATGGTTCTGAATTCTAGCATTTATACATTGTAGCTGAGTGACAGTTTCAAGTATTTGTTGTTCAAGTAACTTGAGTATGGGATATCAGTTAGCAAGTGACACAGTGTGCAAGAAAGTAATGAAGATGGTGGAACATCTCAAAGATGTGCTTGGGGAAATTTTCAGCTTAAATAAAGCATCTCTAATGTAGTCATTGAATATGGGCGTTCGAGATGGAGAGGGTATGTGTTGCTTAAGTCGTAAATATGCAGCAATTGGTGGTTTGGTTGGGCGAATTCCACCTTCAACAAGAAAGTCCCACATTGGGTAAAACATTCCATAACAAAGGCGATTTTGTACTCAGGAAAACTCGAACCCGAGACCTTTAGTTAAGGATGAAGGAGTATTTACCAAATTTTTTTTTTTTTTTGGGGGGTTTATTATCTGTTTTCAATTTTCATACCCTCAATTCTATAGTAATTGTTAGGGGTATACAAAATGGCTTTAACCGATAAATATCAAATTGAGAATATTTATCGATGTTTTGTATAGTTGATTTAATGGTTATATCGACTCGTTTACTCAAGTTTTAGTTAATGATTAGATAAAACTAATCTTTTTATCCCTAGTTATATAGTAGTGGTTTTAGATTTTAAATGCAAACCCTATGTTATTTAGCATTTTATAATCGTTGTCTTTGGTGTTGTTGGCTTGTTGAAGTTCTACCTACCATATTGTTCTTTTTAAAAGTACTTGTGTTATAGAGGATTGATACTCAACCAAAATAATGAACAATTTGCTTTGGCAATGACTTATTTGAATTTGCTTTTGTTGTAAATTATATAGATTTTATACATGAACAAATAAAAAGAACATAAAGCAAAAACGAAGAAGTAAAAATAGAGGAGCATTTTCTTATCCGTTGAACCAATCAAACCATTAAAAACCAAATATCGATTAATCAAAAATTGATAACAAATATCTTACTAGTTTGGTTATCAATTTAGTATATTTACAAATAGAAAATCAAAGATAATAGACAAAACAAGACCAAACCAATCGATATCCGTCACTATAATCCAGCTGAGGTCCCTTGCGCTTCCTTTCTCAAATGTTGTTGGCAAGACATCTTTTTCTTGTCAAAACTTACTATATTCGACTTAAAGCACCCAGGTTAAACCACCAAGTGACAACCTTGAGCAATCTTATCAAAAAATAAAAATACTTCCTGTAACTATGAATGTCATTAAAGCTTATAACTTTGATGATAAACTCATGGCACAAAGTAAAATGCTACAAGAACGAAATAATTGCACAACTGGCCAAGCAAGAAATGTAAGTTCAATTTGAGAAACCAAGATGGAATGTGGAATGTGGCAGCCTCAGCAACTGCAAGATCTAGAACTAGTGACTCTTGCCATGCCATCTATCTACTTAAAGCTCCAATAATCTAACAACATCAACGCTTGAAAGCCCACGTAGATCATAGTTTCAGCTTCTTTTTAGGTTTTTTGGCCATTCCATTTGAAGACTCCTCCAATTTCTGGCAAAAACCACATTCAGGACTAACTTGGAAAGCAGAAGATAAAATATAGACCATGTGTAAATTGATAGAATACCTTGCGCTGTTTCTCCTTCTTCATCTTCTTCCTGTTTTTGTTTTTCTTACTTTTTTTTTGGACGGATATTTTTACCTCTTCATCTTCAGCAGATTCCTGGAAAAAATTGTGACAAAGTTGGTCAGGCTTAAATAGTTGATAGATCTTTGACATCTTCACAGAAATCACAAATCAAGAACCTCAGAATCACCAAAAGAATCCACATGTTGAACAATTCTTCCTCTACTTGATGTCCCACCTGTTCCATTTCCAAATTGTAAGAGAATAATTATGGTCTATCACAATATTCTAATTTTACACAACTAAAATAGCATGCAAATGAACGACGCTTCTGTAAGATGAATACTATCACTCATTGACAACTATTAAGCAACTTCATATAGCATTACAATCTAAAATCACATTCATACAATTTATTGGTTTGGTTTCAGCAGTAAACCTCAAATTGATATTAAGTTTGAAATGTCTAATCAAGTAACACAACTTTTGACCTGAAAAGTTCTATTGAAATACAGAGGAACATGTAACATGTATAATCTACCTGAGCTGGCCATGTGGGTTTTAATATTGGTTTTCAGCATCCAATAATTATTTTGTTAAGTTCGTAGTTGAGATGAATTTCATGTCAAAGTTACACTTTTACACGGATTCAAATGCCACTTCTGTAGATGAAAATCCTTAGAACTGTATATCTTTTGAACTGCCTTCTAAAGGATGTTCAGGTTCTACTCAACTTGAAAAAGAACTTACAATGGTATATTTGCACAAAAAATTGAATTCAAACACTTTTTCTTAATAAGGAAGTTAGAATAATGTTACTTCAAATAGATCAATTAATCCCTTTGATAAAAAGCACCTGCTATGATCACAAGGTTTTACGCAACCACGCCAATGTTTATTATTTTGGAAGAGGTCTAACTACTAAGCTTGAAGTTTATGTCAGCTTTCGGAAAATAAACGACACTCGGTGACAAGAATAAATAAAGTGTATACTGTACACACAGCTTCCAAATGAATTCCAAAAACAAGGCCAAAGTACGATAAATCGAATGCTAATTTATCAGGATCAATTTAGGTTCCCTGATAAAAAAAATAATCACCAAAGATACGTTAATATTACTGTATTAAAATAAGGACATCATGAAAAGTCCAGAAGAATTCATGGTATCATTTACAAGCCAACTTGGGAACTTAGTCTCCCGAATTACTACATGCATTGACACTAAAAACTTAGCTAGACTATGATCTGGGTATATATATATATACACAAAATCTACTCTCTCCAAGTTGAACCACTGTTTTGCACAGTAGTGCAGAAGGAGATACGTAATGCAGTAAGCAACCCCCGGTATAGCATATTTTCTTTTGATGAAGTAAGTAGTGTCATAAATGACATAAAAATTATGCATGATAGTAACATAGGCACAAAAGAGTTGAGTTTGTTAGCTCTATTACAAATTGACGATGAGTCCTATGTATGGATAAAGTATTGCATATTTAAATCTTAAAAGCATCATGTAAAACTCAAAAGGGTATTCAAGAATCTGTAGCACACTTGAACCAACAAAGAAACGGCAGATAGTTTCAAGTGTTCAAATAAGAAGTAATGATGCAATGAAAAATAGCAAGGAATAAAATCATTAACACATACTTGGATCCACATGTAATTGTGCATATCATGTAAATCACAAAAGGCTATTCAAGTTCTGTAGAACAATTTATGTGATTAAAAAACCAGCAGAAATATCAAGTTAAAAAGCAAAAGGGAGTACGAGGATTGAATGAAAAAGAGCAGACGTAAACAGCAGTACTGATAACCGTAGAGCATCTTATAAATGGCAGCCTGGCACACTAAGTTCCCTCTACGAGCAGGAGTTGAGAAAGGGCCAGACCAGGGTAGGATCTAGGAGGGGCGAGAGTGTTCACCTGAACCCCTCAGCAAAATATTTCATTGTATATATAAGATATTTTTTTTAGCATATATATAGATTTTGAATCCCCCGAACACACAAGACTAGACTAGAGGTTGGCTGTGGTTTAGAGGGTTCAAAATTCAGGTTCAAGTTCAAATCCTAGACACTAGTGAAAATCCTCGATCATATCACATTGAGTCTTATAATGCAAGATTTGAAGTAAATATTGGACTATCATAGTGCATAAACACGTAGGTAAAGAAGAAACTAGAAGAATAAATGGAATGATACAAGAAGAAATCAAAAGAAAAGAATATTACTGGCTTGAAGAGTATGTTTAGCATTATTGACGGCGAGTTCAATGAGACGAGGATCAAGAGATGACAAGCCGCTAGGGTCCTGCAATTTCCTGTCAAGAAATTTCGCTAAAGCTGCTGCCTTATTCGTCTTCATAGGTCCTCCTGGATGAGCCAACCTGCAACCCACAAATCAGTTAATCAATAACAAACTAGTTCGAATCCTATGTAATATCAATCCCATTCAGTTCTATATAACCTAGGTTGAGAACGAGAAGACGAAGGTGCAGAAGGAAGCGGTGCAAATTTGCTTCCACGAAGCGCCTTTTTCTCTTCTTCACTCAGTTGTTCCATCGCCGGAAACCTAAATTTTCGCCGGCGAAATTGATCTTCTTTCTTCTCACAGGGAAAAGGGAAACGCCAGTCTAGTTTAATACGACGCCGTTCTGTGATGCTATTTTTTTTTTCTTTGTCGTGTTGTGTTTCCCCAAATCTGATTTTAAAATGTGTAAATTAAATTAATTTTATAATAAAATAATAAAGATATAGATAACAATAATTGAATGCCAAATTAATTAGAAAATAATACCAACACATAAAAGAATATGTTAGATCTAATAATGAATTTGTGTACTGACCTTGGAACAATGTTAGACAAAGAGTTAGAAAATAGAAAGTTTTTTCTTTTCAAAATTGCAAAATCTTATTACAAATGATTATCTGATTATTTATAACCAAATTCTACATAATATTTTTTGCCAAACTTATTCTCTACTAAAGCAAGATATCCTCAAATGCATATCAACAAGATTTTCAAACATTTTTCATGATAAATGAATATGTAAGCTTATCACATCATTATTTTGTTCATCTATAGTTTAATATCCAATTTCTTGTTATCGGAGTTAGATAGTTCTATTCGGCATAATATTGGTCAAAGCAAATTCTAAATTGAGATTTTTTCAAAATTAGATTGCTCTAATCATCGGTCTTATCACAAATATGTAATTTAATGATATTTTTGTTAGACTGTATTGATTAATTGTCACTGCATTATTCTTCCATTAATACGATAGTCTTTTATTAAAGCATAATACTATCTGCATCAAGAATAAACCTATTTTTAAGAGTAAAATATATTTTTTTCTATTTTGATATATGGTCGGTTGAAATTCTATTTCTCTACTATTTAGACTGCAGAAATCTTATTTACAACAACAAAGAAAAAAAAAACTATACCTCTAAGTCAAACCTAAAGCTCTCTGAATAGGGACAGACATTAAATTTTCGTAGCCAAAAAGATTACTATACTACAATGGATGAAGAATGTAATGTGAACCATATATTTGTATTTTATTTTTGGGAAAATGGACAAATATATTCCGAACTATCGTAAATGGTATGCACATACCCTCCGTTATTCTCTTGGGACATTGGTGTCCCTGTAGTCCATAAATTAGAGCATATATGCCCTTCACTCTAATGAAGGGCAAGGGCACCAATGTCCCAAAAGTATGACGGCAGGAGCACCAATGTCCTAAAAGTATGACGGCAGGGGCATTAATGTCCGAAAAGTTTGACGGCAGGGGCACCAATGTCCCAAAAATATAACGAAGAATATTTACATACCATTTACGATAGTTCATGGATATATCTGTCCTTTTTCCCTTTTTTTTTTTTTTTGTTATAGCAATTATATTTTGCATGGTGAATTTAGACTAGTGATCTAAGCAAATTTTAGCAATAAAATATTAAACTTGAAATTAGTGGTTCTATGCCAAAGTTACTTCACGTTCTTCTATTTTGTATTATTTCAAATCTATTTTTCTTTCTAAGGCCCCGGGGGCCGGGGGAGAAGAGGGGGGGGGGGGTCTGATCTCCGCTGAAGGAATTGAAACTTGGAAAAATGGTAGAAGGTGGCTTGAGAATCGATTAAATATAAGCATTTCACGCACTTTTAATGTGTGTATCACTCAATATGTCATGTTAGCAAAAAATGTAAAAATGACACTACAAATGTGCCTCTATAGGTGTCCAAAATGGACAAGGCCTACTTAAAATGTCTACACAAAAATTGACATTAAATTTAACGAGCCGCCGATGAATTCCACTAGAACTAGATATTAACATCAGACAATCTCATTATGCATTTTCCATTTATAAATGGTTGAGCTCAAATGAGACTAAGTTACATTATGTAACTAATTACCCTGTAATAAACTCTCTTTTATCTTAAGCACCTACCAAAGCCAACATAAAAGAGAGATCATTATTGTAAAAACAACTCATTCTCTTTTCACATTTTCATGATAACAGCATGAAAAATATATTAACAATTACTATGATTTTTAATGTGCTTATCAATTTGCAATAACTATATTGACTTAATAACCTGACTTATTAAGGAAAAGATAAGACAAGTGATCTTTAATCCTTTAGTAACTAATAAAAAAGGAGGGAAACAATTGTGAAAATTTACATGCCTCAATTCTTTAGAGCCTAACATCCTAAAAGACCAGGCCATTATACTTGGGGGCCAATCAATTGTATACACGAAAGAATCGGGTTTCAAATCCCCATGAATAATGGGGGGTGCACCATGAGCTATGAGCAACACAGATTAAGCAACCACCATCAAAATCACGTCTATTGTCAACTCTTTGATTCATCTACCCAAGCAAGAACTTGAAAATGTCACCCACTGATATGATACCTTCTACACGTTTGCTTCCCGCTTCCACAACAACAAGCCGCCTAACCCCTGCAAACCATATCAACAAGTTAACTACTGCAGCACATGAATATTATCAAGTAATTGTAAGAGGACAGATGCTTAACCAGGTCTGGACAATCTTTCCATCACTTCATGCAATGAATCAGACCGTAAACACATGTGACATTTTTGACTGCTCAACCCATAAGTTGCATATGGTTCTTCTGCAAGTTGCAATGCCTACAAACACATAAACATATGAATGAAAAATCATTAAGAGTAATATAGAAATATAGCTTCATACCTAAAAATATTCACTTCTATAAGAAGCAAACTATAAGCTCCACACTGAATCTCTCGAGAACATATATATATATAGGAAGGAGAGGGGAACATAAATTTTACCATAGATTTAAAATAGAAAGATATGAAATTTTCCACCCAGAAGTATCCCAGTGATTAGGTGTTGTTGATTATAGCAACACAGACCGCCAAAAATAAGAATCTTTAGGGGTTTCGGTCAAAAGTAACTTCTTTTATTGTGAAGCAAGAAACTATATATATAATAGGCATCAAGAGGATGTAATACGTACAAAAAGGGGAAGGAGAAGACACATTCGTACAAGAAGTGCTAAGCTAGAACAAAGTAGCTGACAAAATCCAAAAAGTTACTAGGGCAATCTACAAGGGCTAAAGTTTGCCAACTATTTGTGAGTAGTAGATTAGCCATCAACACATTGGTTGAAAGTATCTTTATTGAAATACCAGAAAAAGTGATTGCTGTGGAAGTTACACCCAACAGAGAACCATTTCAGACTATGTAATGCACTGAGAAAATCAACAGTGGCCATGCTATAATTTACCACCTGAACTTAGAAATCTTCCGACAGGTTCTGGTGGTATCCACTAGTTCAAAGACTCTCTAGCAAGAATTTTCTTATCCAGATGCAAAAAAACTATTCTCTCAAGAAACTTCATTACTGCTGGCATCCAGTTCAAATTGAGTTTCAGAATACTCTCCATAAAAAATGTAGTTCGCACACCTATCCAAGCAAATATGCAAGATACATTTGCTGATTTTTTAATTTTATCGAGTCATTTATTGAGAGAATAGTAACTCTGCCTATATGAACAGCAAAGCCGGTTTTGAAAGGAGGGACACGGAAGGTTAACAGCCAGCATAAATAGTTAAATCATGGTGAATCCTCTGAGGGTACAGAGAGATCATAAAGCCAACCTTATCAGCTAATCCACTAGATGAGGACGGAAGCGTAGTTGCATTGAGAATGGTTAGGAGGAAACTAAGGTGTAACTAAGATTATGTTTTCCTTGAAAGGGAACCCTCAACATGCTGGTGAGAAGAAGGGTATAAAATCCCAGGCTCAGTAGTCAAACCCCTGAACTACACCTATTGAAGCTAGAAATATATTTAAATTGAACTCAAGGCACAGTACCTGATGAATACTCATTTCCTCAAGATTGATGTGTGTGTAGATCTTGTCCTTGGCCAAAGCTGTAATATCACTGCCAGCAATAGATTCAGGCATTCAGCAAATTAACCTAACAAAGGTCTACACACTACAAAATCTACAAGTTTGAATATGGAAAAACAACTAATTATTTATAAACCTTCGGGAGTATATATCCAACAGGGAGTCGTTATCGTCAACAATGGGAACTGCACTAACTTGAGCTGCAAAGGGAACAAAAACATGCATAAGAGTTACAGACAGTTTATTAACTCACTAGCCAAAACTTATCACCATGTGACCAAATATCTTTAAGAATATAAATAGTGAGAATTCATATTCGACAGCAATAATAATGGGCTAATAAATTCTTTAGTTGGGAAGTATATTACTAACAACCATACTTGATCTTAGCCAAAAGACTGAGAAAGGTATAACCTTGCACTAACAAATTCAATGCTGCATTCAGAGAAGCAGTAGGCCTCAGCATTGCCAGGGGTTGTCGATTTGGCTCTCCAATTTTCGGAACCCATGTGCCCAAAGGAATTGCACCAATTGGCAACTGAAGTATTGGTAAAGACTCTGGAGAATGCTTGAAATACCTGCAAATATCTGAAAAGTAACAAAGCTATGAGCCACAAGAGCAAGATTAGTGAAAACCCAAGAAAAATTAAAAGCTCACGTTTTAGTATTTCAGAAAGAGAAGCAAGATATAATAGCTGGGGATATGATCCATCCTGAGCTGGTGAATGAATTATAGGTACTGTAGCCACCCCATTTTGCAAAATTTCCAATGCCACATCCTTCAAGCTGTTATCTGGCCCCGACTGTATTGAATAGTGGAAATCAAGATGTGCAAAAGAAGAAACTGACTAGCAATAGGTCCTAAATACACAATAGAAATCTCTGATTCATAAACCAGGACAGCTGACTAAGAGAAGTAAAAAAAAAATGCAAGGGACATATTTAGCAGGAAAAGTGTCACAACAGCCAGATGCAACTAAACAAATTTAATCAACTAATCTCACATTAATACAGCACATAAGTAGTGATTAAATAGGCATAGGTGATGCTATTCTCTCTTGCAAAATTGAAAAAACGTACGCAATCCATAGCAGCAAGATTGCGATGATCTTAGTAGGCTTTCATCATTTTCATTTTTAATCATCAAACTGATGATTGATTCCAAGATATAGGATACAGCAACAAGACGATATGAACTATTTGGTCTTATTATCTACTCTCAAAGAACCATGAAAGTGCAAGTTCTTATTCCCTATTTGGTCTTATTATCTACTCTCAAAGAACCATGAAAGTGCAAGTTCTTATTCCCCAGGCTATCCACCCTCAATTGTATCCCATCAATTACAACTAAGTGTGGTCAAATGCTTGGAGATTTCATTCAACCAAAATCTGTAGGTTGCAGTTCCAGATATGGATGGCAACGCTACAGCAAGCACACAGATTCAGATAACATCAATAAGGATTTTTAAGTGTTAACAATAACCGAAAGAATCCATCAGAACTGAAAGTCGAAGTGACAAAGTTAAATCTGCACTTTGCACACTGACATTTCGAGCAGGCCAAACAAACTCACCCAAACAAGTCGCCGTGGAGCAGATTTACCAAGCTCATTGGCTTGTCTGCTCAAGTAAGATTTTGCCTCTTTCCATGCAGATATAGTATGTGTCTCAAGCTCTTCCTCTGTCAGATTGGAACCATGATTCCCAAGCTGCGACAGGTCACGAGATTTTTTTACATTCAATTATGGGAGAAAAGAGCTAAAAAGATACATAATGTCTTTCTCAAAAACATATGAATAAGGGAAATACACCACAGATTCTCATGATATGTGATGCATGAATGATTCATCATTAAAAACACAATGAAACTACAACTAAAACAAAAAAATTGCAAGAAATTCAACTACTTCCAGCAGCAAGTTAGCAGTAGATGTATCATGACACAGTAACCTAAAAGATTAACCAAGAAGAAAGGGCAATTAGCAAGAAGATAAACTGAATAGCCTCATAAGCCTATTTAGGTGTAGTCAACTAATTGATCATTGATATTGAAATGAAGCATGGCTGAAATATCACAAAATTTGGGGGAAAACAAAATACATAAACTTAGCTATATCCCACCTCATAAACCCACATTTTGATGGAATGCAAGAGCACAGTATCAGCAAGTGAACTATGCCAACAAGAGAAACTTTCAACATAGAAATCACACAAGAAATAACAATATAAGTACAAAGACATTAAGTCTAGTTTTAAGGAATTTGGCTACACACTGGCTAAGTCATCATGTAAAACTTTCGGGTATTATCTATTTCTTTTTTGAAAATTTCCTTGTTTCTTAGTTTGGAGGTGGTCAAGTTCCAACATGGTGCAGGTTTTCAGTTTAAAGAGAGGGAAAAACTATTTCTATAGAGTCTTGAAAACAGATGAGAGACAAAGTCAAGTCCACTCGAACATCTACTAAAAGCATTGGTATATCCACTATGCAGAGTGGGTCATATTACTATAGGAAGCAAGCATAAAATCAAACCAAAGAGCTATCTTAAAATGTCACTTTACACATACTTGACCTACAGCACAACATATGTCTATAGATAAGACTGATCAAGGGCACCTCCAAAACAGTAATAGAAGCATAAAACCACTAATGGGACCAGCCACATCACATTGTAAGCCAAAAAAAAGGACCAGCTTCACTTAACTCATAACAAAATAGAAGCCGTACAAGATGTTGGAAGAAATACAAATGATGATAACAGCATATTACTGCTAAAAGCAAATATCAAGAAACATAATCAAAACTTGCAAGGAACTCTGCTTACCTCTCTCATGATTAAAATAAAATCCAAAGCACTGAGGACTCCAACGAATTGTGCCCTGCTGAAATCCCATAAAGGAGCCATAGGAATGCCCTGAAAATAATATGGCTCAGAAACAGATTCTATAATATTTTCAGGAAAGAATATAGAGAAGTATAACCAGCATAATGAAGAGGGAAATGCCTAATCTTATATCAAATTATGCTAATACACTGAGTATGGCTGCAGAAAAAGGCAGTAGTGAGTAGTATAGCTAACAAGTCACTCCATTCCCAATACTAGAAAATGAGCAAGGCTCATACAATCATGGAGTTTCTTACCAAAATCGACCCTACTGATTCATCAAAATTTTCATTACATCCTTATATAACATCTCTCTTGACCTGAAACATCCCTAAAAAAAATTTAACTTGAAACGGAGGGCCAAGTGTGTTACTGCCACTCTTTCATAGTGTTCTTTTGCTACATTGAAACCTCTTATCCAGCCATTTTTGTGGGCAATTTTCATCATATTGTCAAGTCTTTCCATCACCAGAACAAGCAGAAAGGAGACAATGGATCACCTTAGCTCAACCTCTTTGAGAAGGAAAAAAACCTTCAGACGAGCCAATTATCAGAATAGAGAACCTCACAGTGGTAATGCAAAATCTTATCCATCTAATCCATTTCCCTCCAAACCCCACCTTCTGAGAATTCCAAGCAAAAAACTCCAATTCATATGGCAATATGCCTTTTCAATATCCAATTCCACATGATGCCTGGCATCTCATCTTTCAATCTGAAATATATTATGCATAATTGGCAATAAGAACAACATCTGTGATCTGTATGCCTTTCAAGAATCTTTAAGAATGTCACTTGATGAGTATATACTAATGTGTGCATCACTTTTTTCCATCTTTCTGTTGGATCTTGGATATCAATTTATATATCTCCCTATAAAACTAATAGGTCTAAAATCTATCAATTCCTTAGCCCCATTCTTTTTGGGAATAAGAGCTATTTAAGTTGCACTGAAGCTATTCTTGAAAACTTCTTGAGAACAAAGTTGTGCATAGTGGACATCACATCATTCTTTAAGACCTCCCAACAATGAACAAAGAACCCCATAGTGTACCCATCTAGACCTGGTGTTTTATCTACTGCACATGCCTTGAGACCATCCAAAACTTCTCTCCACAAGAGACTTGCAATTCATGTTGGTCCTATGCGTTTATGGTAAGACACTGGTACATGTTGTAATAGGGCATCCATTTCTCATTTTCAGAGTAGAGCTTCTGATAGAAGGTAACAATCTCCCCTTGAATGTTCTCTGGCTCCACAATATCTTCTCATCCTGCCGGTAGATGATCAATGTAATTACTTCTCTTGCGGGCATCAGCAATTCTCCGGAAGAACTTTGTAATTTTATCACCCCGTTTAATCCAGTGTTCTTGATCTTTGTCTCCATTCAATCTCTTCCTCTTTGGCATAATCTTCAAATTCCATGAATAAATTAGTTTTCTGAATGGCCTCTTCTTCAGTTAAAGATCTATTATGTTGAATATTGTCGACCTCTGCAATTTTGCTCAGCATCAGATCTTTATTCTTTTCCCAAGTTCCTATAGGTGCTTGAGCTCCAAACTTGGAATTTAGCCCTCAAAGCTTTTAACTTGGTTGATGAAATATAATCTGATCTTCCGTTAATAAAAATGGAATCCCACCAAACCTCACCTTTCTCATTGAAACCTTCAGTTTTCAGTCATCATCCTACAAATTTGAAACAAGACTTTTTGTGTTCCCAGCTGCAACTTTGAAGCGCAATTGGTGTGGGGTCAGAACAGATTATAGGAAGAATTTCTTACTTAATATTATTGAAATTTTCTCATCCAGTAGAGTATAGGAACCTGTCAATCGTGGAAGAGGTTTCCAAGTTATTCACTCTAGTCCAGGTCAGGTATAGCTTCCCCCATCTAGTTGAGGATCAATCAACTCCATATCCTCAATATAATCGGAATATTCAGTCATGTATCTAGACGTTCTGTAGCAAATCTTCTTCCCTGAAGCATATTTGGCAATACTAAAATCACCCCTTATCACCCACGGTCCCATAAACAAACTTCTCAACCCTTATTTCCCTACATACCTCTTGCCTTTCCTGATTACAATTTGGTGCAGATACCCCTATCATGTGCCAACCAAAATCATTAGTTGTTGACTTGAATTAAGACATTGATTTCCACTAGCATTGGGTCTAATTGTAAGGAGCACATGACATTAGCTTAGTTAGAACTAAGAAGCTGGGCCTCAGTAAAGAGAACTTGGCCATTATTAAAATTAGCTCCTTTAAAACATTGTCTGACCTTTCCTTTGGCCCATAAAAGAGATCATTCCTTTTGATTAAAAAAAAAAAAACTTCTCTGTCCTATGTCTTGCTGTGTCCTTGCCAGCTGTGTTATTTGAATATTAGAAATAGGTATCTGCTCAGAAGAATCCGTGTTCTTCTTTGTATAAAAGCAAAACCTACTATCTTTAACAGTGTAGGGTTTTTTGGCCCAACCGTCCTTATCTGTTGGTTTCTCCTTCTCTTCTCCACAGAAGCTTCCAATAATATATCTTCCCAGCAAGCCATTTTCCTCGTAAGCATCACCACAAGAGATGATGATACAGGAGTTTTTGTTGCTGATCAGAGACTCAGATGCTTCTTTTGATTGCCACTTGCTAGTTCTGACTGAATCTGCACATAAGGAACACCTTTGGATCTATCCTCCTAGGAATATATGTAATAAATGTTCCTTTATGTTCCTTGATGAAATTATCTTAAATCCTATGTCTCCCCATCCCAACATTAAATGTAACTTCTGGAATAATAATGATATATCTGTTCCCTCCTTGTACTGTCTCAATGCTTATAAATCTTCCAAATTTGTTGTGCTTTTAAAAAAAACAATGGAATGGATCATCTTTGTACTCCCAAGACTCTTCAAAAGACTCTGGCACTATGGAGAAGCCGAGAAGGTGGAAGCTAAATGAACAATACTCGAACTTTTTTGTTCCGAAAGCACAACAAATTTGGACTATCCATTCCATTGTTTTCTTGCTAAAAGTTGTTCTGCGCATCAGATTCTGGCTTCTTTCAAACCCATTTAAACCAAACTTCAGCTCTGCCTCAAGCCTGGTAATATCGTAAGACTTTAACCTACTGCAAAGTAGATTCTATTTCCCCCCATAAAAGCTAATATCTTCTTGAACTCCTCCCTGATAATTCACTCAACTTTGCAACTGCCAAGTTTTGATTTTTTTTTCTTTTCAAGAAAGTAGTTTATCTCTGATTTTGAGACATAATATAATTAATTAATTAATTAATTAAAAGTCTACTCTCTCTAATAGCTAAGGCTTTAAATGAGACGGTGACGCTGTTTAATGACCATTCTGGCAATTTTCCTTTATAAGGGAAATAAGGCTTCAAGCATGTCCCCAACGAAAGAACAGTTATCAAATGTGACAAAATCTGAAAGCTCCATATATATCATGATACAAACAGGACATCTAGCAGGACAGAAGATATACCTGCTCATGAAGAATATGAAATGCTTGCTTTACGGGTAAGTCAACATCCAAAGCAATGACCTGAAAAATAGTCCTTATCAGAAAAGGCAACAAAACAGTCGTACTCATAACCCATCACATCACCTAGACAGAAATAGGATAAATAGATCAAACCTTGCTCGACCCTGGAAGCAACTCATAAGCTGAATGTGTTGATAGGACTGCAGATATGCGGTGACGGGAAATATCCAAATCTGTCTGTGATATCCTGGAAGCATCATCTGGCAAGGCAACATCCGACACTCTTACCTATGACACATAAGAAAAAGTTTTTAGACAAATCAAAAGGCAAAAGTTACTAGCTCTCCCTCTAGAGGAAGAGAATATGTTAGGGAGGGTATAAAGAGGTCACATAGACAATAATAGTTGAACACCAGGTGCAAGGTCCGATAGAAAATAAAAATGGAACACCAGGTGCTTGAAATCACTTGTTTTATCATTTAATTAGTAGAATTAAGTAACTGGTGTCTCAAAAATAAGTTCATAGGTTCTTATAAATGTTTGTCAAGTCATCCACTTCAGAAAATGGGGTGCTTGAAAAGGAGATTCTGATAACCATCTTATTGACACCTCATACCAAAAATGAGCTGGTTCGACAAGAAGAAACATAAACTAGACAGTTAATATGGAGATTTAATGTCTGACCTTTTCGGAAAAACTAACGACATGTTATAAACTAGAACAGAAAAACAGAAGTTGACTCTTGATAAAGAAAGAACTAGTACACGAAGACAATATATATAAAATACAGATGCATAAATCCTCTGCTCTAAGTACAGATTAGTCCATACAATGTGATGGAGAAATACATCAAAATAATATTAGACACACTAAGGAAGTCTCAAATATTCTAAGCATTCATGACCGCTTTGCAATTCAGCAATTTGCATGAGTAGAACATTCACTAACCAAACGCTGAAAGGCCTGATTATCCACATCCATGTTAGAGCTAGGAGGTATTTGTGCACTTAGTACTGCTGGAAGGTAGTCAGACTCTCTGGCCAAGAGGACAGTATTGACTGTTCCAAGGCTTCCACCACTCACAAAAGGTTGGTTCTCATCGTGTCGCCATTCACCATCAACAATGAACTTGTACTGCAAGTAAAGTATGTAACCATAAATCTTTCATCACATGTAAGGAAGCTAAATGCCAAATCTAGAGAGGAAACGAAGCAAAATGATTAAAATAAAATTGCCACTAACAAGAAAAGGCAAATGATATTAAAACTCAAATCATCACACATAAAAATGATTACCACCTCCGAGACACTGGTAAGATGCAAGAGTTCCAGGAGGCCTTCAAAGGTTTCTCTCTTCATGAAAGAGAAAGGGCAATGGGATATGCTGGCAAGATCCCACACTTACCTATCCTCCCTATGATAACTGAATTCATAAATTATGGTCAATAAACCATACGAACCGACAGATACATCGGCCAAGGTGTCATGATTGTGCTGTCCCACGCAAATCATTTACCTGTAACTATTCACTAACCTTGCAAAAATTGATTACATTGGAACGTTTACGAGGCGGAATACACTTTGAATTTGATAAATGCATTGTTTGTGAAGTATGTGTGCATGTATGTTCTATAGATTTACCCATTGTTGATTGGAAGTTAGAAACTGATATTCGAAAGACACGGTTGCTTAATTACAGTACTGGTTTTGGAATCTGTATATTTTATGGTAATTGCGTTAAGTATTGCCAGCAAAATGTTTATCAATGACCGAAGAATATGAACTTTCTACTTATGGTCACGAACTGAATTTTAACCAAATAAAAAGGCTCTCTTTGTTATTTTTCCTGAGTTCCGAAACAAAGTTTTGTCATGCCATTAATTAAACAAACAAACTGAGCATCAAGCTGCAACTTATCCAGAAAAAAACTAATTAACCATCTGCCAGGCAGCTCAGACATTTGTTTTCTAATTTATATGGACTAAAATAATGGTGATGCCTGCACCAGCAAAGGAAGTGTTTTTATGCTGGTTTAGAAAGAAAATTAGCAAAGAATGTAGAAGTGCTAGGTCAACTATACTAGCCTGACTTTGGGGGCAATGAGGAGGGAAAGGAATCATCTATAGAGCAACGCAGAAGCAGTAAATGGACTTACATACAAAAAGCTTGTACAATAACGAATATTATCTAGATACCCTGCTAGATTTCCTCAGTTCCCTTTATGCTTAGTGCCACAGTGGGAGGGTGAGTTTCCATAACTGTATATACTTCAGTAGCTCCTTGGTGCTGGTTTAAGTGAATAAAATGGCTTACATATCCCAAAAAAAGTCCTAGTAGCAACCCCTCCAGCACCCACCCAGATGATTCATCCTGTTACATCTCTATAGTCACTTGATGGCAGGAGTGTCCACACAGAAAGTAAATTCAACCCCTAAATCAAGCAAGCTTGGAATACCAATATCCCACAACGGGACCACATACTTGCTTCAATAAGTTAAATAAGCATCTAATGACTATTTAAGTAGGTCATCACCAAGTCTACATACTGGACAAGGAGATAATTGGTCTCGTCAAGTAAAAGAAAAGCTTACGAAGTCACAGAGTCTCCTAAATAGGGAAAAGTATCTTCTAACTTGTCTCTAGATTAAAGCTAGGTCACCCAACTATATCTACAAGAACTAGACGAATCATTCACAATAATAGCATGACAGCCTTAAATGATAATCGAACATGTGAAAGCTAGCGCTACTGCTATTCCCAAAGGAGCAATTTCCCAGCTAACAACTCACTAAAAAATACTACTCATACTGAAAATTAAGAATAAAACTCAGAATTGAAGCCTCAACTGCATAACTACAGATACTAAAACAAATAAAAAATAATGGAAACTATAAAACAAACCTGGTGATAACCAGGTGGAACACTGCAAACAGTCTGAAACACAGTTGGACATCCTTCAACAGGAGCCATCGGCCATTGAGACCACCTTCAAAAAGTGAAACTTCCTTTAAGAAACACAAGATACTAAAGGAGAAAAGAGCAATTAATACAAACAAAACTGCCAACTTATAGTTACCCAGTAAATGTGCCACTCAGATATACACTTCTTCCTCCATAAGGCCAAACAAAGCGGGTAGGAATCAGAGCCGTGCCACCATCCCGTGCATAATCCATTGCAGAAGGATACATTCACTTTCCAATTCAACCAAACACAACCAACCCCAAACAGCAAACAACTCTAAAATGCTGAAATTCTGATGAATGCAGTTCAGACAAATTAATTAATCATGGTTGACCCATGACAAGATTAGACAACCTTAAATCCCCAGAAGAAGAAAAAAGTCTCAAACTTTAATTAATTCTTACCAGCAAAACCTAAATTCAATGAAAATTAAACAACACAAAGCCCACTCAAGGTAAAAATGAAGAAAGCCAACACCTTTACCCAGCAAACAAAATTCTAAGCAAATACCCAAATTAATGGATGAAATGACAAACAAAAATTTTGAATTTTTCTGAAAAAATTGTTAAAAAGCTTCGATCTTGAAACTATATGAAGGAAAGGGAAGTCGATCAGGGAATGAAAACCCTAGAAATGTGAAAACTTTGAAGGAGAAAGTCGGAATATGGAGAATTGAGTAAACAATATTTATTTATTTTTAAGCAAAAAAAAAAAGGAAAAAGGCAAAGGCAGAGAAAATGAAGAATTTTATAGAGAGAAGAAAACCCTAATCTTGTAAAATTATGCTTCGGAGGATTTTTTTTTTTTTCCCCAATTCCTTTTTCTTGAATTAAAAATATATTATTTTGGAAAGTGTTCTTTTCTTGAAAAAAAACATTAAAATTTCCACGTATGAAAAAAAATTAATTGAAAATATATTATATTATAAAGAAAGTGTTAAAATCGCCATGTATAATTTAAAAAAAATATTATTATTTTAAAAAAATATTATTGAGCAATTGTATAATTTAAAAAAAAAAAAATCATACACCTCAAAAGTAGATACAGTGAAATGGTTCTTTCCTATGATAGCTAGTAGCAATATGAAAGTTTTGTTATGATAAAATAAGAACTACTACTATATTTAATACTCCAATGTTTTTTTTTCTTAATAAAGACTAGCAATAAATAGTCGAAGATAAAAAATAGAAAAAAGATAGTGTTTGGTTGTTTATAGTAAAATTTAATTTAATCACTATATTTAATGATGTACTTCTTTTATAAAATTTGATTTAATTCTCAAATTTTATACCTTTATGAAAGAACAGAAGAGCTTTTTAGATTTAAAGTGTATTGATTAAGGTAATTTTATTACTCCATATTTAGAATCTTTTTATCCATTATAATTGAGGAATATAAGATCGTTCGAGAGCTTAGAATAAAATTAATTATAAATCCTGAAAAAATTAACGATTAAACTTTATGAAGTAAGTTAGTTGAATGAGATAGTTTGAATTGCACAAATTATACATTATGAGAGGTAAAGTACTTGGAATTAGTTAAGAAGGTGAAGTGGAGAAATTATTTGAGGTAAGTTGAGGTCTACTTAGCTAAGTTAAATATTTTACTAAAAAATCCGTATAACGTGTTTGATAAATTACTAAAGTATAAAAATTCCAATCAATCCTATATGTTTTTACATTCTAGTAAGCATTAAATTCCAATGTTAGAAATTGAAAGCTTTTTATTTCATAATGAATTACATAAAGAAACCAATCATATTTATACGCCTAATGAGTTATTACATGTGCATGTGTCATTATAGGTTAACTCGTTTTAAAAATTAATTATTTTTAGTAATTTAGTTTCGGTGCATATCTTCATATTACATTATTCAAACTTAACTTATAGATTATAATGTTAGTTAAATGAATTGCTTAATTTACTCCCCTATATTTAATTATGATTCTTTAGACATAATAGCCTTGTTCCTTCACTTAGGAGGTTGTCAATGAGACTTGTTATGTACCCTATTGGTGGTACTCAATCTATTTGAGTTTGCTGTGTGATAGTGATAGAGAACATACATGGAGAGATTTGTGATTAGTTGTTGATTTTGTCTCGGTTTTCTCTGATGTTCTTTCATTTCGACAGTAACAAACATTTTTAATTGTTTGCATATATATTGGATGATAAAGGCTTAAAACTTGTTAGTGTAGATGATCTTATATTTATCACTTTATCAAATAACTTGAGAATCGTAAATATGATCATTATTGGTTCTTAAATTAATTACTTCAATAGAATTGTAAGTTACTAATTAATTCACTCAAAGATTTCTCAATGACTTTTACTCCGAATGGGGTGTGACACTCTTTATGAGAAAACTTCTACTGACATAAAAAAGGAACTATCTAAACTCATTAAGATGTTAACATTAAAATGTAATTCTCTTAATATAAAAAAAAATCTCACCTGTGCAAATCATATTTCAGCAGCAAAGAATTCAGAATAGCATCATTTGTTACATGTTAGAGTAAATAGTTGAATATATATATATGATCGGAAAAAGGCATAAATTGCCCTCTAAACTTGTACCCAAAAGTCACTTACACGTTTTAACTAATGGAGCGGCCTATTACATACCTAAAGTACATAAAAATATATTTAATTCCCCCTTCCGTCACCCAAACCAGGACATTATGCATCGTGTGAGAACCACTCGCCTCCTGGTGAAGCCACATAATAAAAGACCCTAACCCCATTCATTTTACCCAAACCCGTTTCTTTTGACCCAAACTCTTTTATTTCACCCAAATCCATTTTTTTTACCGTGGTCCATGTATTTCACCCACCCGTTTCCTTTCTCGAAGAACACCAAAACCTAATCGTAAATCTCGTCTGTATATTCTAGTTTTAGCTAAAGATTTCTTCGATTATGTAGTGTTTTTGAAGCATCCTTGTAGTTTTAATCATCTAATCAAGTTTTCGCTGTCATTTTAGAAACAACGTTGGTGTTTTGTCGATCGAGGTGTTCAACGTTTGGTGAAAGCAAATCGGTGGTTACTAGGGTTTGGTGGGTTCAATCGAAGCGTTCATCGTTCATACATTGTTGTCGTCTCCATCTCTGAAAGGTCAGTCATACATCTCTAGGGTTACTTTATAGTTCCTACTTTTTAGCTTAGGGTTTGTTCTTCTTTAAAAAAAAAATCAAGTTTACTGTATGTCGTCTTTCATTCACATGATTCCCCATTTTTGTTGTATGAAATTTGTTGTTTTATGTGTTTTGTCGTTGTTGTTGAGGGTCAACTGTTCAAAAGTCTTTATGAATTTCATCTTTAACATTATTTCAGGTTAAAATGTCTTTTGAATTGATTACTTTGAGATTTTACCACGGTAGTGTTATGAAAATTGAAAAAAAAGGATACAACGGGAAGCCATATCATGGTGGAAGAGTTTATGAGTTTTTAGATGTTGATGTAGATATGGTATCTTATTTTGAATTGAGGAATTGTTTGAAAGACTTGGGGTATGAACCTGGACAATGTGTGTTGTATGTGAAACTTCCCAGAAGTATTGCTATCTTAGAAATAAAATCTGACTATGATACTACTTTAATTGCTGAGTATTTAAGTCATGGAGATATTTTGAAGTGTTTTGTGTGTCACTTTGTTGAACCAATTTTGGTCTCACCTTCATTGGAATATGGAGAAAGTGTAGTAGGTGAGGGAGCATCACAAAACACTGGGCCTAATGCATCTTTTGATGCTGAATTAGAACCAACACTTCAGGCCCAAGAAAATGCCTCAAACCCTGCCCCTGCCCCTGCCCCTGCACATGTCCCTGCTCCTGCACATGCTAATCTAAATACATCTTCTCATGTACACTCTTTCACTGCTCCAAATATTCCTCCTGCTCATCTAACTTCAACCCCTATCCATCCTTCTACTGATTCAACCTTTGACCCTGTCCATCCTTTCTCTGATCCAATTTCAGATCATATTCATTCTTTTAATGACCAAGATTCAGATAGAGAATCATTACATGGGGGAAATTTAATGGGAGTGATGTAGATGATGAGCTAAGAAGTTTTAGGGAGAAAACAGTAAAAAAAAAAAAGGAAAAGAGGAGAAAGAGCTCAATTGCATCCTGATCATATCAAGTTAGGAACATGGAAAAAAGGGCCAGATGTTGGGTATGATGAATCTACAGGTGGTAATAGAAACAGTGTAGAAGGCAAGTTAGCTGGTGATGAGCCTTATTATCCCTCAGATGAAGCTGCTAGTTTTGAAACAGATCCAGATGCTTTTAGTGATGATGTAGGGGAGGAGGTTCAACAAAGAGAGAGAGTTAAGCCAAAAAGGAGAAAGAAGGTGAATAGAGTTGTATTTGATGCATCTTCACAAAAAATAGTTTGGGAATTGGGTCTTGTATTTGAAAGTGTTAATGAATTTAGATTTGTTGTTACCAAATATGTTGTTGTTGAACATTTTGCAATTGAAATGCATATTAATGAACCAACAAAGGTAAGGGTTAGGTGTACAATTGGGTGTCCTTGGGTTTTATTTGCTAGCTTTGATTCTAGGACAAACAATTTTGTTGTAAAGACATACAATCCAGTTCACAAATGTGATCCTACTAATAGGAACAAGCTTTATAATAGCAAGTTCTTATTAGTCACTACAGTGAAAGGATAAAGGAACAACCTGACATTAGACTCTTTGAGCTTCAAGGGCTTATTAAGAAAGAATTGGATTTATATGTTGGAAGAATAGTGTGTAGGAGAGCAAAAAACAAAGTATTACAAGAGCTAATGGGTGACCATGTTCTTGAGTTTGGGAGGATTTTGGACTACAAAGATGAGTTACTAAGAACTAATCCAGGTAGTACATGTGTAGTCAAGCTTCATGAGGAAACATTTGAAAATGATAAAAAAAATGTTTCAATGCTTCTACATATGTTTTGATGCAATGAAGAAGTCTTTCTTGGCTGGGTGTAGGAAGTGCATTGATTTGGATGGTTGTTTTCTAAAGGAAATATCTAGAGGTCAATTATTGGTTGTTGTTTGTAAGGATGGGAACAATCAAATGTTGTCACTGGCTTGGGCAGTAGTTGAAGTCGACAATAAGTTTACTTGGGCTTGGTTTGTCAAACTTATAAAGGAAGATCTTCAGTTGGGAGATGGTACAAACATCACAGTCATATCAGATATGCAAAAGGTTAGAACATTTATTTATTTTTTGATTTATTTCATGTCTTGTATTTCATGCCTTTGTTTATGAATGTTCTAGTTTCTTAGTTTCATAACTTGAATTTTCTTATATAGGGTCTTGAAATTGCCATACTTGATCATTTGCCAAATGTTGAGAATAGAATGTGTGCTAGACACATTCTTGCTAATTGGTCACAGAGATGGAGAGGTATTAAGAGAAAGAAATGTTTATTGAGGTGTGCAAGGTCTACTTTTGAGGATGAGTTAAAATATAACATTAACTACATGAAAAAGTTGGGTAATAACATAGTTCATCACTTGTTGTATTATAGTCCCGAAAGATGGAGCACTCTTTACTTCAGTTTTGCCTCAAACTGTGATGTTGTAGACAATAACATAGATGAATGTTTCAACTCATGGATATTAGCAGCAAGGCATAAGACTATAATTACAATGCTTGAAGAAATTAGAGTGAAAATGATGAAAAGTATAGGGCAGATGAGAGAGTTTTGCAATACTTGGATCTGTGACATTTCTCCAATGGCAATGAAGGTTCTACAAGAAAACACAGCTAAGTCTATGAAATGCAGCATTGAATGGAATTCAGATGCAGGGTATGAGGTACTTCATGGACAATACAAACATGTTGTAGATATTCAAAGGCAAACATGTAGTTATAGAGCTTGGATGTTAAAATGAATATCATGTCCTCATGCAATAACTGCTCTTCACCATAGAAAATTGGACCCAATCAATTACATTTCTCACTAGTATAACAAAGAAACATACATAAAGACATACAACTACTTCATTCAGCCAGTTATGAATCTGAAAATGTGGCCAGAATCACAAAACATCTCTGTGATACCAGGAAGGTGTAACATTACAGAAAATTATATGTCTAGTGAAGAGCCCAATAGGTCTTTAAGAATGCATATTGGGGATAAGTAGGCATCACAATGCCCAATATTGAGAAATATTGGGTATAGTATAGAAAATTGGCTAAGGGGTATTAGTCAATTTCTATATAATACCCAAATAAGCAAAATATTGGGCATATTAGAAATATTGGCTTAAAGGGGTGTTAGCCAATTTTCTAACATTAATGAACTTGTTTAAGAATTGTACCTGCAATGAAGACCCTAAGCTAATTAAGAAGTCATATTTACAAATCACATGAACTACTAGGCATCCAAGTGTCAAGCCTAGTACCATAACACATGACCATTTAAAATGATCATGTAGATTAAGCAGTGCCCAAGGACATAGTGAGGATCCTTGGGACAATAAGTAAACATTCCCAGAGGAACCATAAATAATAGTTAGTTAGGAAAGTACAAGCAACCCATGTGCAAGCACATGGGTAGATACGGCCAAGAGGGGACCACCCTAACCGAATTTGGTTAGAATAGTTAGGGGGAAAAACATGCACAAGGGACCACTCCATGTGGGGCCTAACTTCCCTACCAATTCTAGACTCTAACCTACTACCTTAAATAACTAACTAACCTAGGACCAAACGAAATAAACTAATTAGTGAACCCGACAACCTAGGACTAAACCGGGTTGACACTAACCTAGTACTAGTTGAAGAGACAACCTAGTAGCTAACCTAGGATGGTCCAAAAGGTTAGTTATGGTCCTAAAAACTTAGGGATACTTTAGTAATTCCCCTAGGTTACCTAATTAATTAATTTAGCAACTTAATTAATTAATTTAAAAGGGCGAAAACCGAAACTACAAAGGAAATTTCCAGATTTCGGTTAAGACAAGAAAGGGACAACCTAGTACCTAACCTAGGATGGTCCAAAGAGTTAGTTAAGGTCCTAACAACCTAGGTATACTTAAGTAATTATCCTAGGCTACTTAAGTAATTAATTTAGCAACTTAATTAATTAATTTAAAGGGGCAAAACCGAAATCACAAAGCAATTTCCAGATTTCGGTTAAAACAAGAAAAAGACAACCTAGTACCTAACCTAGGATGGTTCAAAGAATTGGTTATGGTCCTAACGACTTAAGGGTACTTTAGTACTTATCTTAGGTCACCTAATTAATTAAATTAGCAATTTAATTAATTGGTTTAAATGATCAAAACGAAATCCTTTCACTAACCTAGTATAATTCAAGAAAATATCCTAGTACTTAACCTATGATGGTCCTAAAGGGTGGATTATAGTTCCAATGACTTAAGGGTACTTTAGTACTTACCCTAGGTCCCTATATTAATTAAATTAAGGATTTAATTAATTAATATAAAGTCAAAATATTGACCAAAACCATAGTCAATACCAATTTCCAGATTTGACTAAGTGTTATGTTCTCCTATGTTTAGTCAACTTAGGAGGGGCGCTTTGGTAATTGATTAATTAGTTTATTAAATTAACTTATTAAACATAAGTTGTATAATTCAAATCAGTTCTTAAACCTAAAAATCACGTTCAAACTCATAGAAAAGGCGACGCAAAAACAGCAGGCAACGAACGAAAGAAAAACAAAAAATTCCATTGATTCTCTTAGGCGATTTCAAGGATTTCTTCAAGGTTTCGTACAAGGTGGTCTTCGTAGATTAAATTCTACATAAGGTATGGGTTTCTCTCCTGTACTTCTTTCTCCAAGAGAACTTTATTTCGAATGATTCAAAGATCTTGAAAACTAGGGTTGTTTCCCGTCGTTCTTGTCGAACTCCCTTTCCTAGTATCCTTGTTACGATTTCAATGTTGAATAGGTTAGAAATCATGTTGTTGGTATGTGGTGCTGGCTGATCTTAATGTGTATGGGTTTTGATTTAATAATGATTGAATGAACCTATTAATTGGACTTGTTTGATGCTAAGTGTTATTATGTGAATTAAAAGAATGATACTATGTTAAAGATATGTCCGAAAATATTATGTATGAAGATGTTACGGTCTGCTGTGCATGCTTGCTGTTAATATGACGTTATGAATATGATATATTAATCAAATGCTAATATGATGCTGTCCAAGATGTTTAAAAACGTTATGCCTAAAGTTATGTTATAAGATTGGCTAAAAAGATCTCCATGAAATCATAATTTGAGTGATTGTTGGCTTATGCCAATAAAATGGCTAACAATACATTGTCCAAAAGGGATGCATGCAAATGGCTATAATGTTATGATTAATAATTGCATTGGCTAATGAATAAGGTATAATAATGTAAGCATGAATGAATATAACTTTGGCTTATGCCAACAAAGAACTTATGAAGTCTATAGCCAATTGTTTGCCAATACTAATCATATGTCAATCTTGTGTAGTTAGAGTATCAAATGATAATAAGCACTTCTAAACTAATTCAATGAACCCATAACCAAGGGCATTCCATTAATTGGGACAACTCCCAACATGTTCTAAAAGAATGACATATAAACTTATGAAACTCATTAAATGAAGTGCTCATCGTCCATAAACAATGATATGAATCTACTACACTAAAGCAAGTAAGTAACGTGAATTATAACTTAATTAAAGGGGGTCTAAATTAAGTATGTGACCAGAATAAGGTGTTAAAGGAAGTGAGACAAGTCTCACTTACACCTAAGCCACTATGTTAAAAGAATACTCACGTATGAAGGTGTTAGAATGTGTGAGACCAGTTTCATTAACACCAAAGAATGATATGTAAGGAAAATTCACATTTCATCAATGTAAAGTAAGGATGACCAGTCATCAATAGAGTAAGTAAATCTCAATCTAGAAGCAAGCTTCCATAATGCTTGAGTCAACACTAAAAGATAAAGAAGAAATAAATATTCACGTAATGAGGTGAGTAATTATGTTAAACTATGATGCTAATGAAAATGGTGACAACATGATAAGAGGCTAAGATGAATGGTGAGACAAGTCTCAACCAAGCCTAAGTAAAGGTTACTAAAAGTACTCACCTAAGAGAGTATTGAATATCAAGAGACAAGTCTCAATCATATTCTATATGTAAGTGTAAGGACAATTTACACTTAATACTAATGATGAGATGAGAAATCATCTAATGAGCAATGATGCCCTCATGCTAGAAGCCAGCTTCTATGATGTGTGAGATGAATGTAATAGAACTTTATACTGAGCACCGATAGGCTAGCTATGAGTCGCGATTCCTTCTTTCGGGAAGGCAGAGGTTCGTGTAAATCTCATGAGATGAGACTGTCCGTTTAGGCGGGTATGGGTCTCCTTATATCTCCTAGTCTTTGAACCTATGCTGCCAACATAGGGTTCTAGCAGGGTTCAATTCCCTATATATGCTAGCATGTTTTGGTTTCACCTTGGCCAATGACTCTACCTCTTTTCGGTGTGGGGAAGACACCGGATTTCATGATGCTTACATGCTCTATGTCGGTTAAGGTTGAAGTTCCTCAAAGTATGAAAGATAAAGAAATGAACGATACCGAAGGTGTTTGTGCAAGACAATCAGGAGGTGAAATCAGATTCAAGTAATGACATTAGGTCATTCTTGGTCATTGCACTTCATGATCCCGATGAGAGTCTTAAACTTCATCCTAGGTATAGCTGGTATTTACATCAGCCTACGAATGAATGAAATAAATAATGTGAAATACGAATGAACGAATGAAGCACACTCTGTGTTTGCTAAAGAAGGCTCTCGGGTTTAGGTCCCATATGTTGGGCCCTCACTTGAGATGTCTTAATGCTACATCCACAATTCCAAGGCTCGTAGATATGAAATGTATAATATATAAAACATGAAAATGTTAACTAAATAACCCATAACTTCCCTAACATGAAAGTAATGAAATCAATGGAATAATCAATCGAGAATGGCTTATGAAATGTAATGAATATATAGTGTAATGAATGACTTGCTATAAGAATAGTCAAAGCATGTCCAATGAAGTTTACAATAAGTAAAGGGCATAGCTAATAATGAATCTTCATGTCATGAAAATGAACAAAGCCAAATAAAATTGGCTTATAATGACTTCCTTTATTGGAAAAATATCAAAGACAATAATGAATTCAAATATGCTTATCCAAAATGATTAACTAATGTATTTAGCCAATAAAGATTGGCTTATAAAGAATTCATGCCCAAAGTAAGCAAGATCATAAGCTTTAATGATATGCCCAAGAACTATGCACATTATGCAATCAACTAAAGAATGAGTATAGTCAATAAGTATTGACTTATAAATATATTCATGCCCCAAATTGTAGTTAAGTCATTTCCTTAATCTCTTGAATTACTTACTTGATTCATTGTGGGTATGGGACTACAATGAATCATTGCACTTGTAAGTAAAACATAGGACCAAAGGAGTTATTGAACTACACAACAAGAAGAAGAAAAAGACTGAAAAATAATCTAAGTGTACAAAGAGGAGCTCTCGGCCTAAGAGGATCAAAATCTCAAATCTTCGCTCGAGTTGTTCTAAAATTATGTTGATGATGCTAATGTCTTGTAATCATATAGAAAATGAGTTGTGTGCTTTGAATGCATTAAAATACATCATATTCATACCACAATTCACAACTAACGAATTAGGAAAGTCTAATGACTAGACTTTATAGAAATGTCATGTTGCTTAGGAATAGCTTTTTTTGATCATGCATAGATTTGTGTGTATGTGTGCATACTCTCATACTTAGTACAAGTGGTGTACTAACCCCCTACTATTTACTATTTTTATAGGTGCAGGTCAGAGGGCAGATTGACGTCACTTGCAGCGGTTTGGACTTTAGCGTTTCTCCAGACCATTTGGTAGGTCCTCTTGATTTCGAGGATGCTACAACTTTATTATAGCTTTAGATATAGACGTAGCTAGTGGATGTTGTCCATAGCGTTTCCTTCGTATTTCATTTTGAACCTTTTGATGTAAGGCCGTGTTTGGCAAATTATTTATATTATATTCATCTTCAGTTTCGAATTAATTCTTTATGTTAGATGGTTGTTCTCTATATGTTGAGCTTAGTATATGATGTAAATATGTTTTAACTATGTGAAGTCTATGTATACTTTCTACTTATAAAAAGTTTTAAATTTTCCGCAAATTTAACTAGATGAATGTGATGAATGCAAGATGAGGCTTGTTTGCGTCCTCTTAGAGGTCAACGACGTCGATGGCGATTCAGATTCAATAATCCGGGTCGTTACAGAAGGCTTGGCAAGAAAAGAAAGAAAGAGCAAGGTGAAACCAGTAAAACTGGAAAATTATCCAAAAGAGAAACTGAAATGTCATACAACACTTGTCATAACAAGGTCACAACAAAAGAAAGTGTCCTCTTGGTGCACCTGCTTCTGGTTCAAGTGCACCTGCTTCTGGTTCAAGACCTGCTGCTGGACCAACTGTTGCACCTGTTGCTAGTCCAAGTTCAAGACCTCCCAATGGCCCAGCTGCTGGATCAAGTTCAAGACCTTCTTCTGGCCCTACTACTGCACCAACATCAACACAGATTGTTGGCCCAAGAGCAACACCTGATGTTGCACCAAGAGCAATGCTCCAATTGGAAGAGGGAGTGGTAGACCAAGAGGTTCAACAGAAAAGGTGATATAGTTTCCTTTATTTACTTCATCTATATGTTTTAAATACGTTGTTTTACTGAATATTTTGTTGTATTTTTAGGATTGTTTTACTAGCAGAAGAAGAATGGTTGGAATGGGTGTACTACACACACAAGGTGATGCTACTATTATTAATGTAAGTTTTTTCTATTTGTATACTTAAATATCATTGTCTTTATTATTTTTTATTTAATCACAAACTAAGATTATCTATATTCATTTGAACAGCCTGGAATGCGTAGTGAAAGATTTAGAAATGTAAAGTCTTCAGCAGTTGTCACTGAAGATATTGGGCATATAACAACATGTGGTGTGAAATGAAAGGGTAAATAAGCTATGACCTCAAGCCAACTTGAACAGATGAGGGGAAGAAAACAAATGGAGACTAGGTCTAAGGCTGGACATTTGAGCCAAAAGAGCTCTAATGCTATCTAACTTGTTTTGGTAGATTTTTGTTGGTAATGCAATGTTGATATTATGTTTTGTTGGTTGATAGACAATGCAATCCATTTTAGGATCCTATCCACTTTATCTATATGTAGTTCCCTTGTATTTAAGACAATGAATTTGCAGTTGTGACTGCATTTTATTTTGTGGTGTTTGGTTATGTAATTGTTTTGGCAACTATTTTGATTAATGATTATGCAGTTATGGATCACTGTTTATGTAGCAATATTGGTTCTCTTTTAGTTGATTATTTATGTGTATATGCAGACACTAAATGTATAAAAGATAGGGGATCCCAAGATACAAAATCAAATAAGATAAGGGAAGCCTTGCAAATTCTTCATTACATAAATGCAAACACATACAACTTCATCACACAAGCAAATTCAACTAACATCATTTCATTACACAAGCAAATTCAACTAACATCATTTCATTACACAAAAAGCCTTACAATTTTAACACAATATTACAATTTGTTACAAGAAAATATTATGGCAATCTCCTTGAATCTACTTCTCCATTCAGAAACAATACTCTTTGAAATACTGAACTTACACCTAAAATACAAACACAAAACAAAGCAATCCAAAGTTGTTTCTCCCTTTTCTTGTACTTGGCCAATTTGTTTTTTCATTTTTTTTCAACTACTTTCATCTTCTTCAAATCATCATCGAAATTATCCATTTCTGACTCTATCTTGTTCACATCTAATTTGTTTTTCACAGATTTGGTTGACTTAGTAGGCTTGTTGACTTCCTTAGTATAAGTTTCAATTTTTTCAAAAGATTCAACAATATGTTCAAGCTCAGCAATTCTTCCCAACAACTTGGGAATCACAAATTTGGATCTTAGATCAATATAATCATCCTTCCAAAGCCAAAAATCGCATGATCTAGCATTCTTAAAAATACAAAATGAATCAGTTTATGGCTCTTGAAACAACAAAATGAATCATTTTACTCTTAAAAAAGATTAACTTACCCCATAGTAAGGACAACCCCAATATCTTCTACCAGGATTTCTTTGGTCTAAGAGGTCAGCAAAGGCAAAACAAATCCATGTTTGCGTCACACCTCTTCCAATTCATGATCTTCCTCTTGCATACAGAGCCTACTCAAACTTTTTCGAGCCATTGTGGCACCTTAGTAAAAATTACAACGAATGAAACAACTAAAATAGATAGAAACAAATCAAAACGAAAAAGAGAGGAATGAATTAAAATGGAAAAGAGATGAATGAATAATAGTGAAAAAGAGTTACCTTTGATTCAAAAGAAGGAATTTTGAGTTATGTTTGAATTCAATTTTGGGTTCAGATTTTTGGGTAAAAAATTAGGGTTCTTCTTCATTAGGGTCGGGTAGGTGGGTTATAAGAAGGGAATGAGAATATACCGTTGGGTTGGGTTTTTTTAATTTATAAATAAATAAAAATGACTTTATTAGCGTGTTGACGCGCTCAACTATGTGGAGCGAAACGCGCCCTGATTTGGTGACGGAAGGGGGAATTAAATATATTTTTATGTACTTTAGGTGTGCAATAGATCGCTCCATTAGTGTGTAAGTGAATTTTGGGTACAAGTTTAGGGAGCAATTTATGCCTTTTGCCTATATGATCCTATAGATGATTTAAAAAATTCTTGTGTTATAGCACATGACTCCCACCAACTGCATATAAGGGTATAGAGTAGTACATAGGATATGAGTCTTATTCTAGGATGTTATATTGAGTTTCAAATACTTAGCATTATTATGAAGAAGCAAAGTATCTTAGAAAAAATAAAGTACAATTGCCCACTTATATCCGCTCATTAGATCCCAATTTTTTCTTATGACTTGATTAATATGGAGCATTAAGATGGTGAACAAAGGGTACAAACAAAGAGAATTGAATAATTATATGCAACGAGAACATGTTAGACTCCTGACCTCTTTAAATTAGAGGTAAATAGAGTGTTGAAAGAGATAGAGCACCAATCTGAGTATCAACATGCCTATAATGGTATAATTCTGAATAGTTTGGGATAATTGTCATGCCTCAAGGCTATCTCCTAGACGTAACACGGGATCTAGGATCACGAGTGACACTTCTGAAGAATTACTCATTTTGTTCATGAAGGCTTGACTGTGTTTGCAAGGTTATATTGATCTGACCTTCACAATCAATTTCGCAATCTTGCTTCATTATTTCGATGTTGAAATCGATTGTGACCTATTGACCACCCAGTCGTAATAATCAAGTATGTTGCTATTTCTAATTTTATGCTTTAGTCCCCGTTTTGCCTCGATTCCACATGATCTTTTCTTTTATCTCCGAAACACTTGTAAAATTGTACATTTTATTATTTTGGAAAATAGGAAGAAAATCACATTAAATATACCCACTCTCAAGTAAATAAGGCAAAAATATCAACTTATCACAATTCATCACACACACAAAAAAACTAATTACAAATAGTGGCAATCCTTGATTGGAAAAATATATGACAGATTTCTAATGACTTTTCCAATCATTATGGGTGAGCTAGTAGTGAAAGAAATTGAGGGGGGAAACTTTTGGTTTGAAGAGTTAAAAATTTCATGTTAGGTTTGGACAAAATCTAAGTAAGATGAAGTATGTGTTAGGGTTTTTTTCTGATTTTCTTACCTTATTTGAAGTTTATTTTTTTCTAAAAGAAAAGGCAAGATATTACCATAAATGTTTTCTTTACTTGGAGGAAAAGACTGGAATCCTATAAATTGAAGATGCATATCCTCATAACATAATACAATAGAATCCACAATGTAGTCATTAAAAGAGTTTTGTTTATGGGAATATTTTCTCCTAAACATATTTATGATTTTCAATATTAGTTTTATAATATGTAGGTCGCTGGACCAAAATATATAATAATATGTCTTCAGTATACTTTTATTTGTCGTCTGATTCGTTAACCATATGATTTGCAATTATAAGCTCCCACATGGCGCCCTAATCACTTTCGAAGTCAACAAATGTTATCGGACCATATGGTTCAATGAAGCAATGGTTGAACAAGATTGAAGACAGGTTCAAGTGGTTTCAAATCAATTTGCAATCAATGTGATGATAATGAAGATTTTTATACTGCTACATCTGGGGGGAAATTTCAAATATATTTTCAACAATATCCCGCTGCTCCTCCTTTAAAACAAAATCAATTTTCAACTCATGCTTACTTTTAGAGCATGGACTCCAACTTTCAAGCCTACAAACTTTAATGCTCGGGATCCACTTTTAACTCATATTGTATCTTTACTTTTGACGCACGAGTTCCACTTTTAACTCGTGCATCTTATTTTTAATATATGAGCTCGACTTTCAACTCATACATATTACTTTTAACGCATGAGCTCTACTTTCAATCAAACTCATAACTTTTAACACAGGACTTCAATTTTTAACTCATATCAATTTCTGAATCATGGTAAGCAACAGAGATACATGAAGATGATGTGAATAGCAATATTATCAAGCATATAAAGAAGGTGGATCAAGTTTTGTCAACAAAATCCAACCAAAACGAGAGATTTGTTTGGATTTTGCCATGATTTTCTTACCTTATTTGAAGTTTATTTTTCCTAAAAGAAAAAACAAGACATTACCAAACGTTTTTACTTATCATGAAAGGAAAATATAAATTGAAGATTCAAATTCTCTTAACATAATACAATAGCATCCACAATGTAGTAGTTAAAAGAGTTTTGTCTATGGGGAGATTTTCTCCTAAACATATTTATGATTTTCAATATTAGTTTTATAATATGTAGGTCGCTGGACCAAAATATATAATAATATGTCTTCAGTATACTTTTATTTGTCGTCTGATTCGTTAACCATATGATTTGCAATTATAAGCTCCCACATGGCGCCCTAATCACTTTCGAAGTCAACAAATGTTATCGGACCATATGGTTCAATGAAGCAATGGTTGAACAAGATTGAAGACAGGTTCAAGTGGTTTCAAATCAATTTGCAATCAATGTGATGATAATGAAGATTTTTATACTGCTACATCTGGGGGGAAATTTCAAATATATTTTCAACAATATCCCGCTGCTCCTCCTTTAAAACAAAATCAATTTTCAACTCATGCTTACTTTTAGAGCATGGACTCCAACTTTCAAGCCTACAAACTTTAATGCTCGGGATCCACTTTTAACTCATATTGTATCTTTACTTTTGACGCACGAGTTCCACTTTTAACTCGTGCATCTTATTTTTAATATATGAGCTCGACTTTCAACTCATACATATTACTTTTAACGCATGAGCTCTACTTTCAATCAAACTCATAACTTTTAACACAGGACTTCAATTTTTAACTCATATCAATTTCTGAATCATGGTAAGCAACAGAGATACATGAAGATGATGTGAATAGCAATATTATCAAGCATATAAAGAAGGTGGATCAAGTTTTGTCAACAAAATCCAACCAAAACGAGAGATTTGTTTGGATTTTGCCATGATTTTCTTACCTTATTTGAAGTTTATTTTTCCTAAAAGAAAAAACAAGACATTACCAAACGTTTTTACTTATCATGAAAGGAAAATATAAATTGAAGATTCAAATTCTCTTAACATAATACAATAGCATCCACAATGTAGTAGTTAAAAGAGTTTTGTCTATGGGGAGATTTTCTCCTAAACATATTTATGTTTTTCAATGTTAGTTTTATAATATGTAAGTTTCTGGACCAACTATATTAATAATATATCTTTGGTATACTTTTATTTGTCGTCTGATTTGTTAATCATACGATTTGCAATTGTAAGCTTCCGCGTGACGCTCTAATCACTTTCGAACCTAAAAGTATGAAACGATCCAATAAAACGTCTCAGTGGAGTTAATTTTTCTTATTGTTAAGACATTAGGGAGTCTATGAGGTCTTTACGAAAGTGAATTAATGTAAGTAGAACTCCTAATATTGAACATGGCATGAAGGGTTAATTGCGAACATCGAGGTTCAAATGTGTGTTGCAAAATGGGCTCTTTTAGGAGATATTCGAGTTTATGTTTCATACAAACCGCTATAACGGTGATATTAATTCCCACTATAGCAAAAGGTCCGACTACAACACCACCACTATAGTGATAGGTTCGAGTATAACATCTGGTATAGGGTACCTTACCCCCTTGTTGACTCGAGTACCATGTCTGGTACATATTAATAGTTGACTCAAGTATCACGCTTTATATAGAGATATCAATATAGTTGACTCGAGTATCACGCTGGTACAAATTACAAACAATTACCTCGTGTACCAAGCCTTGTACATTAACTGTTTGTGTGTGGGTTTCATAAGATAACCAAGTTGGCTTGTTTTAATATTATTATTCATGTTTATAGTGAATATTGATTCAAGGTAAGGATTAGAGTAGGAGCTATGTTATGATTGTGGTCATATTATATGTTGTTTGTTTTACTCAGTTGTGATTGCATGTTCATATTTTGTTAACTGGAGCTAGCTGATGATTCTATCAGTACATTGTAAATTTTATATACTTATATTGCATCTTCTCTTTCCTTGTTGAGTACAACACATATTACATCGGATGTTTCGCGACTTCAATTATGATTATAATATTTCCTGAACTCAAGGGTAAGTTGCTTTTCTCATGTTATTATGGGTTTTCCCCGTCTCTCTTTGATCTTTTTTAACTTAAACAGTTAGACTATGATTGTTTGGGGTTGTATCTCCATTTCTACAGGCTACTTAGATATTTTTGTGTACGAATTTTAATTTCTAGGGGGCTTTTCCTTGATTTTTTTAATACTTCATTTTTTATTTGGAATTGTGGAAGTTGTTTTGGAATTAAAAACTATAGATTGATTCGGTAACATGACCCCCCAACCCCCAGATAAGAACAAATCTGACCAATTTCCACCAAAACTACCAGATCCTTCATCTATTTTATGTCCTCTTCAACCTAATTCCTACAAAGACTCTCTTATGGCAAATGAATTAGTTATTAACGATTTAGTTGATAGTGAAATGGTAGGTGAATTAGAACCTCAGATGGAGTCCGAAGAATTTCAAGATGCTACTAAGTTGTTAGATCTAATCTAACTTACTGACGAAAATAAAGTGAGGATGTATGCTCCTTGGAAATTTTCAGTGATTATTAAGCTGTTGAGAATACACATACAACATCAAATACTGAAATCGAAACTTAAAGCAGTAAGGAAAATCAATTCGGATTTTTCATTAATTGATTTAGGAGCTGACTTTTATATCGCAAAGTTTTCATAAAAGGAGCATCTAAATATGGTTCTAGAAGCAGGACCCTAATTCATTAGCAACCATTTTCTATCCGTTCAAAGATGGGTTCCAAATTTTATTCCAAGCAAGACTACAACTACAAAGACAGTTGTGTGGATTAGACTACCTCAATTACCAACTGAGTTTTATGATAGCATAATTTTGAAGAAAGTTGGCAATCTTATTGAAAGATTATTGAAAATAGATGTTTGCACAAGTGCAACAATTCGTGGGAGATATACTAGATTATGTGTGGAAGTGGAATTAGATAAACCTTTAAAATCGAATTTCAAAATCGGAAACCATATTCAAGGAATATGGTATGAATGAATTGGTCAATTATGCCAAAGTTGTGGTAGAATTAGTCACCAAAAGTCCCAATGCAAGTTTGGTTCCCTTAAATGTTCGATGAAAGTGGAAGCTGTAGAGCCACGGACAACTGCTGAGAAATGGCATACCGTCATTTTTTCCAAGAAAAGACAATAGGGGAGGAAAAACGAGATTAAAGCCATGCCCCACACCTAGGTGTGGGTAGTTCGAATGCCGCCTCAAAAATTACGCTAGGTAAGTCTTATTTCTCTGCATTAGTTAGTTCCAATAAAACTGAGTAAAATAGTCAATTGGATGAGAAAAATGGTTGTTCAAATTCTAGTCATCGTGCTACAACGTCTATCAATTCGATACATTTTAATAAATTTAAAGTTTTAGAAAGTAACGTCAATGATCCCCATGATGTTCAAGCTAAGGATAACCATCGTAGCGGTGTTGACCAAGCTGGAAGCTGCCAATCTCCCATTCATTTAGGCGCTGGTCAAATTCCCTTAGGCAACAGAGTCACAAGTGTTCAAGACGTGTCCAATAACCCTAATCCCATGTCATTTACCCCTATGTTAGTGACTCCCACTGGCAACTCCAATAGTAAGTTAACAGAAGTTGGTACTTCTCAGGTTAATTTGATTAGCTGTAAAAAGAAAGTTACTCCAAATGACACTTGTTCCAGCCAGAATTTGGACAAATTAATTAACCATCCTTTACAGTTGAGACAACACATTAGACAAGTGAACGATAGAAAACATATGCATGAAATGATTTACTTTCACTCTGCAGTCCCTAATACATCAATAAATAGCCCCAATCACATGCATACAAAATCCGAAGCAAAAGATCTGCAGTCATTAGAACAATGCCAGACAAACCTAGTGAAATTTGATCCTTGTTTTATTTTAAATAGTTGTTCTCCCAATAGCCCAAATGCAGAGGCGAAAAATCCACTTACACCCTAAAAGACGTCATATGAATCCAATGGCTCCAAGAGTTTCGACCATGAACAACTCTCCTCTCCCTCAGAATCCAAACCCACCCCCATAGTTTATTCCACCTCAGCCCTCCCTCTCTCTCAACCTCCTCAGTCTTGGATCGAGCAAGGTCTTCAGGGCAAAGCCATCTTCTTCACGATCGATCTAGAGGGCCGGGAGGTACTAATTATCCTCCAAAATCCAAATTTCTTGGCATAGATAATAACGAAGGGTATGCGTTTAGCCATGAACAATTACACATACTAGGTCTGGATGAACAACATCATGAACCCTTTAGCTCCATCCATTGCCCCAACTTTGTTCAACCACATGCAGCAGATGTGGAATCTCCCAACCATTTCAATCCACTACTGACAACTGTGAGGGAGGACCTACCTTTTTTCACTCCAATGGATCAAATAGTGGAGAACCCACTATTCAATCTGTGTGCCTTATGCAAACCACTCTGTGATAACCGTACATACTCCAACAGGAGGCGAAGTGATGGAGGAAGTAATGGAGGAAGCCACACCTCCCTCGTTCACTGAAATAGAAAATCTAGAAGGAGTAGCCCTTATGTTGTTTCCAGAGATGGAAGACAAGAAATATATCTTCAACTGCCCAATGAATCTAAAGAAATGCTCGATAGTCTTTCGCCCACCATTCGCTGCACAGGCAGCCAAAATGGCGGTAGTTCTAAGTCCTACCTTGAGGGCTCAGAAGAGGTAATGAACATCATGGATCTTAATCTCATTAATCACGCAAATACTATAATAATCTGGAATATTTGCAGTGCCCATAATAATCTATTTATGAGGAATCTTAAAGAAATTATTAGGAACTATAATCCTTGTATTCTAGCTCTTCTTGAAACCAGACTACATGAGCATTCTACTTTGAAGAATGAACTGCAGTTCAGTAACATGCTCGAAGTCCCTGCCGTGGGTCTTTCTGGTGGAATTGTCCTTCTTTGTCAGGATAACTTGGTGACTGTTAACCAAGTGAGGAACTCTCATCAAGAATTGCATGCAATGGTCCAGGTAAACCCTAACCATAATTGTTGGCTACTTAGTATTATATATGCTAGCACTAATATTACAAATCGAAATATGTTATGGAATAACCTTAAAGAATTGAGTGATAACTATAAGTGCCCTTGACTAATTAAGGTGACTTCAATGAAATAATGTGCAAAGATGATAAATGGGGTGGTAGACTTATTAATGTTAGTAGGGATAGCAAATTTATTAATTGTATTAATTATTGCAATTTTCTAGATCTAGGTTTTAAGGGCTTTCGATATACTTGGTCTAATCATCGATATAGAAAAGGTTTAATCCTTGAGAGACTAGATCGATATTTTGCTAATAAAGATTGGTTACTTTTTTATGAAAATGTTGGTGTAACTCATCTTCCAAGGACCCATTCTGATCATTCTCCCATTCTACTTAATCTTAACGCAACGCATACTAGTAATAGAAGAAAACTTTTTCGCCTTGAAACTTACTGGTGTGATCATCATGATTTTCAGGATATAGTACTTAATTGCTGGATTAATCAAAATTACTTTCATGCAATACATGAGTTTCAAAAAGTTGTGACAAATTGGAGTAAACACATTTTTGGTGATATTATAAAATAAAAAGGCCCATCTCCTAGCTCGTTTTCAGAAATCAAACAAGTTTCCTACTAGTGTTTTTCTTCAAAATCTAGATATTATGCTTAGGAACGAGTACAACAATACTCTCAAGATTGAAGAAGAACACTGGAAAATGAGGTCCAGAATAAACTGGCATAATGATGGTGATAATAATACGCGATTTTTTCACCTTTCGATGATTAATAGGCGACATCGAAATAGGATCTCTTATTTTGTAGATGATCAGGGCAAATGGATTTGTGATCATGACAGTCTTTTACAATATACTAAGGACTATTTCCAAAAAATTTATACTACGTCCCATAAGGTTTCTTCCTTTAGCATGACGTATAGAATTACTACCTCCTTTAATAATATTGATTTGTCTGGCTTCGATTGTCCTCTACAGGATTCTGAAATTAGCCTTGCCATTAACTCCTTTAAACCTTTCAAAGCTCCTGGACCGGATGGTCTTCATCATTTCTTCTATCAAAAATATTGGAACATTATTGGCTCGTCTGTTAAAACCCTAGTTCATGGGTTTTTCATGAAATCAGAAATTCCTTCGGATATTAATCAAACATATCTTTGCCTTATTCCCAAGATAAAGAATGCTAATAATCTTAGGAATTTTTGACCCATTAGACTATGTAACACAATTTATAAGATTATCTCTAAGATTATGGTGTTTAGGATGAAACCATATCTTCACAAAATCATTAGCCCCTATCAAGCTAGTTTTCTTAAAGGTAGGAGGCCTGCGGATAATGCCATCGTCATTCAAGAAATTATTAACTACTTTAGATATTTCTCAGTAGGAAGTTTTATGCTTAAACTTGACCTAGAAAAGGATTATGACAAGTTAGAACTGCCTATTATCTATAGGGCCCTAATCTATTTCAAATTTCCACCTAACATATCCAAGCTTATCACGTCTTGTGTTACGACATCTTCTATGGCAATACTTGTCAATGGCTCCAAAACAACCTTTTTTAATCCATCTAGAGGCATTCGCCAATGGGACCATCTCTCCCATACCTCTTCATCCTTTGTATGGAGATGTTGTCCAATTATATAAACTATCAAGTTGACATTGGATTGTGGACTCGATTAAGTTAGCCTTTTGTAGCCCTCTTATATCCCATCTATTTTATGCTGATGATCTCACTCGTATGGCCAAGACAAATAATAGATCTATTCAATCCATTGCCCATTGTATTGAGATCTTTTGTCAACTGTCTGGATAAAGTGTTAATAAAGTGAAATCCAAAATCATTCCTTCGTCTAAATGTAGTACTCAGGTCATTTCTCAACTTACTACCACGTTTGGTATTGGTTGCACTAGTAATTTTGGAAAATACCTTGGATTTCCAATTCTTAACAGAAGTCCTAGATCCAGAGATTTCTATTACGTTCTAGATAGGATGAAGCAGAATATAGGTGAGTGGAAAATAATTTTTCTAACTATGGTGTGTAGAACTATATTAGCTAATCCACACTTAACTATATCCCAAATTACCCTATGCAATATTTCCTGCTCCCAAAGGAAATCCTTAACAATAGATAAAATCCAAAGAGATTTCATATGGGGTAACACTCCTCGGAAGAAAATGATCCACTACCTTAATTGGAAAACTATCACTACCCCCAAACAACTTGGAGGTTTAGGGCTTCAAGATGCAGAAACTAAAAATAAAGTCATGTTGTCCAGCCTAACTTGGAGAATGTTTAGCCACACAAAATCACCTTGGGCTCTTTGCATTTACCATAGAAAAATTTTAGATGTACTAGTAGTACAACTTCCTTTATCTGGAAAAATTTTATGCTAGGGTGGAAGTATTGTGAAAAAGGGGTCAGATGGTTACTTGCGACAAGAGAGAGGGCAAATACTTGGTCGTATAATTGGATTCCCCCCGCTGATAATCTTAGATGTTTAATTAAAGGCCCTATTCATATTCATGATCTTGACAAAAAGGTTATTGATATCAGAATCAATAACTAATAAAATTTAAACTCTTGTTCCTTCGAATTTTCTCGATCTATTCTTGAGAAAATTCACTCAGTCCCTTTTTTTAATATCCTTAACACGGACACTCCTATCTGGTCTTTGACTGAGAACGGAAACTTCACCATAAATTTTATATATAAGATCATAAAACTCTTATCTAGCCAGCATTACGCAAAAGACTGTCGGTGGATATGTAAACTTGATACTCTCCTTAAAATTAAATTTCTTATATGGATTTGCTATCATGATAGGATACCCTCATGTTTTTATCTTCATAAGCGTAAAATCATCCCTTCGAGTATGTGGGATCAGTAATAGATTAATTGAAACAACTAGGCATATATTTGTTGAATGCCCAATGGCTTTGACCTTCTGGCGGCAATTAAAGTTTACTCCTTCGAAAATTAGGGATGTAAACAATAGTACCGACTGGCTCCTAAACCTCAAAAATCTTAATCATAAACCTAGTAATCATCTGGTGGATTGGAATGTTCTGTTCCATTTTGCTATTTGGCACCTCTAGCTTACTAGTAGTAACAATATTTTTAATAACTCCTCCAATTGGGCCTCCACTTCTCTAGTCTATGCTCGTACGATTGAGCATAAGGTGTACACTAAATCCGTTTCTAACTACCCCTCCGAAAGGATTTCTATTCAAGTTCACTGGAACCCCCCTCCGCATAACTACTACAAGCTTAATATAGATGGTTTCTCCTCTTTGGAAAAAATTGGAGGCATAGGTGGATTCATTCGTGATGCTACTGACACTTGGAAAGCGGGCTATAGTAAAAAACTTTGTGGATTGACGCTACATTTATGGAAGCCTTCTCCTTGCTCAAAGGGGCTGAAATTGCCTTTCAACATAATCTATTCTCGCTCATTATTGAAACTGACTCCACATAGGTAATTAATTTACTCACACATAACCTTAACTCAATGTTCACCTCTTTAATTTCTCATTGCAGGTACTGGCTGAGGAAACTGCAGAATCCGCTAATCCAGCATAACTTCAGGGAGGCAATAAGGTAGCCCATGTTTTGGCAAACTAGCAAGAACTAGTAATACTAATGATGTGTGTGTAGTTTTTGTAACTCCTACTACTACGGTGCTACAATGTCTAATGGAGGATGTAGCCGGACACAGTACTACTAAACAAGTGTCCTTAGCAATTGTATTAATCTTACAAAGTTTGAAAATTCTAATATCCCCGCTGTAATAACTAACTAGGCTTTTCTATATATAATATATAAAATATCTGTTATTACCAAAAAAAAACTATAGATTTTTTGTTGTTTAATGGATTGTGTGTTAGTAGTTAGCTGGTTTCTTCCATCAAGGGTTAGCGTGAGTGTCACTCACTGCAGATTGGGGCGTGACAAGAATAACCTCTAGGATAGTTAAAGAACTCTCCTATGCATGTAGAGGATTGTGTTGTTTGAAATACATTATTATTGAACCTACTCCTTAAAATACTTTTTGAAGGGTGATGAAAATTATTGAGCTCATTGTAGGAGATATGTGGTCAGGCACTAATGTATATGACTTTTGTATTATGAGACAAGTTGTACTATTTATTAAACACCATCAATCTAAAACTGCAAAACAAAGCGGTTATATCCAAATGTTATTGGGATCTAGAACACAAGTAAGATAAAACGTAGATTAAATGGGTAAACACCTATTACATAAATAACATGAGTTTTAAGCAAATAAGAATCCTTACCGTCACTATCCAATTCATCGGGTCGTGTGGACTGCTACGCTGACACCTAAATAGGAGAATCGTTACACTCATTTTAAAACATGAAATATGGAAGTGAACAATGTGTAAGTTAAACACCCTATTTAAATATCGAAATACTAAAACTTAGTCAAAACTAGGTATTTTTGTAAAGAGATGCATTGGATCCTCTAGTGGAACTAGTCTAAACAAATACAAGAGGTTTTAAGAGAATACAAGATTCAAAATAATAAGACAAAACTCCCATCATATGAAAAGAGAAGTAGAAGTTGTCGGAGATCATCTTTGTCTCTACCTAAAAACATCATTATATTGATCCCGCAAGAAAACTATGTCAAGTGGCATAACAAAAATAATATTAATACAAACAACACGTACTTGTAGGATTCATCGATCAATCAAATCCACCACATAGTTTCATGCAAATAATCAAAGTAACATGAAGCTTGGGATACAATTAGGACCCCGATTTTTCAATCACCGCCCTTAAAATTGAGTAGTATTACCGTAGACTCATATGATATACCTAAGTCACCATACCTAATTATATTGCCAACTCCATAATCTAAGACATTTCGCCTCTTATTAGATGATAACTTAACCCTTCTACCATATAAAGATTTTTCAAATACAAGTCCACTATTAGCTCTGCTAACCGGTCTACTAATCTCCCTCAAATTCTCATGTCAACACCCTAGTCGTTGACAAATTTAGTAAAACCACCAGCAACACTCTTACTAAAACACGTTGACTCTAATCCCCGTTGTCAAATCTTTCTCAAACCACCCAAACTGATAATATTATGCAAGCTAGTGAGTAAGCAAAACTTTATCAACATCTGAGCTTAACGTTCTAGTTATATGAAAAATGAACAATTAATCAATCACAATATTATAAAACAAATAACATACAATTATAACCACACTTAGAAACATAACTTGGACTCTCAGTCTTTACTTGATCCTAACATTCACAAATGACATGATCAATCATTACAATAAGCCATACCCAGTGTTGGAGCAACGTTTTGTTAAGGGTTCTTACTTTTATGATAAGAGGTGCCATATTTTTTTTAACCAAAATGAAATATTAATTATTTTTTAATTTAAAAGGAGAGAGTCACTTAATGATGTCCTCATCTTGTTTTGATTAATAGAATAAAAGACTTATCGTTTTTAACAATAAAAGATACTTTTTCATTATTTTTTTCAATAACAAAAAAGGACCTTTGTGAAGAAAAAAAACTAAACATAGTTGTAGGATGCAAGGTTGAACCCAGGCCTCCAAGGAAAATTTGCACAACCTTATCTATTGAACTATCTCTTTCTTTGGTGTCAAAAGTGTTGAACAATTAGTATATTCAAACATATCAAGATTGTCTCAGTCTTCACTTTGTTCGAATTTCATCCTAAACTAACCTAGCCTAAAATCTTAAACTTGCTACTCTGGATGTTTCGTCGTCCAATTTCTTTTACATCGTACCTAACGATTTGAAGGATCGTTACACAATTGACGGGGGATATATGTGTGTCTACATTTATCTTTTCACCCTTTAAAAATAGATTAAGGAAAACAATCACTTGATTATTTCTCTAACATTTAGGTCTTTTAAATTAACTAAAACTTTCTATATTTAGCATGCGTTTGGCCATGCGATATCATATCACGATATGAAATTAAATTTTGGACATGCAATTTCAGGCTGATTTCATGTCATGAGATAGAATTCCATATCATGATTTGACATTTTTTTAAATACAAAAAGTGATCCACAAATTTATATTTTGTTATAACAACCCTCAGGGACTTTTGGAGCTTGGAAAAATAGATTAAGAATGCTGAAACAACGCATGAAGCATTATGATATTGACATACAAATGAAAGTTGTCATAACTTGTGCAGTGATAAATAATTATTTGCGACAATATCAAAGGACGGAAATATTTAGGATAAATTTTAGGAATCACATAGTTTTAATATGAAAGTACAATCTATCCCTCATTTAGTTTGTAATTACATTAATTCCTTAAAAAGTAACACAAATCAGATACATAATATGTAGCTTGGATACATTAAAGAGTATTTCGGATACATTAAAAACTAGCCCGAATACATTAAAAAATAAATCAGATACATAATATGTAGCTCGGATACATTAAATACTAGCTCGAATACATTAATATGTAGCTCGGATACATTAAATAAATAAAGGATTTTAGAGGTTTTTAGAAATAAAAGGGGATATGGAATAAGGGAAACATAAGACGTGTATTTCAGTAATTTTTTTCAAATATTTATGGTCTATAAGCATGAAAATATAATTACAGATGATATTGACCAGCAAATGGTTCACAATAACAATGTTGGTTCGTCTTCTCGGTCACATGATCGAGAAATGCAAATTCAACGTGATGAGATTGTTCGTATTATGTGGGAGGATCATATTAAAGATTAGTTTATTACAATTTCTGTTCAATATTTTTTTATTGAATTACAGTTTGATGAAACAGTTAGTTGAGTGGGAACAAATAACTTTATAATAATAATTTATTATGCGATTTATAAATTTTTATTTATTTGGCAAGATTGAATAAACAACTTGGACTATTTTAATAGTTTTACAACTTATGTATCCAAATAAAATTTCAATTTCATCTATTAATTCTATATTATGATACCATATATCGCATGATCAAACGGACCCTTAAACTATTACATTGGAATTAGGAGATCCTAAAATCAAAGACATTAAAGTTAATTAAAATATTGTTTTCTACTAAACGTCAAAGTCCTAATATTTAGAACCAAATAAGACCCAAAAAGACATTAAAGTTAATTAAAATATTATTTTCTACTAAACATCAAAGTCCTAATATTTAGAACCAAATAAGACCCAAAAAGTATTCAGTTAATTTTTGGGAGAATGCATGATTATCCCTTTCAACTATTAACGAAATTCTAGCTAGATATTTTAACTATATATGGGTCCTATTTATTCTGAATCATTTTAAAGTGTAATAAATACACGCTAAAATTTGCATAATCACTCACATGAAGGGAGGTGTTTTACACTCCCTCCACATTATCCTTGAGTAAATATCTCAAAAGTCACTCAACTATGTGAAATTATTTGAGAAAATCACTCAACTTAATTTTGTATCCATAAAGTCATTCAATTTATAGATTCTCTTTTATAAAGTAACTCAAGGTAAAGTAATTTTTCAACAAAATCATTATAACCAAAAGATAAAAGAGATAATTGCACAAATCATCTTCAAGTTTAGTTTTAAATATTTACTTTCATTGTAGTTTATAATATTATGTTTATCTCTTATTTATTTATTTATAAATAATGGTCTTAACTTAATTAATAGGGATATATTAATATCATTAATTTTATTTTTGATATTTTTACATTTTAAAAATTAAAATTATGTAACGGAAACTTGTCAACGTTTTTTGATTAGCCTATAAACAGTAGTCTTACAAAATATTTTTCCTTTAAATTAATAATTTCTTTTATCATTATTTTATAAAAGAAGATTCAAAAGGAGTATTTTTGTAAATAGTTTTACCTTTGTAATTCTAATGCATTTTCTATTTTCCATTCTTATTAAACGATTTTATCGATATTAATGATGATGATGATTCTTTCTTTTATTTTTTATTTCTCCATATAATATTTTAAAATAAATTTACGATCACAAAAAGTGATTAAATAATGGGCAAGATTGATGTTTGAATATAAAACATAAGCTAAAATCAATGGATTCTAATATTAGTAGAGAATACCTTTTCTTATCAAAGTTTAGAAATTATTTGTTGAAAGTTTATTCACTTAATTATGGTTAAGTTATATGTTTCTTATCTAGATGTGTAGTTGACTAGAAAAAAAAGAATAATGGAGGGAAGTCAAATCCGTATTTTTATATTCATAACAATTGGGTTAAGAAAATAATTATTAATAAAAAAAAAAAGGTAAGGATAATATTATAAACTAAGATAAAAGTAAGTATTACAAAACTAAACTTGTAGGGTGATTTATGCAATTATCTCTTTTCTTTTTTGGATATAATGATTTTCTAAAAAAATAGTTTAACTTGAATGACTTTATAAAAGAAAATTTGTAAGTTTAGTGACTTTATTGATACAAAATCAAATTGAGTGACTTTCTCAAATAATTTCACATAGTTAAGTGACCTTTTGAGATATTTACTCCATTATCCTTCCGTTAGCGTCACATCAATATATTTTCAAATATAAGAAAAAAAATTCATGTCATTTAATTCCCTTGCCTTAATTACAATCACTACACCCAACATAACCACTAAACCCACTATTTCCACCATTAAAGCATATAGTAATCACCATGAAAATTGTAACCACCTGCAAAACATTAAAAAATATTCACCGACAATTTAAGTTTGTTGTGAAAAAATCAATCGTATTTCTAAAAGTTAAAAAAAATGACTTTATTTATCAATAAAAACAAGAAATTTAATTAAAAGGATATCTAACTTAAGTTTTAGTGTTAACTAATTATGTGTACTAATTAACTGTGACAATGTCCAATTGAAATGGACAACTGTTCAAATTAATTTTAATATTTTTTTCGTCTCTCACAGGCCTCCAAGAGAGTGACCACACTCTTTGTGCCACCTTAGAGACAAAGAGTATCTTTATTACACTTTAAAATAATTCAGTGGATAATATGACTCATGCAAAGTTAAGATATATCGCTGAAATTTCCATCATAGTTGAAGAGAATACTTATTCATTCTCCCTTAATTTTTTCACCATGAATTTTTTTTTCATAACATTTGAACTCCTAATATTGAGGACTTTCAAATTAATTAAATTCTACTTATTTGAATCACCTTTAATTTTTCTAATATTTTAAAATAAATTTAGATTTTAAATCAACTTATATAAATCATTTATTCATTAAACTAATTAATTTCATCAAAAATTTTCTAACTCACAACAAAAGTGTACAAAAAAATAATAATTAAAGAGTTCTAAATTCATTTGTAGGAATAATTACCTTGAGATGCTTTTCTTCGTTTAATTATACAACCCACGAAAGAGAAGAAAATAGAGAAACACAACATACTTTAAATTGTTTCAGTTAATCGCCTAATTTAAATTGAAATATAAGCTAATTATTTTTAAAATTAGAATTTGCACTTTCTGTAAGCTTCACATTATTATAAGTTAGTTAAATATTCTTTAAGTCATGCATCATACTAAAACTAGACACAAAGAGCCTGCTTGTTACTTCATTTATCTTAATTTATTTGAGTGATTTATATTTTATAGTACCCTTAATATAATTTTCAATTAATATGTTACTTCTTCTATTTCAATTTATGTGGCACATGAGAAATTTCAAGAGCTAATCACATTTTAATATATTTTTAAAAATATTTTAAATTTTTAATTATTGTAATTTATATTACTCTTCACGTAATTTTTAAATAAGATATGTTAGTCCCTCAATTCTAATTATGTAGTATGGCTGAAATCTCGAGAGTTAATCGAAATTTTAATATTATAAGTTGGGTTTACCTACTTTTATAAATACATAACAGGTTAAAAAAATAAGATAAATAAATTAAAACAAATAAAAGATTAAATGTAAATGTCAATTGACTGGTCGATTCCAAGCTCCTGAACATTCTCACTGTTAATATAGAGTAATATTACTACTTCTAAATAAATATATCTTAGTAATTATCGTTAAGCTACACAAACAAATCACATACACTAGACTAAAGGTGTTCATGATTCGATTCAAATCGGTCATTGGTTAAAACTAAAATCAAATCAATTTATTGGAATTTTAAATTTCTAAAATCAAATCAAATGAAAAAAATTAATCATTGGTTATTTATTTATTTTTTATTTTTGGAATTGAAAGTAATAATTTTTTTGAAGACATGTGTATCTCGATAGACGCAGATACCTAGTACATGAACAATTCACATGAAAGTTATTGTGAATTTAATTAAGCAATACTAGAGTTATTATTACACAGACAAAGTGATTCAATTCAGAGAAAGTGTGACTATCTTATGTGAGGTGAGGTAGGTAAAGACTAAATTAAAAGATTTTGATGGACGCGGACTTAGGGTTGTAATAAGAGCAACTTACATAAATGACTACATTTATAGGGTTATTAAAGTTCAATAGCTATAAGTATATTATTTACTAAAAATGACTACACTTTATATGAATATCTAACTGTACTTGCATGTTTTTTTCAATTATACAGTAATACAATGAGAATTATAGTGAATTAAATAAGATTCCTTTTAATTATATGCTAAAATTCTCAACTTTCCATTATTACATTAACAACTACTCCCTCCGTCCATGTTAACTGTCATAGTTTTCTTTTATAGAGTCAAACTATAAGCACTTTGATCAACATTTTATGATGTATATTTTCATCATATTGATATGCAAAAAAATGCAATTTATAGTACTTTTCATATAGTTTTTGAATATCTATTTTTTTTAAAAATATATTAAATTAACGTAATCTTAATTAACTTTAAAAATTAGTCAAATTGACTTTCGAAAAGCGCAACATGACAAACAAAAGTGGATAGATGGAGTAATGATTACATAGTCAATGTGTATACTTTCGAATTTCAAAACTTTTAAAAAAATTGGATACATTGTATACAAATTTTCATTGTCACTATTGTTCTTGTTCAAACGTAAAGGTATTTCACTTACATTTCTTTAGTTAAATTGATTTATTGTAATTGTGAATGGATCTTTTTTGTTTCAATTTTAAATACACGATAAACACAATTGTATCTCGAAGATTGCTCAATACATAATTGTGTTGATATATCAATAGAATTGGACAATCTAGAAAAAAATGACAATGAACTATACTACAATATGATTATTCAAATGTATATGTATTTTCACTCTATGCAAAAAGAAAAAAAATAGATGTGTTGTATACGTATACATTCAAATCTATATAATGTATTAATGTGTCCAAATGCACTTATATTTCTAATTGAACAATTCATGAAAAAATAACAAGTATTCAAATGTATATGTATTCCTCTGTATTCAACATTCAAATACAATTATATGTGTGTAATCAAGAGAATAAAATGTATTCATGTATTTGATTACCTAGTCAATGCATATACTTTTGGATTTCAATTAGTTTTAAAAAAAGTGGATATATCGTACACAAATTTTCATTGTCTATGTTGTTATTGTTCAAGGATAGAGGTATTTCACATAAATTTCTTTAGTTAAATTCGTTTATTGTATTTGTGTATGAATTTTTTTGTTTCGATTTTAAATACGCGAACTTCATGACAAGCATAACTATCCCTAAGATTGCTCGATACAATTGTATTAATATATCAATACAATTCGACAATCTAGAAAAAAAATGTCAATGAACTATACTACAATATAATTATCCAGATGTATATGTATTTCACTCTATAAAAAAAATAGATGTGTTGTATACATATACATTCAAATTTATGTAATGTATTTATGTATCCAAATGCACTTGTATTTTCAATTCGACAATTCATAAAAAATAACAAGTATTCAAATGTATATGTATTTCATTGTGTTCAACATTCAAATACAATTATACATGTGTATCAAGAGAATGAAATGTATTAATGTATAATATCATTAATATCAAAGTAAATTTTAACATAATTAAATTATGTATTTGAATGTCGGTGAAAATAAATTCTTCAAACAAAATCATACGGAAAACGAGAAACATATACATGTACAAATATAAACTTCATATAAACGAGAAAAAAATGTAATTACAAAATACCCAACGAAGATGGATTACAAAATCGTTCATATAATAATGTAAATGATCTTGAATTAGAAGAAAATTGGAGGAAAAATAATAAAAAGAGACATTAATACATTTATATTGAAAGAGAAAAATATTGAATAAGGTAAGTATGGGGAACATAGCCCCATAAAACTTGCATATTGCATTTATGGTGTATAGTGATATCTTTCCTATTTAGTAATAATTATTTAAATACATATAATTTATTTATTTATTTTGACAATTCATGGTTAATTAAGTTTGTTAATTAATATGTAAGTATATCCATATAGATTAAAAAAAATTGTAGCTATATACATTAAATAAAAATTGATTTTTGCTATATTTTGTATTTTTTCCTATAAAGGGGCTAAAATTTAAATGTTGGGCTTAAAAAAATCATAAAATTAACCACTTAAGTTAACTGAAACATAAAAAATATGTATATTTTATTATATATATATATTTAATTTATCAGTTTGCTTTTCTAAAGTAAAAGAAAAACAAAACCAAATAGTATCGATTTTCAAAATTTAAAACCAAATCAAATATCAATTTTTTAATCGATTTGGTTCAAATTTCAGTTCGGTTTGGTATTTTAACCATAACCATGAACAACCCTTTACTAAACTAGTTACAAAATAGTGACTAAAAGTACTATGATAAGGGGTGTTCATGGATTGATTTGGATCAGTTGTTGGTCAAAATTAAAATCAAATAATTTTATCAATTTTTTAAAGTTATTAAAATCAAACCAAATCAAACTAAATATAATGTATATTCATTGGTTTTGGTCTGGTTATTTGGTTATCACTATACACACAAAAAAAATTAAAAAACAATTCAAGGAAAACAAAGACAAGAGTTCATTTAGAGAGAAAAATAGTTAGAACAATTGACATTACAAAACTTTTGATAACTAAATTTATTGTGAAAAAAAGCTTCAAAGCTCACCACTTTAGCCTAGGCAAGGAATTTAAGTGTCATTACTAGTCCCACCAAAAACGTCATAGACATTTAAATACATGAAATCAATAAGATAAACACTCTTATCTTGGGGTGTTTTGTTTCATAAATAAATTATAAATATATTTTGATAAAAACAAATATAAGATATTTAAAATTGTTCACAAAAAATTATATATATATATATATATATATATATATATATATATATATATATATATATATGTTAAGCTATATCTTCGAATTTGTTTTGAACAAAATCAAAATAAAATCAAATATTATCAATTCTAAAAATGTAAAGCCAAACCAAATCCAAATAAAATCAGTTGATTAAATCGATTTGATTTGATTATTTTATTTGGATTAATTTTTATTCAAACAGTGAACACTCCTAGCTATGGTGATTGGTTAAAGTGGTGTGATTGCTAACTATGGTGATTAGCTATAATGGTGTTTCGATAGAAGATGATGACTTATGAGTGGTGGTTGATGATATTTGAAATGGTGGTTAACAACGAAAATGAATGTAACAGTTGTGAAGTGTCATTTATATAGAAATACTTAAATTTATATGTTAATAAATTATTAAAATTTTATTAACTTTGATTATTGAAAAGACTTCAAATACATCTTGAAGTTGATGGATACACTTCAATTAGTCGAACGACGTGTTATCACGATCCAAATCATCGACATGTGTGGGTACCTATTTTAACTTCAAGGTAGGATAATCCTCAATTCCAAATTTTTATTCAACATGCAAAAAATATATAAAACATACTCTAACATCCGATACATATATGAAAACACCTTTAATTGATTTAAAACCTTTCAGATATTTACAAGATAATCAACTAATATCCTCCTGGAAAACTAGTCTAAATAGGTACAAGAGTGACTAAGAAGATACAATGACAAAGGAAATAAGACAACTCCACCATAATGAAGGTCGATAAGAAGCAATAGAAGATCATCGCCATCTTCATGGAACACCACAAAATCCTGTAATCGGACTTTGTCAAGTGGCATAACAAGAGTAATATCAGTACAAATAATGTGTACTAGTAGGCATTATCGGTCGATCTGAATCTATTATATATATATATATATATATATATATATATATATATATATATATGCATACATATATAGTAATTTAGAGGAAACATGTAATGATAGATTACCACCCCACTCTATCCACATTCTTTTAACATCTCATGTATAATACCCATAAATTAGTACACCTTGATCTCATTTTCCTATCTCATTCCATTACCATCTTTACATTAAAACATTCAATCCTTTTTACACTCTAAGGCTTCATATACCTACCTATTAGATCATAACATAACCCCTTTATCACCTATAGATTTCTCAAATACGCACTATTACCAATTCCGTTAATCATTCTATTGATCTTCCTTAAGTTCTCATGCCATACCCTAAGTCTTGACCCATTCCGGTAAACCACACGCAAGACCCTCGCTACACTACCTTGACTCAAATCTCTTTTTTCAGATATTTTCTGAACATTAAACAATCATAACTAGTCTTCGTATTTAACCCATACATCAAACCCCCAATCTTGAGCCAATTGGACTCTCAATTCTTATCCTAAGTAGGGTTGTATCACTACACACGATTACAATCAAATAACTTACAAGACGATAATACAAACTAACACATAATACAACAATCACGAATACATATACTCTAGTTACAATATTATGAATCAATCAATACCTGGATACATGTCCCACATGATCACATCTATAAATATCTAGTCCTATAATAGAACCACAATACATATATATATGGTCTTCTTTCGGAGTTCACATAAAAATTGTTAGTGCACCAATGCGATATTCGAGCCAACCAGTATTAGTAAACATATCAGGCATGATATATGAGCCAACCGTTAATATTCTTGTAACGATGTGGTAATTAAGCCAACCATCAATCATAAACCATCATGCATAACCACTCTCACAATGAACAATAACACTTGAAACCACAAGTAACATTAACAGAATTATAACATGAGATTATCAACATGATTACGTTTCATATTTTTTCCTATGTTTTTCTTGATACACATCGCACAAATGATACTATAAAGGAGTAAACATCCATACATACATAAATTGAAAAATATGCAACCATTACCTACCGACTAGGTCACCTCTATCCAATTTCTGATCATTCTAAACTTGCCCACAATTCTCTACTCAGGCAATACCCAGTCATACCATAGAACAATCAGTCACTATTAGCTAACAATCACTACTAACCAACTATTTTAACCACAAGTTTAACCGTACAGACTTTGTGCCCGAAGGCCTATACATGCAGTTTATGAAAATCTACAAGATATAATGCAGTGTAACCGGGTTTCGCTACTCAATTAAAGAAAATTTAGTTTACTTAGGTGCCAAACATCAACTAATGGACCTTGGCTATGAACTTCCGACTCCATGAAAGCAAACCGTGATGAATGTGCATCAGAATTTCTTCGATTTCACCTCCCTTGGGTAGTAATCTCTCCCCCTTGCTCTCATGGGTGTCTTTAAAGGGTTTTTGGAGCAACTCTCATCTATTTTTTCCATTCAAAAGTTGGAGGAAAATAGAAAAAGTCATATTTACTAGGGTTTGAATTTATGTTAACCCACTATAGGGTCCATACAGGCGTTATAGTGGCGCCTCCATAGGTGAAAACTTTCCGCTATGGCGGGCTGACGCCAACCCAACCATTCCAAATAAGTCAATTCATTGTATGGTCAAAATTTTAAAATTTGACACCATATTACTAGAATTTTGAGATTTTGCACGAGATATTCTTTAGTAAACACTTATTTATCCCCCTAATTCTAATTTAAAATGGTCTTAGTATCTCCCTATATAATGACGTGACGACAAAAGTGTGTTCAACTTCTTAAAAAAGTCTAAGAGACATAAAAGCTGATTAAATTGTACAAGTGTTGCTCTTCAATCTGAGGTTATTTAATTAATTATACTTATACATTTAAAAGTTATTTTCTTCTCACTTTCTTCTTTTACTCTCTCTCTCACTCACTCTCGCTCTTATTTTCCCTTTTTGTTGTTTCTCTTCTCTATGTTTTATCAAATCCGTCATATTTGCGCCATCCACAATCTCTATTTTCAGGTCGGAAAGCCATAAAACTAGCAAATTCCAATTTATTTATACTAACTTTTATTTATTTTTTTGTTCTGTTTATCTTCTTTTTTTAATCTTCATCAGATCCAATAAACTTTCAACACGATCTTCAGTTTTTCTAGCTGAGAATCTAACCGTCCAGAAAGGTAATCAATTCTTACTAATTTTGTCTATGAACTACTCCTATAAGATTCATTAATACTGATTTAAGAACAAACAACTTAAAATTTGTTACAACATTTAATTTCTATTACATTTTGATTTTTTTTATTGATAATCTCTATACAGAAATTTAAAATTGTAATTCATTAGCAATAAAGTATCGAATGACATAAAAATAATGTTAATCATGTCCTTTTATACTGCTATTTTAGATATGTAGATCTGTAATAATTTTTTTAGTTTATATCTTTTAAATAGAAGTTATATGAAATCATTTATATGAAAAATTTATTTGTCTTTCATTGTGAGAATTGTGTGACTTGTCTAGTGTAGGATAAGTTTTGGTATTTTCTTCACTTTTGGTAGAAAAGTAGAGAATGTTCGGCTTATATTAAAGAGAAAATACTATAAAAATAGAAAAGGAGGAGAAAAGAAAAAACATAGTGACATTAGGAGGGATGATATTAAAAAGGAGAGGAAAACATATTAATAAAAAGTGCAAATGACATGTGTATCCTATCATTTTGGGGAGATATTAATACCATTTTAAGTAGTCATTTGTTAGGGTTTATAAGAATAGTGTTGAATAAGGTGTAGTAATAGTAATGTTGAAATTAATAATGCAAAATTGTTTATGTTGAGATTAGTTATATTGACGTTAAATTTTTATGTGATATGTGGTTTGATATATTAAGATAACACTAAAATTATCAAATGAGGAATTTTAGTGAAATTCCACAAATAAGGTTTAGAAAGGATAGTATATACGCAGACCTTGCCTTTATCTTAGGAGGTAAAAAAATTATTTCGATATAAGGAAAGAAACCATAACAAAATACAAAAGATAAACATTTTTAAAGAGGAACAATAACTACAACATATTAATATTTTAATCAAAATAAATGAAATAACAAATAATAAGAGAAACTAAAGTACAAGAACACAAATAGTAACAAAAATCTAAGAACAAACAATCGCAAGAATAGTACCATGACTACTAGTATGCAACAATAAGTCAGACAATTATCAATTACTTACTAGCATGCTATTCTGTTTTGTGACTTCGTAGCCTCCTACCTTGATTCATGTCCTCGATAAGCTAAAACTACGACATGTACCGTCATTCACTTATCTCCGGTATTTCTTTAGATTACCTCTACCTATTTTAAAATCATCCATAGTCAATCTTCCACACCTCCATACAAGGGCATCCGTGCATCTCCTCTTCACATGTTTAAACTATCTCGATCCCACTTTTTGCATCTTATCCTCCACCAAGACCACTTTCACATTGTCCTAAATATCTTCATTTCTAATTATATCTCCCTAGTAACCTTACACAGTCATATGTACATCCTTATTTCTGCAAATTTCATCATCCATTGGAGTTCTTAACTGGACAACACTCTGCTACATACAACATAAATGTCTAACCACCACTATGCATAATCCATCTTTATGTTTTATTGACACCTTCTAGTCACACAGACTATGAAAACGAGCATCCATATCACCCTCTGGTCTTGATTAACTTGAATCCTTTAGACTCCAACGTCTGTCTCTATCAAGTTTAACATTAAATCCGTCGTAAGTCTCATTAATTAGAACATGTTATCTTCAAATAACATACACTATGATATCTCATTTTGATCCCCAATGTAACCCTATCACAATTGGAAGTGCTTTGAGTCTTCCCCCATTATCTTTACTTGAGTCTAGAGTCCATCATACAAGTCCATAACTGTCGTAGTGTATTTTACATGTACACCTTTAGCCTCCATATATCTCCATATAACCTCTCGTGGAACATTGTCATATGTCTTTTTAGGTTGATGAACACCATACTATTCCATCAGTCTCCTAAAAAAATAAATAATTTATGAAGTGAATATAAGCTCACTCTGAAAATTAGACACGTGATTCTGTATCCATATCTTTACCATCTTCTCCCAAATTCTATAGTATGGTTCAATAACTTAATCCCCTATACTTGTTGCAATTCTAAATGTCACTCTTGTTTTTGTATACCTAAATTATTGTACTCCACTTTCATTTTTGGAATATTTTGAGCGTCTTTATAATAACATTAACAACCCGGTCAACAACTCCAAACCTGCCTACTTGTGCTCTTACAAAATTTCACTAAAATCTCGTTCGGCCCGATTGCCCTTTTCCCGCACATCCTACGGACAATACACCTATAATACCTAAAATATGACATCTCTCAAAGTGCTCCAAATCTTCTAATACAATGTCTCTTGTCTCCCTAATCATTCAAGAGTTTATGAGAGTATTAATAACATGTATTGCATAATTTCTAAAATATTATTTATTTATAATAATACTCTTCACATTCTTTAACTCTGTACACTTTCTAGGACAATTGTATCTTTAATCATCTTTATGCTTGTACTAAAAATTCCTACATTGCTAATACAATAACTTGTCATATGTTAGTTATCCATATGATAATACCAAGTATGATGTATAAGTAATACTTGTATTAGTTCTACATAAGTTGCAAAATTATATCAAACAAGAAACTCATAATATCAAAACTAATACCTACATCATTTTCTCTTTTAATTGGAATGTCTATTCAACTTATTTGGACGGACTTTAAAATTATCCTTAATTATTCATATCTACTCAAATCATCATTAAGTGGTTATGACTTTTTTAATTTTTATATAATACACAAATCAATCAATCAATAAATAGATTTTCTAACTAAAATTATGATATTAATCAAGTCCAAATTATTTTTTGTTTGATTAGCATTTTGTTTCGTTTCAATAAAACATAATATAATATTTGTTATTGATAAAATATATTTTTCATTGAAATATTTTGCTTTATTACATGGTATTAGTAGATTCTGGACACTTTGCTGGATTTTGAACTCACAGAGTGGTTTGACCAATTTGATTTTATTTTCCCCACATTGTGAAATTTCATTACTTGGTCAGAAAATAATTTTGGAGTGAAAAATAAAAATAAATAAATAGTGTAATTAAGACGGAAAAATTAGAGAAATGGACCTAAAAAGGAAATAAAATATAAAAGAAAAACAAAGGCTTTCTTTCTTTCTCTATACCCTGTGGTATCAAACAATAGAAGAACATCATATTGAGAATCAATTCGATCGCTCGTTCCCTGGGGTTGTCAACACATTTGATTCTTCGAAAATCCATTTTGGGGTATTTAAAAATTAATTTTTAAGTGTTTTTATGGTCCAATTTTTGACAAACAACTAGGAATATACCTAGATGATCAAGAAGTTCAATGGTAGTTATTGATTTTGAAGGTTGGATAGATAACTGTGCAATTCATTTCTGGGTTTTTCTGGGTTTTGTGAGTAGTTTGATGGGTCGAAGTTGGATTTTTGAATTGTGAGTGATATGTTGGATTTTAGGATAGGTGGTAAAAGGGGGGCTAGGGTTAGGGTTTTGTGTTGAAAGGTTTGAAATTTGGGGTTAGGTTCTATTTATGAGTTGGGGAAATAGTAGGGTTCAGATGATGGAAGAACATGACCTTGAAGAAGGGGAAGCATGTTATTACAACAAGGATGATGATGATACAAGCTTTGACCCTGATATAGCACTCTCTTACATTGTAAGAGTTCTTTCTGTTTCTCCTATTTGTTGAATTATTTTCAAAATCTAATAATACTTTTGTCTCCTCAAAACCCTCATGTTTTTGAGAATCAGTTCATGAAATGCTTGATGAAGTTGGATTTTTTTTTTTATATAGTTAAAATCTGGTTTCATTGTCATTGCTCTGGGTTAAAGATTAGGCTTTTACTAATTCAAATTGATTATAGATGGTTCCATGATTCTGTAAAGAATGAGGCAAATAATTATGGTTGCCTTAAAGAGAAGAACTTTTTTGGTTTGGGAATAGAACTGGAGAAAATGAATATCATTGGAACACTGCTAGAAATGTTGCTTTCAAGTTATACTTGCTGAAGCTTTGGACTATTTCTGCTTAGTGAAGTGTGTAAATAAGAAAAGAAAAAGAACAAGAGATTCTCTTTCAGACTGCCTCTCCCCCCTACACTGCAATAATAATGAGGTTGAAGTGTATGTTTACATTATTGCCATTGATTTTACAAAACAATGATAGTACAACTGTTTGTTTTCTATGTGAAGGATGAGAAACTTCAAAGTGTCCTGGGTCATTTTCAGAAAGATTTTGAAGGAGGTGTCTCTGCCGAGAATTTGGGTAAGTAGGCTGGTGACAAGTCCTATTGATCATATATAACAGTTGTAAATCTCGAGAATAGCTGATTAAATTTCTTTTACTTTTTTTAGGGGCAAAATTTGGTGGTTATGGTTCGTTTTTACCGACTTATCAACGCTCCCCTTCAATTCTACCTCAGCCAAGAACTCCACAGATATCTCAAAATCAAGGCACATCAAATCGCCCAGCCATTTCGCCTCCGAGGTCTGTTAAAAGTTTGCTTTGTTGAATAACATTTTGTCCATCCCTTTTATCAACCTGGGAAAATTTTAGCTTAACTTATGTTTGGTGGTTGCATTTCTGTCCAGGGAGCTCCTCAGAACCCAACGTCTGTGTCTGGTCTTCCTTCGACTAGGAAGAACGGTACATCTGCTTCCCGTGTTGGTCATACCATGCATGATTCAAGGGTTCCTTGTGGGGGTGATTCCACAAGACAAGATTCATCTGCTCAAGAATCTAATAAGTTCCCTGCAAAACATGAAGTTTCTATGATTAAGTCACTTAATCCAACCGATCAGAGAACACTCAAACTTCGGATTAGAGTTGGTTCTGATAAGACAGCTCAGAAGAGTACTGCTTTGCACACTAGTCTTGGACTTATCTCTCCCTCTTCATCGATGGAAAATAGTCCTACCGAGAGTGGTGAGATGTTGGCCAAGGTTCAAGAAAGTCACAGTGATTCTCCAGCCAACATCCTTCAGGTAGGCTTTCTGTTACATAAAAATCCCTCTTTTTTTCACACAGCAAAAAAAAAGGAGTACAGTATCTGGTGCTATTTTAATTTTTGTTTCCCCCCTTTGTAACAGACTATGACTTCTTTCCCAGTTGCTGGAAATGTGCTGCTTTCACCTCTCGATGAGAAGTTTTTGACTTTGTCAAGAAATGAAAAACTTTTCGCAGAGAATGAGCATGTGGCTGCTGCAAAGGATACTAACCCTCAATCTGTCATGTCTGCCAATAGTTCAACTTCCAGGCTGGAAGATGGGATGTCTTGATCAGAAAGAAAAGTAAATCAGTTGGTTTAAGTGAATATGTTGAGGAACTGAATTCAGAGTCAGAAATGATACGATGTCCTTGTTAAAGAAAAACTCGGGAATTGAGAGCTTGAAAAACAGGCATTGCTTTTCAAATGACCTTAATCAGAGAGTCGTAGATGATTTAGTATGTGATACTCATGAATCAGTGAAAGGTGCTGGTGGTGCACCTGAAGCTATAAAAGCCTCAGAGAAGGAAGTTCCTCTGAAGAAAAGGGAGATCAATAGACTTAAAGATCAACTGTTTGGTAGTGATTTGGATAAGGATGACTCGTTAGAATCATTATCTGACCTAAGCGGTGACAAATATGATCACCAGGATGTAAGAAGTAGATCGGTGGAACTCCAGTTAGAAAGCTTTCAGAAAAATGCTTCTTTTGATATCAAGGAAGGTGGCATGAGCAAATACAGCAGATCTGTTCCTTCATTTAGAGCAGATTCTGATATATCTGAGAGTGAGAGGGATTCTAGTGGGGCTGTCTCTCTGAGAAAGAAAGCTGTTATGCAAGCTGCAAGCCATAAACTTGACCAACCAAGGATACCTCGCACTGAGAAGCAATCATCTGAAGGCAAAAAGAAATTAACAGAACATCAACCTGGTTTGAAGCCTGCTGCAGATGTGGAGGTAAGAGGGGTTTCTACTACCCTCAAGAACAAGAAGAGTTCTTTGAAGGATGTACGGGTGGCTCATGTATTTGATGCACAGTTGAAAAAACCCACAAATCAACTGGGTAGACCTCCAGGTGATAAGTTGAAGAAATCTAAACTAGAGGCACGTAAAGGACGGCAATCTTCTTCTAAATCAAGACAGGTCCCATGCAAAAAAGCTGATAGTCATGTGGCATGTGCGACCCCTATGAAGGATCCTTCAGCCATGGGCATACAGGGTGTGAAAGAGCTGACCTCTGGAGCTGAGCCACCAGTTGCTCCTGTCTTTATTGAAGAAGATTGGGTTGCCTGTGATAAATGTGAGAGGTGGCGTCTTCTTCCATATGGTACAAAACCTGAGCAACTGCCTGAGAAGTGGATGTGCAGTATGTTATACTGGCTGTAAGTTTTCTGCAGTTTTCGGATCTTAGTCTCTTTTGTGTTCTATTCAAAATCTTAGCTCTCTTTTATTAGTGTGTATGTATGCTCCAATACTCTGCCTAGTTATGCAACGCTGTAAATAGATTCTGTATTGCTATAATTTGGTGATAACAAATCAAAATTAACTTTTGTAGGCCTGGAATGAACCGTTGTGACATTAGTGAGGAGGAGACTACAAGAGCTCTGCATGCCTTGTACCAAATGCCCCTGCCTGATAACCTAAATAGCCTTCAAAATCATGCTGGTAGAAGTGAGGCAGGAGTAGTTTCAGCTGATATGCATGGTCTCGGTGGTAGCAGTCAGAACGCGGGTTTCGATTACATGGCTAATGGAGGAAAGAAGAAACATAAATTAAGAGAAACACCAAACACAAGCAGCAATCATGGTCCAATTTTGACCACAAACTCAAACTTGCAATCTGAGCTGGTCAAAAACAGAAGTTTTAAGAATGTGAACCAACCTGTTGCTGAATCAAACTCAAGTAGCAAATCCAATGCACAGATTCCAGTTAAGTCGTCTGATGTCCTTGGCAAACAATTGAGCAAACTGACGGAGCGCATGGCTAATGGTATACACTTTATCTTAAGGCTAGCATTTCATTCCTGCCTGTCATACCTCTGTATATATTTTTAACTTGCTTCCAATTATAACATATCAGGTGATGAAAAGAAAAAAAAGAAATCCAAGAGGGAGTCCGATCAATATGATCGCAGGGATTTGAAAAAGTTAAAAATCAAAAGTGACCAAGCTTTTGTGGCAACTAGGGAAGTTGTGACAGGTACCCAGGACTACCATGAACGTGGCAGTTTGAAGGATACAAAGCCTGGATTGACAGGAAGGGTACACATATTGGAAAAGAAGCATGGCAACCGAGTCCAGGATTCAAGGAATAGTGACTCGATTGACATAAAAACTAATATCGGAAGAGAAATTTCTATAAAGAAAAGAAAATTGAGGGATCAAGACTATTTAATGGATTCGCAAAGTAAAGGTAATCTCTTGGGTGACAGCGATGGCAATGCTATTGTGGGGGAGGCTAGTGGTGAGAGTGGTTTCAGAAAACAGAAGAAACCCAAGGTGTTTCATTCTGAAAAAAAGGAGCCCAGTACAAGCAAGGGTGAGGAGAAATCATCAAGAACAAGAGGTGCTGTTACCAAAATTGTTCTACCAGGAACCAGGGATTTTCCTATAGATAGAAGTGTAGAGAGAGAACATCAGACCAAGAAGTATCGAGTGAAGGTTCAGTCTCGGTTGACGATGGAAGATATTGATTCATTGAAAAAGGACTTGGGATCTGAACAGTTACCAATGGCTGCCACTTCAAGCTCGTCAAAAGTTTCTGATTCTCGGAAATGTAGAGCGAATCACCAAGTGAAAGGCTCTCCTGTAGGGTCTGTTTCCTCATCTCCCATGAGGATGGTCATCATGAGTAAGGCTTCACCTGCAAGAATGGAGAGTTCAGGGAAAGATGATGCGAAATTGGATGACATTGGAAGTCCAAGAAAATATTTGGATAGGGATGGCGATTTTGAGAGTGATAAATCTAGGGTCTTGATAAAGGGGAAAAGACCAGGTGTTCCTCATTCGGAGGTTTATGAAAATTTTGTGCTAGACTTTCAGGGTAATGATGCCAGGGAAAAAATTGAATCGTGTGGTATACATTCTTCCGACTTTGGAAATAGCCATATGTGTAATAATAATGTTGATGTTCTGGAGCAATGTAGCCCTTACATGACTGAAAAGCGTACTGCATATTGCTCTGATGGCAAGGGTAGATTGAGTAAGAAACACGTTTCTGTGCTTAACGAACATAAATCTGCCAAAGATCCTCCTTTGCAATTTAAGGAGAAAGACTGGAATACTGGATTTAATACTCAAAGGGTAGAAGAGAACAAATCTGATCAACTGGGCAGCAAGGAAGTCCTGAATTCAAAGATTGACCCTAATAATCTTGATTCTAGTACTAAATCTTTCAAAAACAATCAGAAAGTCAGCAAGAAAGATCCCACACATTGCAGTGACAGCAGTAGAGAGCTCCGACTGAAGCATGATGGTGTTGGGTCAACCACAAAGTTGAATAGTGTATATGACTTGGAAGGAAAAGTTCTTACAAAGGAAAAACTTCATCAGGAAAGTGATGCTAGATTTGCAATGAATGGTAGATCAATTCAGGCAGAATCCAGGGACCTAAGGTCACAAGTTGGTGCACATGCTGAAGATAAATTAGGCACATCAGTTATTAAGAGCAAACCTGCTTCAGGTGCCCAGAAAGGAAGTTTTAAAAATGTAGGGATGGCTAATTCTTCTGCAAGTGCCAGAGTGTCAACTATGCTAAAAGATCCTGGCATTGGTGTGTGTCAAAACGCGAGTCACAACAGCATGGGCCGGTTGGAGTCTGATCATTGTGCAGTGCAGGAACCCAGTGCTCCTACCCCCTCAAAAAGAGAGTCCTCCAGTCAGACTGCTTCTATTATCTTGGCAGAAGCTGAAAAGCTTCGAGATACTGCTGATCGTCTTAAGGTTCTACTAATATCTCTTTTCAACTATATCTCAAGTGGAACTTGTTACTGGTCTATTTTCTAAAGATAGTTTCTTTTTTGCTTTGTTATCTAGTTGAGTTTATACTGAAGAAATAAGGAGTCATTCTCCTTGTGTACTTATGTGTGCAGTGTCTGTATTTGTTTCCTAATTGTTGAAGCTACTTGCAGAACTCTGGATTTCATGCTGACTACAATCATGGCTATTTCCAAGCGGCATTACTGTTTCTTCAGGGTGCTTCACATTTAGAAAGCTCAAATGGGGAAAGTAGCAAATCCGGGGAGATGAATCAAATACAAATCTATAGTAACGCAGCCAAACTTTGCGAGTAAGTGTAACATCAATCTGTACATATCCTTTGAATATATACAATTTTAATAGCTTCAATTGTACATATCCGTTAAATAGCTTCAACAATTAAATATGTACAATTTTAACTAGCTTCAATAATTCTTAATAGCTTCAACTGTACACATCCGTTTAATATACCTTTTCGTAAGCACTTATTTAACATCTTCTCTGTTGGGGAAATTCCCAAATGCGCGGCTCCTCAAATCTGTAACTGATGGTTTGTCTCTTGGTTTACTGTTTGGCTCAAGGCCATACCGTTTTATAAAGAACCTCCCTTACCAAATAGTTACTTAGCAGAAACTTCTGTTCATTTAATCAATTGTTTTCCTGTGGAGTGCTGCTGAATATCCTAATGTTTAGATATTGGCATGACTCTTTTCTGCATAGAAACTGGTTTATTGAAGAGAAAGTTGAATATTCTGTGTAAATTTTTCTATATATGGTTAAGCAAGTCTGATTAGTTACAACTATCTAATTACTTCTTGTTTGATGGCTGTTCTTTTCTCTGGCTGGTTAATATATACTCATAATGTTGCAGAGCTTGTGCACTTGAATACGAGAAGCATGATGAAACTGCCACTGCTGCTTTGGCCTATAAATGTATGGAGGTTGCATACATGAGGGTGGTAAACTGCAAAAGTATGAGTTCAAGTAGAATTTGGCATGATCTGCATGCAAATTTGCAAGTTCCCCCTCAAGGTATGTTGTTGTCATGAAGTATTGAACTTCAGAGTTTCTTGCTTGCCGCCATCAAATTTGCAGCAGATAGCATAATCATATAAGCATCACCTAAAAAGGATGAAATACAATGATACACTTAGTAGTCCTCTTTCCTTTTCTTTGTTGTTTTATATCCCACATTCAAAGGAACACCATTAGCTATAGATGGAATGTGATTTTGATTTGAGAAGGATTTTAGTTTAGCAGAGATGTGGTTAAAACAGATAACCACCCCCTCTCTGCCCTGAGAAATTAGATTGATGTATGTTTTTCATCACTTCACCACAAGAAGATCTGGACCAAAAGCATAAGAAGTATAATAGGCATACTGATTTTGTAATTCAACCTTTCATATTTTTCCAATTATTTTCAGCGGTAAACGATTCCAAAGTGAGGAAAATAAGACATCCTAATTTAACCTTCTTGATTCTCACACGACCCAAGGCTTTGTTTAGTGGCAGAGGTAGTAGATCGCAAGATGTGTGGTAGACGCACATCATGAGTAATCTTAGTTGGTGGACCAAGTCCGATATTTAAGTAGAAAAGGATAGAGGGGCAGGCCTCATCCACCAAATTCTGTAGATGGAAATCGTGGATTTCTCAGTTTTGAAGAACAGGTCTTGATTCATGCAGATGCACTATGCATAAAGAGATGCGTATGTGTAAGTGAGACACAGAAGGGAGGGGGCAATGGATGTTTGGATTTTTGAAGCAATCGCATTGATTGAAAATTCTTTTGTATAATGAAGTCTTAAAGCACATGAGATCTTGGGGTTTGTCCTATTTTAGTTATTTTGTCCGTGCTTGGCAGTGGGCATTATTGTGATTACAAAAACTGATTTGCAAAGAATGCTTAGCCACAATTTGGAAGCTGCAGGAAAAAATAATTAAAAGGAGAAAGGAATTGTATGAATAGAGTGTCTTTGGCTATTATTTGTCCTTCATTATCATATCTATGTATCTATGGGGATTCATGGTTTATGGCAGTCTAGCTTTGTTTTAATGGAGGACTGTTAGCTTTTGCATGATTTTCCCACTTGCAAGAACATGCTCTAGAATCTCTGTGATTATAATGTGATTCTGGTCCAAAAATTCTCGATAATGTGTAGTTTTCGGATCATGTTAGTCCATACTTCTGTTCAGGCGAATCTCATTCACGTGAATTTCTACTTGAATTTGGATATATTTTAGCGTATCTAGTGTGTATAATGTGATTCTGCTTCAGATATTCTCGATGGTATGCAGTTGCGTCATGTTTAACCCACACGTTTTATTCAGGTGAATCTCCTTCATCTTCCGCATCTGATGTTGATAACACAACAATCTAACAGTGGCAGAGAAGACTGTTTTATCAAAAAGCAGTGGTTCTCATTCCGGAAATCATGTTATTGCTCCTCGAAACCGTCCTAGTCTTGTTCGTCTGCTTGACTTTGTAAGTGGACTGGTTTATGATTTCAGACATATCTGTACTAGTTCCACACTTTTGTTGGATATTCAAGGGTTCTTTTTCCTTTTGTACGTCAAATGACTGCTGAATACTGGAGGGGTCAAGGGATTTCTTCCTTTGATTTGAGTTCTTGTATTATTTGTGTGTTAGCTACCCATTTCTGTAGGTTAAGCAATTAAGTTGATGTAAAATTTTGCAGACAAAGGATGTAAATTCTGCAATGGAGGCATCTAGAAAAGCACAGATTGCTTTTGCAGCTGCCACAAACGTTGGAGAGGCAGAGAATAAGGACGCTTTCATTTCAGTTAAACGGGTTATTGATTTCAGTTTCCAGGATGTAGAGGAGCTAATACGGTTGGTGAGGCAAGCTATCGAGGCAATTAACCATAATGGTTTCGGTGGCAGTAGAGGTTAAATCAACCATGTAATTTATGTGGTTCTCCATTCACAAGCAGGCCCTTGGATATGGGAAGGAAGTGAGGACCTGCGTTGCAATTTGGTGAAGAGGCATACTGTTAAGTGTGTTATATTCCTGTACATGTGTACAAAGTGGGATTGATTTGCTATTTCATGAAATTTTGAGAATTCAACTTTTTGGTATATGATAAGGGCACAGATGCTCAACCTTAAAATTTACAGGCTGGGGATGAGGTGTATAAAGTTTCAACTCTTCAAGGAAAAGATTCGGAGTTCACTTGAGATCCAATTTTGAATATTAGGTTCTTTTGGTTGGGAATAGAGAAAAATAGGAGTTCGGATATTGAGAACATTAGTTGACATATCTAAGTAGACATGAGTTTCAATGTAGTCCCAATGTTTCATCCTTTACTAGAGGACTTTGATCCTTGGGTTGCAGTATATAACTTCATTTTTCATAATGGAACATAAGGCACAATTTTGGTGGAGGAATTTAGTGGAATTACTATGTTATCCGCCATTATTTCTTTTTACTCCTTTCTCCTTAAATTTTTTTATCTGGTGAAAATATATAGAAAAAAGTCACTGATTCTGCCTCACAAATTTGTTCTATGTACTTGGCATATTACTAAAGAATCTGCCAAAAAAGAGAAAAAGAAAAGAAAAAAAGAGGGGAGGTCGTTACAGAATTGCATCTTTTGGTATGTTAAAGAATGGATTGGAAAACACGGAGTTAATCACTTAATTCTGCATGCCTATAATCATCTTATCAGCTTTTGATCTCTTTTCTAAATGAACCAAGAAAGTTGGGTGTGTGGGTCAATTCTTTTGACAGCTTGGTATCCGTTGGATCTGTTGATCTTAAAAGAACGTGCTGCAGAAGAACTTGGAAGCATTGCTGTAAGTTGTGCAATATTAGCTTTCCTTTGTTTGGATTTATGAAGATTAGACTTGAATTTCTTTTCAACTGATCTTATTGTGGAGAAATTGCAACAGGAAATCTGTTCCTTGTGTTGGGAAATATGCTCCTCCTGAGACACAGTCAAACCTGGTTGCTCCTTGTGTTCCAGAAAGGCATGCCAGGTAAGTGTATTATCCGTGGTCCTTTACTCTTTTCACTAGATGTTGTGTTTCAAGTTTGTAGCCTGCTTAGATAACAATAAACAATTGAATCTGTGTTGCGTGCCGGTAAAAGCTTGCTTCACCGATGACTGACCGCAAATGCATTATTTTTGAAAAGGGATTTTTTTTTTCCAGAAGGTTCACACCAAATGCGTCATTATTTTATTCAGGTACCTATATATTGGGCTTAGTTTTGTGGTCTTTCAGTCTTTGTAACTTTGTTTTTCATTATATATAATTGGTCCAACCCCGACAAAGTTCAGATTATTATTATTTTTATTTAAAACGTTACCTATAGTTATATTTCTGACTTGATAGTGGTGTATTGAGATGTCGAGTGGCGATTTATAGTTGTCTTAATAACTCTTGTTCCTTGTCTAATTATTCTCGATGCAACAAATTTAAAACAGATCAATATGCCTAGTCAAAACTGTTTTTAGCATGTGAGAATAGAAGTTAGGGATGCTAGTTTATTATATATCAATCTCTCCTCAGTAGCTTTTGTTTTTGGATTTGATCTAGTTTTGATATTCCATTTGAGCGTTCAGTTTTGAGGGAAAACGAGAGAATTTTGGTGTTCACTAACTGATAACCTTCTATGATGGTTAGGCATATTTTTCTCAAGTACTGATAAAACTATGCAATGCAGCATTCTCTGCTCAACTACTGTTATAATTATAGTTATCTGCACAACAGTTTTTTCCTGTAGTGTTATGAAAATAAATCCATCTTGGATGACAGTAGTTGTCGGAAGAGGAAGTGGGGGTCAGATCACTCCTGTCAACTCTAGTCTGTCAAACTTTGCTTACTTCTATGATGTCCTTGTTCTAATGCCCGGTTATGTGGAGGAAAGATAAGAAGCTCCAAGTAGTTGGAATGGTGACAGTTATAACCCCAGATATTTACCTTGTAAAAGGGGACGTTGTGGTTGCCCTTTAATTGTCTGTGCACTGGGGATCTGCATGACTATAAATATGGTTTTGCTTGTGAAATGGTTTTGGAGAATCATTTTTGAAGTGAGTTCTTTGTGGCATGTAGTAGTATTGGGCAGATACGGTAATAGAAATAGGATGATTGGTGAGACTATTATATTCTGTTCACTTCCTGTTGATGTAGTCGTCATATTACAGTGTCCAAGATAGTGAAGGATACTGTAAGGTGAACAGGAAACTGCTGATTTACTGCCTCAGGTATGTACTTAAATATGAGTAACGGAGTATATTCTGCCAGCTGATTTTATATTTGAAGAACCAATAAAAAGCAGTTTCTTTGCATGAGAGTTTGCTTGGGCTTACTGGAGATGACCTGGTGCAGAGTCTCAAATTTAGAAGAGAAGGATTATTGTCAACTTTTCTGCTGTGTTAAAGGAGATGTCACTTTTATGATTAGCACATGTCAACTGAGTCATGCTGGAGCATATTGCTATCCTGCTCTTTGCTTGACAAGGCTTGGATGAGAACAGAACTTCTGCGGGAATTCGTCACACATCTGCATATTTTAGTGTTAGAACAACACTTTGTGGCTCTGTTTGGCTGGGGTTGGTCTATAGTGGCCCTTTTTTTCCCTTGAAGAAGCAACTGTTTAATCCATCAATCACATGTAATAGACAATTTAACATTTCCCTTGCGGAAATGCGACATCCAGATCAAAGTTGGGACACAACTGGATGTTAACTTGTAGCATATATCAGACTGCTTGATTTTAGTTTTAGTTTTGTAATTGTAGCTTTTGCACATTGGTAAACGTCAGTAATTCGATTAACATCAGGAATTCAATATTGTGTTATGGCTGTAACATGTAAGAGTTAAAGCTCTGATAATCCTTTTTTTTTTTCCTGTCAATGCTATTCTTTTGATTGGCCTACTTAATATAAAAAATTTTAAGTGCTGGAAAGCAGTGGTACAACTCTCATGTTTGGAATTTGGAACTTGTAAAACACTTGATCACTATGAAGTGAACCCCAAATCAAGTCTCCCAGTAGTCTGTAAATCTGTTACTTGCACAAGGTGAAAAAAATACCAAAAGAAAAAAGAACAGATTCTCATATCAAGAAACTGTTGTTTTTTCCTAATTGGGACAAAAAAGTATGTATGGAAGAAAATGTAAACAATAGCATGCTTTGTGTGAAGGAAGAAACTCATTAACTCAATTAGGTCAAATGTATCTTTCAATCCAATTTTACACACCTTTTTCTTCTCTCTTCCTCACTTCCAAAAAGCCACCCCCACTCCTCTACTTACCCTACACTCTTACCATGGTTAAAAAGATAACATTTACTTTTGAAGTTGGGAAAAATTTGGTATGGTTTAAAGGTGTCTTGAGAAAAGGGGATTGGGGGTGATGAAAAAGTCACTAGATTTGGTCTGCACAAATGGGAGATATCAACTTGGAATAACAGTATGGCCCCTACCAGTACCATTACATTCAATTCCAGTTCCTGCCCTCCCATCAGTAGATGTAGAGGTAATGACCAACTTTTGTCTTATTCTTCTTTTTAAGTGAGGCAAGTAGGGACTATAATTAAGCAATTATTTCTTGCTAAATTACAGGAACTCAATTTTATTAAAGTGCATCAGTTAGGGACCTCACACAATAGTATCATACTCTTACAAGTACCAACAATTACATCCAGTTTCAGTTCTTTACCTCTTGACAGCTGCCAAACTGATTTCTTTTGCAGCCAAAGATCTTTTTTTCTACTTTTGGAGTGGGATAGGGAGGGGTAAGGGATATTTTTTGGAGTTGTGGAGCCTGATATTTTGTCTTTAATTTGTGAATTAGACAATTCTTTCCACAATCATCGCAGGTCTGGATAGGATGGTTTGGACCCCTCCACATATATTTTGGGTTCGAGTATTGGGAATAGAGAACCTTTCAGTAGACAACGTGAATTCTGATTAGTCATGACGGTGAACTTTGGCTAGTTAAACTTGAAAAATTATCTTTAGACAAGAGTTCACCCTTAATGCAACCTAACAGAGGAGTGGAAATATTTTGCTTTGATCAGTGAAACTAATACACTATTCAATTTTCCCAAAGATATTTAAAAAAAAGTAGCAAAAGAGGAAAGAAAAGACAAAAAACAACTCAGAATTGTATTCAGAATGACAGAACACAGGATGCTGATGCTATGATCCATATTGAAGGTTGGTGATTGGATGGGAAAGGCAATCAATTATACATTTTGTATGTGAACATTTCTAAAAAATATAGAATTTGCATGACTGAGTATTTATTAGTTAGGGTCCTACACAATAGCATCAGAGATGCATCAAAGTTGGCCACTCTTAAAAGTCTTAACAGACAGCCATAGTGTACTATTATTGCAGCTAACAAACTGGTATGTTTTGCAGCCAAGCACATTTCTTTTTCTTTTGGAGTGGTAGGGAATAGGGACTAGGGAGTATTTCTTGAGTTGTGGAGCCTAATTTGTCTTGACATGAACTGAATGGTGTACGACTGTCTCGCTGTTTTCAACATGGACACGGTGAAGTTGAATTCTGCTTAAAGATGTGGAGTACCACTGACTAGACAGTTAGACCCTCTAGACCTTACCCTATAGCATTACAGTGACAACCTCAACTAATTGAATGTATGAGAGGTCGGAGGTGGTGACATATAAGGACCAATCTTGAAAGACCATTCTTTCGTCTGAAATGCCTAACCGTCACACCAATCATTTGGAGGCGGTATACTGCTAGGTGGGTAGTTTATCTAGGATGTATGCAGTATAGACGTATGTGAAGGCAGACTTAAGCTAAGATTACACTCGTGAGCATAATGGTATAAGACTTCTCTTCGGGGAAAAACAAAGCAAAATGAATTTTTCTCTTCGGGGGAGAAATTCTTTGATTGCATATTGAATACAAACACGTCTTTCTTATTCCACTAGCTAAACCAAATTCTTACATGTCCTTTTCGTTATTACAACCTTCTTTTTTTATGTCAAAGACCAGAAGCTACGCACAAATTCTCATTGGAACTTAGTTATTCTTAACAATGATGGCTATTTCATTTATAAGTCTTTCAGTAGCACCATTAGATTTTCAGCAAGGTGTAAATTTTGTATGTACATATTCCTGTGGCTCAGATGAGTATTCTTGCTTATATCATTACGGATATAAACACTTTTTTGTTCTTATGAACATAACATCCCCTTATTCTTTGCTCTTCTGGAACTGGTGCAAACATAGGTGCTCTCATCTACGTTGTTTTTCCTTAATTACTGATGGTATCGGGGAAACCTGTGTGTGGGATGCTCGTTTAGCCTCTATATTCATCTTGTTCCTTATGTACCTAGTTGCAATGCGTTTTTAAGCACTTTATATTGAACCAGCTCATCTCTAGATATATTTACAGAAAAAGTAGCTAAGAAAGAAAGAAAAGACATAATAAACTCTTATATTAGGAAAGAACTGTACTCAAAACTCAAGATGCTGATGCTATGGTCCATATTGGTGGTTGGTGATTGGATGTAAATGTAAACAATTATAGATTTGTATGTGAACATATATAGAACTTGCATGACTGAGAATTTATTAAAGTGCATCAGTTAAGGACCCACACAATAATATAGAGATGCTCATTGCTCATTCTTTACCTCTATAAGTACTTGACATATTTCTGAATTGTATGCCTAACAAAGCATAGACTTTTATTATCTTGACAAGAAAAAGACTCCATTTTTTCCAAAAAATAAAGTTGTAGTGTTAGAAAATGGCTCCAGTGCCAAGTTTTCCTGTTAAAGTTGGTCACATTGATGATGTTCAAGAACTGAAAAAGATTAAACCATCTTCTATTCCTGAAAGATTTGTAAGAGACATGATAGAAAGACCAACACTTGCCACAGTTACTACTCCATCTTCTTGTAGTCTTAACATTCCTGTTGTTGATTTGTCGAAAATCTCGAATAGCCAGGATTTTCATAATGAAATCATGAAGCTTTCTACTTCTTGTGAAGAGTGGGGATTCTTTCAGGTATGTTACAACATACTGATTACAAAAATACCTAAGTTGCTCGGACTCTCCAAAAATGTTGCTGCACTTGTGTCAGATCCTCCTAAAATGCACTAGCTTTGAAGGGTCCGACACACATCTGGTGACATTTTTGAAGAGTCCGAGCAACATAGCAAAATACTATAGGCTTTCTAATTTTATTCCTTCTTATCATTGTTTATAGGTGATTAACCATGGGATTGACTTGGACTTACTTGAAAAGATGGAGAAAATAGCTATGGAGTTCTTTATGTTACCTTTAGAGGAGAAACAGAAATATCCAATGGCTCCTGGAACAGTTCAAGGTTATGGTCAAGCTTTTGTCTTCTCAGAAGATCAAAAACTTGACTGGTGTAACATGTTTGCTCTTGGTGTGGAACCTCATTTCATTAGGAACCCAAAACTCTGGCCAACAAAGCCACTTGATTTCAGGTAAGCTTAAACTTTAGCTACAGAAAAAAAAAGTATTGAATAATACAACTGTTGCATTAGCAAGTGTAAATTTGTAGGGACCACCTACTAGTTTTAAACAAGAAAAGTTCATTTTTCTTGTTATGGTGGTGTCCGTTCAATTTGCGCACACTTGATTGTATACTCTCACCAGCACAGATCAGCACAGATACTGAGTAACTCTGAAATGAAATAAAGGCTTAGGCAATCATCTAGCGACTAGCGTTGTGTGCAATATTTTAGTCACACCCTGAATAGATGCTCAGTTTTCGCTCTTTTTTGCAGTGAAACGGTGGATATATACTCGAGAGAGATAAGGAAACTATGCAAGAATTTGTTGAAATACATAGCAATGAGTCTTGGATTGAATGAGGATATTTTTGAAGAAATGTTTGGAGTAGCTGTACAAGCAGTTAGGATGAACTACTATCCAGCATGTCCTAGACCAGATCTTGTATTGGGATTAAGTCCCCACTCAGATGGAAGTGCACTAACAGTGTTACAACAGGGTAAATGCAGTAGCTCAGTTGGCCTACAAATACTTAAAGACAATGTTTGGGTGCCTGTTCAACCAATTCCAAATGCACTTGTTATCAACATTGGTGATACCATTGAGGTGTGCACTTGTTATGTTATATTGTGCTAATAGATTATATCTCTAAACGTGCGATGACTACTGAATAATAAAGATTTTGATTCGTTGTATTCGTGTACCACAGGTTCTAACTAATGGGAGATACAAAAGTGTGGAGCATAGAGCAGTGACACATGAAGAAAAGGATAGACTATCTATTGTGACATTTTATGCACCAAGTTATGAAATTGAGTTAGGACCATTGGAAGAATTGGTTGATGAAAATAACCCTTGTAAGTATAAAAGGTACAATCATGGAGAGTACAGCATGCACTATGTTACAAATAAACTTCAAGGGAAAAAGACTCTTGAGTTTGCCAAAATCTATGACAACTAATTAATCCCCTATAGAGACACACTATTAACTTGAGATGTAGACTGTTGACATAAAATAATAATAATAATAATGTCTTTTGTAAATTCAGTGGGCAGTTTGTGTACTGTTAATATGGAAAGTTCTCTTTGTATAACCTACTTTATTGGAGTATAACATAATGGAAGCAAAGTGGGGTCTTATGTTTGAAAATTGTGTCCTTTAATCTTTTTGTTCCTCTTAATGCTTTTCAAAAGGACCTACTCTCTCCGTTCTTAAATACTTGTCATGTTATATACGCTTCTTGAGATTTACAATAATTAGAATTGACTAAATTATCATTATTTACTATCCAATCTATTTGAATTTTTCTCTTTCGCATCATATTAATATTTGGAAAACTTACATAAATATACTATAATAAAAAAATATTTACCATTTATAGCAATAATATTTCTTTTTTACTTGATCACTTTTAATTCATTTATAATACAGGTTTAATTCATATTATAAATAACAATTTTTTATTCACATATAATACAAATTTTAATGATAGATAATTCATTATCACACATTTTAATACACTTATAATACAATGTGTCAAATTTGTACCAAACAAACATAATATATTTTAAAAAACAATTATAATTCATACATAATTCATATATATTGCATACATAATTCACTTTTAATACATATTACAGATTTAATATATTATTGTTTTAAATGGTAATAAATAAAAGATATTGCTAAAATCAGCAATTATTTATTAAAATGTATCAACTAATGTTATTTTTCCTTAATATTTCTATGAAAAAAGGTTTCATATATCTCTCAACGTTATTATTAAAATTGATATACCCCTTGCTATAAAAATGATTCATATATACTTTTTTTTTATATAAAAATGACTCATATGCATCTCTACAATTATAGAAATGGCTCACATATATCCTTTTATCAATGAATTTGAAAAATATAATTTTAAATTTATTTTCTTCTGACTTAATTTAAAGAGTTCATGAAGGGTATACTATCCTTTCCACACATTTTTTTAACTTCTTTGATTATCAATATTTATGTTTCTTATTTTTATTTTTATTTTTATTTTTTTTAGTTCTTTAGTATAAAAGTTTGAGATTTTTTTTTTGAAAAGAAGCGTGAGTAGAAAAAGAGAAAAGAAGTAAGTAAAAAAGTTAAAATTATTTTCTTTCAGTATATATTGTAATTTATTTTTGTATAATTAGGGCATATATGATAATTTACCAGAAAGTAAAATAAATAAATTTGATAATCAAAATAATAAATTCAAATTAGACAACGAATAAAAAAAGTCAAAAAAATATGTGTGAAAAAGACTAAATATACCCTTATATGAATGTTTTGTTTTAACAAAAATTTTAAAAACTAAATTTAAAATTTATTTTTTACAAAATGATATACATGAGTGATTGTGTAACAATAAAGGTATATATGCATCATTTCTATAACGATATCTCTCAATTTTTCTGACTTAGGATAAAAGTGGACACAAACATATAATTATGTGTTGATTCTCTAAAATAAGAAGAGCTGTGAATCATCAATTTTTAAGTAAAGATAACAAGTGTCAAGGTAGTCTCTAGAGTCTGTGGGAGCTTCAATGTCACATTTTCACTATTGTGGCTACAAAGATTCTTAATGAGGAAAGAAGCATTGTAGTATTATGAGAGGAAGACACCACCACCCCATGATTTTCAATAGAATCACTTAAACTCAACAGACAAAACCATTGGCTTTCCATTGTTTAAGGGGGAAAAAATGTCCCAACTTTTCTTTATGACTAGTGGAGGAAGATTAAAGATCCCACTAGGCACTAATATACTACCAAGTTGTCATGACATTTTGGTCAATCCTATGTTCAAAGTTTGAAACTTTAATTTAAGTATTAACAAGAAGAAGAGTTGGGTATAGCAATTAGCTAAGTGTCACCATCCTGCTAGTTATTATACAAACACTAGTAAAACTATTCGCGCTTCGCGCGACTATATAAAATATTTATAAGATAATAATATGAAATATGTACTATTTAGGTTAGTATCAAATATATAGATAATATTAATATTTCTCCTCGTCTACGATATCATAGACTTTTTTTAAACATATAAAATATATTTATTTATTTTATATATGTATATATTAGAACAAAATATTCATCGTGGTGAAGTAAATGGAATAAGAGATAATATGTTGAAATAACAATATATTGTATTAGGTTGAAAATATTTTATATGTTTTAATTTTCTCTATCTTTTGTTAGAGTACTAATGTTATATTCAAGCTCTGATTTCGTCAAAACAAAATTGATTTTTATTTTTTTTTATTTTACATTTGCTTATTATAATTTTTTAAACATTAATTAAATATTTATAAGACTTACGAAAAATAAAATATATAAATATTTAATATTAAACGTTACAAGATGAAGAGACATGAGTTATAAATAATTCAAAAGTATAATTTTATTAGCCATTAAATGTATTACTAATTATGTATTGATTTTTATTTGTAAAAAAAATAAATAAAAATAAGGGGTGAAAATATAAAAAATGAACAGAGAAAATATAATAATTGGTGACTACATAAAAATTATAAATACATTTCAAAGCAAAAAGAACGGTGACAGATTGTTACATACGCAAAAAATGACATCATGAAAATAATATTTTATTTTTCAATTACTTTTTATAATTATAATAAAAATGAAACTAATCATCATAAATTTTGTTGTTGTTAAAATGAAATAATTATATTAATTTTTTTTCATAACAAAGAAAAAGTAAAATACTAAAGGATCAAATGATTATCATTGACATATATAATACATTTAGCTAAATTATTTATATAAATCAAAATTCAAAAACTCTAGCAAAAGTAACTAAGTTGCTAATACAATTCAAAGTGAAAAATAATCTCTAATTATGCTTCATTTTTTTCCCTTCTACCATCATCCTTTGTAAAGAGATCCGCCATCATGTTTTGATCCATATGTCAAACTCTTCATTATATGCAACCAACTGAATTAAAAAAAATCATATATACCAATTAAAAATAATTATGTCAAAAGAAGAACGAAATATAAACTATATTTAATATATTTGTATGTTATCTTTTCAATAGTACTAACAATACTAAATAATAATTATTTCTTGAAATCTAACAAATATTATAATCAAACTATATTATATCTGGAAAACTAACTTTTAGAAAGAGCAATTGCATACGGACTACACATTGTTAAGAATTACAGAGATTTTTTTAATCATACTTACTTGATAAATTATAATACAAACATAAAAAAAAAATATTAAAAAGCATGTCTAAGTACATAAAAATAAAAAGAAAGACTTTAGAATGAAATATATCTTACCTTCATATATTTTTTTTTGTTACATGTTAGTTAATTCACAAACAAGTATGATGAAGAAGAGAAATTATAACTTTATATGTGAATCTTCATGAAAATAAATATGAATTAATATAGACAAAATAAAGGAAATGAAAAAATAAGGACTTGAGAATGATATATCTATTAACTTCATGTACTTTTTTTGGTTACATGTTAGTTTCATTCACAAACCAAATACGAATTTATATAGACAAAAATAGAGGAAATAAAAAATAAAAATTTGCAATAAATATTTCTTACTTTCATGTACTTCTGTTTTGTTACAAACCAAACCTATATGATGAAAAAAGAAAGGATAATTGTGAATATGAATCTTCATGAAACTAATATGAATTTATAGGCAAAATAAAAGAATACCATAAGACATCATAAACTTATAAATTAATTTGGAGTTTATGGACATAAAAATTATGAGAGTTATGAATATTATTAAAAGTAAAAATTAAAGAGGGGCAAGTCATGGGTAGTAACTCCTAGTGAATAAATTAAAAAATAAAAATAAAAATACTAAAATGTAAAAAAAAAATTATTATGATTTCATGATTAGAAGTGAGATAAACAAATAAAAAAAATATAGAGTTTTTTTTAATAAATGTTCCTACATTAATAAAATATTTATTTGTATGAATAAAGTAATATATTTTTACAATAAAATAATTAATTTAAATTAAAAAAGTCAAAAATAAATAAATTATTTCTCCTTTTATTATAAGTGAGATAAAAAATAAAAAAATATGAAGAGTTTTGTTATAAATGATCCTCCATTAATAAAATATTTATTTGTAATGTAATTTTTTTATGATATAATAATTAATTTATTTTTTAAAAAAAAAAAAAAAAAAAAAAAAAAAAGCTAAATGCAAATGGAGGCTATAGAGAGGTGCCACATCACCTTGTCTATGTCCTCTTTTATATATATATATATATATATATATATATTTTTCTGTTAAATATCACACCTTATAAATATCATATTGTTGGTGTAATTAGATATCAACTAGTGAAGAGAGACAAGAGGTGAAAATTCTATTATTATTTTTGAGAGGGGTATTGAAAATACTTTTGAATTTGATATAAATTATTAGTTTTGTCTCGAATTATTGACAGCTTTAAAAACACTCATCTACTTGACTTACTAAACTTAGATACACTCTCAATCAACCACATGACATAGCAAGTGGTTTCAAACTCTTATAGGAGCATGAAACTCTTATTAATAAATAAAAATTGAGAGAAGTGATGAAAACACCTCTAAATTTGGCAAGAATTTAAGGGTATATTTTATTCATGTTGCAAGATCATGGGTATATTTAAGTTAAGTTAGTCAAATAAATGAGTGTTTTTAAGAATGTCAATAGTTCGTGGATGAAATCAATAATTCACGTTGAATTCAGAAATATTTTCAATACTTCTCCGTTATATTCTTTTGAAATCAACACATAATTAGGGTTTAGGGAGCTAGAATAGTGGAATTTTAGCATTTTTGGTCTAAAATGTATGCAGAATAAAGCAAGTTAGGCTTGGTACAATTTAGCCACAACATATCTAGCAAGTTCATCCCAAATAAAGAAAAGAAGAAGAAGAAAAATATTGCCATATTCCACATCAAAGATAAACGAAATCTTCACAAGGAATCTAAACCAAACATATATTCGTAATTAAAGACTTCATATGTTGACTCTTTTTTGAATGTGACATTCATCTTCAAAATAATTTATAAAAAGAGTTCAATGTACACTAAAGTGATAAATGTATGAGACATGTCTTTTAAAATAAGTTTTATACTTGATATGACAATTCGATATGTTCTTTTTTTAAATTTCAATTTATGATGTATTTATACTAGTTTTGATAATTTAATTTGTTCTTTTCGCTTTTCTAGTATAATAAACATCAGAATATACAAGTGTATGCCACTAAATGATCAATTAACATCAAAGTTAGAATATAGAAATATATCTCATTCAGATTGGTGAGCGCTATTTCTACTTCAAATAGAATTGACCTATTAACCATCATTGAGATGTCTCTTGGAGATTGATAACTTATCATAAAATTCGATATTTAATAAAGATAGTAGTTTATTAGTTTGATTATAAACTTACCGATATTTATCATTATTCATGATCAATTTATTTATGAAATTGGAAAAGAAAAGAGGTAATTTGACCTAATTCTTTTTTTCTACATTTATAATATTAATATCTTTCATTACACTTTTCTAATTTTGGGAGATAAAAACTCCAACACATCTTTTTATTTTTGTATTTGATTAGATTTGGGGACCCCCACATCTCAAGCATAAGTATTGGATGGACAATTGACTACACTAAAATTACATAATAGAGTGGCAAAAGGGGACCCCCACACACAATGGTTGGAACCCTTAATTAGACTCTATGACATAATAATATACCCCAACTACTCTCCAATTCACTTTTAAGCAGTACTTTGTTAGAAAAATAGGGAAAGATGCTTATCACCGATAATAAAGCTAGCCTTTTGAGAAAGCGTAAATAGAACTCAAGAGAGCCTAATTGAAAATTGAAAGAATTGAAAGCTACAAGCAAGAAGGTAGAAAAAAAGTAAAGAAGAATAATTCACTAGATAGAAACAAAATGGAATTAGATCTTGAAAATAATCGACTCTTCAAACTCATCATATATATCTACTGTCAAATTAGTAGTATGTCTTCTATTGCAACATACTTTATCTTCTCCTCTTGATAAATGAGCCTCCTTTTCGAGTTTGGACAAATTTTAAAAGTCAACTAAATTTAAATTTATATCAAAAAATAAAATAGATTTTCCTTTTGCGAATATAATAGTGCAAGGTTAGATCTTTTTTATTCTATTTTCGGTGTTAAATGTTCATTTCGGGGTGAGACTATCCTGAATTTCCGTTGAAAGTCTCATTTTAGAAATAAAATGCTCCACACCTAAGATTTTATTCGTAAAGTTTAAAGGTAAAATCTGAATTAAAAATAAAAGAGGTACTTACTATTCCATTGTTGTACAAGTTAGATTTCTCTCTGTACCACAACATTGCCATTTGTCTAAAGAACAAGTGAAAAATTATATTATGAACACTGTTTATTAGATTTTTGTTTGTTTTTTTTTTTTAAAAAAAAAGGTACGTCACAACTCACAACTTAATAATTACTTATAAACTACAAATAGAAAAGAAGAATCTGCATGACCTAATTTAGAGGGGAGTGGATCTTTCAACCTAAACTACATAATATAATTCATTCTCTTATAACCACTAGTTATTGTGCAAATTTCAAGAGTGTCTTATGATCTCAGCAAATAATGGACCCCTACTAATCATGATTAACAAATCAAAAGTTAATATAAGTTGACAAGTGCCTAAAAATTGCTCAATAATTAAGTTAACCAATTCTTTTTAATTAATTAATGAATTAAAAGTAGACATTAATGAATGAAGACAATAATTGTTTTGCTTGATGTTTTGGTATGTGAAGAGAGCCGTCGTTTTTGCTTTCTTCACTAATTAATCATTTTCAACAAATACAATTTTGACAACTCAATCACTTTTTTCTATTTTTATTGCTTCCCCCACTTATTTCAATGTTCATTTATGAGCATTGGAAAATCTTGAGATAACACTTTATTGTATTTTTTTCAAATATTTTCTCGTATCTGGTGTTTAATATCTATATTAGAGTTTGACTAAATTATAATTTATTCTATAAATAAGTTTTTATATTCAGGCGTTTAGTATCTATATTGAAATCTGACAAAATTATGATTCACGTCAGAACGTTCTCCCTGGCAAAGGAGCTTTCAATTCAGGAGAACTCGAATGCAAAATCTTTAGTCAAGGATGAAAAAATATTAAAGTGAGTGTGCGAGAGATTAAAACTGAGCATCAAACTGTAAGATAAAAGAAAAGATCTCGCTTGTAGAAAAACCTTTTCACATGTTTAACTACCACTCCACCGTAATTTTTATTGACTTCTTTTTTTTTATTTATTAAATGAGGGTCGGTTCAAGAAGTTAACATGTTAAATGTGCACGGCAGAGAAAAGAGACGTATAGAAAATTTTATTTTATGTTTAGTGGGTGCATTTTTTTAACCTTATTATATATCACGATGATTAGTTTCATTAGTAGTAGGTTGAATTGAATCCATTCATAATTTAAAGTTATCAAGTTGCGTATGATATTTTATGTTGCCACTTATGAAATGAGGAATAAGTTATTTTTAAATAATTAAAAAGTAAATAAAGAATATTAATCAACATAATGATTTTACGTGGAAATATCTTCACTTTTCGTCGTCAAAAATCGTAGTCCACTTTAATTAATAGATAGTTGTGAAAACATTCTTTCTTCAATATTCTACTATTTTAAAAAAAAAGAAGTTTCAATAATAATATAAATAATCAACATAAATAGTTACTATGACAGATTTACATTCATACCTTCCTACAAAACAAGGTAAATATGATCATTTTTTATCCTTTTTTATAACAAAATCTCACTAAAATGATTATGTACCATATTCGTCGCTTGGCCTGTTAGTGGTTATGGTTAACAATCAAATCACAATCTGAATTAAATTGATTAAAAAATTAATATTTAATTTAGTTTGATTAGGTTTGATTTTTAAATTTGTAAATCCATATTATTTGGTTTGGTTTTGGTTTTACTAAAAAACAACCGCAAAAATAACCAAATCGATAAATTAGATATATAAATTTTATAATTGTTTATATATTATTCATAAATGAATTAAAAATAGTTTATTAAATTTTAATTAACTTAAGTCTTTAACTTTATCATTTTCTCAAGCCCAACACTTAGGTCCAGTATAACAATCTCAAATCCAAGTCCATCAAAATGTATTTTAGTCTTTACCTATTGTACTTCACATAAAATAGTCACACTTTTTCGTAAATGAATTACTTTATTCGTGTAATGATAACTCCAATATTGCTTAATTGCTAGACTGAACCGACATGAACTTTTCTGTAGATTGTTCATGTACTTGGTGTTTGTGTCTATCGAGATATGTACGTCCTCAAAAAATTATTACTTTCAAACTGAATAAACCAGAAAAACTAAACCAAACCGAACCAAACCGACAATAACCAAACCGATGGTTATTTTTTTCGTTTGGTTTAGTTTGGTTTTAGAAATTTAAAAACCCGACTAAATTGATTTGATTTTAATTTTAATTAATAAGCGATCCAAACCGAACCACGAACAGCCCTATCCGTCAGGATAGTTTCAATTCGTATAAATAATTTTGATAATCGCAATGCATCGGACTTCTACTTTCTGAATCTTTAGAAATTTCATTTAAAAATAATTGTTTAGTGAATTATAAAAAATAAATAGACAACATCCATCAGGTGCATATCAGAGTTTTTCATACATTGTCAAGCTTATTGAAAATAATTACATCCACCATGAAAAATTATATTTCCATATAATCAAATGTTATACATTGGTGAAAATTCTTGTACGGAAGTCCTTTATATTCAACTTTATTTTTCTCATTTTGTTTATCAAACAGACTTTGGCTCAAGATCCGTGTCTCGTTGCACTACTGCAATGACCATTTTATATGAAAACGTTATGGATAACAACATTATTTCGGTTTTACCTTTTTTCTATACGTGAAGACATAACTTATTGAGATCACTTCATAAGATCTTTTCCAAGTATCTAATCTCCTAATAAGGTATTTATTTGATCAACTTGATCAGTTGCTTCTTTCATTTTTAAGAATGAGTAAAGCTAATAATCAAAACCGTAACATTTTCTACCCAGTAGATTTTTCTAAACTATAAAACCAACATTTCAAGAATATCACCTTAATCCAATTATAAACATCTCAGTAGTAATTGACAAACATAACCATCCCTTCCTAACAACAAATTACAGTGGAGACAGTATTCATAAACCCAAAACTCAGAATTATGTTATACACCCAATATCTGCCCAACATGGTGCAATTAAGCGCACAAAAACACTGATCAGAATATGCCGCATTAAAAGACAACTCTGTGAAAATAGTTCACCTGCATTTCTTCAATAATTCGAAAGAATAGAGCTCCTGCAGCAGTTTAATCTGAAACTCCAAGGAACTGCGCGAAGCTTGGATATTTAGGCTCCCATCCTAGTTCAGCACGAGTTTTTGAATTGTTTAACTTCTTACCTAGAGGGCCACTAGTTCCTGAAAGAAGGAATAAATGACTATTGTAGCGTGATTCTTTAAACCAGTGGCTAAAGGATTTCGAAAGAAGTCAGTTACCAGTAAAACCCTCAAACTTCTTCTCAAACTTCCCACTTTTATTGACCAAGTCCATTAGCTCCTGCCTGTTATCGGCACAAGGTAAGACAACAATTAAGGGCAACAATTATTAAGGGCAACATGGGTCAGAGAGTTTCGACTTTGAGCCAGAAAAGTTAACAAGCATGTAGATTGGAGATTGACCTGGATAAGGGGTGGTTGTCACAACCCAAAAGAATCCGACTGCGAAGCCTCTTCTTCAAAATGGTCACTGACAAGGAGGCAGCATCCTGTAAGAAAAGACAAACTAAAATATCACCGACACAACTGTAGACACATGAAGAAGAATGAAGGGTAACCTCTAAACTAAGCATGATTCAGAACATGGATGTGCAGTCACCTCATAATGGATAAGATTGAGGATGTGATCAGGACGAATATCCACAGTTCCTTTATGTAACCAATATGTGTGTGCACCTCTGTCTTCCTTGTGTTAGCGGTTAAGGTAAATAAAAAATGAAGATCTAAAGGTTACATAGAAAGAACTCTAGATCTTTGATCTGTACCCAAGGATATGTAGAGACCCGCCAATCTAACAACACAACCACCAAACTCCAGCACTACTTCTTCTGCCTTGAGAAGTATATCAGTCCTTGGGCTCCTCCCAATTGGGACTATGGGACCATCCTACACATTTGACACCAAAAGGGTTTAATGAAAGCACAGACACCCTTACTAAAATACATGAAGAATTCTCTTAAGGATGAAACTTTATTAGTTAAAATTCAGTAATTTCCTTCAGAAAAGCCAGTTTCCACTTTCCAAAGCCTATATCTTTAATTGGCAAGGCTAAAAAACCCTTCAAGAGGAATTAATAAGAATAAGAAACTGTTACCAGCAGTATAATGTTTATGCAGGATATCACACCTCATCTACTGATCCATTATCAGAGCAGTCATATGGTGCAGAGCTTGAGGTAAATAGGAAAGAGCCTTCACCACTCCACTTTAATGCAGCGTCCCTGCTCATTGGATGTGTGAAATAGAAAATAATTTATGTTGGCACTGAGTTTTGTAGTTTTAATCAAATTATAGTATCAATATGATCAATGTCAGCACAGAAAATCTGAAGAAAACAAATGCTGACAAACAATAACAATGTTTGGAATCATTAAACCTACATTTGCTGCTGACAATTACTGCCCAGATTAGCAGAGCCGAACAAGAAAAATGATCTCACCATCCCATATACTACTCATGCAGTTGTCTGCTACATAAAGCATTCAGTGATACTGACTAGCTAGGATGCTTGCAGCAATCACACATCAGCAGGAAAGGAGGGACAATTTCACAACAAAACAGTAGTTTTACTATTTAAAAGCATTTGTGCTCTCTATGTGAGATATAAACAGAAATTTCCCATCATGATGTTCTTGTTCCCGAAGAATTGACACACCATGCACCATGCCTAATGAGCCCCAAAATATTTGAAAATAAATATCAAAGAATGCCTCCACAGACAGTTGAGAGGAGATTGTTACTGCAAGAACTGCCAAGCTTACCTAACATCACCAGGGTAGTCTTCAGTTCGGGATGGAGGAGCACAGTATATAACATAAGGGAACTTAGACGTAAACTTGGTCTCTCTTGAAGATGGACTAATTCCCATTTTAGTAAGTTCATCATGGTGATCAGTGGTCATTGTCTGCCCAAAAATCTGACAGCCTGGGTATTCCTGTCACATTAAAGGGTCCAAAACTCTTAGCAGTCTCAACTATGATGCATACTCCACTTAGCATATCAGAAATCCACCAGTCTGTCACAGTTAGTAAGCCAAAAACTCATACAACTAATATTGATTTCAGAAAATGAACATCAAACATTTCCTGAATAACCAGATTTTATTAAAAAAAATAAAAAAATAAAAAATAAAAAAAGAGGAAGAAGAAGAAGAAATAAACGTGCATGTATATTTTAAATTTGGTTGAAGGTAGGATGGTTCCTACTTCTCAAAGAAATCATATGATTATTAGTTCAGGATGTACCTCTCTCCATCTTTCAGCCACTAAACGCCCAAGAACTCCAGGTCCTACAATTAACAAGTCGTTTGCTCCAATGCCCCCCCTTGAAGAAGCCTCCAATTCTTCACTTGGAGCGTCTTCACGAACCAACAAGTAAGACTAAAAGAATGAAACTTGACAATTGAACTTCAGGAAGATGTATATCTAAAGAGTAAACAATATGTATTCTTCCAAACATCGATTCACAACTTACTGCCAACCATTACTCCCTCCGCCCCGTTTAACATAACACTATAGATTAGACACAGGATTTATGATGTATTTTAAACTTTTTGTAATCTTAGTGAAAGTAAACAGACACATGTTTTTGAGAAAGATAACAATAGAAAGCGAACAAAAATACTGATGTAATGCTTGAACAGTTAGCTTGATAGATACAGCACAGTAAAGTGTAAATTTTGAAAAGCTTTTAATGAATTTTGAATTCTTGAAAGTTGTGTAAGTAGCATAGAAATGAAATGGTGTCATACATTCTAGGGACTATTGGCGGTGTGTCAATAATGGTTACACGAGTTAACTCTTGGCTTACTTGGATATGGAAATTAGCTCAATCAAGGAAATTCCTCTCAGTACAACTAAGTTGTCTTATTATACATATAATCCATCAGATGTGATCCAATCAACCAAAAGATCCTCACGTCAAATGAACAGTTCCAAACTTTTGACAGCTAATGAATGCAAAAGTAATGCAAATAAACCCAATTTCACTCGATATATAAAAGTAGAATTAGCGAGCCGTCCCACAATGGTAGAGTTGTTCCCTCAGTGACATTTTCGAGGCTCGGAAATTGCAAGGGGAAGGTGGCATACTGCCGACTATCCCGCACAAGCCAGGGAACACTTCTCTATCAAATAAGCCCCGATTTGAAGGTAGAATCACCTATTGATAAGCTATTTCGTAAAACTTAAGCTTAATTAACTAACAATCTGGGCATAGTACAGAACATCAGCTATTGTCTCTACCAGCACATATGTAGCTTAACTCTAATAACTTGGAAGTTACAAAATACAAGTAACAAAAAAAAATAAAAATCGCAGTGGAGCAATTAATCACATATTTGATCAGCGAAACTGTAAATCTAAAACATAGTCCAACATAATTCGCTTGTGAATGATAGAGAATACCTATAGCAGAGGAAGCGTTGGCTCGGAACGAATTGGTAGGCATTGCATGTAATGAAAGCTTGTGAAGAGTGAAATTAGGGCTTGAAATAGGAGGAATCGAAAGCGAACACTTGATAGAACGGTTGAAGAAGTGGTGCTGTGGAGGTTCGAAGTTGCATTGAATTCCAATTATACAAGTTGCAGAAGTTATGGTAGCCATGGATGGATAATGAAGTTGGAGAAAAATGGAGATGAGGTTTTATACTAACCGAAACTGGAATCAATTTTTGAGTTTGGGCCATATTTGAAAATTGAAATCAAGTTTATGCGTGTCGAGTTTTTGGCTAAAATCATTCTGAAAGTAGATCTAAATTTAATTACTTCTTTGTGTTATATAAGTAAATAAAATATCTTTGAGATATCTAAAAAGTTGTAAGATTATTCCTTCTATTTATTTTAAAAAAAACTCACGCCACCAATAAAAAATTAAATGTATCAAGTCGAATGAATATAGATACACGTGGTTAAACTAGTCTAAGTTAAGCGATTATTTTTTTTAGAAATTGAGAATTTAAATCATATCCAGACAAATATATTCAAATTCTAAATATTCTTGTAAAAATATGGTCAAATACTACTCCAACTTTAAATTTTTCGAATACAATAATTATTTATTTTATTTTCATAATTAAACGCCTACGTAATTTCACTAAATTTCCAACATTATTGTATATTGTATAAAATACAAATTGCACTGTATATATAGTATATGCACCCTAAATATTTTATTAAAGAAAATCTCTAAATAGTTGGACGTAATACTTTTAAAATAATTGTTTACATAATCTTTCTAACCATTGGAACCTACTGTATAAATATTTTAAAACTTATATATTAAGTTAATTTACTTGATTATGCAAAAAACATATACACTGACAACACGTAAAATTTAAATTTCGAGAATAAAAGATTTATTTTTCCATATTCTTATCCTTTTTAGGTAAAATTGATCTTCTCGACGTGCAAGACATGATCAAATTATTTTTTTTATTGGTTCAATCAGTTTCTTAACAAAAATAGATTGAATGATGATTCTTGTATTATTTTTTTGTATAGTATAAGGATATTTTTTTGCTTACTTTGATAATATTATGATGTACATTAGATTTAAGTCATAGTTGAGAAATGATTTTAACCAATAACTCATAAACTGTCTATACCAGTATCCTACTACCTCCATTCCTTGTTAGTTATTCATCTTATTAAAATAATTATTTCATATTAGTTGTTCAGGTTAATAAATTAAGAAAATATTTATTAAACTTTTTTATTCTACTCATATAGATGTTAATATTTTTATTTTTTTGTAAAATTCCAAAAAAAATATATATCAAGGAGTGAATTGGTAAAATTGTGTTATTTATTTATAATTTCTTAACGTATATACATATAAAAAGGGACAAATTTTGCAAACAACATTATAATAAACTTAATTAAGCTCCTTAGCTATAGTTTGTATACTCACGGATTACACTTATAGCTTACTCGTTTATGTAATTCACGGGTATGCTTTGTATAACTCGTACGTATTTGTATGATTGATCAGTTATTTTCATCAATATTTTATAAGTACGATTATGTTGATAGACTTTTGTACTTATATATATTTCGTATAAGTAAAATATAGAAACATACAATTATAATAACTATATACAATTATAAATTTGTACAAATATGATAGAATCGTAGATCTAAAATTGGATATGTTTTGGAGTAATAAAAAATCTGGAAATAGACTAGTATGATAAAATTCAAAATAACTAATCTATATAGACACAAACATCTGAATTTTAAACAGTTATACAAATTACACTATATCAAAGTACACAAATTCTGAATATAAATTGTGAAAACTACATATTTATACAAACTTTAAAAACTTATACAAAAAAGACTAAATGTAGAGTAAATTTTAGGAATAGTACAAAAATCATATTAGCACTATATAGTTATAGTTTTGCTATTTACGCTCCATATCCAATTTATGTTTGCTACGGAGCATCTGTGTTTATGAAATTTGCGTTTGTATACGTATATAAACTCTATGTTAGGCTAAAACAACGAGCGAGATCGGGTGAGAGGGGAGAGAGAAGAGCTAGAGAAAACAAAGAGTGGAGAGAGGTGAATTATATATGTATATCTATTAGATAATTGTATATGTGTAACTAATATGTATATGTATTAGTGATTGTGTTTGTCTGCATAAAATTTGAATTGTATACAATTGAATCGGGTAAAGTATTGTATTTGTTTAATTTGTGTTTGTATAAATTGAGAGGGAGAAAGACAATAGAAAACGTACTGGACAAAAAAAAATTGTATTTGTATAATTAAGTATATAGGACGGAGAGATATGTATTTGTATTTGTATGTACAATCTCTCTAACTTTATACAAACACAACACAAATTATACTTTTGTGTTTGTATAAGTGAGAGAAGAGAGAGAAATGCCTTAAAAAGAGGAGAGTGGTGAGCAGATTTTAATGAAAGGGGGAGAGGCGTATGGCAAGAGGTTTGTTGTGAATTAGAATTAAATAAAATTAGAGTTATAACATTTATTTTGATTAATAGTTTGCTATAATGCACAATTTTCCATAATATTTAAACAAAAATTAAAAATCTACTTACCCTTTTGTCATTTGGACCCCTGAACTCATCCAAACACATCATTTTAAACACAATTTTTGATGTGATATGATGCGTGTTGCACAAACACGTACACGTTAGCAAAAAAAAATCCACATATGAATATTAATATGAAAAGAACATTAAAATTTACAAGATAAATAATGAAACGAAATAAAAAAAAAAATTCATCTTCTTCAAACCCATCACTGCCTCCCCCACCCCAATCTATGCCCCCACCCCAACCAAATTTCTTATACCCATTTCACTTCTTTCCTTCTTTCTTTAGATTCACCCACCATTTTCCTTGTTCTTCTTCTTAACACCCCACATATTGTCCCACCCCTAATATTTTCTCAAAATTCATTCTTTTTGTTGCAAATCCATTTTTCTCATAATTCTTTTTGTTTTGTCATATTTATTTATTCGAAATCTCGATTTTGTGTGTATTTTTTGGTGATTGTGGGTATAAGGTACTGAAAAATAAAAAACTCCATTGATAAGCTTGATGAAGCTTCAAGAATAACAAATGAATTTTGTGAATTTATGAAATAAATTTAAAATGACGATTACAGATTTGTTGGTGTTGGGGTTGAGAATGATATGAGGAAATTGCTTAATGATTGGGGAATTGGAGTGTCGAATACAGTTAATTTGAGGGAGTGGGTGATGGAGGAACTTGAGAATGAGAATCTTTGGAGTTGTGGGCTTAAGGATTTAGTGAAGGAAATTATTGGAATTGAGATTTACAAGTCGAAATTGTTAGCTAAATACTTTTGTTGAGATTAGATTGACTACATTGAGCCGTCATCGTATCAACAAAATCAAACCAACAAAGATACAATACAATTAACATAAAAAAAAGATATAGTAAATTGAAGAAAAAAATAAAAGAGAAGAAATTTGAAGAGAAAAAAAAAAGACAAGAGAAAAGCTCAAATTGTCCAACAATGGTGTTGAGTGAAAATAAAGAAGAAGAGATGTCTTTATAGGTGAAATTATGACTTTTTAAGGCTCCTCACGCTCTAGTTTTGTGTGTATTACGCGTTTCATGTGGAGTCTTTTCACATAGGGTGTCACATCAAAAATTGTGTTTAAAATGATGTGTTTGGATGGGTTCAGGGATCCAAATAACAAAATGGTAAGTAGAAGGGTCCAAAATACAAACAGATACAAGTACAAGGGTCCACCAAACCATTTCGCCAAATAAAAATATGAAAAAACTACTAAACTACACTACATATGTTTACATATTATCATTTAATCCCTACTCTTTCATAAAAATTCAAAAATCCTTACTTTTCCCCCAATTCCTCTATTCCGGATACTTAATTTTGAAAGAAACCAAACTCACCTTTCTCATCCCCAAAATCTCGCCTCTAATCTCTCCCACTACTAAATCAGTTATCGGATTCAAAGGAATTTGATTTTCAGACAATTCAACAGTCCAAATTTCAAAATAGGTATTATCTTCTTCTTCATTTTTCTTTCAAAATCAATTATGTGTTTCAATCGATTTGGTATCAGTTGTCAAAATGGATCATCCATCTTTTAATATTGGGATTTATCAAAGAATAACATTTAACAATGATCAAAATTTTGAATCAGAAGACTTCAACTTGACAGAACAGAGGTCTAAAAGCTTGCATGCACCGACATTAATGGCGAATCAAACTTCTACGGAGAAAAATAAAAAAATGGAAGTGAGGGCATCATCTAAAGCAAAGGATGCATAAACTAAAAAGAAAAGGGGTAGAAAGGTTGCCCCTCCCATTTTCCGATCACAATACCCATTGTATGTCTTTCTTTTTCTTTTAATTTAGACATTATTGAAAAATAAATTTGTATATTGTATATTGAGATCTGGAGTTTTTACCTAGAAACATTAATTGTTTGGGTTTGAGTATAACTTTTACAGTTGTAGATGAAAGACATTGTGAAAAATAAAATTTTATTATACATATTGAAATCTGGAGTTTATTATCAGAAACACTGATGTTTTACCAAATGTTGATATTGAGTATAAGTTTTACATTTGTATATGAAACACATTGCTGAAAAATAAAATTTCTTTGTATATATTGAAATCTTGAGTTTCTACCAGAAACACTGATATTTTATCAAATGTTGATATTATTTCATTGTCCTTCATAAGTATTTGTTTTACATTTGTAGATGAAAGACTAGTTTAAGACAAATTTTATGTGTTTAGAATTGTATCTAAGATAGGCCTCCAATTCGCAGTATGATATAGAGGTTATTTTTTGTACAATATATCATATTCGTAGATATGCACATGAATGATGCGAATACAAAATATAACATATCTTATAGTTAACACTTTATATCATATTTAAATAGAAGTCAGCGTATATACATAAGTAATATGATTTTGTATATCAATCATGCATTGTTAGTATACTAAGTATAAAATGATCTGAAACATTATATTGTGAATCAATTATGGTATTTCCCTTTTAGTTATATCGATTTAGTGATTGATCAACAACATTTATCTTTATGGAATTCTAGAATATGAAATATGTAATTAAACATATATCAAAGCAACCTCTATTAGAATAGTATAGTAGTCGATAAACTGACTTATAGGCAGAATTTGCTCCAGGCATTATTCAACAAGAGAGCGATAGCCTGTCAGTATTGTATCCACCCAGCTATACTTACACATTTCATTCAATTTATAATGTATATGCTTTGTCTTTGCAGTGACTGCGGAACTTATGTAACTGCTTTTGCTGAATTTCTGAGTGATGAATTCAAAGTCCAATCGATTTCTTTTCGAGGTGACTATCTTCGCTCAAGATATGGAACACTGTTATGAAAATATGATACCGACAAGGCCAAGGCGGTATATCATAGCTAGAATGATGATCTTATAAAGCCAAAGGGTGTTTTCATTCCATTGACAGATGATGAACTGATTAATGTAGAATAATAGTTTATTTACTGACTTACAGTGAAGATATGAAATTTTATTATTTTGAAGATACATTAAGTGTTTTGGAGTATTCCTCCCCAGGTCAACATTATATTTCTAAATGATTAATTCTTCTAAATTTAAAGAGTTTTTATGTCCACTGTTTTTATGTCCGCTTTTAAATTAATTTTTGATACATTTTAATACCTTATTAATTTCTGTATATTTTAAGTATTACACATATCCCTACACCTTTTACTACAGTGAATACGATACAAGAATTTTATCAAAATTATTAGGTATATGATACAAATTTGTGTTCATCAAATGACAAAATTTTATTGTTCACATAGTATGGTACAAATTACATCTTATAAGGTGATACTAAATAATTTTCACTTACATAATATTATATATATGATATATAATATTATAATATGATAGATAGGTACAAATTTTAAATTGATACGATTTTATTATGTCATGCCAAAGTTACAAAGATATTAAGTATCATATATACAAATTTTATGCTAAAATTACTCTAACTTTTTTTAGCTGATATTAAATTTCCTGTAAACTATTATGTGCATGAAACTCATGAATTGCGTTCACATATGTAAAAATCACTTTTTCGATACTTCATTATTAGTAGATACAAAATTTAGAAAATCATATTATGCATATGATATATAATTGATTCAAATGACATGTTTTACATGTTATCTCTTTTAACTTTGGCACATATCGTTACAAAGATAGTAAGTATCAAATAAATAAAATTTATACTAAAATTATTCTAACCTTTTCTAAATTAAATTTCAGAAAGTTATTATGTACATGAAACACAATTTTGTTCACAAGTATCAAAATTACATGTATATGATATATAACATTGGTAAAAAAATATAATTTCCGATACTCTATTATTAGTAGATACAAAATTTAGAAGAAGATATTATGTATATGATATATAATTGATTCAAATGATACCTTTTTTTCCATGTTGTCTGTATTAACTTTGGCACACATCACAACTATTCGGCACCATTAATCTATCACATACAAAATTAATAAACAATAAATAGTCAGACACACTACAATGTATACCAAATCAATTTTATCATAAATTATCAATAAAAAATATTGCCAGATTTCAAAATATAACATTATTCATTTATTGCATCATAAAATAGTAATATGAAATTACTTCTTAAAGTATCAAATTTGAGAATTATTAGACATGAAGCATAAAAGTACTTCTAAGAAGCAAGTATCAAGAATATTTTGGGAAGAAAGTACTTGTCCACAACAGTTTGTGTTTGTGGTAATCTTTTCATCTGGATTTTTCTTCCTCTTTTTTCTTGGCCTTCCAGGCATTTTTTTGTATCTTGGTGGCAAGACGATTTCTTTCAAAATAGATTCCGGAGCTATTCGGTCACTTTTGTCTGGCAGTGATTCTATTGTAACTGCATACGTGTTTATTACTGCATCAAGTTTATAGTAATCAGAGCAATAGGGGTGTACATCTTAAATATTCTTCTTTTTTAAAACAGTCATTGCGTGCGCACAAGGTATCTCGTCATGTTAAAATCTACCACATGAACACGTTTTTCTCTCAAGACAAACAATTTATCTTATCGCACCTTCATATACTGCAAAGATATATTCAGAAGATGCAACTACCTGCAAATATTTAAAAATTATAGATACATTAAACGAATTTTTAATTTGTATAATTAACAATATAATGAGAAGTAAAGCTAGAAACATAATACTTGTAATATAAATATATACCTTCATTTTCACACATTTGGACGTGTTTATAATCAATATTTCTTGAAATCTTCTCCCTAATATTTCCTCTATATAAGATGCTATTTTTCGATTTTGCAATTTCAAGTACCAAATAGAATTCTAACTTCTTCCAAAAAGTCTATAATAGGTAATTGTCATCACTTTTGTATCGCTCGTACCTAATATCACTTTCTCATATACTTGAATGCCTTACAAGATTGAAATATTCATTACAAATCTTCACCAGAAAATATGTTGAAATTTTTTTAGTTGAGAGCTTTTCGTAACATAGCAATGGAGAATTTCAAAATTTGAAATTTGAAATTTCAGTACAGTAGTGTTTTATGAATGAATGATTTGAAGATGAAAGAAACACATGCGTGAATTGTGACAGTTAATTTGTATTTCTGTTTTAAATCCCTTTTTAATGCATTAAATTGATAAAATTCCCTTTTTAACGCACTAACATGATAATTACAACTTCTACATTAAAGTATCCGCCCTCATAATAAAGTATCCGCCACATAAAAAAAATTGTAATTTATAAAAAAATAGGGATGGAAAGCAATTTGTTTACTATACTATGTGTTGTCTATAATTTTTACTAAAAATATTTGTGTAAAATGACTCATTGGAAATTGTTGACGATCCAATGGAGAATGCAAGTATCTTAAGCACACCAATTGTTAGTTTTAGAGCCGTTTATTTAAAATATAATCAACTTTATAGTATATTTAATTTTAGATGGACAAATTTAGTCTTTCTCCTCCTTCCTTTATCTTCTTTTCAATTATTTTTTCGTCTTCTTCTTATTTCACCTTTTCTTCAAAAAGCAAATAAGTAGATTTTGAAAAGACCTCGAAATGACACTTATATAAAATTATCTCAATCGTACCTAAATTTTAAAAGAATGATAAATATTAATAAAATTGTTATATTCCCAAACAAAAATTACTCAAAATTTATTGTGTCCTAAAATTTGTATTACGATTAGTAAGAATTAAAGTTGGTGTGATCTCCAACTAGAAAAAATCTCTACTTTTGATTATTATTTTTTCTCTTTATAATTATATGAAACATGTTAAAGTAGATATTGGATGTTCATTTTTTATGAAAATAAAAATAAATTTTGGTTAAATAAATTGATGCAAAGAAAAAAAAATTGTTGTTGGATACATTAAGTTTGATTGAATTTTAAATATCCAAATAATGACTATTTTTTAAATTGCACACCTAAAAGTGGGTTACCCATGTCATTTTTATGGAAAAAATAGTAAATTAGTTAAAAAATTTAATTACATAATTAGTAAAAATCTCTATATTTCATAAAAATTAGTAAAAATATCAAAATATCATTATTTTAGAAAACATTTTGTATCCTAATTTACTTCCTATTTTGTCTCACCTTAATTACACATTTTTCAACTCTCTCTCTCTCATTTTTTTTACATAAATATTTTCTCTCTCATATTTACCTCTTTCAATTATTCTCCATTTTAAAACTCCCACATCACTCTCCCTATTGTTATTTTTATTTATTTATTTATTCAAAAATTGAAAAATATATTTCTAAAGATATTCATAACAATCCCTTTGATGAAGGTATGCATCTTTTGTATTTTATGTGCTCATTTTATCAATAAAATTGAAACTGAATATCATATTGAGGTGAATATTTTATTGTGATCAATTTGTATTTAACTCTCACATTGTATACAAACGAGTTTGTATTTCTTTTTATTTTTGTAGTTATCATAATGATTTACTAACAAAGTCACTTTTGTATTTCAATTAAAGTTAGTATTTATTGTGTTCGTTTTTGTATTTCAACATCAATTTCAATGACAACAAGTCTATATTTTTTTGAACTATGTTTTCATCATAATTGTATACCAACAACTTTTGTATTTTATGTGCTCACTTTACCATTCAAATTAAAATTGATATTTTACTTTCATAGTAAAAACTAAAAATTATATCTCAGTGATTAAAATTGTATTACATGTTTGTCAAATATATACTTCTATTATTTGTATTATACAAACATTATTGATTGTATCTCAATATAATCCAATCATTACTTATGAATATGATTTAAGAAAGGATACATAATTCTAAAAAAAATAGCATAAAAAGTGAAAATAATACAATCAGTTGAGGAAGAATGCAATAGTATTAAAAAAAAATACAAATTGACTCTGAAAAGAAATATGATATATTTATACTTAAAAAATACAAATTCATTTGACATACCTATTGAGATGACTACAAACTAAAAAAGAAACACAATATTCTTAAAAAAAATACAAATGTTGAGCAAAAGAAAAACAATTGACAAACAAAAATTAATATGAATACAATTCTGGTATATATACAATTTTTGCAATTTCTTTCTTTGACTCTCTCTTTCTTCTTTGTCTGCTTTTTTTTCTTCTCAAAACTCAAATACAAATCTGTATTAACTTGTGCATTAGTAAAACTCTGTCAAGTTACCCAAAAAAAAATGTTCATGTCAAAACTCCTATACAAATTAATGATTCAACAATTAACGAATACTTGATTGATTGTATTTCACAGATTATATCGAAGTTTCAGTTGAAAATTCCTTCTCCAAAATTGTATGAAATTATACTCATTTTCATAATCTTCTCGTAAAAAAACACAAATTCACTTCAACAAAGAGGATTTTAGTATCGCCGCCAACATAGGATAGTTGATGATCGTGAGGAAGAATTTGAATTTTTTCACCATAGCTACACATTAGCTTAATCTTTGGATTCTCCATTGTTGCGGTACCAAAATTCATGCGAGAATGATGAAGAAGACAAATGATTTGATTTTTTGGATTTTTTTTAGATTTTCTTATTTTATGTAAAGATGAGAGATATTAAGTGATATGTTTCTTTTATAAAATATTGAATTTGTAACTGATGAGTGTTTTAAGTGATATACTCCTTTAAAAAATATTCTCTCCCCTAAATTTCTCCTTTCTATTATTAAATAATTGTATTCTTTCAATTAAACAAAATAAAAACAATGTGAATTAAATACATAAAAAAACTAAAATATGACATTTTTAATAAATATTGAAAGTGTGACTAAGGGATCTTACTAAATGTTAAAATATTGACATTTTGAAATTTTTTTCCATTTTTATTTGGTGTAATTACTTGGATTGATACCTTTTAATAAATAAGTATTGATTTTGGTGATACTTTTTATTTATTACTATTTATAACAATATTATGTTAAATCTGCAATATGTATTAAAAGTGAATTATGTATGCAATAAATATGTACTATAACTATTTTTAAATATAAATTATGCTTGTTTTGTAAGGAATTGACACATTGTATCATAAGTGTATTAAAATGTATGATAAATGTATTAATCATCAATAAAACTTGTATTATATGTGAATAATAAATTATTCTTTGTAATATGTATTAAAATTGTATTATAAATGTATTAAAAGTGATCAAGTGAAAAAAAAATGTTATTGCTATAAATGGTAAATATTTTCTTAATATAATATATTTATGTCACGACCCAAAAATGGACGTGATGGCACTCGTCTTATCCCACCAAGACAAGTCAGCCTAAAACTCGACCATTACAATAAAATTGCGGAAATTTTATAAGTTACTCAAAAGTACCCCCAAAATCTGGTTGTCACGTGTACAAGCCTCTAAAGTAATACAATTGATTCAAGAAAAAAAATAAGTCTCAAATGACATTGTTTCTCGAATAGAACAAGATCATAAATAGGAGTAAGAAGGTCTGCTGAGATAACAAGCAGCTACCTCACAATTCTCCACAAGAAGCATCAGACAAGGAGAAGAGAAAATATCACAAAGTCCGGGCTAGTAACCTACAAAAACAATTATAGTAGCAAGGGGTGAGTACCAAACCACACGGTACCCAGCAAGTAAACTTCTAAACACAAGCTAAGGGGATAAAATACGGGTACTCCTTACACACCAACCGAACCTCCACAACTACAACCTGCATAAAATTCAGCCTAACCTAACAGTTCACAGTTTTCATAGCACCCAGCTCATCAAAATTATTTTAACGAACTTGCACATCCTCAACTATAAACTCAATATTCAACAATCACAACTTTCACAAAAAGGCACTAACAATATCAGCAACACACAAGATCAAGTTCGTCAAATATAGGTAATAAAATATCAAGTACTTTCCAATCACAAATAAAACACATAATCATCAAGAATGAAGAATGTCATGGGATGCAATGCAATATGACACCATGAAGTGATATGCCTCAGAATACCAATTTCTCTCTCAACCGTATATACATGATACTCCTCGGAAATACATCGAGAGTTCATGACCATGGGGGACTCGCGAGGTCCATATATCGATACGGACGATGTCCACGTGTCTGTGCGGACGATCTCAACGCACTATCATAAATCAACCAAATTTCGCACGGACGATCTCCACGTGCCCAAATTATAATCATAACTTTTCTATCACACGGACAATCTCCACGTGCCCAAATAATCATAACTCGATCTCAACACGAACGATCTCCACGTGTTAGACCTTTACTCATACCCAATCTCATGTCAATGCATGTGCACAATATGATATCAAATAAAGGAGATGATGCAACATCTCAATAAATCAAATGTCGCTATGACATATAATCCCCTCAATTATCACAATTATACGGGTTCAACAAAGAACACAATCACACATAATAAATCAAATCAATAATATATCAGTTAATGCCCATATGCTTTGGCATTCTCGGATTACAATCCGCATTCTATAGTAATAAACCTTCCCATTGTAATACCGGTACTCGTACCATTCTCAACACATCACCTACAAACAAATGATCACATTGTCTTCTATTACCCCCTTTTATCATTAGAATTAATCAATGTGGACAAGTCAACCCATCACCAAGTCTCATTACTCCCAAACATATACCACAAGAAAATACACGCATTTCATACACTTAGCAAGAGTTTAGAAATCCACTTGCCTGAATCAAATAAGAATTTACTCCGAACTTGAGCCTTTCCCTTTTGTTGAACTTCCAAATCAATGAAATCTATTCAAATAAATAATTCAAATAAATTTATGAAACTAACTACACCCATATCACTATACAATCCAAAAATCATAGAGCATAAGTTTATGATTAAGTTCGTAACTTTTGATGTTAATTAACATGTCAACTCTTTCAACTTTTCTCCAAATTTTCAAGCCTAGAATTACGTTCCAAATCCTTCAAATATCATAAATCTAATGATATTCATACAATATAATACACAAAATATTAATTACTTACCTCAATGTATTAAAATAATTCTTGATTACACTACAATAATAATAATAATTGAAATAGTCCAATTTTCCAAACTATGTGTTACACACTAATCCCAGAGTCTCGAAATAACTTCATCTATATCCCTATGTATAAATTCTAAATTCTACATATTACTGCTATGTCAATCAATAGCAAATTATTGACAGTTCAACTAATAAATAAAAACTAAACCTCAGCAATCATTAGCAATTTAATGTAAAAACAAACCCTAGTGATTATAAATTCACAAACGGGAGTAACACATTACGTACTTCTTAATATACTCCAATATTCCCGTTTAAAATTAAAGCTAAGCAAAAATTATCATTTATTTACTTTACCTGAAGATCCAAACTTTTTTTGCTTTTGCCCTTCATGTTTGTTGCCGCTGGAGAGTTTCTCCTTTATTCGTGTTATTTTTTTTCTCCCCTTTTTCCCATAAATATAATTAGGTATTGAAGTGTAAATTCTCCTTAACTGAAAATCAATACATGGGTCAAGTGATAACTATTAATTAAGGATGTGACTCACTAACTATTCAACTATAATACTCATTTAACACAAATTCATCAATTAGATACTTATAGTTACCGAATAGTTAAAAATACCCCTTTAATTTATTTATTTTTAAAAGAGTAATAGTCCTAGTTCTCAAAACGACCTAGCGGATCGTTACAATTTAGGAAAAATTAGTAAACCAGTCACAATTCCTAACTTAATTAGCAAAAATATCTACACTTTAAAATATTTATTCAAATTGTCAAAATGTCAATATTTTAAAAAGACTTTGTATCCAAATACTATTATTTGTCTTTCATTTTATTTCTCAAACAGTCCAACATTAAATATATTCACAACCCATTTAGACTTCTTCTACACTTTAATATCATTAAATTTATTTCCATCTTTAAGATTTTCAAAAAAAAATTCTCTTTTACCATTTTCACCATTATTCTCTCTCTCATTGTTGAAGAAGAACTAATTATTCAAATTCATACCTATTTGTTCAGATCTATCGATTAATTCAAAAAAATCTCTCAATACATAAAGGTATTTTCGAAATCATCATTTTTTTTGCGAGATTTCATAAGATTTTATTTTCGAAATAAAAAATTATGTTGAATTTTGGATTGTATGTTTACAGTTTTTTCGTCATTTTTTCGATTTTATATGAGTTTATTAACATACTCATCAAATATTTATGCATTTTGGAATTTTAGTATTTGAGACATTATTTTTTTATGATTTTATTTTCATATTTGAGATTTAGTAGATTGTAATCTGTAGTAATCCACATAAGCATTCATACATAATATATTCTTTGACTTTTTTTTTTTGTATATTATTTGATAATTTCAAATTTTGCTTATACGATTATTGATTCACAAATAAACACAAATTCATATTTGAATTTGGTGAAAAGAATTGAAAAAAAGGAACATAGCAGACGAAGAAGAAAGAGAGTTAAAGAAGAAGGTTGCGAAATTGTATTAATATCAGAATAATATTCATAATAATTTTTGTTTGTCAATTATTTTTCTTTTACTCATCATTTGTATTTTATTAAGAATATTGTATTTCTTTTTTATTTCTAGTCATTCAAATACATATCTCATATGAATTTATATTTTTTAAGCATAGATATATCCTATTTTTTAACAGTCAATTTGTATTTTTTTTAGAATATTGTATTCTGATTATATCATTTTCACTATGTATGCTTTCTCATATGAATTTGTATTATTTTTCAACAGTTAATTTTGTATTTTTTTAAATATTGTATCCAGATTATATTATTTTACCATGCTATCTGTTTTCCAAAATCTTGTATTCTTATTTCTTTTATAGTCAATTTGTATTTATTTTTTTAGAATATTATATCCTTCCTCAACAGATTTATTATTTCCACCAAGTATGTTATTTCCCCCCCAAAATCTTGTACCCTTTCATAAATCATATTCATATATGTATTGAGATACGTGTATATATATATGGCAATCAAGTAATACAATTTTGATCACCAAAATAAAATTTGTAGTTTGAAAGAAAAAAAAATTCAATTTTAATTTGAATGGTAAAGTGAGCACATAAAATATAAAAAATATTGATATACAATTATAATGAAAACATAACAAAGGAAAGTTGATCTAATAGAATGAAAAAGGATTTTTTTTTTAAATTGTAAATGATGAGAATTTTAAGTGATATGTTCCTTTTCTAAAAAATATTATCTCACTTTTTCATCATACTATTTTTTTTATATTTTATATATTATTATACAGTATTCTAAATAAAAACTAGAATAAATAGAAATACAAATAAAATACATATTGAAATGAATAAATATAAATACATATAAAATACATATTGAAATGAATACGAAATACAACTTTTTCGAAGAAACAATTAAATACATATGAAAAAAATATATAAATACAAATATGTTTCTTAAATAACTATAGATTCATTTGGCATACCTATTAGAATGAATACAAACTAAAAAAAAAAAAGGTTAAGATTCAGGAGGAAAAAAAAGAACAAAGTTTGAGTTTTATTTGAAAATGTAACTTATGAAAAAATTAAGTGATCTTTACCTTTTTTTGAAAAATTCTCTCCCTTGATTTTCTCCCTTTTGTTATTAAATAATTGTATTCTTTAAATAAAAACAAATAATAAAAACAGAAATAAGATACATAACAAATTAAAATTTTGACATTTTTACTAAATATTGAAAGTGTTGCTAATAAGCTTTCTTAAATGTTAAAATATTGACATTTTGAAAAAAAATTCAAGTTTTCCTTTATTTGTTGATATTAATGAAGGGCTATTCAATATCATTTGTTGGGCCTAAGAGAAAAATAAGGAATTTGATATCATAAATATATGCATAAAAGTGTATCTGACATGAAATATAGTATGAAATTATTCAAACAAAAATAAGGAATTTGATAGCAAAAGTACATGCTTCAAGGGGTACTTAACTTGAATCATAATATAAAATTATTAATTAATGAGATAAAATGGAATTATTCTAAACTATATAGAAAATTAGTAAGTATATGATTAGTAAAATTGGGATAATTTTTCTTTAATATTGAAATTTTTATACAAATAATTAATTGATTTTACTGCTTTTTTCTTTTTGATCGGTCATAGACACTCGAAGTTCTTCACAAGGCAAACTAAAATATAAGGTTAATCGGTCAATATAAGTAGAGAAGACATTAATTATACTTAGTTATATACATATTATACATAAATTATACATGAATCATGCCTATATTATACCGCCTTTAGCTATTTTTCGTTTAAGTAATTAAGCGAATCACTATTTTTAATTATTCAAAATATCTATACCAGAAGTGCACAAATATATATATTGTTTCAAGGTACAATTTAAGAAGAGACATGAAACTACATAAGATAATATACACTACAACCTCTTTTTCGAAAAAATAATAATTATATAACAGAAGTGTATATGTATCGCCGACTCCAATTATCATCCATGTATGATTCATACTACTAAATTTGACAAGCTGACAGTTCTACCTTTTTTACGTTCTTGACAATCCATCTTTGTCACAGTGTAGAGTCTTTCAGTGGCATGTTTCAAACCTCTTTCCCATTACTTAAAAAAAGTGAGTCACCAATTCAGGTACAAAATACTATCATTACCAGTTACCACATAGACAATTAGACATTCAACCCATAATGATCACAACGATCCAATTATAAGAGCAGAGCTCTACCAACTGCTTTCTTAATTCATCTTTTACTTTAGATATAAACAAAATCAAATATTATCAGATTCTTAAAATTAAAAGCTAAAATCAAATGAAGCAACTATATATCTTTTCCTTTCTGGATTTAATCTATTAGATTATTTTCGTTTTTTTAGTGAATATTAACTCAATAGCCCTAGTTTAAACTGGTAATTAATTAGCTACATTTTACCAAATTTCTTGCAAATCAAGTGGGTTGACTGATAATGTTATACCTACATCAGAGCAATTCTATATTATTTCAACTTTAAATGTTTGTGTTTGACGTTAATTGACATTACACACATTAAAAAAAATTATTTTGAAGAAGTCGTATGTTTATTTTTCTCCTCCTATTTTTTCTTGTAAAAAAGGAAAAGTTGTATCATCAATTAGATTAAGAGTAAACGTGGACTTTTCTTATTATTTTAGCAATCATTTTTGAAAGTTTATTATATATGGTATTGTTTCAACTCGAATCAAATTTAAAATTAAATGTACATTCAATTTCAAATAGATAAATTATTTAAATGTCAAAATTTGACAATTGATTGACCTATTGTTTTTTTGTTTTGTTTTGTGGGAGAGGGGTGGGTTATATGGGGTTGCCTAAGATTACATAATCAATTGGTCAAACACACACATATATATATATATATATATATATATATATATATTTGAATATTTTCTAACTATTTTGGTAAGGGACCTTAGAGGTTCATCTGAACCTCTTTCAATAGAAAATTATATTATTTATATATGATTAAAATTATTTTTAGGTATATAATAATGTCGAATTCTTTGGCTATTTCATGTATTTATTTTTTCAGATTTAGGTTATTGGAAATCCTGCACGCCACTATTTTTACGTGCAAAAATGGACCAAGTGTTAGGACGAAAATAAGCAGGTGTGATGCAGAAGCTAGCAAAGCAAACCTCGAAAGACCACGAGTAAGAAGACATACGAGAAATATACCAAAAGACACAAAGATTTAACGTGGTTCGATCAATCGACCTACGTCACAAAGGAAATGACAATCCACTATAAATATGAGAGTACAAAATACAAAGGGAAACAACCTCAATCAATTACTCAGAATACATGGGAGGTTCACACAAGTGATAACGTATCAAGCTTGTGACCCATAATTTCTCCCTAACCAAAACTCCCAAAACCCTTAAGACTACATTGTGAATGCTGATTAAGTTAGAAGGAACATGCTCTATTTATAGAGTTCTAAATTTTTCTACCAGAAAAAATATTAGTCAATCCAAAACATTTTCCTAAAGAAAAATTATTTATGGTAAGAAATTTAGGACAAATAAAAACCAACATCAAGAGGGCTTCTTATTATACGTAATTTGATTTATTGAAATTGACCTTAACCTACCAGCACAAAATAACCTAACATCAACTTATGGCAAAAGTTATGTAACGCAATTTGGTACGTCTTTAATTTTTATACATTGACAACTATTTTATTTTTATACATAAATAGATTATCATATCACTTTAAAAGTAATTAAAGTTAAATTGAAAGACCAGGAAATAAGACAAATAACCTTGCATAACAACTTACCGTATTAAAAAAAATGGAGATTTTATCATAGACAAACTAATTTTTAACAAATTCCATTTGAAATTCTTTCTTTATCTTTTTTATAATTGTCGTGTCAGGGCCAGTCTCGACTAATTTCACGAGATATTGTCATCATACAGCAACATATATTAGATAACTATGTCCATCAATACTAAACAAATGAAAGAATCACCTATATTTGAATTTTAAATTTCTAGATTTCGGTTCTCAACTACTTCATTGATCATTCTGCCACGCTCTTGGATGCGCGATATTTTTTAGGTATTCTAAGAACTTATGGTAGAAGAAAGATAAAAGAGTTCAACCTTGTGAAAGTTAGATTATAGGTTGGTGAAATACTTGAAAACAACAATTATTTGGCTTCCTTTGTTATCATATTTGTTTTGTGGTGGTAGGTTCAAGTATATATTATACCACAACTAACATAATTATTTTGTTATGCTTCCTTTTGTCATGCACGTATTACTATATAAACATAATGAAGTATATATACTATTTGTTTGCTTCTTTTGGAATATAATGTGTTCCCTTTTTATCCCACTCTATGCCATTATAACTTTTTTTTTTTGACAACATATATTTAAGTTATCCAAAATTTGTCATGCAAATTACTTTTGGGACCCAAAATATAAAAATATTAGGATAAAGCAAATCAAACATGACTTTTATGCATAACACACATTGTAATACTAATTTAAATACATAAATAATTCAGTCTCTTAATTAGCAAACCAACCACTTCTTAATTTTCGAAAAGCACAATATAAAAATAAATATGACGAATAGAATTATATTATGTTATATTGCTTAGATGGCAAGGAATTTTAGCAATTCTAGATGCATATCTATGCCTAGCAACTCTCATATGTATACAAGTAGACAACTATCTTTGAATGACACGTTTCTTAATTAATACATATATATCACTTCCATTTGATTATTCATCATTGCATAATATTTTGTTGTTATTTTACCTAATTTCAGACAATAACATATATATTGGAATTTGGAGTCAACGTAGTTTACCCACCCTTTAACAACCTTTTTATCTTCTTCCTTCTCAAAACTATTAAAATTGATTATGACTTATGATATACTAGTATCTAGTTATAATAGGGACATTTACGGATCGATTTTGGTCAGTTGTTGATTAAAATTAAAATAAGATTAATTTAATAGGTTTTTAAATTTCAAAATCAATCAAATTAATTATAATATATATTTATCGATTGATTATTATTGATTTCAGTTTGATTTGGCTATTCGTTTACTAACCATACGCATAACTAAAAACAATGATTTATTCATAATGGGGAAAAAAGCGACAACATCCATTCAAAATAAAAAGACGCAACACATAGACATGAACCTTAACTTGACGTAACTTGACAACTATAACCTTTAATTTTGGATGTGCATAAGTAGAAACTTAAACTTGTATAAAATTGAAAAAATAGACACATTCGTCCTACGTGACACCCTACATGACAATTTTGTGTCCTACATGGCGTCCTACGTGTCTGATGCCATGTAGGACAAGTCCCAAGTATGTCTACTTGTTCAATTTTATACAAGTTTAACTGTCTACTTGTGCACACTCAAAGTTGGATGACATAGTTATCCGCTGAAGCCAAGTTAAGAATCATGTTTATGTATTATGACAAATTAAAATGATTAGAATGTTCCGTCACTATTATATATATAATATAATATAAAGTTATTATTAAAAATATCTATCTGTTAAAACTTTAAAACCCAAAATATTACAAACTTGACATCTAAAGAAAAACTTTACTATAACAAGTTATGAAAGTTCTCTAACTTTGGAATACCATCCAATATATTAGTCGTTAAGTAACCACCTTGTTTTAGTTGAAAAAAAAGAGAGAAAGGAATCTAGGCATTTTGAGTCAAAATTGGTCCTTGTTTGGCGGCCAAGGATTATGAAAATAAATTTGGAATGACATGAGCTCTTTGATCAAATCAACTCACTATTATGAAAATAAATTTGGAGAATTCATACGAAAGGAAACGAGGAATTCTGAACGACAAAAATAATCTGTGAATCGAACGAGTGATCACAATATTACAGCAAAAAGAGATACTTATTAGTGATAATAATTTTTTCTTTCAACGATAATCCCGTCAATATATTTATCGATAATTAGTCAATGACATTGCATACACAATCGCGGAAATCTTTATTTATTCTATGGGTAAGAATAATACATTACTATATGTTATCCTGCATGTAAATGAGGTCCATGATGGAAGATCAAGCATGCTTGCTCCTTTAAAGCTAATCCTGCATGTAATTAATTTTTTTTTAAAAATCTCATTACATTTGATTTAGCCAATGATGTTGTCAAGTATATTGACATGATTGTTTTGGTTATTATGATAATATATGAAATACTAGTGACTAATTCACAAAAAGAAAAGTATATTTTCAAAACTCTAATTGTTATCATTAAATTATTAGAGTAATTACATATAATATCCAAATTAATAAAGGGGTTTTACAAAAAGCTAAGCTATATGGAGCGTGGCTTTTTTATTTGTTTTTCGCTACTTAGTTTATTATTTTTATTTGTTATTTTTTTATGTGGATTCGAGTTTTATTTTCTTTGTTTCTTATAATATCAAATATTAGTTTTTTATTTCTCTTATTTTGTCCCATTTAAACAGATAATTATGTCGATTAAATATATTTATTTATAAATAAATGAAACTTTTACATTGTAAACCGCCCACCAAAAAAATTGTCAACAAGTATATATTTTTCATTTACTAAAACTAATATACAAAAATAAATAAATACTACATATACATCATAGTGTACTTTTTTTAGAAAACATAAATGGCTAACGAATAGGGCGGTTAATCGGTAATGGTTGGTGTATCGATAAGAGTCGTGAAAGAGTGGTAAATATTTTTTAATTTTTAATTGAAAAGTTTTTGGATTCGAGTCTCTTTGGATACAATATCGCCTTTATTAGGGAGCGCTTTACCGCCTAATACAGGATTTCCTGACGCGAATTCAGATTTAGTCGGGCTCCAATGTGAGTACCGGACATCGGATGAGAAATTAAATAAAAAAGGTTGGTGTCAAGACTTTGACTTTTTTTTTTTAATTACCGATTTTTCGATTATTAACGGTTTGAGATTCTTTCTTAATCACATATAATCCAATAATAAATTAATAAATTATATTTATACCATTTGGTATATAAATTTCTTGACTTAGAAAATAGTTTCATATATTTTATTTCTAGCAATTTCAAACTTTCAATTATTCTACAATGTGTTGATGTTGTTTTTGAGTAAGATACAATCTATCTACTCATGTACATGGTTTATTTGGTTTGTCACTATGTTCCTAAGTAACTACTCAATAATAACGATTAAATTGATAACGATTAATAAACGACAAATCGAGAATTACTAAATTAATATCTTAATGACTACAGATAATCAATAAGTCAAATCGATAAACTTAAAAATTAAATCGAATCGATCGATACACAATAGTATGTTATTTTTCTATACAAATTAATTTTAAATAATTCATGTGAAATAAAACCTGGGTTTTGAACTTCAGATTTAGTATATAGTATATTACGAGATTCACCAAACATCAGATCTCTAGATTATTTTTATTTTTCTGAATTAAAATATAGTTAGTGCAAATCTCAAAACAATTGCTGCCAAGAAATCAAACACAGAGCTCCAATAAACAATATGCTATTTAATGACTATTTATTAGATTACTACACACATTCCTGAACAAAATATTAATTCTACAATAATTATAGTTCGTGTTACTCAAATGTTTCTTATCCTTCATTTATTTATTTTTTTCGTTTCTCGCTGCCACGACGTATTTATTTCGAAAATTCTTCTCTCTCTTCTTAATAATATGTAAGGGTACTAGGAAAAACCATAGATTTTGAATGTCAATATGTTAAATTTATTGGATTTTAAAAAGTGTGAATGAAAAATAAAAGAGTGTGACTTTTCAAAGGACTATGACCTTTTCGAAGATTATGCGTTTTGGAAAGGGTTGTGACCTTTATAAGAGGTTGTCTCTTTTTCAAAGGATTGTGACCGCTCTAATAAGACACAATTAATACCTTTTCATACTACTTTTGTTGGCTATATATAAATAGAGAAATTTTCTCTCAATTTTCAAATATTGAATTCCCTCCTTCTATACATTTTCTTACAAACAAAGTGGAGTATTTATGTAATTTCATTGATGCCTTTTGGGTTCGCAGATGATAGAATTATACAACCCATAGAAAAAAGTATAATAAGTGCAGTAAAAGGTAATTTAATATACCAAAAATTTAAATTTATAATAAGTGTTAACTACTCAGTAGCAATTAATGACAGAAATATAGATAAATCATTAGTCTTATATTGGAAAATGTCAGGAATAGAATTAGCACCTGGAAGTAAAATATTTACAGCTAGATGTAAGAATTTATATGTTTTAACAACAAAACATAAAATAACAGCAAAAAATAAAATAAATACAATAAAAATAGAAAACCCCTTTGAAAAGATAGTTACGGTTATAGATAATAATGAATATAGTTATAATGAAATTGATATAGAAGAGGACTTAGAGATAGTACAAGAAAGATTAAGCACATCAAAAAGAATAAATAATAGTGATACACCACAAATATCATCAAAGATGAGTTTACTTCTTCGATTGTTGTACTTATTTTTTCGTTTGTTGTTTTATTTTTTCAATTTCCATTTTTCTATCTATTTCTTCATTTTCTTTTGCTATCCTTACCATAGCAGTTAAACTATCTTCTAATTTTACCGTTTCCTTTTCTAACATCAAACTTAAATTATCACCTATTTTCTTATATCTTCTTCCTAGATTAGAAAATATTATCTTTATTTTTAATCCTTCATAGTTTTCAAATATTTTCTCGTCTATTGCATATTCTTCCTTATTCATTTATAAACCATGTTGTAGTTTATATTCTAGAGTATTTATTTGTATTTCTAGATGTAAAATAGCCTTTCTTTGTATTATTATAGATTTCTTACCAACTCCTGCAAATATATTATAATTAAGCCAATTTTCTCTTTGTTTTAATTCATTTCTTTTTGCTATAATTATGTTATTAAGTTCTTCTTTATATTCTTTATTCATCTTAATTTTAAATATTTTATATATTTATATTCTACTCTAGATATAATATCTATTAGTCTTTCTAATTCTTGGTTATCCATTTTTGTAATATTTAATTATTTATATTTCGGATATAATTTAGTTAATTATTTCTTTAATTTACTTATCTTTCTATTAATGTGGTTTTTTCTTTCTATAGTAGTTTGTTCATACTTAGCTCTGATACCAATTTTGTTTAATATCTTTTTTCAGAGAGGGTTTTTGAAAAAAAAAATTATTAACTTGAGCTTTTGGTTGGCATTGTCTGCCTTTCATTTACAATTTGGCAATCTATATATACTAAATTCTAAACCTGCACATAAGTGCGCCTACTGTATACTATTTACTTTACGACTTTAAAATAAAAACTTTACACATAGCCACTATACATTGGCTAATAAAAAGTGAAATCTTATCTACAAAGGAATCTTATCTTTGCTTTATCTTATCTTTGCTTTTACATTTTTTCAACAATTCCTATCTCTTTGTCGGCCATCTTCTTTCTTTATGTCTTTTTCTTCTTTTATCTTTATTGTCATAGCTCTTTTCTTATTTTGCTTATCTCTTCCGCTTTACTCCAAATCAACATCACTTAGCAAATGAGATAAATAAATTTAAAGAAAGATTACAATTAGAAAATAAATTAGAAGAAAGTAATCAAGATAATATAACTAATCTGCCAGAAGTAAGAATTGATGATATCAACGATGATTTAGAAGAACAATACTCAGAAATAAGTGGTACTCATCTTTGATGATATTTGTGGTGTATCACTATTATTTATTCTTTTTGATGTGCTTAATCTTTCTTGTACTATCTCTAAGTCCTCTTCTAAATCAATTTCATTAGGAACAAGAAATAATAATTGGAGGTATACCAATAATAATAAAATTATTTTTTAGTAATTCACCTATATGTATTTTAAATTCATTTAAATCATTAAAATTATATTTTAATGGTTTGTTAACAACAATTAATTGAAGTCCAAAGTTGTCTAAACGTGTAGAAAGCAGTCCGTGTTTCATGCCGACGAAAAGTGCAAGTTGAAACAAATAAAGAAACTTTAATACATTTATGGTAATTTGAATTAGGAAGTTGTGTAGAAAAAGGATTGTACAATTAAAGGTAAAAGTAGTACTCCTTGTTTAACTACAATTGTAACTTCCTTACCTTATATGATAAGGACACAACGAGAAGCTTATAAAAGGAGATCAAGCGCAGAAGAGAAAGTCAAGACTTTTACATCGATCGAGAATCAAGAAAGCGAAAGCTATTCAACGCGTAAAAGCCTGCGAGTTCGAAACTGTTACAGAGTTTAAGAAGTTCTTGAGTTATAATTTATTGAGCGTGAAATTTGTTTCCTGATTCGTAGTTAGAGTCACTATTTAGGTTCATTGTACAAGAAGTGGGTTTGACTTCTTGTAAAGTCGAGATTTGGTGAGGATTGTAACAAGAGGTGGGTTTGGCCTAATGGAGAGTTGTTGTGGTGAGGTTATTGGTTATTGAGTTGTAATCATAAATCATCAGATTTGAATAACTAAAACGAGGTTTTTCCTTCCTTGATTGAGGAAGGTTTTAGCTTCAAGTTTTTGTGTTCTGTTGTAACCAACTAACAAGAACCTGGTTCTTGTTCTAGGGGTAAGGTGTCTTCAATTGGTATCAGAGCAGGTCTTTTCGTTAAAAGATTTATACCTTGAAAAGACTCAATGGCAGCACCACCTACCCCACAAGAAGGAGCTTCACAATCATGACCACCACTGTTTAATGGAAAGTACTATAGATGGTGGAAAAATCGCATGATGGATCATCTTATCGGCGAAAACCCTGACCTATGGGGAGTCATCTTGGACGGACCAACTATACCTATGAAAACTGCCACGGATGGAATCACCAAAATCCCAAAGGAGAGAAAGGAATGGAATACTGCAGACAAACTCGCAATCCAGAACAATGCCAAAGCCAAGAAAATCTTGATATGTGGTATAGGACCAGATGAATACAATCGAATCTCGTCATGTCAAGATGTTAAAGCCATATGGTAAACGCTACAAACAGCTCATGAAGGGACAACGCAAGTTAAGAAGTCCAAAATTGATAACTTAAATAGACAATATGAATTGTTTAGAATGGCAGACGGCGAGACTATACAAGACATGCACACTAGGTTCACTTCAATTATTAATGAGACGTATTTCTTGGGAGAGATAGTTCCCAACGGAAAGGCAGTAAGAAAGCTCTTAAGTGTCCTTCCGGAGTCTTGGGAAAGCAAAGTCGAAGTTATCACTGAAGCTCGCGACTTAGATGCATTGGCCATGGATGAACTAATTGGAAATCTCATTACATACGAACTAAAGAAAAATCAAGAAAAAGAAATCGGAGGCAAGAGAAAGGAAAGGAACCTGGTTCTAAAGGCTACTATACCAGAAGACTTCGAGGACGAGAACATTGCACTTATGACCAAAAGGTTCACTAGAATGCTAAAAAAAGGACAAACATTCCAAAAGAAAAATCCTTAGAAAACCAATGAAAACACTAGAGATCAAGTATGTCATAAGTGTGGAAGCCCAGATCACTTCATCAAATTTTGTCCACTCTGGGCTTTGGAGCAGAAAAGAACAACCTCAGAGAAGGGAAAAGATATCAAGAAACATAAGTTCAATCCTTCAAACAGAAGAATGACGACTCAAGAAGTAGATCTTTCAATAAAGAGAGCCTTCGCAGCAACGGGAAACTCATCCGACGAATAATCTGATGATGGTGAGACAGAAATTAAATCACTTCTTGCATTAAAACAATCTGATGAATATGACTTTCTCGCATTAGTGGCCATGGAGACAAAAGAAGAAAAAGACACCTACAGATCCCAAGAAAACATACTAGCCCTTATGGATGGATCAGATTCTGAAGAAGATAAAGAAGAAGAAGAAGACATGTATGAAAATGTTAGTCTTCATCACATACAAGACAATCTAAAATCTTACACAAAAAGGGATCTAGAATCTTTACTTTACACACTTATTGATGTTTATAAAACAACAGACTAAAAAAGAGAATTGATAATGGAAGACTATGCATCTCTAAGAGAGGAAAACAAAAAACTTGAAAAATAAAATCATCACCTGTTGTCTAAAAATATTGAATTAAGCAATAACCTAGAATCAGTGAGTAAAAAGAATGAAGAGCTAACCAAAGAACTTCACTTGACTAAAGCTGAAGCAGAGAATGGCATGAGATGGACCAGGTCCTCCATACTGCTCGATAACATTCACAGGAATCGAACATCTGAGTGACATGGAATAGGTTTTGATAAAACTAATTTTCAAGCAAAAAATCCCAACATAGACTATCTATGCATGCATTGTGGACTGGTAGGGCATAAGATTTATGATTGTCACAGAAAATCGGCTGCTCATAAATATAATCTAAACTCTCTAAGAAAACCTCATCATGAGAAAGTCACTGAACAAAAACAAATCCCTACAGCCAAACCACTTCACAGATGGGTTAGGAAAAATCTTATTCATCCTTTTTTTAAGCATAGATCAAAGTGGATCTGGGTACCAAAAACTAACACCTGAAATTGATTGCAGGGATCAGTGAGAAGGAAGCAAAAGCAATGGTACTTGGACAGTGCATGCTCCAGACATATGACTGGAGATAAAAGTAATATTCTCTCACTTAGAAACTTCAAAGGAGGAAACGTAGCTTTTTGTAATGGAATAAGTGGTGAAATTCAGGGAATCGGACAGGTTGGGTCTATGGATACTCATGCAATTGACAAACTATGTGAATTGTCTGCAACACAATCTACTTAGTGTGTCTCAGATATGCGACAAAGGAAACAATGTGCTCTTTACATATAAAGAATGCAGGGTAACAAATTCAGTGTCTGGAAAACTGGTTCTACTAGGTAGGAGACATAAGAATGTGTATAACACAAATATTGTGGAGTCTCAAGAAAACACTCTCAAGTGTCTGAGTGCAGTCTCCGATTATTCTATGCTCTGGCACAAAAGAATGGGACATATAAGCATGTCAACAATAAACAAACTCATATCTAAGGACCTGGTTAGGGGACTACCAACCAAATATTTCAGCAATAATAAAGTATGTGGAGCCTGCATTCGAGGAAAACAGGTAAGATCATCATTCAAACCAAAGTCGGTAGTCAGCACTACCAGGCCATTAGAGTTTATTCACATGGATCTGTGTGAACCAATGCGTGTACAAAGCAGAGGTGACAAAAGATATGTGTTTGTAATAGTCGATGACTATTCAAGATTCACATGGACACTGTTTTTTGCAACAAAGGATGAAACATTCACCATGTTTGAAACCTTTGCAAAGTTGGTCTAGAAGAAATTCAGCAAAGAAATAATTAGCATCCGATCTGATCATGGACTAGAATTTGAAAATTCACAATTCTTGCAATTTTGCATCTCGAACGGGGTCGAGCACAATTTTTCAGCACATAGAACACCACAACAAAATGGTGTAGTTGAACGGAAATATAGAACACTGGAAGACATCGCAAGAACAATGTTGATCTCAAGCAAACTTCCAAAATCATATTGGGCTGAAGCAGTAAACACAGGGTGCTATCTCATAAACAGATGCATCATCAGATCAGTACTAAACAAAACACCTTATGAATTGCTAAAGGGCAGAAAACCAAATTTGGCACATCTTAGGGCCTTTGGATGCGTATGCTTTGTACACAACAATGATAAGGATAACCTAGGAAAATTTGATGCCAAGAGCGATGAAGTAATTTTCTTGGTTATTCGTCACAAAGTAAAGCATACAAGGTACTTAACAAAAGAACAAATCGTGTAGAGGAAAGTGTACACGTCGTTTTTTTGTGAAGGTAATAGTGAAATCGAAGGTAACTCAAAAGATGAACAAAATGAAGTCATCAGAACCATAAATATGGGAGGAAAAAATCATATCCCTTCATAAAACACCTGAAACAGAAGAAGAGTATCCTGCAGAAACAGGTCCTACTGCGTCTGAAGAATCTGCCAACATCCAAACTCACAGTTGGAAGCATCAAAGTTCACATCCTCTACAAAATATTCTTACTCCTCTAAATTCAGGTATTTCTGCCAGATCCAAATTATGCAATATGTGTACCTTTTCTGCCTATGTATCTCTGATTGAGCCAAAAATATAAAAGAGGCATTATCAGATTCTGACTGGATTAGTGCTATGCAAGAGGAACTAAGTCAGTTTGAACGAAGCAGCGTATGGAACCTGGTCCCAAAACCCCAAAATAAAACAGTGTTAGGAACAAGGTGAGTCTTTAGGAATAAGCTTGATGAACAAGGACAAATCATACGCAACAAAGTTAGGCTAGTTGTACAGGGGTATAACCAAGAAGAGGGGATAAACTATGATGAAACCTTCGCACCCGTGGCAAGAATATAAGCAATTAGAATATTGATAGCATATGCCGCTCATATGGAATTCAAACTCTATCAGATGGACGTCAAAATTGCCTTTCTAAATGGTTACCTACAAGAAGAGGTATATGTAAAACAACCTCCCAATTTTGAAAACACCGAGTACCCTGAGTACGTATACAAATTAGATAAAGCACTTTATGGGCTGAAGCAAGCACCAAGAGCATGGTATGATCGATTGTCCACTTTCTTTCTCACACATGGGTACACTAGAGGGAAACTTGATAATACATTGTTTCTTCGAAAATAAGGTGAAGATCTATTCATCGTTCAGGTTTATGTAGATGATATTATATTTGCGGAACTAATGACGCATTCGGGGTGGAGTTTGCTCAACTAATGAGTAGTGAATTTGAGATGAGTATGATGGGAGAACTAAACTTCTTTTTAGGACTCCAAATTAAACAGACCCCAGCAGGTACATCAATTCATCAACAGAAATACATCAAGGAACTACTGGAAAAATATGATATGAATGAAGCCAAGACAAATGACACACCCATTGAAACAACAACAAGGCTTGATAAAGATGAACCAGGTTCACCAGTAAATGACACTAGATACAGAGGGATGATTGGATCACTCATATATCTCACTGCCAGCAGACCTGATATTGTGTTCAGTGTTGGCTTATGTGCACGCTTTCAGTCTTGTCCTAAGGAATCTCACCTAAAGGCTGTCAAAAGAATTCTGCGATATCTGAAAGAAACAATGAACCTGGCTCTCTGGTATCCAATAGGAGACTCATTTGATCTAGTAGGGTTCACTGATGCAGATTACGCAGGTCATATGGTAGATAGAAAAAGCACCTCGGAAATGGCACACTTCTTAGGACCTTGCTTAATATCCTGGGCAACTAGAAAACAAAATTCAGTCGTTTTATCCACTGCTGAGGCAGAATACGTGGCAACTGCTTTTTGTTGTGCCCAACTTCTTTGGATAAAGCAGCAGCTTGAGGATTTTGGTATAAAAACTGGTTGTATCCCCATCCTATGTGACAATACCAGTGCTATGAATATGGCTAAGAACCCGGTTCAACACAAGCGTACCAAACACATAGATATCCGACATCACTTTCTTCGGGATAATGTTGAAAACGGGTTCATAATGATGACATTACGCAAAACTGAGGATCAAGTTGCTGATATATTCACTAAAGCACAAGGAAGAGAACCATTCCAGAAAAATTGACTCTCTCTAGGACTCATTTTTCAAGACTGATTAAAGTTAAACCAGGATATGACACAGGAGTACTGACTCACTAGGCTCTCAGGATATCAGGTATAAATCTTCACCCACATGATATATTTTTCATGCAATACATTATATAGCTGACTGTGTCTAATATCTAAATTACATAAGAACCTGGTCCATATCTCTATTGCCCTAAAACACCATTCACTAGCGCGGGAAAACATCACTCAACAGCACTGTCTCTCTCCTCACTTCTCCATACGTCATCTCTCTATAGAGAACCTTAACCGTCACTTCAAAATTCCTCTAAAGTGTCAGAATATCATAATTACTGAAACACCTCAAAAACCCCAACCCTCCACACAAAAACACTCCATTCTTGCTCCATCTTTCAAGAAACCCCAAAAATTCTCCACCATGGTCAATCCACTCGTCGCATACTCCGACAATGATAACTCATCGGACGATGCATCGGTTCAGGGGGAAGAAAATCCTCCACTGACACACCCCTCACTTCACGTCCTCAAAATACACCCACTGTCGATCTCGGCGGCCAATCACCATACTCTGTCGGTAAACCTTTCACCCCTTCTCCGTCACCCCCGTTAACAGAAAACCCCAATACTCATCATCCTTTCTCTCCTCCACCATCGTCTCCAAGACCCATAACCCCTATCACTTTGTCTCCTCAACCACCATCTCCAAAAACCATTCCTTCACCCACATCTGCATCTAACCTCCCACCGTCTTCACACCCACTAGAAAAAAACACTGATGATGTTCCGCTTAGTATGTTACATCCCCAGAAACCAAAACGACCCCGCAAATATATTGCAGTCAAACAGATACGTCCACACAAGCCGGTGACTCGAAGTGCTCATATGGCTAAACTGATGGGTGCTACGACATCTAATGTGAAGCGTCGTCGTCTCGGTAAGTCTCTTGTTCATCCGTTCGTTTCTCCGATGGTTCTTGATTCTGAGTCTAATGACCACTCTGAAATTAAAACTTCTGAAACTCCTTAGTCTACATCGAAATCGGCAGAAAGAAACATGGAAAAATTTCTCAAAATTGGAAAGAAAAAGTACTTTTAGACTAAAACTGTGCTTAGGGGTAGAACTTTTCATTCTGACATTCTATCAACAGAAATAGTCGAACGTGTGTGTGAATTACTACGGTTTCAGGGGTGAGAAGAGTTATTTCTTGAACCTAATCTGATTTATGAACATGAAGTCATAGATTTTTACACAAACCTCAAAGTATTGGATGGTCATGTGGTGACATCTACTGTGAAAGGGGTGGAGATCATTTTTGATTCTACTAAGCTTGGTGAGATTTTGCAAATACCATCTGTGGGTATTACTGACTATTATTGGAATTCTGATGAACACTCTGGTCTTTCGACCAAGTTCTCCCAAGGAGGGGCTACATCTAGGGCTGGAACAGTGTTAAAAGGAGTCATGGGACCAGTTGATAAGCTTCTATTTGAAATAGTGCATAAAGGGGTATTACCTAGGGGTCATAAGCGTCATATTGCTTCTCTAAGGGACATGGGACTCATGAATGCTCTTGAATGTAAAGAACATATTGATTGGCCCACACTGATTATCAAGCACTTTGCTCGATTGTTGATCCTCAACTTGGTTCTCATCAGTTGGCATTCGGGAATCTTCTCACCAAAGTATTTACTGCATTTGAGGTGCCACTAGGAGAAGGACAGTCTTTGACTCGTGCAGACATGTTTACTCAATCAATTCTTGCTTATGTGGTTTTTCCATTGAATCGGAGCAGGTTTTGAATGCTTCTCCACGTCCATCTGGTCCTGTTGCTCAATTACTTAGGGAACTCAAAGCTGCAGAAGATAAAACTGCTACCCTTGAAATGGAGAATTTAACTTTGCGTACTGAGCTTCACACTTCTCGTGCTAAGATTGGTCGTCTGAAGGATCAGTTGGTGCAACAACAGCTTGTCAACAATGCAAGGGTTGATAGAGTTCTTGATATGCTTGCTTCTGCCTCCTCCCAACCTTCAAAACATAGCCAATCTTCCTCTTAATCGTACTTAGTGTGAACCTGGTTCTTCTATTTTTGTGGATTATTGAATATGTCTTGCTATCTTGTCTTGTTTTGTTAAACAATTTTTTGTGGGGCTCAACGATTAAGCTTATAATGTTGATGTATTTTTGATATTGTGCTGTGGTTTCAATTTATTACTACTGTGGTTGCTTGACTCTTTTTGATTTGTCAAAAGGGGGAATATATTATATATGCATTACACACAGGTTTGTCATCATCAAAAAGGGGGAATATGATAGTTTTACAGCTTGTGTGTTTTGATGATAGACACTGTAAAAATGCATATACATACATACAGGTTCAGGGTCAAGAAAAGCATACAAACGTGTACGTGTTAACAACAATTAATTGAAGTCCAAAGTTGTCTAAACGTGTAGAAAGCAGTCCGTGTTTCATGCCGATGAAAAGTGCAAGTTGAAACAAATAAGGAAACTTTAATACGTTTATCATAATTTGAATTAGGAAGTTGTGTAGAAAAAAGATTGTACAATTAAAGGTAAAAGTAGTACTCCTTGTTTAACTACAATTGTAACTTCCTTACCTTATATGATAAGGACACAACGAGAAGCTTATAAAAGGAGATCAAGCGCAGAAGAGAAAGTCAAGACTTTTACATCGATCGAGAATCAAGAAAGCGAAATCTATTCAACATGTAAAAGCCTGCGAGTTCGAAATTGTTACAGAGTTTAAGAAGTTCTTGAGTTAGAATTTCTTGAGCGTGAAATTTGTTTTTAGATTCGTAGTTAGAGTCACTATTTAGGTTCATTGTACAAGAAGTGGGTTTGGCTTCTTGTAGAGTCAAGATTTGGTGAGGATTGTAACAAGAGGTGGGTTTGGCCTCTTGGAGAGTAGAGTTAGTCGATTATAGTTAATCGAGAGTTGTTGTTATGGTGAGGTTATTGGTTATTGAATCATAAATCATCAGATTTGAATAAATAAAAAGAGGTTTTTCCTTCTTTGATTGAGGAAGGTTTTAGCTTCAAGTTTTCGTGTTGTGTTGTAACCAACTAACAAGAACCTGATTCTTGTTCTAGGGGTAAGGTGTCTTCAAAGGAGATTAAGTTCTGTAAGGACACATAGTGAATTATGTGGACTCAGATATATTTCTTTTCGATCTTAATAGTTATCTAGTTTACTATAATGAATACACAGGAAGCAACGAAATTAGAGGGAGAAAGTAGGGATACGAAATTGTCCAGGCTAGCTAAACTGAGAGAAAGGAGGTCCAGTGACCTAGACCAAATGTAGTGCATCAAAGACAAGGACGACAAAAGTACTTGGTGGAGATACCCATCAGACAAAGTTAACAATCATACTTACATAAAACTCTTAAACGAAGAGGGAGTCAAAGTACATTGTGTTGGGAAATTTGAAGCTCTTTGAGAGGCATCACAATTTTGGATATTATAAGTGCATAAAAGTTGAGGAGGTTAAGAGTGTTATTCGTATACTGCGTAGGGGAAGAGAAATTGAGCTAGATGAGACCAGTTTTTGAAAAGCGCAAGCACGATAGGTACAAAGTGGCTTAATTGTGTTGTTTAAAGTCATTTTAATACAATAAAAATGCTACAATATTAAAGATAGAGTAAATTGATCTTGTTATATAAGAACAATGATGACATTTAAAATGCAATAACTAGCATAAGGGTGTCAAAATGTTAAGCCACGGTAGAAAAGTTAGGGAGATGATAATAGAGATGAGGGTGAGAATAATCATGGCTATTACTGTGAACAAATTTCAATTCATGTCAAGACACTCAACTACAGAAGACTTGTAAGGAGACTGATAGAGTATCTCTCCAAAAATAAAGAGTCATGATGAAATCTAATCTAATTTCACTGATAAATAAGTCAATTCTTAATCGATTCAATATTCAATAAAATGTGAAATAAAGTAATTTAAGAAGAGAAAAAAATCTTAAAACCCAAAACCTTCCCTACAAATCAAAGATAATAATGCAAACAACCACTATAATCCCAAATGTTTATAACATGAGTATAAGTTTTTAAAATTACAAGAATAGGATCCAAAATATTGATAGAGCATTAATCAATTCCAAGTCGAAGAGTTACATAAATCTCACATTGGAGAAAAACTCTTTGAAAATTCAATTCAAAACGCTAATTGAATCACTAATTTGACGGTAGATTAGTGATGAAGATGTAATTAGAAGGTTATGATGATACTAACAAAGAAATCTATGGAAATCCTGTTGAAATAATCACAAATCATAATCTCAAGCTTCCAAAATCGAGTTCTAAGCTTGAAAATTAAGTTCTAAAATCTACAAGGTAATTCCTTCTACGAAAACGTAATGGGCTCCAAGCGATCAAGAGTCTGACCTAGATGAGAGTCTTCATATACACAAAGACTTTTATTTCATTTATCACGAAATACACTGATTACAAACACTTTTATGCGATTTTCCTTTCGTAATTGTAATTCTTGACTAGATTCCTCTTTTCTAAAATGACAAGTTTTAGGACCAAAATTAATTAGGTTCTTGTGGAATTTAGCAAATCAAACCTCGAAAGACTACGAGTAAAAAGACAAATAAGAAATATATCAAAAGACTCAAAGATTTAACTTGGTTCGATCAACCAACCTATATCCGCAAAGGAGATGAGCAATCTACTATATACATATGAGAATGCAAAATATAGAGAGAAATAACCTCAATCAATTTATTCGGAATACATGGGAGGTTCACACAAGCGATAACATATCACTTGTGTCCCACCAAATTCTCCCCTATCCAAAACTCTCGTAACCCTAGAACTACATTATGAATGTTTATTAAGTTAGAAGAAACAAACCTCTATTTATAGAGTCATACACCTTTCCTACAAGAAAATGACTAGTCAATCCTATAATTTTTCCTACAAGGAACACCTAAATATGACAAGAAACTAAGGGCAATTAATACCCAACAAATCTTGCATTTGACCTGAACTCTAACAAAATAATTTTTCCTGCCTTTTTCACATAATCTTTAATAACTTGCATTTTCTCTCCATAATCTCCTCTATCAAATCTATGTCTCGATAAAGAACCTTTCGAAAACAATTTCTCCATTAAAAATCTTCATTACTGTCAAATTGGTTGCGGCTAGAACTACATTTGCCAAGATGAACACCCAATTTTTTAATATGGTTCAATAATTGATTATCGAACCATTGAACCTAGCCCCATTATTGGAACATTGGAATTGACTTCATCATTGAACCATCCAAGCTGACTACATCACTGAATTTGTCTATAATACAACTTGTTGATACCAAAATAAGCAGGTGTCATGCAAAACCTATCAATGCAACCCTCGAAAGAAGAAAACAAACGAGAAATATATCAAAAGACACAAAGATTTAACGTGGTTCGGTCAATCAACCTATGTCCACAAAGAAGATGAGCAAACCACTATATAAACATGAGTGTGCAAAACATAGAGAGAAATAACCTCAACCAATTCACTCGGAATATAAGGAGGTTCACACAAGTGATAACGTATCACTTGTGTCCCACAAATTCCCCCCCTTAACCATAACTCTCAAATCCCCTAGGACTGCATTGTGAATATTGATTAAGTTAGAAGGAATAAGTCACTATTTATATAGTCATAAACTTTTTCTACTCGAAAAGGACTAGCCAATCCTAAACATTTCCCTAAAATGAAAAAAATATTTATGGTAACAAACTCAGAACAATTAATACCCCAACAACAACGCCATCACAAATGCAAAAAAAAAAAAAAAGATCATCAATTGCACATGAACAAAAATTTAGTTGTTGCATAGTTCAAATAAATATTTTCAAATAAATACTTAGGATTCATCCGAAATCGCACGAAAACAAACCAAATATGCAAATTGGCTAAAATCATATTTCAGATTGTTGGATTAATCACTAATGTGAAGTCATCTTGACTAGAAGTTGACCATGATCAAACTTAACTTCCTTGAAATTCAAAATTTTAATCAAAGACTCAAATCATTTCTCAACACATCGGGATTTGCACCAATCATCCAACCAAGTCAGAAATCACCTTCCGTACCAAACAAATATTCTAAAATTCGATTTGAACTCATCATTAATCTAGAATAACTATTTTGATCGAACTTCTCAACTTTCAATTCTTCTAAACTTATTCAATACCTGTGTGATCACCTTGTGAATCATATCACTCATACCCACAAACTAGAACTTTGAAGTCATAATTTCATAAAGCATGTCCAAATAAAAGCTCAAAGTGATTAAAGAGCTAAATACAAGAACTTTTACTATAAATCATGCTAAACAATCACTTTTACCAATTATTATTGAAGTATAAAATAAGAAAATGGTAATGATTGTGTTCGAATATGTTAGTTGTCTTAAGGTTTCTTAGCGTAGTTTAATAAGTATCTGCCTGTTACTTTCTTTAAAAAAATGATTTAATAATCTCTAACTTTTTAACCAAAGAAAAAGGAGGAGAGTGTGACCAATATAATTCTTGTATAATTTTTTTACTATTATTTTAGTATTTCATAATAAAATCAGTGAATAAAATATTTAGTACATAGTATGTAAACCAGTTTCCAAAATTTTAACCCTTTTATATTTATTTTAATTTTAGTTCAATTTTTTTTATAAAATCGTTCGATATTTTCTCCATTCAATATAGAGGGAAAAATTATTATCACAAGAAACAAGGAAAAAGTATAAGGAAAAAAAGAGATAATTAATTAAGGTAATTGAGGAATAATGTATCAAACATTTATGATCTAATCACTCATACAAATTACAATATGTGGAAATATATTGTATCAATACGAGTAAATTTTTTATTAAAAATTGATTAACATGTTCTTAATGAAATAAATAATCTTAAAATTTGTAGAGCATAAGGAAAAAAAAGGTAAATAATATCACACCATACGAATTCTTTTAATCATTCTTTGAACTTTTAGTTCTCTGATACTAAAATATTTATATATATATAAAATATAATTTTTAATTTCACATCAAATAAATTGAGAAAAAAGAAGAAGAAAAAAAAGCAAGAGAGTTTATAGGAGGGAGGAAAAAATAGGAAGGTGCTTTTTGACCTGCAGCCACTAAAGACGCAGAAAAAAGTTTATTAGCTGTTTTTAATTTTTTTTTTTTTTGGTGTATAATCTCTTTTTAATATACTAAATATTATTACTCCTTCTTATCCACGTGATACATTAAGAGATTTAAATAAGTCTATTTTTTCAATTAAATTTCATATATTTTTTAATATTTTAAATTATTAACTATTATGATTTATAATATTTTTTACATAGTTTACAAATAGTGTCGATAAAATGAACCCATATTTTGGTATTTCGTTCAATCCGTCCATATTTTAACGGGTTGGGTGAATTATTCAAATATGAATTGACTCATATTCAACGCATAAAAATATGGGTAAACTATGAGTAAATTATGGATTAGTCAAATAAGTTATAATTCTAATTTTTATTCACTATAAATTCATGTTATCCCTAAAAATATTGTAACTTAGCATGCTTTTTATGTTCTTACATAGAACTGATTATTTTTCAGTATAAGTGAAAATGTGAAAGTCTTTGACTGTTCAAAAATATATATTTTAAATGTATATTTATTTTGTTAATTGTTATTATATATGTATTGACATTTCTTAAAATGCATTAAGCACGTTGTTATTAAATAATTTTATTTTATATTAAAAAGTTATATAATTTTTTTTTACTTTTATGATACGATAAAACTAAATGAAATATTTTAAATATTTTTCATCTAAAAAAAGATTAAAATATTTTCTCCATATTAAATTCTTAAGTAGAGTACTATTTACTAATGGAAATATGGGTAAATATAGATAATCTAGTATTTTACCCAACTCATTTGTTACCCAAGCCAAGCGAATGATCTTCGCTTCGCGGGAACAACAAAAACCACCATCTCACTCTTTCCTTTCTTCGGTGCTACCTTTTTTCAATTTATTTTTACCTATATGCAATATAAGCGGGTTGAATTGTGACCCATTTTACGTTGACCATTTTTCAACCCGCCCAAAATTGACCCAACCTGTCTATTTGTCATTACTATTTACAAATATACAAAGTTTATTTCAGAAAAATAAAAAATTTCATATACAAATTATTAATCAAATTTAAACTATTTAAATCTCAAAAAATAAAATATGTCACAATAAAAAAATCATTAATTGGATAGCTAAAATTTATTTACTCAATCTCTAATCTCACTGTATACATATAATAATTTCACAAGTAGTACATATAAAATTATGCTTTATATTTTAATGGATGAGGGAAAATATTGACTTTTTGTACTTCATATTTTGAGTTTGTTACTCAATTTAATTCATATAATTATATAATATTAAGCTACTGACGTACACATATTTATGTTGAAACAGGAGCATTAATTTAAAAGAAAATATTAATTAATTTATATTTGGTATGGTGGAAATGTGGGACTATTAATTTGAAACTTTAATATATGTTGGATCTTCAATCCCACAAAAGAAGTGCAATAAAGCTATTACCATTACATTTACTCACTCTCTATTTTTTCTGCCTTTTTCTCAATTTTACAAACTCCATTTTTGACCGCCATAAATGGTGGGCTTAACTCCAAATCATTAGTGCTTCTACTTTCTTGGGCACAAAATCTAGGGTTCTTCAATTAGGCCTTTCTCAGATTACTATTATCTAACAACCCCATTTTCCTTAATCTTGCTTTAATTTGCTCTATCTCAGATTCTTGCATTTTTGAAGGACCATTACTTAGTTTGCTTTGATTCTTTCTGGTTTGCAGCCCCATTTGTTTCTTTTGCTTAGTTAACTGCTGTAAAGTTCATATTTTTAAGCTTAATCTTGTTCCATTTGATTTGTTTTTCTTGTAAAGTTTGCATTTTTTTGAGGTTATTGCATGTGGGTTTTTTGTGTGGGGGGATTTTGAATGAGGGAAAAGGCTGTTAAGTCTGATGAGAAATGAAGGTTAAGATTGTACAAGGATGGGTTGTGTTTTTGGAAAAGACATTTCATCTTCAGAGACGCCTAGTGGGGAGGTTGTAGTTGGAAGGAGGAGAGAAAATGGGGAAGATAGAGATTTGGCAGCACAATCTGGGAGGAGAGAGAAAGTTGGAACTGTAAATAAGGTGGATGACGGCGGTGAAGGAAGAGGAGGAGGCAGTGATGTTGGTGAAGTTCAGAATGGTAGAGATCAGAAGAAGGATGAAAATGCACGGCCTAGGGGTGAGAGGAGAAGGTCTAAACCTAATCCAAGGTTAAGCAATCCACCTAAGAATGTGCAGGGCGAGCAAGTAGCGGCTGGATGGCCATCCTGGCTTTCTGAGGTAGCTGGAGAGGCTATCAATGGATGGATTCCACGAAGGGCGGATGCATTTGAGAAGCTGGCTAAGGCAAGCAAACTGTTCACTTCATTTGTTAGTTACCAGTTTTTTGTTTTGTAGATTGATTAATATCTTATTCATTGTCATTTATATGTTGTATTAGATTGGGCAAGGTACTTATAGCAATGTGTATAAAGCTAGAGATAATCTCACGGGGAACATCGTTGCGTTAAAAAAGGTTAGATTTGATAATTTGGAGCCAGAGAGTGTGAAGTTTATGGCAAGAGAGATCTTGATTTTGCGCCGCTTGGATCATCCAAATGTTATTACATTGCAAGGATTGGTTACGTCAAGGATGTCTTGTAGTTTGTACCTTGTGTTTGATTATATGGATCATGATTTAGCTGGACTAGCTGCAAGCCCTGGAGTCAAGTTCACAGAGGCTCAGGTTGGGTTATGTTAGTTGCCTTTTGAGTTATAACTGTAATTGTTTGGTTTCCGAGTTGGTTACATTATTTCTTGATCATTATTTGTAGGTTAAATGTTACATGCATCAACTATTATCAGGGCTTGAACACTGTCACAACCGTCGTGTGTTGCATCGTGATATAAAAGGATCAAATCTTCTAATTGACAGTGGGGGAGTTCTGAAGATTGCAGATTTTGGTTTGGCTTCTGTCTTCGATCCCAATAAAAAGCAGCCTATGACTAGTCGCGTGGTTACTTTATGGTACAGACCCCCAGAGCTTCTTCTTGGGGCTACAGACTATGGTGTTGGTGTGGACCTCTGGAGTGCTGGTTGTATTTTAGCTGAGCTATTAGCTGGGAAGCCCATTATGCCTGGTCGTACAGAGGTATGGTATTGAAATTTGTTGGCCAAAACAATCTGACAGGGACAGGTCTTGCGTGATATAAGAGAAAAGATCACCGTTTTTCCCTTGCTTGTTTGTTGCATCAAATTATTTGTTTGCTTGTGCATCTGTTAGTTATAAAGAGAAGCTTTTTCCCTTCAACTATGATACAGGGAAGTTAAATGAACTTATAGTCCATACAAATCTCACGAGACATCTCGATGTTTCCATTTTTTGCATTTGGCTAATTTCTGTCCACATGAAATCCCCCCCTTAATATGAAATAAATTTTTTATGCTGCTGCATGGGACACCCTTTTAGATAATTCGTGAAAGATGTAGCTTTATTTGATTGAATCAAGATTTAGTGAATTACTAAAAACTTTCTTTAGCATGATAAGAAATGTATGTTAAGAGATGAAAGATTTTTGGTTTCAGATTAATTGTATATGCTGTTTCTAGTAGGTTCTCTCCTCCGAAATCCAAGCAGTCAGAGCATGAAATACTGAACGTTGTGCTTATCGTCGAGTCACACTGAGACATGGGGGCATACATCTTGATCTAGGATAGAGAATATCTTCTTGGGCTTAAACTTTTATGTGGCTTTATCTCGAAGGAGTGGCAGGACTACAAACCAGAGGACTAAAATCCTTGAAAAAAATATATCCTGATATGCAAATCCTCCTTGCCGCAAATCCTGGTCCTGATATGGCGATGCTCCAGCTTTAGCTTAAATGCCTTTGTTTGTGCCTTGATATGCAAATCCTCCTTCTCACCTGACTGGGAGTGGTGGGTGGACCATGAATAAAAAATAATCCAAAAACTTATGAATTCTATATTTATCAATATGTTTGTAACTTTAAACTCATTCTCTTCTTATGAACTGGATTTTAGCCGTGAGCTCCACGACTTTAGGATTTACACTGCAATAATACTCAGGTTGAGCAGCTCCACAAGATCTTCAAGCTATGCGGATCTCCGTCAGAAGATTATTGGAAAAAGTCAAGGCTTCCACATGCAACTATATTCAAACCTCAGCAATCATACAGAAGATGTATAGCTGAAACCTTCAAAGATTTCCCACCTTCATCACTGCCACTGATTGAGACTCTTCTGGCCATTGATCCAGCTGAGCGTCAGACAGCTACAGCTGCATTACATAGTGCAGTAAGATGTTCATATCTATTTTATTACTTTAACGATTTTACTTCGGAGGCAACTTACTTGGCTAACTGTTTTAGTGATGAAGTCTTTGTTTTTTGGTCTCCTTTTTTGCTTTCATGTAAACTTGTTCCTCAATCTCTTCATCTGTATTAATAAGAAAATGTTCTTCTGCATTTCTTAATGAATTAATAGCTATTTTGGTTCCTCAGTTATTGGTAAAACCTAATTTTAGTTCTTGTGATATCTGCCAAAGTATTTTTAACCCTTCAATTAACTTAAAATGTGCACTTTTGATTTGTGAATAGTATAATTTTCCCAAGTATTAACCATTTTACTACGTAATTACTTATATGTTATGTTAAACTTGTATTGTTACTTCATATTTCATGGTAATGTGCTTCTAAAAATAATCTAAATATAATATATCTTCTACATAGACAGACCAAAGGCACACATTTTGATTAATCAAAGGTTAAATGTTTTGAGTCATTTGTCACAAGGATCAAAATCAGTTAACTGAAGGACCAAAAGTGCTATTATCCCTTTATTAATTATAGCACACACTCTTTTTCCCCTTTTTCCTTTTAAGAGAATATGTGGAGAAATCTGATGATTTGGATTCACATATTGCATCACATGGCCGTAATGAAATGACTATCTTTATATTTATATCACCAGTAAGAAAGAGAGAGAATTTGGTTTGCCTGATATCTACAAATCAATTTTATTTCTTTTACATCAATCCCTCGTGTAGTGCTAGAACTTACATGTATTTCCAAAGCACATACTGGTTGGTCCTTCATTGATTGTTACATGCAGTCGAAACAATTGACCTGTCTTAATAACACAAGAATGCATGTGGAGCATTTGATGGCACTTGGCAGTGTATTACACTTTCCTGAAATTAATCATGAAATATTTTGAAGTATTGTCACCATATGTTCCGTTTATTGCTGTGCAGTTCTTTACTACCAAACCTTATGCTTGTGAACCTTCCATCCTTCCCAAATATCCACCCAGCAAAGAAATGGATGCTAAACGGCGAGACGAAGATGCTCGAAGGTCTAGTTTTCTGGATTCCTTTTTTTATTTTTATAATCACACTTCATATTCATGTTTTCATATTGAAGTTTATGATTGTTTTGTAGCTTACCAAAAGAAAGTCTATGATCCTTTTGTTGATAACACACACCATTCTTGTTGAGATACCTATTTACTTCATCAGTATTTGCTCAAAATTATTTGTATGTTATATAAATTCCCCTTTATAGTCAGGACCTGCTAAAGAATCAGTTTTTCTAATAAATGCTTGAACCAGTCTTCTGAATTATGGCATATTTTAGTGTTATTAAGTAGGGGAACTTCATTATCTTCTCTCTGAATTCACGTTGATATGCACTTTGTCATTTTTCTCCTGAACTTTTTTTCCTGAAATATTTGCTATAATAGACAAAGGGCTACTGGCAAAGCCAATGCTGATGGTGCAAGGAGAAATCGCCACCGTGATCGAGCAGTTAGGGCAATCCCTGCTCCTGAAGCCAACGCGGAGCTGCAAGTTAATATTGATGTATGTCATTTAAGAAGCTTATTAATTCTTACATTTTACCATCCAATGCTTGTAAAATTGCATATGCATAATGTGAACCTGTAGGAGCAGTTCCCACGTGAAACTAACAGAACAAAGTTACTAATCACGAAGATGGTCATATTTTCAGCTTTCAGTTTATTTCTTACTCAGGATTAAATAGTTCTACTCTGTGTTGCCATTTTATAATTATATTGCAAGGAGATTAGAAAACTGTTGAGATTCTGAGGTCTACAATTCTCCAACTTACATTGTATCTTTGCATTGGGCTAATTACATTCCAAAATACAAACAGTACAAGATATTGCTTTTCAATTATTTGCAGCTGGAGTAGGTGGTTGTCTGCTGACGTCATGATTGTCAAAACTACCCTTGCTTTTCCTATTAGTTATATATTATATACACTCTATTCGTCTAATGCCATTTTAGTTACCTAATCAATGCTTATTTTATGTTGCAACATCTGGAATTAGTACTCCTTGCATTATATTTTATATGATAACGTTTGATGGTATACAAGCTTTAATAAATAGTGCTCCCAAGTCAAATTAACATTTTAAAGCTTGTATGACATCGAAGTTATGTGATGTTTTCCAAAATGGCTTTTCAATTTTGAAAAACATTGCATTAAGTTTGAATTTGATTATTTATGAGTTGCAATAAATAGTATTATTGGTGGTATGGTTTCTAACATTTTTTGGGCGTTGGGAAATAGAAGATGTTACATAAATTTGGAAGCAGGGAATAGAGTACATCAGGGCTGTAAAGTTCTTTTTCTTGTTCATCCACCAATTCATTATGGAAATGAACAATCCTCCATTTCATTTCTTTAGTACATTCTGTCAAGGTTGTTTATCTGACTATTGTTTTAAACAGAGGCGGCGTCTAATTACACAAGCAAATGCGAAGAGCAAGAGTGAAAAGTTTCCTCCACCACACCAGGATGGAACTTTAGGTTATACATTGGGTTCTTCACATCACATTGATCCAGCCTACGAACCCTCAGAAGTCCCTTTCACTTCCATGAACTTCTCATATTCCAAAGAACCGATCCAAACATGGTCAGGCCCATTGGTGGAACCTGCCACCGGTGCTCCAAGAAGAAAGACAAAACCATCAAAGAAGGATTCTAACAAGAAAGGAAAAGAAAGCATGTAAAGTCGAAAGAATGATGTGATTCAACAATTGGTATACTTGAAGGGAGCTGCAAAGCTTGCAGATTATTTGTCCTATACAGTAAGTAAGAAACTTCTCAACAGCATAGAGAGGTAAAATGCATTTTTTTTTAATCCTAGTATCCTCCTTTTTGTATTCTTTTGGATAATGAGAATCTTTTCACCATTGTACATGTAAATTTTTGCTTCCTTCATATTAGCAGACTCTATTTAGATCAATGAAAATCCTCCTAATAAACAATCTGCTGTTCTTTCCTTTTACTTTTGCCTGTTCCAAGTAGTAAATTACAATGATGTCTCCTGTTCTGCTTGCAAGATCTCTACTTGAACCTATCTTTTTTTTACCCAATACTTTAATTGTATATATGTGAAGTAGTTAAACTTGCACTATACCTTAAATAGAGGTCCCAAAATTGGCTATCTGTGCACTTCCCCCTTGACTGATCAAGAGACACAGCCTAAGTTGGTGACTAAATTGTCTTGGAACTTATGGAAGGCTCAATGTGTCGCAACATAATCGGAAAGCTCCAAAATGGAGAAATTTATCATCAAAGTGAAGAGTTAAGAAATGCATGTAAACAAAAGAAACTATCATTTGTACACAAGGCAGCAGCCACTCAAAACAACTAGTTCCCTGTTACATCAACTAGAGCCATACTTGTATTAAGGATTGTAGTTATGGTTATCTAGACAAGTCCTCAATCTCCCTTGCATAGCTTCTCATTGATGACTCTCTTGAATAATCCTCATAATCATAGTATATATCAGTGCTTTGCTGCTGCTTACTGTTGAACACTCTTTGGTTTTTTTCTATCAAAATGAAGTAGACACAACGCCTAAAGTAGTATTATGTAACATTATAGCCACAGAATTGACCTCTTCCATATCTAGTAGCCCATTGTATTTACTCTTCCCATGTCCCAGATGACACCAACTACATTTTTTTTAGCATATTTCTGGAAATGGCCATTCTCGGCCGATAGTTGAATGTGCTCATCGCGCCCTAATCCTTAGATATGGATTAATCCAAGTACATTAGCATGGCGTATTTATATTCGAAGGGGATTACAAACTTTCTCCATCTTATGGAGAATTTTATTTCATTACCTCTTATTGATAATGAAAATTATATATCAAAGTCAAAATAAGTCGGAAAAATTAATACACAAGCTTACTACATAACTGACAGGTTTTTGTTTCATGTATTTCCAAATAATATCTTTTAGAAGTACTTATTTAATTGTTGATCACCTTGGAATGGACAAATACTAGCACTCTAGCAATAAATAAAATAAAGTGTGTTTAGTGGACAAAAAAGCATTCTGATGAAAGATAAATAAAGATGTGGTATTGGTTTTTTCTTGTTTTCTTAAAAGGTGTGTAATTACCCCAGGAGTGGACTATTTAAAATCTTAATTACTACTCCTAATATACAATATGTAATTGTATAGGTCTCAAATCTCGACAATAATAGTCAACTAATATGCATATGTATTTAGTAGACGTTTCGCGATATGAAATCGCAATATAAAATTATAAGGTGAAATCTAACATATAAACATGTGATTTCATATTTTGAGATGAAATTTTAAATTTTTCAAACAATATTTGGAAATTTGAAATCATTATTTATTTTTCAAATACAAAAATTGATCCATAAGTTTATATTGTAAAAGCAACCCCCCAATTCATATCATTACTTTTTAAACCATTTATATTTCATATTAATCTCACTAACATATAATATATTATTACTCAAATCAATTTATACTTTACTATGTATATTCATCAAATTAATTATTTTTTATTAGATACATTTACCAACCAAATTGACTAACAAATAGCTCAAAGTAACAATGTTAATTCGTCTTTAAAAAAATTATAATAAAGATTGGTACACCACAGTCCACAGCTTGTATTTCATTTTATTTTTTATTGAATTAAAACTTGATCAATAAATATTATTTTTTTTTAAAATCTTTTTGTGATAGTGTATTATGCGATTTTATAAATTTATGCTTATTTGGTAAGATTGTATAAGAATTGAGATAATTCTGATAGTCGTATAAATTATGAAATTTTTATGTTTATGATAAAAATGTACTAGATAAAAAAATTAAATTAATATCTAAACAAAATTTTAATTTTATCTCGTAATTTCAAATTGCATGATTATACGAGTTTTTAGTTTGTAGGAGTACTCCCTCTAATCTAATTTGTTTTTTCATGTTTATTAAAAATAATAATTGATATTTTTAAAACTTAAGATAAATTAATTATTTTATTTTATTTTTTATCTTTATCCTTCTTAGTAAACGTGGAGAAGGATTAATGGGAAAATACATCAAATCCCCCCTGAACTTGGCACGAAAACTCGCTTTAGTACTTAAACTACACGGGCGTTTAAATACCACCCTTATCATCTTTGAAGTGATTTTTTTTCCACCCTGAGACTGTAACACCACTCTCACCCGCCACATCATATCTACGTAAGCGCCACATCATATCCACGTAAGCGCCACGTCATTAATTTTTAGTTCTTTTTTACTTATTCATTATTTTCTATTAAACACTTTTAATATTAATTATATCAATTAATTAATTTATAAATGCATACCCCCACCCCCTATCTTTCATCTTCCTTGTTTTTCACCATTTCAACCTTCAATACTTACTTTTCTTCTACACTATTCAACAATTTTTTTAAATAACTAGAATGAAATTATTCACTATAATATTCACATTATCTTCTTCGAATTCACCCCACGCATTTATCCTTTTGGAGGAAGAATTTTTTTTGAAAGCCAAGATTTTATTGTCAACTCAAATAAGAAATGAAGATTACATAAGAAAGTTGATAAAAAAAATATAAATTCTATGAGAAATATTTGAATAGATCTAGAAATCAAAATGGGTCACTCAAAATTAAGAAAGTTTGCATTTACAAAATCGACACCAATAATATAGAGCGAAATCAACGTCAATAAATAACTTTGATATTGAATTTTACGAATTAGTAAAGAATTAGTAAAATGAAAATAGTTTTTTTTTTGAAGTGGGAGGAAGATGGAGGAGGAGGTGTTTCAATGGAGAAAAAAAGTGTATTGGGAAAGACAACAAAATGAAAAGAAAAAAAAATAAAGAAATTAAAAGGGGACCTACTAATTCTATATTTTTAGAGAGTTAATATATCAAGAAAAAATATTTAAAATATTAATTATATATTGACCAATAAAAAAAGGCCATGTGTAGGATTTCAAAAAATTCTAACTTTTTTTTTCTTCTTTCACGCTCTTTAAGGAGAGTACACTCACTCTCCCTGCCACGTCATCCTTAAGGGGGTGTTTAAATCACTTCAAAGATGATAAGGGGGTAATTTAAACGCCCGTGTAGTTTAAGTACTAAAGCGAGTTTTCGTGCCAACTTCAGGGGGGATTTGATGTATTTTCCCTTTTTCTTAAGAGGAATGCAAATAAAATTGGTGAGAAGTGAAGATGACAAGAAAAGCCTTCCAGCCCATAGAGCCAGTGCCTATGTTTAATATGGTGAAATGGATAAGGTTATTTTTAAAAAAAAAAAAAATCAGTTAAAGGATTTTGGTGAGGAACGTTTTTTTATAACCTCAAAATAGGGAATGAATTGCGGATAATTTTCTCTTTTAATTATAGTTTTGAAAGCTAAGCTAATTTTTTCTAATTTTATAGGAGGTCGTAACATAAAAATTTTGGAAAATCTTTCTAATCTTTGACTTAGAAGTAAGGATGTTTACAAATATAGAAAAAAATAAAGAATATGTTACAGATTTTCCGATTAAATATGAAGTTTAACATAATTTTTATTTTTTTAGTTAAAGAGTTTGGTTTTAAGTATTGAAAAGGTTTTTGGTGAGGAATGTTTTCTCTATTTGAGACGTAACGCAAGTCAAATCAATAGTCAATTTTATTATTGTCTCAACAAGTTTGAAGTTAAAAGTCAAATTTTAAAATAAGATTTTTGATATATATAAAATAATGAAAACTTTTTGTATATATCTATTCAAAAATAGCTTAATTACGCTACAGTTATAATTTACTAATTACGTTCCATAGCGGCATATTATAGGATGAAGAGTGACGAATGAGATCGGGAGAGGGAGAAGAAAGGCGAGCGAGAAAGGACAATAATATATTTATATAATTCGTGGTACGTTTGTATAATTCACGTGTTTTTGTATAATTGAGTGATACAAAGTTTGAAATTATATAAATATGATAAAATTCAAAATAATGAATTCATACAAAAATAAACATATGAACTTTAAACAATTATACAAATAATGTTTTACGAAATTCGAAAGGTACATGTTTATACAAACTTTAAAAAGTTACAAAAAAGAAGATTGAATGTATATAGTGATAAAACTGAAAGATTAAAAAGAAATCATCGCCATATACAAATACAAACCATCGTATACAAAGTACAAATGAAATGAAGAATTGTTAGTTGCGAATTATACAAACGTGACGAATTATAAAAACTCGAAGTCAGCTCATGTAATTAGTAGTAAATGTTAGTCGCGAGTGATAACTATAACAAACTATAGTTATGATGACTAATTAAATAATATAAGTTTGCTTAATCGCATAATTTTCCTAAATTAAATAAATAATTATAACATATTTAATGTAATTTTACAAATAAATAATTATGTTCGAAAATGGAGGATTCAAACCCTCAATATTAGTGTGAAAAAAGTTTTCAATACCACTAAGCTGTCAATTATTATTATTAGTTCACAAATTAATATATAAATATATTTATTTAATTATCGAATAAGAATACAGAATTTACTGGAAAAAATAATGAGTTCATTTGAATTTCTAAACTCTAATCTAGCTCCGTCTCTGAACCGATGATATAACACTTGTTACGTGTACATGCATTAGAGCAATACACTTGGAACAAGCATGTATATGCACCAAATAGCCACCGCTTTCTTAATTTCTAGGATAAAATCATTTTTTGGTGACTATTCAATAATAAAAACACATCCTTGTAGCTTAACATGTACACAAGAAAACACAAAATTCTCTCAATATATTTGTTGTTATAGTTGGCTTATTTCATCAATTATTTTCCCAATTGTTTTTTTTTTTTTCAAAAGTCGATAAAAATTGGCAAGTAATATTGAGATCATATCATGTATGCACCAAATCCAGATATTCCTAGCACGTCTGGTCCTCACTATCATAGAGGACCTCCTTTTGGCTTTGGTTTTGTTCGTCGATACTTTTCTAATATGTGTCTTGCTCTATCATCTTGGTAATCATCATCTTCTTTCTATTTTCTTTTATAGCTATAGTTTGATAATTATAATTCCTTCGTACATGTTATAGGAAGCAGAGATGCGAGGGAGATTGGAAGAGAGGAAAGCGACATAGGGCAAAGAGTAGGAGAGAGGTGAATTGTATAGGTATATCGATTAGATAATTGTATATTATACAAATGTATTTGTATATATGAGAAGTGAGATTGAGAGAGGGAGGAGGGAGAGGCGAGCGAGATTTGGAGAGGGAGGAAGAGACGAGCGAGACTGGGAGAGGCAAATAAGAGAGGGCAGAGAGTGAGAGAGAGGTGAATTGTATATGTATATCGGTTAAATAATTGTATATTATACATATGTGTTTGTATATTTTGACGAATTATACATATACAAATGTGACTAATCATATAAACTTGAAGTCGGTCCTAATTACATGTATAATGCTAATCGTGAATGATAATCATAATAAATTATAGCTATGATGAGTAATTAAGTAGTATAACTTTGCGTAACTAATTAGTTTTATCCATTAAGAACCGGCTGGGGCCCTGGTGTTAATGTTATATGCCTTTTTATTTAGATTTATGCATGTATTATTGAATGATACAATTATTTTCAGACAATTTAAATCAGTTTTATAATCACAATGAAAGGGCCCTTAAAGATATGGATAATGTTGGTGTCATTTCCAACATATATATATATATATATATATATATATTATAATTCATGGTTTATTTATTATTTTTAACTAACTCACAAAACATAGATTGCAAATAACACATTTTTTTGTGTGTGTGGCAGTTTCTACTTTCTATGCTGCTGTTGGATCCTGGAAGATGGTGTTGGCAGATCAGGTTGGGAAGTAGGTCCTAGGGATCCTTATCCAAGCCCACCACAAGGCCCATTGGGCCCTAATCCACCCAACATCCCTCTTACATTTTCTGGCCCACCAGGTCCACCTCAAATTGGATCATCTAATTTTTAATTTTCAAGTCTTTATGTAATGAACATTCAACTATTTTGTTATAATTCCCACAATGTGCAATATGTTTACGCCTTTTTTTAATTATTATTCATAACACTTTACCAACTTCATATATTATATGCATTTTTTTGTGATATATGTTGATGTTGGAATAACGTTTAGTTTATGATTCCCTTTAGTTTTATACAAAGTATATTCAGCTTTTGAGATTAAGTGAACTGTTTTTACACGTTTTCAATTTGATGCTTATGTTTGTTTGAGTTAGTCTTCTCCTTGTAGTCAACCGTCCTTGTAGTCAACCGAGATGAGGGAGGGTTCGCTTGAGGGCCAACAATGATTCTCGAGTGTCAGCCACGTTTAGGGTGTAAGCTCGGTTCATGATAATATCTCTAAATGCTTAGAATCAATGTTGAATGTTCATTGATGCGTTGATCATAACATCTTTTTTTAAGTATTAAACTCCGATTAATTGAACCTATTAGACATTCATGATAGTTGTCGGCCTAAGATTTCCCCTTTTAGTTCACTTTTCGCTTTGAACACTTGGGAGTTTTTGCTCCATTCAAGGTTCATTACGACCACCAATAATCCCTCAACCTCTAGTTTCAAACAATAGCATGACGATTATACACAAAATTAAGAACTAAGTTGTTTAGTTATCTTTGTTTTTATTCTTTCTAATAAATTGGCCGCGATGACATTTGCATCTATCTAGGATTTTTTTTGTTATTTTAGTAAAACTTAATGGTTCTAAAAGGGAATTATGTGTTCTTGCAAATGAAACTAAATAAAGTTGTTTTGATGAATGTCTAGATATAGAGTGGCTTTGATGAATGTCTACAAAGATATATCATAAATTACAAGAGAATTACAAAATTTAGAAACGCATCTCAAATGAAAGGAAGACTTTGACAGAAAGTCTAGAGAATACACCAGATATTATATCCTAAGGTTTTCAAATTTTATTGACTACTTTTTATCTTCTTATTTTCTTTTTCCTTTTCAATAGTCCTGAAAAATAATTACTCGTATATTTTTATTTTCTCAATAAAAAGTTTGTGTTTACTAACCCTGTTATTATATATATCTAATCTTTGAAAGTTTTTTTTTAGGCATAACAAATAAGAAATTAACTACTATTCATTGATAGTGGATAAGAAAATTACACCATCAGTTCATTATTAAAAATACTTATTTTTTAAAATTTAATTATTACATTTTCATATTTAAAGATTAATAATTTTTCAACTTCTTTTATTCTCTCTTAAAACATGTTTTACAGATTTAAAATTTATATTTTTGAAATAATGTTCAAATATGTGTTATACTATCGACTTTGAGTATTAATTACTTAAATCAATTGAAGTACATATGATGATATATGAAGTAAAGTTTATTTTCAATTAATTTTTTGTATTGTTGATTGAATGAACTAAAAAGACGTGTTATAGGTGGCTTCCAACGTATTGTATTATGCCACATAGGACGCATGTCTCTACTTATTCATATCCAAAGTTGGAGGCACAAATAGCTGCTAAGCCAAGTTAAAGGACATATTTATATATTATTATTATTATTATTGTTATTGTTGTTGTTATAAAATTTGTAAAAGGGTGAAAATTTTAATTTAAAATTCATTCAAAATAGAAATATGTAAATATTAAGAACTTAATTATTTCCCATTTTTCTTTATAATCAATAATTGGAAACTCAATTACTTGGCGAAAATAAAGTAAAAAGAAGTCTTTAACAAGTGGAATAGAGTCCCAAGAAGTAGTAAATAACAAGAGACAAACATGTCTAACGTAGGAATTAATAACGAAAAATAAGATAGTTATACTTTAAAATAATCAATTTCAAAAGTAAGAAAAGATTATTCACCTGACTATAGATATCGACGATCTTTAATCTGTGTGCGAGTTTTATAATTTTATATTTCACTCTTTGTTCTGTTGTGCAAAAGATATTTTTATCTTTTGAACGTGCAAATATTTTTATCTTAAAAGGACGAAATATAAAGTGACTTTGATAAATATCTACAAAAGATGGAGCAAATACAAGTGAATTATAAAATTTAGAAAGTCAGTTAAAATGCATTAAAGAGTCAACAGGAAGCCTAGAAAATATATGAGTGATAATCTTTTTGGAAATTAAAGATTTTCTTGAACCACTCTTGCTTTTTTATTCTCCATTGGGGAGAACTTTTGTCATCTAAAGTAGTTCCCATGTTCATCTATTCATGTGTTTGAATATTTAAACGATTTCAATATTAAAGATATTAATGAACTATGACATACATATATTAAAAAGGCTTCATAATATACATTTATTTTCTCTTAACTGAGAACAGAAAGTGCAAGTTTTAAATTGAATTTTCATAAGGAAAAATCCTTTTGGCCAGAAAATTTTGGTCAGAATGGCCAGAATGGTGCATTCACACTATAAATACATTTGTTTTTTAACATTTTTATCCTTATTTAAATTTAAGTTTATTAATTATTTTTTAAAACATAAAAGTTCCCAATGCATGGGGATTAGACTTGTTCCCACATTCTCATAATTTCATAATTACATGTTAATTTCAATTTCTTTTAAAAAGACTACAAAATAATAGCCTTAATAATTTCTTTTATTCCCTCTACTTTCCAATATAAATTTTAAAGAACACAAATTTAAAATTTACAATTAAGAAATAAAATTTAAAATTTAAATGATAAGATAAACACTGATAATATTAAATCTATCTCACAAGCAATTCAAATTAAAAATTCATAAAATAACTTAACAAGTAAAATATTAATCAAAAGTGTCATATATATTGGTCATTTATATACTATTACTGCTATTGCTATTACTACTACTACTACTAATAATAATATAATAAATTATATTTCTCAACTTTGTGATTTAGAGATAATATTTTTTTTTGTTAAAAGAAGGTGGTTCACATCTATTTCAATTGTTACATATATAACTTTGATATAACTAAATCTTTTTTAGCTGTAGAAGTCAAAAAATTGATTCAAAAATTATTTTTTTGATAAAATAAAAATTATACAAGGTATGTTTGACCCTTATCATAGTATTTTGAGGTATAGTTGAAGAGCCAAGATCATTTTTCGCTGATGAAAGTGAAAAACTTATTAAACTTTTTTAACAAAATAAAAATATAAAAGGTATATTTGACCCTTCTCGAAATACTTCGAGTTATATTTGATCTTCTTCATACATGAATTTTTGTCCTTTTTTATTTTATTTTTTATCTTCTTTAATTTCATGATTAATTTTGATATACTATGTTGATGATCAAATTTAATTTTTCACTTATCCTCTTGCAAAGTCTATTATAGATGCATCAACATTTTTACAACTACAAAATAAAATTCAATATAACCGCAAAAAAATGATTAATTGTAGTTTGCTTTTTTAAAAATATAATTATTTTTATTTCGTTCACTATTTTTTTTAATTTCTTTTTAATTCTCATGCTTTCTACACTAAAGAATGAAAGCGAAAAATTAAACATGAACAACAAACTCAAATAATGATAAATAAATATATTCATAAGGGCGATAATTAAGACCCAAATTAATCATTGAATTAAAAAACTCAAAAATAAAATCACGGGAAAAACTATTTAATTTTCCTCTATGTGAATATTGTTTGGTTAAATAACTAAAATAAACAAATTAAAAATCTAAAGTATAACTTTCGTTAGTAAAAAGATGATATATAAGTTATTTAATTTGCTCATGTAACAAAAATGTATATGTGACCTTTTCTTTACGAAATATATATTATCTCTATATCACAAAATTAAGGAGTATATCAAATCTTTTTCTCCTAAAAATAATTCGACATAATCTGCACAATATTATTATTATGAAGATCAAACAAATAATGTGATATAGTAATGAAATGTAAAAAATATTCTATATCTTATTTGATTATTTTATATATATCAATGTTAGTATTATATTAAAAAGAGAGTAGTCAACATTGATATTAAGACAATTATATAATAAGAAATAACTTTCTTAATTCAAGACATCACTACAAAAATTGCATTATTATTAATTAATAGTTATTTAAATAACTAAGTCCCAAGATTATATTATTATTTTTCTAAAAGAAAACACACACAATATATAAACAGTTAATTAATTAGTGAAAAATCGTATTAATCATTATCATTCACTTGTAAATTTCAGAATTCATATTTATTTTACTTATATTGCATATTGCTGAGAATCCCTGAGAGTAACGTGTTAATGTTTATTATAGTCTTGTATCCGCACTATATTACTTCAATTTGATAACTTATAGATCATTACTCATATTTGTTATTAATATGAAAAGTATATAATTTTATAAATTATTATGTTTAAATAAATTTAGGCTATTTATTTGAATATTTTAACATATAATCTAAAACTATATTAATAATGACAATCAAAACTCGAATCGCTTTAGAGATGCAAATATCACAATATTATAAAAATCATATATTTCACCAGTGTTGATCATATTTAAGAACAATCATATTGAATATGTGATAGTTTTGCACCATTATATTATGTTGACTTGATAATATGTGAACTATTACTTATTTATTATTATTAATATGAGTTCGAACTAAATAAGTTTATGAAGTTGCGTTCAAATAAATTTAAAATACATATTTAAATAATTTTGTAAGTATAATTTGGAAATATTTTAATAAAAGTCAGACAAAACTCAAAACACTTTATATATGATAAACATTAAAACATACAGAAATCATAAATTTTTTATTACTTACAAGTATCGACCCTAATTAATTTTGTAAGAATAATATCACAAAAACATTTTTTAAATATATTTTTAGTTTATTATTTAATAATTATATTTTGATATAATTAGTTATAAATAAACTTAGTTAGAGGTGTAAGTGTATATTTCTTATAGCACATAAAGTGTAAATGTTTAAAATTTAAAATATAGAGAGTGTAATAAACGGAGTCATATTACAAAAAATAATAATTAATGTATTAATTATATATACATAGAGAATTGACATTAAAGCAAATAAATTATGTTTTTTTTGCAGGAAATTATGATTTTCTTGGTGCTCTTAAAAAATATTTTACATTGATGAAGTTTTAATAGATACATAAACTAAAGGAAAAATTACATAAATTGATATATTTTAATAAATAATTACTGATTTTAGCAATATTTTTTATTTATTACCATTTATAGCAATACTATGTTAAATCTGCAATATGTATTAAAAGTGAATGATATATACAATATATATGAATTATATATGAATTACAATTGGTTTTTAAAATATATTAGGTTTGTTTGGTAAAAATTTGACACATTGTATTATAAGTGTATTAAAATGTATGATAAATGAATTATCTATATTTAAAATTTGTATTATATGTGAATAAAAAATAATTCTTTATAATATGAATTAAACTTGTATTATAAATGAATTAAAAGTGATCAAGTGAAAAAGAAATATTATTGCTATAAATGGTAAATATTTTTTTATTATAGTATATTTATATAAGTTTTCCAAAAATAAATACTTTTATTGTTTCAACCAATTCAAGTGCTTAAATGTAATTATATACTTTCACCATATTCTAATTTTTTTATAAGAAGAGTAAAAAAAAAGTCAAGAAGGAGAAGTGAAATGACAAAAACAAAAAGAATTGAAGAAGTAATAAAGCATGGAACCCAAAAAATTAATTTTATCAAAATAATTAATGCTCTTACTATTTTGGAAATATCAAAAAGTTAATTTTATTTTAAAGGGAAAGGCTATAATAATCTTTTTTACTATTCTGGCCAAATTCTGGCCACATTTTTCTGGCCATTTAGCACTTCTCTTTTCATAATATACATTTATTTTCAGTTGATTGGTAAGTTTGAAGGGTGCATTATCGTTCTTTTGAAGGTTTTGGGGAGATAAAGGGTTATATTGGATGTTAATTTAAGTTTGTTAAAATTTTTTGAAGGCAATGATTGATTGAGATAACTAGGGGGAGCTTTGACCCTTGGTTCCAATACGTCGCTGCCACTGGTTTTGTAGTAGTCCGTGTCTCCAATTCAAATTAATATTTATTATTTATCATATTATAAATCTAATTTTTGATATATTAAGATATGTAATTAAATATTATGTGTTTTACTCCCTCCGTTTCAAAAAGAATGTCTCTATTTCCTTTTTAGTTTGTTTAAAAAAGAATGACCCCTTTCCTTTTTTGGCAACACTTTAGCTTTAACTTTCCACGCGGCATATTTAAGACCACAAGATTAAAGGGAATTTTGGTACATTTGACATAACTTTAATTTAAGAACCACAAGATTAAAAAGTCTTCCTTCTTTTCTTAAACTACGTTCCAAGTCAAACTAGGTCATCCTTTTTGAAACAGAGGGAGTATATTATAGGAACACTATTAAAATTATGTCATTTAGGAAATTGAGATTTAACCTAAGCTTAAAATTTAGAAATATGAGACTTGGACACATATAGTTGACACTAAGATTCATGAACTTCAATATAGACAATGGTGAATTTTTGAGTTTAGGATAGACATATAATATATGAGTGTCTACGAATTTGTTTACTTACAAATATTGCATAATTGATAGATTGGGAACGTCCTGAAGCTCTACGATAGATAAAAGGTAAAATCTTGAGAATTCGTGACACGTGTTCGACATATGTTAAAACTTTCAGACTCTGTTGAAGAATATTTTTTCTAATTTAAGATTAAAATGGGAGTAGACAATGAGTAAGGGAGAAAAATGGGTGGTCACGTACCAATTGTGTGACGGACATTTGTACGAGTACCAGTGTTATAAAGGAAAAAATCTATTACTATAGAATATGGATTGTAATCCGAGAATGTCAAAGCATGTAGGCATTAACAAATGTATTATTAACTTGAATTATTTTGTGTGACTTCGTTTCTTTATTGAACACATATATTTGTGATAGTTAAGGTGATTATATATCATACTGATATTTGATTGGTTGAGATACATCATCATCCCATTTTATTGAAATCATAGTGTGCACATGCATTGATATGAGATTGAGTATAAGTTGGGCACGTGGAGATCATCCGTCTTGAAATTGTGAGATGTTAAGATTATAATTTGGGCACGTAGAGATCTTTCGTGTGGAAATTGTTTGATTTTATGGTAGTGCGTTGAGATCGTCCGCACAGACACGTGGAGATTATCTGGTGTCGGTATATGGACCTCGCGTGCCTCCCATGAATTATGAACTCTCGATATACTTCTAAGGAATATCTTGTATATACGGTTGAGAGGGTACTTGGCATCTAAGACATATCATTTCATGGTGTCACATTGAATTGCATCCCCCATTCTTATTGATTATGTGCTTTATTGATGGTTGGACATTGCGTGATATTTTATTATCCATATTTGATAAAACCTGACTGGTAAGTATAACATATATTTGTATAAGTAAAAGATGATTTTCTTTTATGAACTTCTTCACTATTTCTTCGTTGTCGGTCTATGAGATATGGGTACACATGGTTTCGTACTTATACTACACTTGTTGCACTCTTCGTGATGCAGATTTGATTCTGAATATATACGAGCACATCTCGTGGAGCTTTTTGAGTCCGAACTTGGAGTATCTTGGAGTTGTGGTGATCTGCTTGGTTGTTCCGCAACCCACACCTTTCTTTATTTTATTATTTATTCTGTTGCTTTTGTATTCAGACATGATATCTCTTATGTTTAGACTTGTTATCTTTGTGTCAGACTTGTACCGTATCTTAGAAGCTCTTGTGTTTATGACACCAATTCTTGGGTGGTGTTTTAGCTATCCTGATTTCGTATTTATGATGGACTTAATTAGTTTTGGAGATATTTTACTCGTTGTTTACCTTTTAAACTTGTTATTTAGTTAAATTGGTAAAACTATTAGTTAGCTTACCTATCAGTCAGAACATAGGTGCCTTCAAGACTTATAAATTTAAATCGTGACAATTTGTATCATCGAAATACATTTCATTCATCCTGATACATTACATTTGATACATTTAACAACTTGTCTGTTGATATTAAAAAGGAAATAAAATGTAAATATCAAATTCACAAATCACTCAAATTAAGTTGATGCCAATCTCTCCCGAATCGTTTCAACTTCAAATAATTTAAATTTTAAATTTTCTACTTTTAAATCTCTTTCAAATCATAAGAGAATAAACAAAAAGTTGAAATCATTAGCTAATACATGATGATATATCTATTTTGTTGTAACATTCGAGAATATGGGAAGGCGATATGAGTTATGCATGTTACAAAAGTGATGAAATAGTTATTGGCAAATAATTTGTTTTCTTAAACTTAAATTCGTCATTGCTATTGAATTGAAGATTGACGAGTTGAAGAAAAAATTGAAAATTCGATGTATCGTAGAAGGTAATTCATCTCCAATGATAATTAGGAATGATACGAGAGTAAAATTATACTTGTAGATAAAAAAAATGAGTTTGAATTTGCAATGTATCCACTACATATTGATACAACATACAAAATGATTGGAGCGGAACATTGTTTTGATGCTACATCCAGTTAAATTGTATGTGTCGAAGTTTAAAAAAGGATGCACGAGTGCTTGTTGTGTTTAATAAAAACTAGGTGAATCATATTATATATCAGAACTAAAAGTAACAAATTACATAGCTGATTCGAGGTGAAGAAGAGACAATTGTATAAGGATAAAACAACACTTGTCTCTGTAATGGTAAAGTATAAAGTTTTTATAAAAAAAATAATGTTATATATTATGTTTGACATATCATCATTTATGTCCTCAATGAATTAATAGGAGCCTCTTTTAGATGAAAAAAAAGAAGTCTAAATACTCTTTATTAATGCTAATGGGATTAATTGGTATATAATTTGAAGGTCAAAGATCTTCACAATAGGGGCAGAATTTTTTTAATTAAACCTTTAAAAAAACGAAAATTTATATTTACTTATTTCATTCTTTCTTTAAATAATGGAGCAAATAGATAATTAGTTGACGGTTGGGAGGCCTAATACTCACAATAGCATTAGGTACTTGTTAGGTCTGTTGATTATGTTTGTCAATGATAATATTTATGATTGTTATCTGAAAAACAATAATGAGTACACATATTATGCAACCAAAATGTCTCATGTGATAGGTATATTTTGTGTGTGACAAAATATATTTTTTCTCTTTTACAAACACACTATAGAGCTACTATGCTTATTGGGCCTTTCATTTGTTTCTATAGTTCACAAGGATAATGCTAAAACAAAATATTGTGTTTCTATATAACATTATCATCGGAAAAACAATGAGGAACTGTAAATTGGATAAGAAGGAAAATTTCCTATTGAGGAAGTTGAAATCGATCGATTGGAGAGAGAATAATTTTTTAATTAAAAAATGGAATGAAGGAGATAACTGCTGAGATTGAGGAAAGGGAAGCGTGTATTTAGGAGATGAAGAGTGATGTATCAAGAAAGGAGAGAATGAGAGAAAAAAGAGAGTTATTTTGTGAATAATAAAAAATAGGGAGTGTGTAATTAAGTAATTTTTTTTTAAAGTTTATTATAGTTATTATTTACGAAAATTTTCTATATAGAAAGTATAAGACATATTTATACTTTATTTATTGTTATATCCACAAACAAATATTATACTTCTAGAATATATTATTGCAATCTAAAATTTAAGATACAATGCATACTTGTGAATTATTTGAAACAACATGGAATTGAGGACTCTGTCTCATGTTGGTCAGCTCATAAATTCAAAGTATTATATATGCTCAATTATATAATATAACAATAGTAATATTATACGTAGTTGTTTGTTAATAATTTGGAGAAATGAGCTAGATGTTTAATTACTACTCCACTTGACCTCTATGTGGAACCTACTTTTTTATTCCATCCTCATATTATATAATATGTTTGACTTTTCTTTTTAAACAGCAAAAAATGTTTCTTTTCATAAGTCTTTAGTCGTTTCAAAAATATTTTTATATATTTAATATATAGTTTCAATTTAATAGTACAAAATTCAAAAATCTTTTTTTACTTTTTTTTTAAATTTTATACCAAATTAAAATAGGACAAATAAATTAAAAAAGAGAGGGTATATGATTTTTTCTTTTAGGAAAACTTACATAAATATACTATAACAAAAAAATATGTACCATTTATAGCAATAATATTTCTTTTTCACTTGATCATTTTTAATTCATTTATAATACAAATTTAATTCATATTACGTATAACAATTTTTTATTCACATATAATACAAATTTTAATGATAGATAATTTATTTATCACACATTTTAATACACTTATAATACAATGTGTCAAATATTTACCAAACAAACATAATATATTTTAAAAAATAAGTATTATTCATATATAATTCATATATATTGCATACATAATTCACTTTTAATACATATTGCAGATTTAACATAGTATTGCTATAAATGATAATAAATAAAAAGTATTACTAAAATCAATAATTATTTATTAAAATGTATCAATTCATGTAATTTTTCCATACAACTATAGTTTTGCTCGTAATTACTATGCACACAGAGATTTTATAACACATATATACTCACTCCCAAACAATTGGGCAAATAATAAGTATATTCACATGTATCTGCTATAAAATTTCAAACTATTATTATAAAATTTGTAACTTTTTAAAATTATCATCATTTTTGGCAAATATGAAGTCTTAATTTGTTATGTCACGTAAATTTTCCTCGATATAATTCATGTCTTAATTATAGGCGTCCTTTGCAGCTTAAAAAAGATGGTAAATTAACTTTTTTTTTAAAAAGAATTTATATTTGACTAATTTATTTGAAAAGTGCTTTTGAAAAGTAAATTGTATTTGACTAATTTTTTTTTTAAAAAAAAAGCTTTTGAGAGCCAAATTATGAAAGGGTAAATATCAATGTGTTTTTAATATTAATATCATTTTATAGAGAGAAACTATTTTAAATATCTATTGCAAAAAATTCAAGTAACATTTTATTTTAATTAAATTAAAATGTACATACTCAGAAACTTAAAATATACCAATATTATACCACTATATACGAAAATTCACCACAAAAATAAATTAAGTCTTTTATGATTTTAATCCTACAAAAAGTTTTTATCTATATTTCTACTTCTATAAAAAATAAAACATACAATAATAGAAAAAATAAAAATACAAATAACATCATAAAAAAAATTTTATTACATAAAAATAAAATTCTTGGAATGAAACTTAACCAAACTTCTGAGAAATGCTAATTAATTGACAAGGAGGGATATATGGAACAAATATTTTAGTCTTCAAAAAAAATAATTTTCTACTTCTACTTGTGCGTTTTTTAAGAAAAAGAAACTTTTAGTTTGCACCCCCACACCGTGAGGCCCCTTACCATGAAGCACCACCACTACTCCCCCCGCCACCGGCCTACCCAAGGCCGCTCGCCTCGAGGCATCGTTCTACCCGTACCCCCTCTCCCCATTATCCCCCATCTCAGCCCCCCAACCCCCATCTCACCCCCTTCAGCTCTACCAACCCCCCACATCTACCTACCCACCTCTACCAACCCCCTACCTCTACCCCCTGCCCCCCTCAACCCTCCATTACCCCTCACCTCTCCCCCCTCCCCCTCCCCCAACCTACCACTCCCACATCTAACCCTCTCCCTCTAACCCCTCCCTCTCTACCCCCGACCTCCTCTACCCTCCCCCAGACCCTACCCCCCCGGCTCTATCCCATCCCATTCCCCCACCATCTACCCCCTCCCATCTTATCCCCACACTCCACCCCCACCCTCTACCCTCTACCAACCTCTCCTCACCTCTACCCCTCCTCCCATTACCCCTCACCTCAACCCCTATTACCCCTCATTTCTACCCCCACCTCACCTTACCTCTACCAACGTAACCCTCCTTCCCGCATTACCCCTCACGTTTACCTCCTCTCACCTCTTCCAACCCCCCTTCCTTCTACCCCCTCCCCCTCTTTAAACCCTTTCCCCCTTTCTACCCCTACCCTACCCCTTTCTCTACCCCTTCTACCCCTATCCTACCTCTTACCCTACCATCTACCCCCTACTCTACCTTAACCCTTTCCTACCTTAACCCTACCTTACTCTACCCCTACTCTACCCCTACCCTAATCTACCTCCTACCATATACCCTCTAACCCCTACCCTATACCCCCTACCCTACCCCCTACCCTACCCCCTACCCTCTACCACTATGTAACACCCCATAGAACCTAGTTATACCTAACTAGTGTTTGGTGAAATCAACTAGGTGAAACTAGGGCCAAAAATGTTGTTTGGGTTAAGGTGATGCTTAAATGATGTAAAATGGTTATTCAATGTAGGTTGATGAGTTTGGAGGTCAAACGTTAATAAATGATTGTAACGCTCAGTAGTAAGTTAAACTAGTGCGATTAACTAGTGTGTTGTAGGGTCTTGTAGTGGACTTTTGGAGTGTTGTATAAAGGTTAAAATCTAGATAAATGATTCCTATACTTAGATGGATATAATTAAGGGTTAAACGTGCGAATACTACCACCCAAGGACCACCCAAGGGGTCCTTGAGGAGGACCCCAACATTGGCCAAAAAGTTGTCAAAATATCTTGATTCACGACCTCAATTCACGGCCACTAGATTAAACTACGACCCATGGGTCATGGGTGTGGATCAGGCCTGCAAATGGTAAGTTATAGGTCCAAACCATGAGAAAAACTACGGATATTAGTCCAATCTACGGTACGCCAATGGCCAGGTCGTAGGTGCTGCTAGTTTTTCAGTATTTTCATTTTAAGTTAGAAGTTAGGGGTTGGGTTAGTTATTAATTAGGGGTTAATTTAGGTCGATTAATAGGTTATTAACCACATATACACGCTTAAATAAACCCTAAACTATTCACTCTAACTAACTCGCCTAAAGACTTCAAAACTCTCTCCAATAATCATATCTCAAGAATAGAAGACGAGAAGAAGATAACAAGGGAGGAAAAACCTAGATAGAATTGTCCATGGATTAAAGCTTGGTTTAGGGTACTGATCAAAGGTATGTGGATCTTAATTATATATGTGTTCTTCCACCTATGGATCCCCCATAGAAATCCCAATTGTGAATACAAATATCCCATTCTAGCTAGGGGTGTGATTGCATTGTGGTAGGATTTGAATGTGATGCCAATTTAGTTGATAACATTCAATTATGTTTGAATTATGTTATTTTGATGATTATTTTATGATTTCATGTGAATTCCTTTATGAAACAAATTCTAAGTTTATGAAAGTGATCATTGTGGGCTTAGGTCATTAGAGGCAAGGTTGAAGGTTCTAAATTGATCTTTCTATTTCAATTGTCTTGAATACTAGTTGATCATAGTTATGATGATGTAAATATGAATTGATCTATACTGAATTAAATAGGAAGTATCTTGGCTTATAATGTTAGAATTGAACCTTTAGGAGTCAATTAAGACTTGAATCACCTAACACCTAATAATGAGAGATGCCATCAAACTACCTTGAAATCTAGGTATAAAAAAGAGATTAACAAAGAAGCCTTGAGAGTAAGGCTTGTGATCATATAGCTAGAGCTTTAGGGTTAGGCTAATGTGATTACGCAGTGATGCTAAGGCTTTGAGAGTAAAGTCTAAGAAAAAATAGAAGTCTAATAGGTTGGATTATGGTGAAAGACCTATAATTACCTCATCTAACTTAGGAATGCTTTCTAGACGAAAGTGATAAAATTACGTGAACATGGATTGGTTGTCAAGGACATCATTCCAAGAGAGATGAGTATTAAGCAAGGCTTAAAAAGTAAACCCCGGGGTATATGCTTCACTCAAAGTGGATATTGACAATGAGATGGAGCATTACAGAAGATAGGATTCGGACTTTAAGAAAAAACGAGAGCCATACCTAGTTGATGCGAGGAATATCCAAGTTAAAGGGGGAACTCTTACATAGTAGAGTGTGGGTTTTCCCAAAGTTAGGTCTCATGAGATGGGACCATTCACATAGTTGAGTTAAGGTTCCTTGTAGAGATCTCCATATCATATGGATTAAAACATGCTTGAGAAACATATGGGTAGAATTATGGGATGCTATTTTTGCTTTGCAGTTGTATGTTTTTTAAGTAATTTAAAAATGGTGTTATCATGATATAGATGACCAAGGGTCAATTATGTTGATATGAATATGACTTATCTCCTATGCCTTTTTACTATGTCTTAGGTTGACTTGTATTATATGATGCTTATGTTGGAGATTTATGCTTATGATATATTATTGTTTCTTATGCTTATGTCTTATGTTGACTAACCATTTGAGATGCACTTGTGATGTTGTGCTAGCTTTCATAATTAGTACCTTTTGTACTAATACATATTGACTACATTCTAACCAAATGTAGGGTTGGAGCTTTGAGTTTCTATTGGAGGCTAGAGTTTCAAGGACTTAGAAGAGTTGAAGATTTTGTGAGTCCTCATAGTTTCCAGGACAACATCCACTTTAACTTTGCATTATTTACTTTTATTTTTAAGACTTTGTATGGGCTGCATCCCAAAGACTGTTATTCTTGAGTATTAAATAGATGGTTATAGACAAAAGAGTTAGAAAAACTTTCGTTTGCAATTTATGAAAATGACTTGGATTGTATATCTTAAAGTTTCAAATTCTTCCACATTTTCTATAGTCTTATGTTATGAATATACTAAGGGCTTGTATGATACCCCTTTGGGGTCAAGTACGTCGTGTTACGGCTAAGGGGAGTTCTCGGGTCGTGACAAACTTGATATCTGAGGATAATGTTTCAGAAAAATTTTAGAATGTCTCAAACACGTCTAGTAGAGTCTTATTAATGGATGTGAGTCGTGACACATTTTATGAATAGGAGGCTACGAGATGCTTAGGAAAAATCTCACTTCTTTATTTTCCAAGTCGTGCCATAGATCTATAAGCTATCTCCCTTTATCTCTTATCCAATGGTGTTTAGAATGTGCCTATTAGAAGGGATTATGCTTCAAGGAATTAGAGATAAAAGTTGGTTGAGATGCCAATTATGGCTATGTGACTTGGTAGATTTGAGATTATAGACCTTGATGTTGTCTAATAACCAATTTATCTCATATATATAACTGAGTTTGAGGGCATTTTTGGTGTCGTAGTTAAGTTTTGAGAGTCTTTTGATGCCGCTTCTTCAAACCAATATGATTAGATGATTCAGGTTGAGAAGCAATGGAAAAAGAGCTAAAATAGGGGACCTGAACAAATGTTAGAAAGTAGAGACAAAGTGGAAGAGAAAAAAGGTCAAGAAGCTAGAAATTGCATTAAGAGGGAGCACATCCGCGTCGTAGAGCCACTCCGTCCATGCAGAAAAGGAACACCTCATAATAGAGGAGTCCATATTAGGGAGCGCGTCGCGGAGTGGCTCCTGCTATGTGCAAATACATGCGAGGAACAGGTCACAAAAATTAGGCCAGTTTTTTTTATTCTAGACTATAAATTGTTTAAGTGTCATTTTATTATACTATCATTCCAAAAAGAGGGGAGCTCCACATTAAAGGCGATTTTGCTACAATTTCTAGGGTTTTGTTTCTTCTTCTTTTTCTTCATCATGGTAAAGTCTTCTATGAATAAAAAATATTAATTCTTGACATATCTTGTTATGAGTAGCTAAAGTTGCCTATTCTTGGGTTGTAGCTACGGTTGATGGTTTAATATAAATTCAGTTTAGTATGAGAAGGGTTATTTCATGATTTGTGCTTGCATTTTTATTTTACTATTTTAATGCCTGATCAACATTAGAATAAACTTAGTGTTCACTCTTACACTCGAAAGATGAATATAGGGATAGAACGAATAATGTGAGAAGTGTGTTCATTCGAGGGTAAATTCTAGACTATTTGTATATAGGATATCATTATACCTATATACCACACTTGGTTGTTGTGCAAGATGAATGCTTAATGCCATGTTGTTGGTTCATACCTAAAACCGCTCAATAATGTATTTAGGTTGTCAATGATGGTAAGCGATTAGAGTTCGAAAGATCGTAATCGTAAAATGAACCTTGCTAACCCACAATGAAGTTAACCCCTTGAATACTAGAATAAATCAATATTGTACCGAGAATTGATCTATGCTACAACCATAGGATACCTAACCTAATTGTGAACTTTTCTTGTTTGAAATTGTTTGATTAAAGTAACTAAGTCTTATTAGTATTTTAAACAACTTTTTAAAAGTAATTGCCGCTTGAGTAAATTTAGTTGGACATAAGAGAATTGTTATGTGTTGATTTAAAGTCATTTGGGTACGAATATGTGGCCCGAAAGATCCATTGTACTACTTGAGCGACCACGTGCACTTGCGTGTGCATTTGCAGCATTGTGTTTAGTATGAATGATGCTTCATTGTTGCCTTTAGGTTATGAAAGATGTTTAGGAGAATTGAGTGGATTTACCCCAACGCGGAGATAGTGTGCCTACATAGCGTGGTGATTGTGAGGTTATGATTTGTTGTTGGTAGGAACCGACTCAGTATTGACGAGTTTTGATGTGTGTTCATAGATTGGTTGAATAAGGTGTTTGAGTACTGCCTATAAGGGGTGAGTGAATAAATTCCTCTAAGAAGGGTATTAGTGTAATTCACCTTGGTGTTGAATCATCTTGTGTGATAATATGAAATCTTAGTGATGCTTAAAAGAGGTATAGGTTTGCTCCCAAATGGGGGGGGGGGGGGATAAGGTTGTTGAGTATTTTTTATGTGCATGGGTTGGGTTACTAGAGATTTTCAGCTTGAGAGGTGTAGTGAGTACGATGAGTTTAGTCCTGTTTGATAGGCTCATGGAAGATTATGAGTGGTGTTAGTAAGGTTGCCCTAATGCTAAGGTTACAATAAGAGAAGGTAAGAAAGTTGCCTCTAGTAGTGAGGATGTGGAGCCTCAAAAGAAAAATAGGTTTTATGCTCTCCAATCTAGAGAAGATCAAGAGTGATCTCCTCATGTCCCTTTAAGTATGTGTTTTATGCTTTAGTAAATTTCCATATTTCTTGTCTTTTATGACTTGTTATATTTGATTTTGAAGTTATTTTAGCATATTAGATGTTTAGAGAACTTTGTGTAGGCTTACCCCAAACTGGGGGAAGTGTGCCTATCTAGTGGATTATTATGTGTCTTATGTGTTTCCATGATTTCCTTATATGCATGACCATGAAATTGATTAGGTTTTGTTATAAATGATTTATATGCATAGTTTATCTCATGGGGTAGTGCATTTGAAGATTTGCATATAGACTTCACGAGTTGGACTATGAGCATGCCCTAGTATTGAGTTGAACGATTTCCTCAATGAATAAATGCTTTACAATAAGTAAATTGCGTTTTAGTCTACAAGTATATGTGTTGAGCATGTTTTATCTAGGAGATGTTAGTTCCTCCTTGAGAATGATTAGATATAAAAGTTGATGCATTTGGGTTGGTAGAAGTAGTTCCTACTCCATTGTGTTGAATGTATTGTGTTTTAGCTTGGAATTTAGTTTTTTTTTCTTGATTTTATGCATTAGATGTAAGCCATGCATAATGGGCTGATAAGTTAGATTTTGTATTTTATAAAGTGTTTAAAGTGTCATTCGAGGACGAATGTTCCCAAGTGGGGGATATTGTAACACCCCGTAGAACCTAGTCAGACCTAACTAGTGTTTGATGGAATCTAGTTGGTGAAACTAGAGACTAAAGAGGTTATTTGAGTTAAGGTGAGGTTTAAATGATGTAAAATGTTTATTCAAGTTAGGTTGAGAAGTTTGGAGGTCAAACGTTAACGACTATAACGTTTGGAAATTAGTAAGTTGAACTAGTGAGATGAACTAGTGTGTTGTAGGGTCTTGTAGTGGACTTTTGGAGTGTTGTATGAGGGTTAAAATCAACATAAATGGTTCCTATTCTTAGATGGACATAATTAGGGGTTAAACGTGCGGATAAGACCCCTCAAGGACGATCCAAGGGGTCCTATAGGAGGACCCCAACATGGCTAAAAAGCTGTAAAAACAACTTAATTCACAACCCCAATTTACGGCCAGTAGATCAAACTACGACCTGTGGGTCATGGGCGTGGATTAGGATAAAAGTGGTGATTTGCATTTCCAAACCACGAGACCAAACCACGGAAAGTATTCCAATCTACGGTCCATAAATGGCCAGGTCGTAGGTGCTGCCACTTTTTTCAGCATTTTCATTCTAAGTTAGATGGTAGGGGTATGATTAGTTATTAATTAGGGGTTAATGTAGGTAGATTAATAGTTTATATAACCACCAACAAAACATAAAATAATCACTCTAACTAACTCACCTACAGACCCCAAAACTCTCTCCAAAAATCATTTCTCTAGAAGAGAAGAAGAAGAGAAGAAGAGAAGAAGAGTAGAAGGGAGGAAAAAACCTAGGTCGAGTTATACATGAATTCAAGCTTGGTTTAGGGCATTGATCAAAGTTATGTGAGGCTTAATAATCCATGGGTTCTTCCAGCCATGGATCCCCCCCCCCCCCATAGAAATCCCCAGTTATGAATCTAACACCCCATTCTAGCAAGGGGTGTGATTGCATTGTGGGTAGGGCTTCAATGTGATACCAATCTAGTTGATAGTATTCAATTATGTTTGAATTATGTTTGTTTGATGATTATATGATGATTTCATGTGAATTTATCGATAAACCCTAATCTAAGTTGATTAAGGTGATCATTGTGGATATTGATCTTCCTACTTCAATTGTCTTGAATACTAATTTATCATATTTAAGATCATATAAATATGTTGACTTATACTAAATTGAAAGAAAGTATCTTGGCTTGTAATGTTAGAATTGAACCTTTAGGATTCGATTAAGACTTGAATCACCTAATAATGAGAGATGTGATCAACTACCTTGAAATCTAGGTATAAAAAGAGATTAAGAAAGAAACCTTGAGAGTAAGGATTGTGATCACATAGCTAGGGCTTTAGGGTAAGGCTAATATGATTATCTAGTGATGCTTAAGATTTGATAGTAAGTCTAAAGGAAAATAGAAGTATAATAGGTTGGAATTTGGTGAAATACACACACTCACCTAATCTAACTTAGGAATGCTTGCTAGATGAAAGTGATAGAATCACTTGAACATGGATTGGTTGTCAAGGGCATCCTTCCATGAGAGGTTAGTGTTAAGAAAGGCTTAACAATTAAACCTTGGGATATATGCTTGACTCCAAGTGGATAATGACAATGAGATGGAGTGTCACACAAGATAGGGTCCGGACTCCAAGAATAAAGAAGAGCTACACCTAGTTGATGTGAGGACTATCCAAGTTAAAGAAGGACTCTTACATAGTAGAGTGTGGATTTTCCCAAAGTTAGGTCTCATGAGATGAGATCCTTCACATAGTTGAGTTAAGGTTCCTAGTAGATATCTCCATATCCTATGGACTAATACATGCTTGAGAAGAATCTCATAGGGTACAAAACATAATGAACTAAGACTTACTTAACGAAGTAACTCATAGAGTTCAAGAGTGTACATGAACTTAGACATACCAAAAGTGGTATCTCGTACTGTTCATGAGTATAGATGAACTCAGACATACCAAAAGTGGTATCTCATAGTGTTCATGAGTATATATGGACTTAGACATGCTTAAGATAGTATCTCATAGTGTCCATGTGAAGTAGGAACTTATACATAGTAAAAGAAGTATCTCCTAGGTTTCAACCTAATAATGAACTAAGATGTGCTTGAGATAGAGTACCTCATAGAGTTCTAAAGTTAAAGAGAGAAACTAGGTTCAAAACCAAGAAGTACTAGTCATGATACCTAAAAGTAATACTTAGCATGATTAGTATTATGGGATGCTATGAGTGCATTGCACAAATTATGACGTAGGATCATTAAATAGAAGTCTTGAGATAAGATTGGACTAAAGTTATCTTTCGTAGTTATAGTTGGCTCAAGGAGAGAGATTCCCTTAGTTTGAAAGTTAATTTATTAATGAGGCCAAAGTAAGGTGAATATGACTAGGATGACTGCAAGGCTATGCTTTGTGTGAAGGGTAGTATGAGATGTCTTTCATGTATTGCACAAGTGTGTCTTTGGGTTACTTAAGAGTATGGTACCCATATGGAATAGAGAAGCTTTAGAGTTGACCATGTATGTAGACTATGATTAAGATAACTAAAAAGGGATACTTGGCTTGGATAGTATTATAGATGCTATTCTTGATTTTCACTTGTATGCTTTTTAAGTTACTTGAGAATGGTGTTATCATGATATGGATAACCAAGGGTCTATATGTTTATATGAATATGACGTATCTCGTATGCTCATTTACTATGTCTTAGGTTGACTTGTATTATATGATGCATATGTTGGATATTTATGCTTATATATATTATTGTCTCTTATGATTATTTCTTATGTTGACTAACCATTTGAGATGCTCTTATGATGTTGTGAGAGCTTTCATACTTAGTACCTTTTGTACTAACACATATTGCCTACATTATAACCAAATATAGGGTTGGAGCTTTGAGTTGCTATTGGAGGCTAGAGTTTCAAGGACTTAGAAGAGTTGAAGATTTTGGTGAGTCCTCATAGTTTCGAGGACAACATCTACATTAAATTTACATCATTTACTTTTATGTTTAAGAATCTGTATGGGATGTGTCCCAAAGACTATTATTCTTGAGTATTAAATAAATGGTTTATGAAAAAAGAGTTAGAAAAGACTTTCGTTTGCGATTATAAAAAATGACTTCAATTGTATATCTTAAAGTTTCTAATTCTTCCTTTTTTTCCCTATAGTCTCATGTTATGAATATGCTAAGGGCTTGTATGAGAACCCTTCGAGGTCAAGTACACCGTGTTACAACTAGGGGGTGCTCTCGGGTTGTGATACTCTACCCTTTACCCCTAACCTCTACCCCTACTCTACCCTTAATATCTACTTCTACCCTACCCCCTACCCTCTACCCCTACCCCCTACCCTCTATGTAATGAACTAGACCTGAAAGGTCACCTTTGATAGTTTTGAATAGTGATTTAACTATAATTAATTAATTTGCGGGTAATTTGGTTATATTTAATAATAATGGATCAACTCTGAAATATGAAAAATCGGTTAGCAAGAATTATTACTTTTAATATCTAATTAATTAAAAAAATAAAATAAAGAGAAACAAGAAATAATCTGCGCTTGCGGCGAGCATAAACACAAAGATCTTCGCCATCATTTAAGTAAGCAATTCACTTTGTAATTTAGTCCAATTCCACACTTACAACCTTTGGTTTCGACCGTTGATTATGTTGTTAAATTTTATTTTTATATGAAACTAATTAGAGTGGGTAGTGGTGATTCGTGGGGATTTTTGGATTGCTAGTATAATTTTTTTAGATGAGCTTTAATGCTTGCTCGAGGACGAACAAAAGTTTAAGTGTAGGGTGTTGATGTGAGGCCAAAATATATATTTTTCATCATTATTTATCTCACATTTATTATTTATATTTGTTCATTTTGAGCATAAATTTTATGGACTGTGCTAAATTGCGTATTTTATTTGTAGGATTAATTTGGTTGAAAATGAAGAAGTTTGGAGCTAAAACAAATTAAAGATGGAAGGTTAAAGAAGAAAATCAAGCAGACAGCTTAATGGATTAAAGTGAATAAAATAATATATATTTATATATATATATATATATATATATATATATATATGGAAAGCGGCTGCACTAAAATTGGATGTGCGCGGCTGCACACGTGTTCTCTTTGCCACGTGTCAACTTTTTGAAGGTCACTAAATTTGAATGTGCGGCATCATTCAAGACGCAGAATGAATTTACGAAAATCAATTCCTTCCGGGTTTTGATTTTCTAATATTTTTTGAACTCAATTATTTTATTTAAGGTTTTTATATCTATAAATAGGGCATGAAAAATTATATTTTGGAGAAAGCCAAGAAACAAGATACAAGACATAATATAAATTTTCTTCTAGTTTTGGAGCTTTGTAAGAGCCGCCGTGGAGGCCGGAGAATTGTGGTTTATTCTTTCTTCTCCTTTATTATTTATTTGTATTCGTGATTATTTAGCTATTGTTCTTAACTTTTTATGATTAACACAAACATATTTATTTTAATAAATTTTGATTGTGTTTTTGAGATAATGAGTAGCTAAGCTTCACAACTAGGTTTGTGGGAACCATGAGCGAGTAACAAAGTATGAATAGTAATGAAGCAATTCTCAAATAGGTTATTGCATGTATTGATAATTCTTTCACTTAGAAGTCTTTTGACGGTGGCCAACGTTAGAACTCGCCTTGTTGCTACTTGCCGGACCAAGGAGGTAGTTAATAAGAAAAGAATTATCAACGTAGATTTAGTATATACTATCTAATAGGCTAGTTTCAATTGGTGCGAAGTAGTAACTTAGCCATACATTGAATATGATGCTTAATATGAGGTAAAGGTATGGTTTAGTAAAGTATACACACGTAGCCGGACTAAGGTACAGGGTGAAATTCTCTAGATGCCGGACCAAGGATTTAGAGATACATAACTTATCACTTTGCATGCATAACACTAGAGAAGAATTGCTATTACTAGGATTACCGCGTTATGAGCTTATGGGGAACACATTCCTAGATACTTTTATTAATTTGGATATAAATAAATACTTAGTTCAAAGCTATTTTTATTTCTTTTATTTTTATTTCAATTTAAAATCCCCCATTTTTATATAACGACTATCAAGTTAAATATTTGCTATTGATAATATTCTTTCATATTCTCTGTGGAATCGACCCCGACTTATAGTTGGGTAAATATATTGCATACGATCGTTTATAGTTCTTTTCAAGAAGTATATTTGAACGTTATCAAATAATGGCGACGCTGCCGGGGAATATGACTTAGAAATTGTCTTTAATATTTATTTTAACTTGTAATTTTTTTATTTTTTTGGTTTTTAGGATTAGTTTTAATTTTTTTTATTATTATCATCGAGTTATCTGAGCCTATAGAAAAGTGTATGGAGAAGGAAAATTGTGTCTATATTCTTGAATTTATTGTTCCAACATCAAAAAATTACATTCCTCACTTAGGATCTAACAAGTGCAGAATGTGATATATGTTGTTTGGGACCTTTATTTTTGTACCACTACCCCTTGAGCGTAATAGAAAAATTGATTCAAAATTGGGGGTGCAATTCATATCTTCAAAGTGGAAGAAAAAGATAGTAAAATTGATAGTGTCGTATTAGTAGTGTAACTTCTTCTCTTTTTTTATTTTTTATTTTATTTTATTTTATTACAATCACTTTTTTTTTATCTTGTTTTTGCAGATTAGGGGAAGTCTGAGTACCCAAACAAAAAAAAGGAGCATGTTTGAGCTTAAGTGTGGGGTGACGACCCTTGATATAAATTTAGAGAACGTGCCACTAGCTAGGCTTAAAGGCCTCAGGGAGTTTTCCTAACCCTTGTTTTATATTTTATTCAATGCTTTGGAGACATAGCATCTTTTTAAGTGTGGGGTGGAGGAATGAATTTCTAGTTTTTACTGTTTTACTGAGTTTTTTTTAGGATGAGTTCTTTGGCTTTTGTTTTCGGTTCTTTTTCTGAGGATAGTCCCTTTTGAACCGAGTGTCTTTTATTTATTTATTTTAGGAATAAATTTTTTGAAAAGGAAAAAAACCTTTTGAGTTATATGATACTTACTATTTGGGCCTAATTTTAAGTAGTACTTTCTTGTGAATGGTTGATTACTAGTGAAATTGCAAACCTTTTGACATCTAGGTTCATGATTGTGACTTTGTATATAGCTTATTTATTTTGTAGTTTGTTATGATCCTGTCTCTGTTAGAAGTAGAATTGATCCACCTTGATTGATACTTGTGCCATGTGTGGTGAGATTTTGTTTATTTCATATTTTGCATCTTAGTCTAGAACTTGCCCTGCATGTTATTGAAGCGAAATAAAAAAAGTGGTGCCTTGTGTAGGAGATGATAACAGGCTTTTTTTTATTTGTCTTATAAATTTTAGCCTTTTCAGATATTTTATCACTAGTTAGCCCTTTTGAGTTTGTAGCCTTTTGTTGGTACCCATATTTTTCCCTTGACTATTTTGTTAAATCCCTAATTTTTGCACCTTGCTTCCTTGAGCATCATAGCATAGACTTATTTTAATTATCAATTTTGAGAAAAAGGGATGAATGAATGAAAAGGTAATCAATGATAGCTACAAAGTTCTTAAAAACCCTTTTTGAAAGAATGTGAATATATATATATATATAATTGGAATGTGACATAAAAAAAAATTACCTTGATGAAGGCCCTGGTCCTTCCAAGGACATCGTGCACCTTAACTTATGTAAAATACGCAAGTCGAGGGTGGCTATTATGAAGGAAAATCAACAAAAAAAATCAACAAAAAAAAAAGAGATAATGACTTAAACATTCTTGTGATGATGAGAATTACTAGTGAAATAATTGTGAAGAGAGGGCTGAAAATAAAGAGAAGAAAATATGGGTGATGAAGTCTAAAAATTGCAAAGTGCTTAAGGAAGTGAAAGTCACTATTATATATATTTTTTTCTACCCGTCCCTTAGTCTACATTACAACTCGTTAAATTCCTATTTGATTCTATTCAAGCATGCTTAATTAGTGGAGATGTACATAATGTGCAAGCATATGGTTCTTTGTGCATACATGTGAATTTTATTTGTGAGTGTGAGAGTTGTTCTTCATATAAAGTCCTTAATTTATATTCAATCTTTTGAATTGAGTGTGTGGACTATTTCTTTTTGTGAGGGAACTTGTTTCATGATAGATAGGTGATGTTATTAACTTTCTTTGATGAGAGTAGGTGAACAAACATAAATTTTATGAGTTCAAAGTCCTTCAAGTTAGGAGGTTAGAGGTTTGTTGTTTACTTAGATGTCTTGCATAATGATTGAGAAGTCTACTTGATATTTTAAAATGGGTATATGACCTAATTGCTTGTATTAATCAAAGTGATGACATTGGTAGTATAATTTTTTTTGATGAGCTTTAATGCTTGCTCGAGGACGAACAAAAGTTTAAGTGTGGGGTGTTGATGTGAGGCCAAAATACATATTTTTAGGGCAACTTTCACATATAGCAAATAAAAAATTCATATTTGTATGCTATAGCAAAGTTTGCATAATTGCGCTCCATAGCAAACATAGACACTGTATAATTCGCTATACATATACAGTTGAAGCGAATTGTATAAAACGAAGTGTATAAAACGAGAAAGAGAAAGACACTTGGGCAGAGACTTCTATAAAAACGAAGTGTATAAAACGAATTGTATGATTATAAGTGTATAGAACGATTATATACAATTTGAATTTGTATAAAATGAGAAAGAAAGAAAGACAAAAGAGACTTGGCAGGGAATATACAATTGAATCCAATTGTATAAAATGAGAAAGAGAGAAATTAGATACAATTTGAAATTTGTATAAAACGAGAAAGAGAGAAAGGCAAAAGAAATCGGGCAGGGGAGTATTTTTATTGTATAATTATAAGTGTATAGGACAAAAATATATGTACTTGCATGTGTATATACAATTTTCTCATGCTTTATATAAACAGAAACGCAATTTATACATTTCGTTTCTGTTTGTATAAGTGAGAAAGGCGAGGGTCGCGAGCGAGATTTGAGAGAGTGGCGAGCGAGATCTGGAAGAGGGGAACAAAAATATATGTATTTATACAATTTCCTCTGCTTTATACAATTCGAAACAATTTTTATACACTTGTGTTTGTATAAAAAGTGAGGAAGCGATGGAGAGATTGGAGGAGAGTGGCGAGCGAGATATTGGGAGAGAGGCGCCTGACAATTTTTTGCAAACGTTCGCTATGGAGCACAATTAAATCAAAACGTAGCTACTCCATTTATTTTAGATTATTAGTTTGCTATTATATACAATTATCCCTATTTTTTATCATTATTTACTTCACATTTATTATTTATATTTGTCCATTTTGAGCATAAATTTTATGGATTGTGCTAAATTGCGTATTTTATTTGTAGGATTAATTTGGTTGAAAATGAAGAAGTTTGGAGCTAAAACAAATTAAAGATGGAAGGTTAAAGAACAAAATCAAGCAGACAGCTTAATGGATTAAAGTGAATAAAATAATTAATATATATATATATATATATATATATATATATATATATATATATATATATATATATATATGGAAAGCGGCTGCACTAAAATTGGATGTGCGCGGCTGCACACGTGTTCTCTTTGCCACGTGTCAACTTCTTGAAGGTCACTGAATTTGAATGTGCGGCATCATTCAAGACGCAGAATGAATTTACGAAAATCAATTCCTTCCGGGTTTTGATTTTCTAATATTTCTTGAACTCAATTATTTTATTTAGGGTTTTTATATTTATAAATAGGGCATGAAAAATTATATTTTGGAGGAAGCCAAGAAACAAGATACAAGACATAATATAAATTTTCTTCTAGTTTTGGAGCTTTGTAAGAGCCGCCGTGGAGGCCGGAGAATTGTGGTTTATTCTTTCTTCTCCTTTATTATTTATTTGTATTCGTGATTAATAAAAATATAGTTTAGCTATTGTTCTTAACTTTTTATGATTAACACAAACATATTTATTTTAATAAATTTTGATTGTGTTTTTGAGATAATGAGTAGCTAAGCTTCACAACTAGGTTTGTGGAAACCATGAGCGAGTAACAAAGTATGAATAGTAATGAAGCAATTCTCAAATAGGTTATTGCATGTATTGATAATTCTTTCTCTTAGAAGTCTTTTTAACGGTGGCCAACGTTAGAACTCGCCTTGTTGCTACTTGCCGAACCAAAGAGGTAGTTAATAAGAAAAGAATTATCAACGTAGATTTAGTATATACTATCTAATATGCTAGTTTCAATTGGTGCGAAGTAGTAACTTAGCCATACATTGAATATCATGCTTAATATGAGGTAAAGATAAGGTTTAGTAAAGTATACTTACGTAGCCGGACCAAGGTATGGGGTGAAATTCTCTAGATGCCGGACCAAGGATTTAGAGATACATAACTTATCACTTTGCATGCATAACACTAGAGAAGAATTGTTATTACTAGGATTACCGCGTTATGAGCTTATAGGGAACACATTCCTAGTTATTTTTATTAATTTGGATATAAACAAATACTTGTTTCAAAGCTATTTTTATTTCTTTTATTTTTATTTCAATTTAAAATCCCCCATTTTTATATAACGACTATCAAGTTAAATATTTGTTATTGATAATAGTCTTACATATTCTCTGTGGGATCGATCCCGACTCATAGTTGGGTAAATATATTACATACGATCGTTTATATTTCTTTTCAAGAAGTATATTTGAACGTTATCACTGATCGTGTGAATGCCCTTCTATGGAACTTGTGATTGATGAATACTGAGCTTGTTGTTGAGGATATATAATTTGTTTATATATGATTGTTGAGAATATGTAATTTGTTAAAGTGTTGTTGTTGAGGATGAATACTAAGCTTATTGTTGAGGATATATAATTTGTTAAAGTGTGGTTGTTGAGGATATGCAATTTGTTGAAGTGTTGTTGTTGAGGATATATAATTTGTTAATGTAAGACCTTGAAAATAACTTAGGTGTTCTAGAGCCTAACATGTTGGTCTTAGTGTTCTAAGGTCCTAAATATGTTTAATATATGGTATAGAGGCAATAGTTAAAATATTAGAGGGGTTGGAAGTCGAACGTCAAGGGATGACTAAGACGTTTGACCTTGACGTTCGACGACTAAGTCACCTAAATGTCTCTTATGTGGTTCTATGTGTTTATGTGTGTTTCATGGTGTTTTAAGGTTCTTAATAGAGTTATTATAGCATGTATAGTCAGTGGTTAAAGTTTCGTGAAGTTTGGAGTTCAAACGATCAAGAACATCCAAGGCATTCGAAAGATGTGCCTTGAGTCGATCTTGTACGTCTAGGCGAGTTTCGTCGAGTTTTATGTGTTCGTTTTGATTGAAATTCATGTGAGAGGTGTTAAACTCATAGATGATCATATTTGGGTTAGAAAATTCCGTGAAATTATCCCCAAGGACCATCAAAGGGTCCTTGAGGAAAGGACCCAAAACCTGTTGGCAGGCTGTCCCAGACAGCCTTGGCGACGGAGCTGTCGACGGCCAGTCATGGCTGTGACGCCCCGTCACAAGGTTTCCGTCGTGGGGGCCTTGTCCAAGGGTGTAGGGGGAACCCTTGGCAAGCCAAAGGAGCTTGAAATGGAGGTCCATGACGGACCGTTTCACCCGTGACGGCCCGTCACAGGCAGGTCGTCATGGCCAAGTTCTCCTGCGCAGAATTTTCTGCCAAGTTAGGGGTGAACTTGTAAATTCACCCCATGTCTAAATAAGAGTCTAGGCGGTTTATTAGAGGTTTTATGTGTATTTTAAATGAGTATATAAGTGTTTAACACTTAGAATAATTCATTCTTCAAAAATCAAAACCTCAAAGTCCCTTAGAAATTTCAAAGACTCCATTGAAGTCCAACTTGAAGGATCAGCTTGGTGTGGCGTTTTGAAGGAGAATTCTTCATCAAAGTGAATAATTATCATCCTTGAGGTATGATTTTTGATCCTTGAAACTTATTTCATCAAGGAGCCCAATCCTCAAAGTGTTCTTCAAAGTTTTCTAAAGTGAATTGTCCAATTTCTACTCTAAATCATGGGTTCTTGCATGAAACGTTTTCAATTGTTAAGATATGATATTATTGATGTTTAATTGATGTTTTCCAATGAAATTATCCATGAACCCTCGATCTTCTCAAATCTCTAAATTTCACTAAAAAATGGGTTATGTGATTATGTCTTAAGATTGATGAATTCATGTGTATATTGCTATGGGCTTTTGATTCATGTATATATTATGTATGAATGTTGTATAGGCTGTTTCAATTTGATTAATTGAGTAATGAATACTCTTAGATCTATTGCATGTTAAGCTTGTTGAATCGATGTGAACTTAATGCTTACAAATCCTAGTGTAGTTTTCTATGGGTTATCTATTGATGTAAGTATTGTATTCCATTGATGTATATTTGGTCTTAGATTGATAAATTTATATTGAATTGACTTATATTCATTGAGTATTATGGTTTATTCTTTGAATTATTGTTCATGGCCATGGGTAAGGGCCTTGTGATGTTGAATTGGTTGATTTGACATTGAATTGAGGTGTGGATATGGGAATGAAGGTATGCTGACCCGTTTTCTTTAATTTGATATTAATTATACTTTGATTCTATTGTGATTGGTATGGTCCACTTATGGTGGCGGTGTTATGTGTTTAATTTGCAATTGATGTGGCCTTGTCGGCATTACTTGAAGTATATGATGATTATGTGATATATGATAATGTCTATCTATATGTGAAAGTATATGTGTTCTTATATGAAGTTATGTTAGGTTATAAGATGTTATTCCTAAGTACTTCTAGAATGACTTGTATTGTATGCTAAAGTGAAGTATGTGATGTCTTGTCTTGGTTGACTTGTATATCTTGCTTGATGTATATATGATAATGAGTATGTGATGTCTTGATATAGGGTGTTATAACTCTTAGTCTTGATTGTATGAATGACATGTGACTTTAAATGATGTTATGAGAGTCTCTTATGTGCAAACCTTGACTTAAGGGTAAGGTTAAGATTGATTGGAGTGTAAGCCGTAATGGTATCCTTCAAAGTAAAGGAATGATGGACTTAAGGTTAGTTGGCTGGAACGGCATCATATTAACACTTAGGAAAGTCATTATGAGCTTCTTATCGCCATTGTGAGGTAGCCCTAGTGGACCTTCCTTGGTAGGGTGAATGTAATTGGGTTATGAACTAGATATGGAACCCTATTTATATGAACCTTAATGTGAACTAATCTATGAGAACAAAGGCTAGCACCGAGTGAGTATGGCAAGGGAAGTAGTTCTAGTTAAGTGTGAGACTAGAATATAAATAAACCCTTCATATTTCTTAACCATGTGCCTACATGGGATGTGTCCAAGTTCTACCATTGGCAAGTAGAACAACCTCATCGAAGTAGGATAGAACTTCGGATTCCATGTCTTGCTACCATGGTCTATGTCGGTTATTGCCTATTCTCATCTTAGGGAATACCTTTTAGCATTAGATAAGTTTATGAGGTTTAGGTGGTGGTATGGGACGCTATCTAGACATTGCACAATAGACTTTGAAGGTGTTATGTGGAGTTCCTAGGTCTTGTCCAAAGATCATTATGTGATGATTTATGTGAGTGTCTTATGTGATGTATGAGTCTTAATGAACTAATGAACTAATGACTTATGTTAGTAACTATGTAAATGATTGAGTACCTAATCTAAGTGACTTAAGCATTCCTTAGCTAAAGTATGAGGAGGACATGAAATGATGGTCTCTTCATGTCTTATCGTTGGTAGTCTTGAGGATGACTCTAGTTAGGGAAGTTGGTTAATCTTGTTGACATGATCTAAACCTTAGGAAGTCTTAAGGACTATTTAGGTAATCTTGGAGAGGTCATTGTACTATGGACTTTATCTTCTTGATTTACTTAAGTAGGTCTCTTGATAGGCTTTGGAAGGAGAATGTCTTCTAATCTAAGTGTTGGTGTGTTTAGTGAGAATGATTCTATTTAAGGTAGTCTATAGGATCTCTTGTGTGTGTGTGAAAGGGATTGTATGGGCGGTTGCTCCACACTTACTCAAGTGAACCTTGAAATTGACCTTTGGTAGAAGAATCTTACATAGATGTTTATGATTGTTTTCTAAGTATGTATGTGACTCATCGTAGGTAATCTTAAGGGTCGTTTAGGCACATCTAGAGAGGGTGTTATGGGCGTCTCTCTTTGTGTGACTTAAGTGAATCTTAGGATGATTTAAGTGAGGAATTACATGCTAGAGATTTAGGGAGAAGGTGGTGATTCACTGTAACAGTGAATAATCACTGTACAGTGAATAACTCACTGTAAAGTGAGTCTTTAAGATGCTATCTTTGTTAATGTTATCTTATGTGTTTCTTAATTGTTAAATGATGTCTTATGTTTAATCTATGATTTCTAAATGAAAGATGCATATTTCCAATAAAGTCCGTTTTCATGATTTTATGCATATAGGCCATACTTAGTACATGTGGTTGTACTAATTCCATGCTTTATTTCTATCTATAGTCCTTGGTAGGTAAGGAGCTTGAGAAGAAGACTTGGGCTTAGAAGAGATGTTCTTGCTTTCGCCGAAGAAAATA
>CM040618.1:105661529-105702134 GCA_022817965.1 Solanum lycopersicoides
TGACACACCATGCACCATGCCTAATGAGCCCCAAAATATTTGAAAATAAATATCAAAGAATGCCTCCACAGATAGTTGAGAGGAGATTTTCAGCAAGAACTGCCAAGCTTACCTAACATCACCAGGGTAGTCTTCAGTTCGAGATGGAGGAGCACAGTATATAACATAATTGAACTTAGACGTAAACTTGGTCTCTCTTGAAGATGGACTAATTCCCATTTTAGTAAGTTCATCATGGTGATCAGTGGTCATTGTCTGCCCAAAAATCTGACAGCCTGGGTATTCCTGTCACATTAAAGGGTCCAAAACTCTTAGCAGTCTCAACTATGATGCATACTCCACTAAGCATATCAGAAATCCACCAGTCTGTCACAGTTAGTAAGCCAAAAACTCATACAACTAATATCGATTTCAGAAAATGAACATCAACCATTTCCTGAATAAACCAGATTTTATAAAGAAAAAAAAAAGAAAAAAAAAAAAAAAGAGGAAGAAGAAGAAGAAATAAACGTGCATGTATATTTTAAATTTGGTTGAAGGTAGGATGGTTCCTACTTCTCAAAGAAATCATATGATTATTAGTTCAGGATGTACCTCTCTCCATCTTTCAGCCACTAAACGCCCAAGAACTCCAGGTCCTACAATTAACAAGTCGTTTGCTCCAATGCCCCCCCTTGAAGAAGCCTCCAATTCTTCACTTGGAGCGTCTTCACGAACCAACAAGTAAGACTAAAAGAATGAAACTTGACAATTGAACTTCAGGAAGATGTATATCTAAAGAGTAAGCAATATGTATTCTTCCAAACATCGATTCACAACTTACTGACAACCATTACTCCCTCCGCCCCGTTTAACATAACACTATAGATTAGACACAGGATTTATGATGTATTTTAAACTTTTTGTAATCTTAGTGAAAGTAAACAGACACATGTTTTTGAGAAAGATAACAATAGAAAGCGAACAAAAATACTGATGTAATGCTTGAACAGTTAGCTTGATAGATACAGCACAGTAAAGTGTAAATTTTGAAAAGCTTTTAATGAATTTTGAATTCTTGAAAGTTGTGTAAGTAGCATAGAAATGAAATGGTGTCATACATTCTAGGGACTATTGGCGGTGTGTCAATAATGGTTACACGAGTTAACTCTTGGCTTACTTGGATATGGAAATTAGCTCAATCAAGGAAATTCCTCTCAGTACAACTAAGTTGTCTTATTATACATATAATCCATCAGATGTGATCCAATCAACCAAAAGATCCTCTCGTCAAATGAACAGTTCCAAACTTTTGACAGCTAGAATTAGCGAGCCGTCCCACAATGGTAGAGTTGTTCCCTCAGTGACATTTTCGAGGCTCGGAAATTGCAAGGGGAAGGTGGAATACTGCCGACTATCCCGCACAAGCCAGGGAACACTTCTCTATCAAATAAGGCCCGATTTGAGGGTGGAATCACCCATTGATAAGCTATTTCGTAAAACTTAAGCTTAACTAACAAACAATCTGGGCACAGTACAGAATTTCAGCTATTGTCTCTACCAGCACATATGTAGTAGCTAAACTCTAATAACTTGGAAGTTACAAAATACAAGTAACCAAAAAATAAAAATCGTAGTGGAGCAATTAATCACATATTTGATCAGCGAAACTATAAATCAAACATAGTCCAACATAATTCGCTTGTGAATGAGAGAGAATACCTATAGCAGAGGAAGCGTTGGCTCGGAACGAATTGACCGGCATTGTACGTAATGAAAGCTTGTGAAGAGTGAAATTAGGGCTTGAAATAGGGGGAATCGAAAGCGAACACTTGATAGAACGGTTGAAGAAGTGGTGCTGTGGAGGTTCGAAGTTGCATTGAATTCCAATTATGGAAGTTATGGTAGCCATGGATGGATAATGAAGTGGAAGAAAAATTGAGATGAGGTTTTATACTAACTGAAACTGAAATCAATTTTTGAGTTTGGGCCATATTTGAAATCAAGTTTATGCGTAGTGTGTTTGGTAGAAGGAAATTCTAATTTTCTCATGTTTGGTTGGGATAAAAGTTTTAGAAAATATTGTTCAAATTAAGTTATTTTTCTCAAAATTAAGGAAAATGACTTCCCTTAAAAAATTAAGGAAAACATTTTCTAAAACTCTCCTCCAATTTCAAATTATATTTTTTTTTTGGAAAAAACATCAATTTAAAAAAAATATTTTTAATTTCAAAATTTTATTTTTTCACCCGATTTCTGACCCCCTTCCCCCCCCACCGGCCACCCCCCCCATCCCAACTACCCCTCCCCAAAAAATTAACTTTGTTTTTTAAAAATATTTTCAACTTTAAATTTTTATTTTTAAACTCCTATCCCTGGGCCAGCCCCCTACCCCACCAGTCCCAACTCCCAAAAAATTAATTTTATTTTTAAATATATCAACTTCAAATTTTTATTTTTCCATCCCTAACCCTCCCCCTTGCCCCCACCCACTACCCCACCCCACCCCACCATCACCACCACCCCAAAAAAAAAATTTTTTTTTAAAAATATTTTCAATTTCATAAATTAGTTTTTACTCTAGTAAAAATAAAAGATGTCTCTCAAAAATATTTTTCATTCATAAATCAAACACTAAAAATCATTTTCGGAAAATATTTTCTACTCACCAACCAAACATGAGAAAATAGTCCAAAATCTACTTGTTTTCCAGGAAAACATTTTCTAGAAAAATATTTTTCATGAAAAACATTTTCCTCCATACCAAACACACCCGTAGAGTTTTGAGTTTTTGGCTAAAATCATCCTGAGAGTATGATCTAAATTTAACTATTTCCTTGTGTTATATAAGTAAATAAAACATCTTTGAGATATCTAAGAAGTTGTAAGATTATTCCTTCTATTTAATTTTTAAAAAACTCACGCCACCAACAAAAAATTAAATGTGTCAAGTCGAATGAATATAGGTACACATGATTAAACTAGTCAAGTTAAGCGATTATTTTTTTAGAAATTGAGAATTTAAATCATATCCTGACAAAATATATTCAAATTCTAAATATTCTTGTAAAAATATGGCCAAATACTACTCCAAATTTAAATTTTTCGAATACAATAATTATTTATTTTATTTTTATAATTAAACGCCTACGTAATTTCACTAAATTTCCAACATTATTGTACATTGTATACAATGCAAATTGCACTGTATATATAGTATATGCACCTAAATATTTTATTAAAGAAAATCTCTAAATAGTTGGACGTAATACTTTTAAAATAATTTTTTAAATAATCTTTCTAACCATTGGAACCTACTGTATAAATATTTCAAAACTTATATATTAAGTTAGTTTACTTGATTATGCAAAAAACATATACACTGACAACACGTAAAATTTAAATTTCGAGAATAAAAGATTCATCTCCTATCCATATCCTTATCCTTTTTAGGTAAAATTGATCTTCTCGACGTGCAAGACATGACCAAATTAATTTTTTTTATTGGTTCAATCAGTTTCTTAACAAAAATAGATTGAAGGATGATTCTTGTATTTTTTTTTGTATAGTATAAGGATGTTTTTTGCTCACTTAGATAATATTAGGATGTAATTAGATTTGAGTCATAGTTGAGGAATGATTTTAACCAATAACTCATAAACTGTCTATACTAGTATCCTACTACCTCCATTCCAAGTTAGTTATTCATCTTATTAAAAATAATTATTTCATATTAGTTGTTCAGGTTAATAAATTAAGAAAATATTTATTAAACTTTTTTATTCTACTCGTATAGATGTTCACATTTTTCTTTGTAAAATTCCAAAAAAAATATATGAAGGAGTGAATTAGTAAAATTATATTATTTATTTATAATTTCTTAACGTATATACATATAAAAAGAGATAAATTTTGCAAACAACATTATAATAAACTTAATTAAGCTCCTTAGCTATAGTTTGTATACTCACGGATTACACTTATAGCTTACTCGTTTGTGTAATTTACGATTGCGCTTTGTATAACTCGTGTGTATTTGTATGATTGATCAGTTATTTTCATCAATATTGTATAAGTACAATTATGTTGATAGACTTTTGTACTTATATATATTTCGTATAAGTAAAATATAGAAACATACAATTATAATAACTATATACAATTATAAATTTGTACAAATATGGTAGAATCGTAGATCTAAAATTGGATATGTTTTGGAGTAATAAAAAATCTGGAAATAGACTAGTATGATAAAACTCGAAATAATTAATTTATATAGACACAAACATCTGAATTTTAAACAGTTATACAAATTACACTATACTAAAATACACAAATTCTGAATATAAATTGTGAAAACTACATATTTATACAAAGTTTAAAAACTTATACAAAAAAGACTGAATGCGGAGTAAATTTTAGGAATAGTAAAAAATCATATTAGCATTATATAATTATAGTTTTGCTATGCGCTCCATACCCAATTTATGTTTGCTATGGAGTATCTGTGTTTATGAAATTTTGTTTGTATATGTATATATTCTCTATGTTAGGCTAGAACAACGAGCGAGATCGGGAGAGAAGGGAAAGAAAAGAGCTAGAGAAAGCAAAGAGTGGAGGGAGGTGAATTGTATATGTGTATCTATTAGATAATTGTATATGTGTAACTACTATATATGTATTAGTGATTCTGTTGTCTGCATAAAATTTGAATTGTACACAATTGAATTGTGTTTGTATAAATCGAGAGGGAGAAAGACAATAGAAAACGTATTGGACAAAAAAAAATTGTATTTGTATAATTAAGTATATAGGACAGAGAGATATGTATTTGTATTTGTATGTACAATCTCTCTCACTATACAAACACAACTTAAATTATACATTGGTGTTTGTATAAAGTGAGAGATGAGAGAGACATGCCTTAAAAAGAGGAGAGTGGTGAGCAGATTTCAATGAAAGGGGGAGAGGCGTATGTCAAGAGGTTTGTTGTGAATTAGAATTAAATATAATTATAGTTATAACATTTATTTTGATTAATAGTTTGCTATAATGCACAATTTTCCATAATATTTAAACAAAAATTAAAAATCTACACTCTTTTGTCATTTGAACCCCTGGACCCATCCAAACACATCATTTAAAACACAATTTTTGATGTGATATAATGCGTGTTACACAAACACGTACACATTGGCAAAAAAAAATCCACATATGAATATCAATATGAAAAGAACATTAAATTTTAAAAGATAAATAATAAAAGGAACTAAAAAAAAGGATTCATCTCCTTCAAATCCATCACTGCCCCTCCCCCCCAATCGCTGCCCCCACCCCAATCAAATTTCTTATACCCATTCCACTTCTTTCCTTCTTTCTTTGAATTCACCCACCATTTTCCTTGTTCTTCTTCTTAACACCCCACATATTGTCCCATCCTAAATATTTTCTCAAAATTCATTCTTTTTGTTGCAAATTCATTTTCTCATAATTTTTTTCGTTTTGTCATATTTATTTATTCAAAATCTCGATTTTGTGTGTATTTTTTGATGATTGTGGATATAAGGTACTGAAAAATGAAAAACTCCATTGATAAGATTGATGAAGCTTCAAGAATAACAAATTAATTTTGTGAATTTATGAAATAAATTTAAAACGACGATTGCAGATTTGTTAGTGTTGGGGTTGAGAATGATATGAGGAAATTGCTGAATGATTGGGGAATTGGAGTGTAATTTGAGGGGGTGGGTGATGGAGGAACTTGAGAATGAGAATCTTTGGAGTTGGGCTTAAGGATTTAGTGAAAGAAATTATTGGAATTGAGATTTACAAGCCGAAGTTGTTAGCTAAATACTTTTGTTGAGATTAGATTGACTACATTGAGCCTTCATTCTAAAGACCAACAAAATCAAACCAACAAAAATACAATACAATCAACACAAAAAAGAGATATAGTAAATCGAAGGAAAAAATAAAAAAGAAGAAATTTGAAGAGAAAAAAAAAAGACAAGAGAAAAGCTCAAATTTATTCAACAATGGTGTTGAGTGAAAATAAAGAAGAAGAGATGTCTTTATAGGTGAAATTATGACTTTTTAAGGCTTCTCACGCTCTAGTTTTGTGTGTATTACGCGTTTCATGTGGATCTTTCCACATAGGGTGTTACATAAAAAATTGTGTTTAAAATAATGTGTTTGGATGGGTTCAGGGATCCAAATATAAGTAGAAGGGTCCAAAATACAAACAGATACAAGTACAAGGGTCCAGCAGACCATTTCGCCAAATTAAAATATGGAAAAATTACTAAACTACACTACATATGTTTACATATTATCATTTAATCCCTACTCTTTCATAAAAAATCAAAATCCCTACATTTCCCCCAATTCCTCTATTCCGAATACTTAATTTTGAAAGACACCAAACTCACCTTTTTCATCCCCAAAATCTCGCCTCTAATCTCTCCCACTGCCAAATCAGTTATCGAATTCAAAGGAATTTGATTTTCAAACAATTCAACAGTCCAAATTTCAAAATAGATATTATCTTCTTCTTCATTTTTCTTTCAAAATCAATTCTGTGTTTCAATCGATTTTGTATCAGTTGTCAAAATGGATCATCCACCTTTTAATATTGGGATTTCTCAAAGAATAACACCTAACAATGATCAAACTTTTGAATCAGAAGACCTCAACTTGACAGAACAGAAGTCTAAAAGCTTGCATGCACCGACATTAATGGCGAATCAAATTTTTCTACGGAGAAAAAATAAAAAAACGGAAGTGAGGGCATCATCTAAAGCAAAGGATGCAAAAACTAAAAAAAAAAGGGATAAAAAGTTTGCCCCTCCCATTTTCCGATCACATTACCAATTGTATGTCTTTCTTTTTCTTTTAATTTAGACATTGTTGAAAAATAATTTTTATATAGTGTATTGAAATCTGGAATTTTTATCTAGAAACATTGATTGTTTTGGTTTGAGTATAACTTTTACAGTTGTAGATGAAAGACATTGTGAAAAATAAAATTTTATTATATATATTGAAATCTGGAGTTTATTATCGAAAACACTGATGCTTTAGCAAATGTTGTTATTGAGTATAAGTTTTACATTTGTAGATAAAACACATTGTTGAAAAATGAAGTTTCTTTGTATATATTGAAATCTTGAGTTTCTACCAGAAACACTGATATTTTATCAAATGTTGATATTAAGATTTCATTGTCCTTCATAAGTATTTATTTTAGATTTGTAGATGAAAGACTAGTTTAAGATAAATTTTGTGTCTTTAGAATTGTATCTAAAATAGGCCTTCAATTCGCAGTATGATATAGAGGTTATTTTTTGTACAATATATCATATTCGTAGATCTGCACATGAATGATGCGAATATAAATATAACATATTTGATAGTTAACATTTTGTATCATATTTAAATAGAAGTCAGTGTATATACATAAGTAATATAATTTTGTGTATCAGTCATGCATTGTTAGTATACTAAGTATAAAATGATTTGAAATATTATATTGTGAATCAATTATGGTATTTTCCTTTTAGTTATGTATGCATAATTTATCGATTTAGTGATTGATCAACATCATTTATCTTTATGAAATTTCATAATATGAAATATGTAAGTAAACATATTCCAAAGCAACCTCTATTAGAATAGTATAGTAGTCTATAAATTGACTTATAGGTGGAATTTGCTCCAGGCATTATGCAACAAGAGAGTGATAGCCTGTCAGTATTGTATCCACCCAACTATACTTACACACTTCATTCAATTGATAAGTATATTATTTGTCTTTGCAGTGACTGCGGAACTTATGTAGCTGCTTTTGCTGAATTTCTGAGTGACGAATTCAAGGTTCCATCGATTTCTTTTCGAGGTAACTATCTTCGCTCAAGATATGCAACACTGTTATGGAAATATGATACCGACAAGGCCAAGGCGGGATATCATAGCTAAAATGATGATCTTATAAAGCCAAAGGGTGTTTTCATTCCATTGACAGATGATGAACTAATTAATGTATAATAATAGTCTATTTACTGACTTACAGTGAAGATATGAAATTTTATTGTTTTGAAGATACATTAAGTGTTTTGGAGTATTCCTCCCCAGGTCAACATTATATTTCTAAGTAATTAATTCTTCTAAATTTAAAGAGTTTTTATGTCCACTATTTTTATCTCGCTTTTAAATTAGTTTTCAATACATTTTAATACCTTATTAATTTCTGTATATTTTAAGTATTACACATGTCCCTGCACCTTTTACTACAGTGAATACGATATAAAATTTTTATCAAAATTATTAGGTATATGATACAAAATTTTATCATTAAATTGTGTTCATCAAATGACAAAATTTTATTGTTCACACAGCATGGTACAAATTACATCTTATAAGGTGATACTAAATAATTTTCACTTCCATAATATTATGTATATGATATATATTATTATAATATGATACATAGGTACAAATTTTAAATTGATACGATTTTATTATTTCATGCCAACGTTACAAAGATATTAAGTATCATATACACAAATTTTATGCTAAAATTACTCTACTCTTTTTAAGCTGATATTAAATTTTCTGTAAACTATTATGTGCATGAAACTCATGAATTGCGTCCACATATGTAAAAAATCACTTTTTCGATACTTCATTATTAGTATATACAAAATTTAGAAGATCATATTATGTATATGATATATAATTGATTCAAATGACATGTTTTACATGTTATCTCTTTTAACATTGGCACATATCGTTACAAAGATAGTAAGTATCAAATAAACAAAATTTATACTAAAATTATTCTAACATTTTTAAAATTAAATTTCAGAAAGTTATTATGTACATGAAACACGATTGCGTCCATAAGTATTAAAATTATATGTATGTGATATATAATACTGGTAAAAAAATACAATTTTCGATACTCTATTATTAGTAGATACAAAATTTAGAAGAAGATATTATGTATATGATATATAATTGATTCAAATGATACCTTTTTTTTTCATGTTGTCTGTATTAACTTTGGCACACATCATAACTATTTGACACTATTAATCTATCACATACAAAATTAATAAACAATAAATAATCAGACACACTACAATGTATACCAAATCAATTTTATCATAAATTATCAATAAAAAATATTGCCATATTTCGAAACATAACATTATTCATTTATTGCATCATAAAATAGTAATCTGAAATTACTTCTTAAAGTATCAAATTTGAAAATTATTAGACATGAAGCATAAAAGTACTTCTAAGAAGCAAGTAGCAAGAATCTTTTGGGAAGAAAGTACTTGTCCACAACAATTTGTGTTTGTGGTAATCTTTTTCACCTGGATTTTTCTTCCTCTTTTTTCTTGGCTTTTCAGGCATTTTTTTGTATTTTGATGGCAAGACGACTTCTTCCAAAATAGATTCCGGAGCTATTCAGTCACTTTTATCTGGCAGTGGTTCTATTGTAACTGCATACGTGTTTGTTAATGCATCAAGTTTATAGTAATCAGAGCAATAGGGGTGTACATCTTTAATATTCTTCTTCTTTAAAACAGTCATTGAGTGCGCACAAGGTATCTTGTCATGTTAAAATCTACCACATGAACACGTTTTTCTCTCAAGACAAACAATGTATCTTATCGCACCTTCATACATTGCAAAAATATATTCAGAAGATGCAACTACCTGCAAATATTTAAAAATTATAGATACATTAAACGAATTTTCAATTTGTATAATTAACAATATAATGAGAAGTAAAGCTAGAAACATAATACTTGTAATATAAATATGTACCTTCATTTCAACACATTTGGACGCGTTTATAATCAATATTTCTTGAAATCTTCTCCCTAATGTTTCCTCTGAGATGCTATTTTTCGATTTTGCAATTTCATGTACCAAATAGAATTCTAACTTCTTCGAGAAAGTCTATAATAGGTAATTGTCATCACTTTTGTATCGCTCGTACCTAATATCACTTTCCCATATACGTGAATGTCTTACAAGATCGAAATATTCATTACAAATCTTCACCAGAAAATACATTGAAATTTTTTTAGAATCAACCTGAGAGCTTTTCGTAAAATAGCAATGGAAAATTTCAAAATTTGAAATTTGAAATTTCAGTACAGTAGTGTTTTATGAATGAATGATTTGAAGATAAAAAAAACGCATGCGTGAATTGTGGCAGTTAATTTGTATTTCTGTTTTAAATCCCTTTTTAATGCATTAAATTGATAAAATCCCCTTTTTAACGCACTGACCTGATAATTACAACTTCTACATTAAAGTATCCGTCCGCATAATAAAGTATCCGCCACATAAAAAATAAATTATAATTTATAAAAGAATAGGGATGGAAAGTAATTCGTTTACTATACTATGTGTTGTCTATAATTTTTACTAAAAATATTTGTGTGAAATGACCCATTGGAAATTGTTGACGATGCAATGGAAAAATGCAAGTATCTTAAGCACACCAATTATCAGTTTTAGAGCCGTTTATTTAAAATATAATCAACTTTATAATATATTTAATTTTAGATGGACAAATTTTGTCTTCCTCCTCCTTTCTTTATCTTCTTTTCAATTATTTTTTCGTCTTCTTCTTATTTCACCTTTTCTTCAAAAAGCAAATAAGTAGATTTTGAAAAAAATTATTATATTCCCAAACAAAAATTACTCAAAATTTATTGTGTCCTAAAATTTGTGTTACGATTAGTAAGAATTAAAGTTGGTGTGATCTCCAACAAGAAAAAATCTCTACTTTTGATTATTATTTTTTCTCTTTATAATTATATGAAACATGTTAAAGTAGATTTGGATGTTATTTTTTATGAAAATAAAATAAATTTTGGTTAAATAAATTGATGCAAAGAAAAAAAATTGTTGCTGGATACATTAAGTTCGATTGAATTTTAAATATCCAAATAATGACTTATTTTTTAAATTGCACACCTAAAAGTGGGTTACCCATGTCATTTTTATTTGGTAAAATAACTTGGATTGATATCTTTTAATAAATAAGTATTGATTTTGGTGATATTTTTTATTTATTACTATTTATAACAATATTATGTTAAATCTGCAATAATGCAATAAATATGTACTATAACTGTTTTTTAAAAATAGATTATGCTTGTTTTGTAAGAAATCGACACATTATATTATAAGTGTATTAAAATGTTTGATAAATGTATTAATCATCAATAAAACTTGTATTATATGTGAATAATAAATTATTCTTTGTAATTTGTATTAAAATTGTATTATAAATGTATTAAAAGTGATCAAGTGAAAAAAATGTTATTACTATAAATGATAAATATTTTCTTAATATATTATATTTATGTAAGTTTTTCTTTATTTGTTGATATCAATGAAGGGCTATTCAATATCATTTGTTGGGCTTAAGAGAAAAATAAGGAATTTGATATCATAAATATATGCATAAAAGTGTATCTGACATGAAATATGGTATGAAATTATTCAAACAAAAATAAGGAATTTAATAAAGTACATGCATCAAGGGGTACTTAACTTGAATTATAATATAAAATTATTAATTAATGAGATAAAATGAAAGTATTCTAAACTATATAACTTGAATTATAATATTAAATTATTAATTAATGAGATAAAATAGAAGTATTCTAAACTATATAGAAAATTAGTAAGTATATGATTAGTAAAATTGGGATAATTTTTCCTTAAAATTTAGATTTTTATACAAATAATTAATTGATTTTACTGCTTTTTTCTTTTTGATCGGTCATAGACACTCGAAGTTCTTCACAAGGCAAACTAAAATATAAGGTTAATCGGTCAATATAAGTAGAGAAGACATTAATTATACTTAGTTATATACATATTATACATAAATTATACATGAATCATGCCTATATTATACCGCCTTTAGCTATTTTTCGTTTAAGTAATTAAGCGAATCACTATTTTTAATTATTCAAAATATCTATACCAGAAGTGCACAAATATATATATTGTTTCAAGGTACAATTTAAGAAGAGACATGAAACTACATAAGATAATATACACTACAACCTCTTTTTCGAAAAAATAATAATTATATAACAGAAGTGTATATGTATCGCCGACTCCAATTATCGTCCATGTATGATTCATACTACTAAATTTGACAAGCTGATAGTTCTACCTTTTCTACGTTCTTGACAATCCATCTTTGTCACAGTGTAGAGTCTTTCAGTGGCATGTTTCAAACCTCTTTCCCATTACTTAAAAAAAGTGAATCACCGATTCAGGTACAAAATACTATCATTATCAGTTACCACATAGACAATTAGACATTCAACCCATAATGATCACAACGATCCAATTATAAGAGCAGAGCTCTACCAACTGCTTTCTTAATTCATCTTTTACTTTAGATATGAACAAAATCAAATATTATCAGATTCTTAAATTAAAAGCTAAAATCAAATGAAGAAACTATATATCTTTTCCTTTCTGGATTTATTCTATTAGATTATTTTCGTTTTTTTAGTGAATATTAACTCAATAGCCCTAGTTTAAACTGGTAATTAATTAGCTACATTTTACCAAATTTCTTGCAAATCAAGTGGGTTGACTGATAATGCTATACCTACATCAGAGCAATTCTATATTATTTCAACTTTAAATGTTTGTGTTTGACGTTAATTGACATTACACACATTATAAAAAATTATTTTAAAGAAGTCGTATGTTTATTTTTCTCCTCCTAATTTTTCTTGTAAAAAGGAAAAGTTGTATCATCAATTAGATTAAGAGTAAACGTGGACTTTTCTTATTATTTTAGCAATCATTTTTGAAAGTTTATTATATATGGTATTGTTTCAACTCGAATCAAATTTAAAATTAAATGTACATTCAATTTCAAATAGATAAATTATTTAAATGTCAAAATTTGACAATTGATTGACCTATTGTTTTTTTGTTTTGTTTTGTGGGAGAGGGGTGGGTTATATGGGGTTGCCTAAGATTACATAATCAATTGGTCAAACACACACATATATATATATATATATATTAATTATTTGACGCTCAACTATTTATGTGAATTTTTCTAAAATATTATTGGTAAGGGACCTTAGAGGTTCATCTGAACCTCTTTCAATAGAAAATTATATTATTTATATATGATTAAAATTATTTTTAGGTATATAATACATGTCGAATTCTTTGGCTATTTCATGTATTTATTTTTTCAGATTTAGGTATTGGAAATCCTGACAGCGCCACTATTTTTACGTGCAAAAATGGACCAAGTGTTAGGAACGAAAATAAGCAGGTGTGATGCAGAAGCTAGCAAAGCAAACCTCGAAAGACCACGAGTAAGAAGACAGACGAGAAATATACCAAAAGACACAAAGATTTAACGTGGTTCGGTCAATCGACCTACGTCCACAAAGGAAATGAGCAATCCACTATAAATATGAGTACAAAATAAAGAGGGAAACAACCTCAATCAATTCACTCAGAATACATGGGAGGTTCACACAAGTGATAACGTATCAAGCTTGTGACCCACAATTTCTCATCCTAACCAAAACTCCCAAAACCCTTAAGACTACATTGTGAATGCTGATTAAGTTAGAAGGAACATGTCTCTATTTATAGAGTTCTAAATCTTTTCCTACCAGAAAAAATATTAGTCAATCCAAAACATTTTCCTAAAAGAAAAATTTATTTATGGTAAGAAATTTAGGGCAAATAAAAACCCAACAGCAAGAGGGCTTCTTATTATACGTAATTTGATTTATTGAAATTGACATTAACCTACCAGCACAAAATAACCTAACATCAACTTATGGCAAAAGTTATGTAACGCAATTTGGTACGTCTTTAATTTTTATACATTGACAACTATTTTATTTTTATACATAAATAGATTATCATATCACTTTGAAAGTAATTAAAGTTAAATTGAAAGACCAGGAAATAAGACAAATAACATTGCATAACAACTTACTGTATTAAAAAAATCGAGATTTTATCATAGACAAACTAATTTTTAACAAATTCCATTTGAAATTCTTTCTTTATCTTTTTTATAATTGTCGTGTCAGGGCCAGTCTCGACTAATTTCACGAGATATTGTCATTTTCTACCAGCAACATGTATTAGATAACTATGTCCATCAATACTAAAACAAATGAAAAGAATCACCTGATATTTGAATTTTAAATTTCTAGGATTTCAGAGTTCTCAACTAGCTACGTCATTGATCATTCTGCCACGCTCTTGGATGCGCGATATTTTGTTGAGGTATTCTAAGAACTTATGGTAGAAGAAAGATAAAAGAGTTCAACCTTGTGAAAGTTAGATTATAGGTTGGTGAAATACTTGAAAACAACAATTATTTGGCTTCCTTTGTTATCATATTTGTTTTGTGGTGGTAGGTTCAAGTATATATTATACCACAACTAACATAATTATTTTGTTATGCTTCCTTTTGTCATGCACGTATTACTATATAAACATAATGAAGTATATATACTATTTGTTTGCTTCTTTTGGAATATAATGTGTTTCCTTTTTATCCCACTCTATGCCATTATAACTTTATCTTTTTTTTGTTTTTTTGACAACATATATTTAAGTTATCCAAAATTTGTCATGCAAATTACTTTTGGGACCCAAAATATAAGAATATTAGGATAAAGCAAATCAAACATGACTTCTATGCATAACACACATTGTAATACTAATTTAAATACATAAATAATTCACTCTCTTAATTAGCAAACCAACCACTTCTTAATTTTCGAAAAGCACAATATGATAAATAAATATAGACGAAAATAGAATTATATTATGTTATATTGCTTAGATGGCAAGGAATTTTAGGAATTCTAGATGCATATCTATGCCTAGCAACTCTCATATGTATACAAGTAGACAACTATCTTTGAATGACACGTTTCTTAATTAATACATATATATCACTTCCATTTGATTATTCATCATTGCATAATATTTTGTTGTTATTTTACCTAATTTCAGACAATAACATATATATTGGAATTTGGAGTCAACGTAGTTTACCCACCCTTTAACAACCTTTTTATCTTCTTCCTTCTCAAAACTATTAAAATTGATTATGACTTATGATATACTAGTATCTAGTTATAATAGGGACATTTACGGATCGATTTTGGTCAGTTGTTGATTAAAATTAAAATAAGATTAATTTAATAGGTTTTTAAATTTCAAAATCAATCAAATTAATTATAATATATATTTATCGATTGATTATTATTGATTTCAGTTTGATTTGGCTATTCGTTTACTAACCATACGCATAACTAAAAACAATGATTTATTCATAATGGGGAAAAAAGCGACAACATCCATTCAAAATAAAAAGACGCAACACATAGACATGAACCTTAACTTGACGTAACCTGACAACTATAACCTTTAATTTTGGATGTGCATAAGTAGAAACTTAAACTTGTATAAAATTGAAAAAATAGACACATTCGTCCTACGTGACACCCTACATGACAATTTTGTGTCCTACATGGCGTCCTACGTGTCTTATGCCATGTAGGACAAGTCACAAGTATGTCTACTTGTTCCATTTTATACAAGTTTAACTGTCTACTTGTGCACACTCAAAATTGGATGACATAGTTATCCGCTAAAGCCAAGTTAAGAATCATGTTTATGTATTACGCCAAATAAAATGGTTAGAATATTCCGTCAATATTATATATATAATATAATATAAAGTTATTATTACAAATATCTATCTGTTAAAACTTTAAAACCCAAAATATTACAAACTTGACATCTAAAGAAAACCTTCACTATAACAAGTTATGAAAGTTCTCTAACTTTGGAATACCATCCAATTTATTAGTCGTTAAGTAACCACCTTGTTTTAGTTGAAAAAAAGAAAAGGAATCTATGCATTTTGAGTCAAAATTGGTCCTTGTTTGGCGGCCAAGGATTATGAAAATAAATTTGGAATGACATGAGCTCTTTGATCAAATCAACTCACTATTCAATGTGTGTCTAAGTCAGTATTGACAGTCGCCTTTTCTTATGAGCACGAGAGATGAAGTAGATAGAGTCCCACAAATTTGAAATTTGCCATTGGAGAAATCATACGAAAGGAACGAGAAATTCTGAACGACAAAAATAATCTCTGAACCAAACGAGTGATCACAATATTACAGCAAAAAGAGATATTTATTAGTGATAATAACTTTTTCTTTCAACGATAATTCCGTAAATATATTTATCGATAATTAGTCAATGACATTGCATACACAATCGCGGAAATCTTTATTTATTCTATGGGTAAGAATAATACATTACTATATGTTATCCTGCATGTAAATGAGGTCCATGATGGAAGATCAAGCATGCTTGCTCCTTTAAAGCTAATCCTGCATGTAATTAATTTTTTTTTTAAAATCTCATTACATTTGATTTAGCCAATGATGTTGTCAAGTATATTGACATGATTGTTTTGGTTATTATGATAATATATGAAATACTAGTGACTAATTCACAAAAAGAAAAGTATATTTTTAAAAATCTAATTATTATGATAATTACATATAATATCCAAATTAATAAAGGGGTTTTACAAAAATCTAAGCTATATGGAGCGTGGCTTTTTTATTTGTTTTTCGCTACTTAGTTTATTATTTTTATTTGTTATTTTTTTATGTGGATTCGAGTTTTATTTTCTTTGTTTCTTATAATATCAAATATTAGTTTTTTATTTCTCTTATTTTGTCCCATTTAAACAGATAATTATGTCGATTAAATATATTTATTTATAAATAAATGAAACTTTTACATTGTAAACCGCCCACCAAAAAAATTGTCAACAAGTATATATTTTTCATTTACTAAAACTAATATACAAAAATAAATAAATACTACATATACATCATAGTGTACTTTTTTTAGAAAACATAAATGGCTAACGAATAGGGCGGTTAATCGGTAATGGTTGGTGTATCGATAAGAGTCGTGGAAGAGTGGTAAATATTTTTTAATTTTTAATTGAAAAGTTTTTGGATTCGAGTCTCTTTGGATACAATATCTCTTTTATTAGGGAGCGCTTTACCGCCTAATATAGGACTTCCTGACGCGAATTCAGATTTAGTCGGACTCTAATGTGGGTACCGGACATCGGATTGAGAAATTAAAAAAAAAGGTTGGTGTCAAGACTTTGACTTTTTTTTTTTTAATTATCGATTTTTCGATTATTAACGATTTGAGATTCTTTCTTAATCACATATAACTCAATAATAAATTAATAAATTATATTTATACCATTTGGTATATAAATTTCTTGACTTAGAAAATAGTTTCATATTTTTTATTTCTAGCAATTTCAAACTTTCGATTATTCTACAATGTGTTGATGTTGTTTTTGAGTAAGATACAGTCTATCTACTTATGTACATGGTTTATTTGGTTTGTCACTATGTTCCTAAGTAACTAATCAATAATAACGGTTAAATCAATAACGATCAATAAACGATGTAAATCGATAACTAATAAGTCAATATCTTAGTGACAACAAATTAATAACCAATATAAGTCAAACCGATAAACTTTAAAAGTCGATACGGAACCCAATTATTTTTTACTGTTTGGCTAAGTATGTTATTTTTCTTTATAAATTAATTTAGATTAATTCATGTGAAATAAAAGCTGGGTTTTGAACTTCAGATTTAGTATATAGTATATTACGAGATTCACCAAACATCAGATCTCTAGATTATTTTTATTTTTCTGAATTAAAATATAGTTAGTGCAAATCTCAAAACAATTGCTGCCAAGAAATCAAACACAGAGCTCCAATAAACAATATGCTATTTAATGACTATTTATTAGATTACTACACACATTCCTGAACAAAATATTAATTCTACAATAATTATATTTCGTGTTACTCAAATGTTTCTTATCCTTTCTTTTATTTTTTCGTTTCTCGCTGGCACAAAGTATTTTATTTAGAAAATTCTACTCTCTCTCCTTAATAATATGTAAGGGTACTAGGAAAAACCATAGATTTTGAATGTCAGTATGTTAAATTTATTAGATTTTAAAAGTGTGAATGAAAAATGAAATGGTGTGAGTGTGACTTTTTCGAAGGACTATGACCTTTTACGAAAGATTATGCCTTTTGTAAAGGGTTGTCTCTTTTTCAATGGGTTCTGACCGCTCTAATAAGACACAATTAACACCTTTTCATACTGACCTTTGTTGGCTATATACATAAATAGAGAGTTTTTGTCTCCTTTTTCAAATATTGAATTTCCTCCTTCTGCATACATTTTCTTACAAACAAAGTGGAGTCTTTGTGTAAATTCATTGATGCCTTTTCAGTTCCTTGAAGTTATTAAAGTTTGAGATATCAATAATTTTTTAAGTAGATTATCTATCTTATCTTGAGAGGAACTAATCTACAACCTCAAGTACAGTAAGGAGATTAAGTTCTGTGAACAAGTTTCAATTCATGGCTACTACTGTGAACAAATTTCAATTCATGTCAAGACGCTCAACTACATAAGACTTGTAAGGAGACTGATAGAGTATCTATCCAAAAATCAAGAGTCATGATGAAATATAAGATAAGAATGCAAACAACCACTATAATCCCAAATATTAATAACATGAGTATAAACTTTTAAATGAAAAGAATAGAATATCCAAAATATTAATAGAGCATTAATCAATTCCAAATCGAAGAGTTACATAAATCTCACATAGGAGAAAAACTCTCCAAAAATTTAATTTAAAACGCTAATTGAATCACTAATTTGACGGTAGATTAGTGACGAAGACGTAATTACAAGGTAATGATGATACTAACAAATAAATATATCAAAATCCTGTTGAAATAATCACAAATCATAATCTCAAGCTTCCAAAATCAAGTTCTAAGCCTGAAAACTAAGTTCTAAAATCTACAAGGTAATTCCTTCTACGAAAACGTGATGGGCTCCAAGCGATCAAGAGTCTAACCTAGATGAGAGCCTTCATGAACACAAAGACTTTTATTTCCTTTATCACGAAATACACTGATCACAAACACTTTTATGCGATTTTTCTATCGTAATTGTAATCCTTGACTAGATTCCTCTTTTCTAAAACGACCAGTTTTAGGACCAAAATTAATTAGGTGTCATGTGGAATTTAGCAAATCAAACCTCGAAAGACCATGAGTAAAAAGACAAACAAGAAATATATCAAAAGACTCAAAGATTTAACTTGGTTCGATTAACTAGCCTATATTCGCAAAGGAGATGAGCAATCTACTATATACATATGAGTATAGAGAGAAATAATCTCAACCAATTTATTCGGAATACTTGAGAGGTTCACACAAGCGACAACATATCACTTGTGTCCCACCAAATTCTCCCCCTATCCAAAACTCTCGTAGCCCAACTACATTGTGAATGCTGATTAAACTAGAAGAAACAAGCCTCTATTTATAGAGTCATATACCTTTCCTACAAGAAAAGGACTAGTCAATCCTGTAATTTTTCCTATAAGGAACACCTAAATATGACAAGAAACTAAAGGCAATTAATATACCCAACAAATCTCGCATTTGACATGAACCAATTCATTTGGAATATAAGGAGGTCCACACAAGTTTCCCCCGTTAACCATAACTCTCAAATTCCCTAGGACTGCATTGTGAATATTGATTAAGTCAGAAGGAATAAACTAGTATTTATAGAGTCATAAACTTTTTTTCTACTTGAAAAGGACTAGCCAATCTTAAACATTTTCTTAAAATGAAAACCTATTAATTGTAAGAAACTCATGACAATTAATACCCAACAACAAGGCCATCAAATATGCAAAAAATAAAAAAATAAATAAAAATCATCAATTGCACCGGAACAAAATTTAGTTGTTGCATAGTTCAAATAAATATTTCCAAATAGATACTTAGGATTCATCCGAAATCGCACGAAAACAAACCAAATATGCAAATTGGCTTAAAATCATATTTTAGATTGTTGGATGAATCACTAATGTGAAGTCATCTTGACTAAAAGTTGACCATGATCAAACTTAACTTCCTTGAAATTCAAAATTTTAATCAAAGACTCAAATCATTCCTCAACACATCGGGATCTGCACCAATCATCCAACCAAATAAGAAATCACCTTCCGTACCAAACAAATATTCTAAAATTCGATTTGAACTCATCATTAACCTAGAATATCTATTTTGATCGAACTTCTGAACTTTCAATTCTTCAAAACTTATTCAATACCCCTGTGATTACCTCGTGAATCATATCACTCATACCCACAAACTAAAATTTTTAAATCGTAATTTCATAAAATAAGTCCAAACAAAAGCTCAAAGTAATAAAGGAACTAAATACAAGAACTTTTACTACAAATCATCCTAAACAATCACTTTTACCAATTATTATTGAAGTATAAAATAAGAAAATGGTAATGATTGTGTTCGAATATGTTAGTTGTCTTAAGGTTTCTTAGCGTAGTTTAATAAGTATCTGCCTGTTACTTTCTTTAAAAAAAATGACTTAATAATCTCTAACTTTTTAGCCAAAGAAAAAGGAGGAGAGTGTGACCAATATAATTCTTGTATACTTTTTTTACTATTATTTTAGTATTTCATAATAAAATCAGTGAATAAAATATTTAGTACATAGTATGTAAACCAGTTTCCAAATTTTTAACCCTTTTATATTTATTTTAATTTTAGTTCAATTTTTTTATAAAATCGTTCGATATTTTCTCCATTCAATATAGAGGGAAAAATGATTATCACAAAAAAGAAGGAAAAAGTATAAGGAAAAACAGAGATAATTAATTAAGGTAATTGAGGAATAATGTATCAAACATTTATGATCTAATCACTTATACAAATTACAATATGTGGAAATATATTGTATCAATACGAGTAAATTTTTTATTAAAGTTGATTAACATGTTCTTAATTAAATAAATAATCTTAAAATTTATAGAGCATAAGGAAAAATTAGGTAAATAATATCACACCATACGAATTCTTTTAATCATTCTTTGAACTTTTAGTTGTCTGATACTACAATATTTTTATATATATAAAATATAATTTTTAATTTCACATCAAATAAATTGAAAAAAAAAAAGAAGAAAAAAAAGCAAGTGAGTTTATAGGAGGGAGGAAAAAATAGGAAGGTGCTTTTTGACCTGCAGCCACTAAAGACGCAGAAAAAAAGCTCATTAGCTGTTTTTAATTACTCCCTCCGTTTCAAAAAGATTGACCTAGTTTGACTTGAAACGGAGTTTAAAAAAAAAAAAAAATTTAATTTTGTGGCTCTTAATTAAAGTTATGTCAAATGTACTAAAATATCCTTTAATCTTGTGTTCTTAAACATGTCACGTGGAAAGTTAAAGTTAAAGTGTTGCCAAAAAAGGAAATGGATCATTCTTTTTTAAACTGACTAAAAAAGAAAATAGGGTCAATCTTTTTTAAACGGAGGGAGTATTTTTTTTGGAGAATATAATCTCTTTTTAATATACTAAATATTATTGCCCTATATTATTACTCTAGCCTAGTGATAAGTTTTGAATTTAGAGATTCAAACAAGTCTATCTATAAATATAAATATTTTATTTTTAAAAATATTTTAAATTATTAATTATTGTGATTTATAATATTTTTTACATAGTTTTCAAATTGTACCGACAAAATAAGCTCATATTTTGATAACCAGTTTAACCCGTTCATATTTTAACAGGTTGATTGAGTAATTTTCTATGTGGATAAAATATGGATTGATACCTATATTCAGCCCATAAAAATATGGGTAAAGTATGGATTAGTCAAATGGGTTGAACTTCTAATTTTTATTCACTATAAATTCACGATATTACTAAAAATATTGTAACTTATCTAGCCTTTTAAGTTCTTATATAGAACTGATTATTTTTCACTATAATTGAAAATATAAGTTTTTGGACCTCCAAAAATATATATTTTAATTATATATTTATTTTTTAAAATTATAATTATATAAGTATTGACATTGCTTAAAAATCCATTAAGTATGTTGTTATAAATAATTTTATTTTATATTGAAAATTTATATAATTTTTTTCTTACTTATGTTATACGATAAAATTAAATGAAACATTTTAAATATTTTTCATCTAAAAAAAGACTAAAATATTTTCTCCATGTTAAATTTTTAAGTAGAGTACTATTTACTAATGGAAATATGGATAAATATAGATAATCTAGTATTTTACCCAACTCATTTGTTATCCAATTTATTTTTACCTATATGCAATAAAATGATTATATTACTTATTTTATGTTGATCCATTTTTAACCCGTCCAAATTGACCCAACCCCCTTATTTACCATCACTATTTACAAATATATAAGTTTTATTTCATAAAAGTTAAGAATTTTATATGCAAATTATTAATTAAAATTAAACTATTTAACTCTCGAAAAATAAAATAAAAAAATCATTAATTGGATAGCTAAAATTTATTTACTCAATCTCTAATCTCACTGTATACATATAATAATGTCACAAGTAGTACATATAAAATATGCTTTATATTTTAATGGATGAGGGAAAATATTGACTTTTTGTACTTCATATTTTGAGTTTGTTACTCAATTTAATTCATATAATTATATAATATTAAGCTACTGACGTACACATATTTATGTTGAAACAGGAGCATTAATTTAAAAGAAAATATTAATTAATTTATATTTGGTATGGTGGAAATGTGGGACTATTAATTTGAAACTTTAATATATGTTGGATCTTCAATCCCACAAAAGAAGTGCAATAAAGCTATTACCATTACATTTACTCACTCTCTATTTTTTCTGCCTTTTTCTCAATTTTACAAACTCCATTTTTGACCGCCATAAATGATGGGCTTAACTCCAAATCATTAGTGCTTCTACTTTCTTGGGCACAAAATCTAGGGTTCTTCAATTAGGCCTTTCTCAGATTACTATTATCTAACAACCCCATTTTCCTTAATCTTGCTTTAAATTGCTCTATCTCAGATTCTTGCATTTTTGAAGGACCATTACTTAGTTTGCTTTGATTCTTTCTGGTTTGCAGCCCCATTTGTTTCTTTTGCTTAGTTAACTGCTGTAAAGTTCATATTTTTAAGCTTAATCTTGTTCCATTTGATTTGTTTTTCTTGTAAAGTTTGCATTTTTTTGAGGTTATTGCATGTGGGTTTTTTGTGTGGGGGGATTTTGAATGAGGGAAAAGGCTGTTAAGTCTGATGAGCAATGAAGGTTAAGATTGTACAAGGATGGGTTGTGTTTTTGGAAAAGACATTTCATCTTCAGAGACGCCTAGTGGGGAGGTTGTAGTTGGAAGGAGGAGGGAAAATGGGGAAGATAGAGATTTGGCAGCACAATCTGGGAGGAGAGAGAAAGTTGGAACTGTAAATAAGGTGGATGACGGCTGTGAAGGAAGAGGAGGAGGCAGTGATGTTGGTGAAGTTCAGAATGGTAGAGATCAGAAGAAGGATGAAAATGCACGGCCTAGGGGTGAGAGGAGAAGGTCTAAACCTAATCCAAGGTTGAGCAATCCACCTAAGAATGTGCAGGGCGAGCAAGTAGCGGCTGGATGGCCATCCTGGCTTTCTGAGGTAGCTGGAGAGGCTATCAATGGATGGATTCCACGAAGGGCGGATGCATTTGAGAAGCTGGCTAAGGCAAGCAAACTGTTCACTTCATTTGTTAGTTACCAGTTTTTTGTTTTGTAGATTGATTAATATCTTATTCATTGTCATTTATATGTTGTATTAGATTGGGCAAGGTACTTATAGCAATGTGTATAAAGCTAGAGATAATCTCACGGGGAACATCGTTGCGTTAAAAAAGGTTAGATTTGATAATTTGGAGCCAGAGAGTGTGAAGTTTATGGCAAGAGAGATCTTGATTTTGCGCCGCTTGGATCATCCAAATGTTATTACATTGCAAGGATTGGTTACGTCAAGGATGTCTTGTAGTTTGTACCTTGTGTTTGATTATATGGATCATGATTTAGCTGGACTAGCTGCAAGCCCTGGAGTCAAGTTCACAGAGGCTCAGGTTGGGTTATGTTAGTTGCCTTTTGAGTTATAACTGTAATTGTTTGGTTTCCGAGTTGGTTACATTATTTCTTGATCATTATTTGTAGGTTAAATGTTACATGCATCAACTATTATCAGGGCTTGAACACTGTCACAACCGTCGTGTGTTGCATCGTGATATAAAAGGATCAAATCTTCTAATTGACAGTGGGGGAGTTCTGAAGATTGCAGATTTTGGTTTGGCTTCTGTCTTCGATCCCAATAAAAAGCAGCCTATGACTAGTCGCGTGGTTACTTTATGGTACAGACCCCCAGAGCTTCTTCTTGGGGCCACAGACTATGGTGTTGGTGTGGACCTCTGGAGTGCTGGTTGTATTTTAGCTGAGCTATTAGCTGGGAAGCCCATTATGCCTGGTCGTACAGAGGTATGGGATTGAAATTTGTTGGTCAAAACAATCTGACAGGGACAGGTCTTGCGTGATATAAGAGAAAAGATTACCGTTTTTCCCTCGCTTGTTTGTTGCATCAAATTATTTGTTTGCTTGTGCATCTGTTAATTAAAAAGAGAAGCTTTTTCCCTTCAACTATGATACAGGGAAATTAAATGAACTTATAGTCCATACAGATCTCATGAGACATCTCGATGTTTCCATTTTTTGCGTTTGGCTAATTTCTGTCCACATGAAATCCCCCCCTTAATATGAAATAAATTTTTTATGCTGCTGCATGGGACACCCTTTTAGATAATTCGTGAAAGATGTAGCTTTATTTGATTGAATCAAGATTTAGTGAATTACTAAAAACTTTCTTTAGCATGATAAGAAATGTATGTTAAAGAGATGCAAGATTTTGGTTTCAGATTAATTATATATGCTGTTTCTAGTAGGTTTTCTCCTCCGAAATCCAAGCAGTCAGAGCATGAAATACTGAACGTTGTGCTTATCTTCGAGTCAGACTGAGACATGGGGACATACATCTTGATCTAGGATAGAGAATAGCTTCTTGGGCTTAAACTTTTATGTGGCTTTATCTTGAAGGAGTGGCAGGACTACAAACCAGAGGACTAAAATCCTTGAAAAAAATATCCTGATATGCAAATCCTCCTTCCCGCAAATCCTGGTCCTGATATGGTGTTGCTCCAGCTTTAGCTTAAATGCCTATGTTTGTGCCTTGATTTGCAAATCCTCCTTCCCACCTGACTGGGAGTGGTGGGAGGACCATGAATAAAAACATAATCCAAAAACTTATGAATTCTATATTTATCAATATTTTTGTAACTTTAAACTCATTCTCTTCTTATGAACTGGATTTTAGCCGTGAGCTCCACGACTTTAGGATTTACACTGCAATAATACTCAGGTTGAGCAGCTCCACAAGATCTTCAAGCTATGCGGATCTCCGTCAGAAGATTATTGGAAAAAGTCAAGGCTTCCACATGCAACTATATTCAAACCTCAGCAATCATACAGAAGATGTATAGCTGAAACCTTCAAAGATTTCCCACCTTCATCATTGCCATTGATCGAGACTCTTCTGGCCATTGATCCAGCTGAGCGTCAGACAGCTACAGCTGCATTACATAGTGCAGTAAGATGTTCATATCTATTTTATTACTTTAACGATTTTACTTTGGAGGCAACTTACTTGGCTAACTGTTTTAATGATGAAGTTTTTGTTTTTTGTTTACTATTTTGCTTTCATGTAAACTTGTTCCTCAATCTCTTCATCTGTATTAATAAGAAAATGTTCTTCTGCAATTATTAGTGAATTAATAGCTATTTTGGTTCCTCAGTTATTGGTAAAACCTAATATTAGTTCTTGTGATATCTGCCAAAGTATTTTTAACCCTTCAATTAACTCAAAATGTGCATTTTTGATTTGTGAATAGTATAATTTTCCCAAGTATTAACCATTTTACTATGTAATTACCTATACGCTATGTTAAACTTGTATTGTTACTTCATATTTCAGGGTAATGTACTTCTAAAAATAATCTAAATATAATATATCTTCTACATAGAGAGACCAAAGGCACACATTTTGGTTAATCAAAGGTTAAATGTTTTTGAGTCATTTGTCACAAGGATCAAAGTCAGTTAACTGAAGGACCAAAAGTGCTATTATCCCTTTATTAATTATAGCACACACTATTTTTTTCCTTTTTCCTTTTAATAGAATTATGTGGAGAAATCTGATGATTTGGATTCACATATTGCATCACATGGCCGTAATGAAATGACTATCTTTATATTTATATCACCAGTAAGAAAGAGAAAGAACTTGGTTTGCCTGATATCTACAAATCAATTTTATTTCTTTTACATAAATCCCTCGTGTAGTGCTAGAACTTACATGTATTTCCAAAGCACATACTGGTTGGTCCTTCATTGATTGTTACATGCAGTCGAAACAATTGACCTATGTCTTTGTAACACAAGAATGCATGTGGAGCATTTGATGGCAGTGTATTACACTTTCCTGAAATTAATCATGAAATATTTTGAAGTATTGTCACCATATGTTCCGTTTATTGCTGTGCAGTTCTTTACTACCAAACCTTATGCTTGTGAACCTTCCATCCTTCCCAAATATCCACCCAGCAAAGAAATGGATGCTAAACGGCGAGACGAAGATGCTCGAAGGTCTAGTTTTCTGGATTCCTTTTTTTATTTTTGTAATCACACTTCACATTCATGTTTTCATATTGAAGTTTATGATTGTTTTGTAGCTTACCAAAAGAAAGTCTATGATCCTTTTGTTGATAACACACACCATTCTTGTTGAGATACCTATTTTCTTCATCAGTATTTGCTCAAAATTATTTGTATCTTATATAAATTCCCCTTTATAGTCAGGACCTGCTAAAGAATCAGTTTTTCTAATAAATGCTTGAATCAGTCTTATGAATTATGGCATATTTTAGTGTTATTAAGTAAGGGAACTTCATTATCTTCTCTCTGAATTCACGTTGATATGCACTTTGTCATTTTTCTCCTAAACTTTTCTTTCCTGAAATATTTGCTAAAATAGACAAAGGGCTACTGGCAAAGCCAATGCTGATGGTGCGAGGAGAAATCGCCACCGTGATCGAGCAGTTAGGGCAATCCCTGCTCCTGAAGCCAACGCGGAGCTGCAAGTTAATATTGATGTATGTCATTTAAGCTTATTAATTCTTATATTTTACCATCCAGTGCTTGTAAAATTGCATATGCATAATGTGAACCTGTAGGAGCAGTTCCCACGTGAAACTAACAGAACAAAGATACTAATTACGAAGATGGTCATATTTTCAGCTTTCAGATTTCTTACCCAGGATTAAATAGTTCTACTCTGTGTTGCCATTTTATAATTATATTGCAAGGAGATTAGAAAACTGTTGAGATTCTGAGGTCTACAATTCTCCAACTTACATTGTATCTTTGCATTGGGCTAATTACATTCCAAAATACAAACAGTACAAGATATTGCTTTTCAATTATTTGCAGCTGGAGTAGGTGGTTGTCTGCTGACGTCATGATTGTCAAAACTACCCTTGCTTTTCCTATTAGTTATATATTATATACACTCTATTCGTCTAATGCCATTTTAGTTACCTAATCAATGCTTATTTTATGTTGCAACATCTGGAATTAGTACTCCTTGCATTATATTTTATATGATAACGTTTGATGGTATACAAGCTTTAATAAATAGTGCTCCCAAGTCAAATTAACATTTTAAAGCTTGTATGACATCGAAGTTATGTGATGTTTTCCAAAATGGCTTTTCAATTTTGAAAAACATTGCATTAAGTTTGAATTTGATTATTTATGAGTTGCAATAAATAGTATTATTGGTGGTATGGTTTCTAACATTTTTTGGGCGTTGGGAAATAGAAGATGTTACATAAATTTGGAAGCAGGGAATAGAGTACATCAGGGCTGTAAAGTTCTTTTTCTTGTTCATCCACCAATTCACTATGGAAATGAACAATCCTCCATTTCATATCTTTAGTACATTCTGTCAAGGTTGTTTATCTGACTATTGTTTTAAACAGAGGCGGCGTCTAATTACACAAGCAAATGCGAAGAGCAAGAGTGAAAAGTTTCCTCCACCACACCAGGATGGAACTTTAGGTTATACATTGGGTTCTTCACATCACATTGATCCATCCTACGAACCCTCAGAAGTCCCTTTCACTTCCATGAACTTCTCATATTCCAAAGAACCGATCCAAACATGGTCAGGCCCATTGGTGGAACCTGCCACCGGTGCTCCAAGAAGAAAGACAAAACCATCAAAGAAGGATTCTAACAAGAAAGGAAAAGAAAGCATGTAAAGTCGAAAGAATGATGTGATTCAACAATTGGTATACTTGAAGGGAGCTGCAAAGCTTGCAGATTATTTGTCCTATACGGTAAGTAAGAAACTTCTCAACAGCATAGAGAGGTAAAATGCATTTTTTTTAAATCCTAGTATCCTCCTTTTTGTATTCTTTTGGATAATGAGAATCTTTTCACCATTGTACATGTAAATTTTTGCTTCCTTCATATTAGCAGACTCTATTTAGATCAATGAAAATCCTAATAAACAATCTGCTGTTCTATCCTTTTACTTTTGCCTGTTTCAAGTAGTAACTTAAAATGATGTCTTCTGTTCTGCTTGCAAGATCTCTACTTGAACAGATCTTTTTTTTACCCAAAACTTTAATTGTATGTATGTGAAGTAGTAAAACCTGCACTATACCTTATATAGAGGTCCCAAAATTGGCTATCTGTGCACTTGTACCTCAAGTCAATGGCTGATCAAGAGGCACATAGCCTAAGTTGGTGATGAAATTGTTTTGGAACTTATGGAAGGCTCAATGTGTCGCAACATAATTGAAAAGCTCCGGAACAGAGAAATTTATCATCATTTGGACATAAGGCCCCAAATGGCAGTAGTTCCCTGTTACATCAGCTAGAGCCATACTTGTGTTAAGGATTGTAGTTGTGGTTATCTAGCTAAGTCCTCAATCTCCCATTGCATAGCTTCTCATTGATGAATCTCTTGAATAGTCCTCATAATCATAGTATCAGTGCTTTGCTGCTGCTTACTGTTGAACACTCTTTGGTTAGTGTTCAAAAGTAACCAAATAATTTCTTTTAGAAGTACTTATTTAATTGTTGATCACCTTGGAATGGTGGACAAATACTAGCAGTATAGCAATAAATAAGATAAAAGAGTGTGTTTAGTGGACAAAAAAGCAATCTGATGAAAGATAGTAAATAAAGAGATGGTATTGGTTTTTTCTTGTTTTCTTAAAAGGTGTGTAATTACCCCAGGAGTGGACTATTTAAAATCTTAATTACTACTACTAATATACAATATGTAATTGTATAGGTCTCAAATCTCGACAATAATAGTCAACTAATATGCATATGTATTTAGTAGACGTTTCGCAATATGAAATCAACATATGAACATGTGATTTTATATTGATTTTGTTTTATAATTTTATATTTTGAGTTGAACTTTTAAATTTTTCAAACAATATTTGAAAATTTTAAATCATTATTTATTTTTCAAAATATAAAAATTGATTCATAAGTTTATATCCAACTCCCCAATTCCTATCATTACTTTTTAAATCATTTATATTTCATATTAATTTCACTAACATATAATATATTATTACTCAAATCAATTTATACTTTACTATGTATATTCATCAAATTCATTATTTGTTATTAGATACATTTACTAACTAAATTGACTAATAAATAGCTCAAAGTAACAGTGTTGATTCGTCTTCAATGTAAGAAAATTATAATAAAGATTGGTAAACCACAGTCCACAGCTTGTATTTCATTTTATTTTTTATTGAATTAAACTTGATCAATGAATATTGTTTTTTTTAAGAATCTTTTTGTGATAGTGTATTATGCGATTTTATAAATTTATGCTTATTTGATAAGATTGTATAAAAATTGAGATAATTCTAATAGTCTTATAACTAGTGAAATTTTTATGTTTATGAGAAAATATACTAGATAAAAAGATTAAATTGATGTCCAAACAAAACTTTAACTTTATCTCGTAATTTTATATCATAATTTCAAATCGCATGATTATACGAGTTTTTAGTTTGTAGGAGTACTCCCTCTAATCTAATTTGTTTTTCATGTTTATTAAAACTAATAATTGATATTTTTAAAACTTAAGATAAATTAATTTTTTTTTTTTTTTATCTTTATCCTTCTTAGTAAACGCGGAGAAGGATTAATATGATGAAAAAAATGGTTTTAAAGTGAGATAAAAGAATAATTAAAAATATTTTAATTAATCTTATTTTTTTCTTAAGAGGGATGCAAATAAAATTGGTGACAATTGAAGATGACAAGAAAAGCCTTCCAGTCAATAGTGGCAGTGCCTATGTTAAATATGGTGAAATGGATTTTTTTTTTTTTTTTTTTTTTTTTTTTTAAAGAATCAGTTAAAGGATTTGGTTAATATGCAAAGGTTTTTGGTGAGGAATTTTTTTTTATAACCTCAAAATAGGGAATGAATTGCGGATAATTTTCTCTTTTGTTTATAGTTTTAAAAGCTAAGTCAATTATTTTTAGTTTTATAGGAGGTCATAACATAAAAAATCAGAAAAATCTTTCTAATTTTTGACTTAGAAGTAGGATTGCTCACAAATATAGAGAAGAAAAAAAATATGTTAAAGATTTTTTGATTAAATACGAAGTTTAACATAATTTTTAGTTAAAGGGTTTGGTTTTAAGTATGAAAAGGTTTCTGGTGAGGAATGTTTTCTCTGTTTGAAACGTAACGCAAGTCAAATCAATAGTCAATTTTAATATTGTCTTAACAAGTTTGAAGTTAAAAGTCAAATTTTGTAATAAGATTTTACTTTTTTTAGTTGATATGTATAAAATAATGAATCTTTTTTATATATCCATTCAAAAATAGCTTAATTATGCTTTATAGCTATTTTTTGATAATTATGTTCCGTTGCGACATGTTATAGGATGGAGAGTGACGAGTGAGATTGCGAGAGAAAGAAGAGAGGCGAGCGAGAGAGGACAATAATATATTTATATAATTCGTGGTATGTTTGTTAATTCACGTGTGTTTTTATAATTGAGTGATACAAACTTTGAAATTATACAAATATGTTAAAACTCGAAATAACGAATTGATACAAAAATAAATATATGAACATTAAATAATTATACAAATAATATTTTACGAAATTTGACAGCTATATATTTGTACAAACTTTAAAAAGTTACAAAAAAAGAAGATTGAATGTATATAGTGATAAAATTGAAAGATCAAAGGAATCATCGCCACATACAAATACAAACCATCGTATACAAAGTACAAATGAAATGAAAAATTGTTAGTTGCGAATTATACAAACGTGACGAATTATAAAAACTCGAAGTCAGCCCATGTAATTAGTAGTTAATGTTAGTCGCGAGTGGTTACTATAACAAACTATAGTTATGATGACTAATTAAATAATATAAGTTTGCTTAATCGCATAATTTTCCTAAATTAAATAAATAATTATAATATATTCAATGTAATCCTACAAATAAATAATTATGTTCGAAAATAGAGGATTCGAACCCTCAATATGAAAAAAGTTTTCAATACCACTAAGCTGTCAATTAATATTATTAGGAGTTCACAAATTAATATATACATATATTTATTTAATTATCTAATAAGAATACAAAATCTACGAAAAAAGATAATGAATTCATTTGAATTTCTGAACTCCAATCTAGCTCCGTCTTTGAACCGATGATATAACACTTGTTACGTGTACATGCATTAGAGCAATACACTTGGAACAAGCATGTATATGCACCAAATAGCCACCGCTTTCTTAATTTCTAGGATAAAATCATTTTTTGGTGACTATTCAATAATAAAAGCACATCCTTGTAGCTTAACATGTACACAAGAAAACACAAAATTGTCACAATATATTTGTTGTTATAGTTGGCTTATTTCATCTATTATTTTCTCAATTGGTTTTTTTTTTCAAAAGTCGATAAAAATTGGCAAGTAATATTGAGATCATATCATGTATGCACCAAATCCAGATATTCCTAGCACGTCTGGTCCTCACTATCATAGAGGACCTCCTTTTGGCTTTGGTTTTGTTCGTCGATACTTTTCTAATATGTGTCTTGCTCTATCATCTTGGTAATCATCATCTTCTTTCTATTTTCTTTTATAGCTATAGTTTGATAATTACAATTCCTTCCATTACATGTTATAGGGGGAGAGGATGTTATAGGGGGAGAGGCGAGCGAGACTGGAAAGAGAGAAAACCGACATAGGGCAAAGAATAGGAGAGATGTGAATTATAATAGTTTTATATTATATAAATGTATTTGTATATATGACAAGTGAGATTGAGAGAGGGAGGAGGGAGAGGCGAGCAAGATTTGGAGAGGGAGGTGAGAGACGAGCGAGACTGGGAGAGGCAAATGAGAGAGGGCAGAGAGTGGGGGAGAGGTAAATTGTATATGTATATCGGTTAAATAATTGTATATTATACATATGTGTTTGTATATTTTGACGAATTACATATACAAACGTGACTAATTATACAAACTCGAAGTCAGTTCACGTAATTAATGTATAATGCTAATCGCGAGTGATAATCATAGCAAATCATAGCTATGATGAATAATTAAGTAGTATAAATTTGCGTAACTAGTTAGTTTTATCCATTAAGAACCGGCTGTGGCCCTGGTGTTGATGTTATATGTCTTTTATTTAGATATATGTATGTATTATTGAATGATACAATTATTTTCAGACAATTTAAATCAGTTTTATAATCACAATCAAAGGGCCCTTAAAGATATGGATAATGTTGGTGTCATTTCCAACATATACATATATTATAATTCATGGTTTATTATTTTAACTAACTCACAAAACATAGATTGCAAATAATACATTTTTTTTTGTGTGTGGCAGTTTCTACTTTCTATGCTGCTGTTGGATCCTAGAAGATGGTGTTGGTAGATCAGGTTGGGAAGTAGGTCCTATGGATCCTTATCCAAGCCCACCACAAGGCCCATTGGGCCCTAATCCACCCAATATCCCTCTTACATTTTCTGGCCCACCAGGTCCACCTCAAATTGGATCATCTAATTTTTAATTTTCAAGTTTTTATGTAATGAACATTCAACTATTTTGTTATAATTCCCATAATGTGCAATATGTTTATCCCCCCTTTTTTTTTAAAAAATAAATTATTATTCATAACACTTTACCAACTTCGTATATTACATGCGTTTTTTTTTTGTGATTGGAATAACGTTTAGTTTATGATTCCCTTTAGTTTTATACAAAGTATATTCAACTTTTGAGATTAAGTGAACTGTTTTTATACGTATTTTTCAATTTGATGCTTATGTTTGTTTGATTTAGTCTTCCGCTTGTAGTCAATTAGATGAGGGTTCGCTTGAGGGCCAACAATGATTCTCGAGTGTCGACCACGTTTAGGGTCTAAGTTCGCTAAATGCTTAGAATCAATGTTGAGTGTTCATTGATGCGTTGATCATAACATATTTTTTTAAGTATTAAACTTTGATTAATCGAACCTCAATGGTGCAAAGCTGTATTAGACATTCATGATAGCTGTCGGCCTAAGATTTCCCCTTTTAGTTCACTTTTCGCTTTGAACACTTGGGAGTTTTAGTTGTCGGCCTAAGTTTTTTTTTGTTATTTTAGTAAACCTTAATGGAATTATGTGTTCTTGCAAATGAAACGAAATAAAGTTGTTTTGATGAATGTCTAGATATAGAGTGGCTTTGATGAATGTCTACAAAGATATATCATAAATTACAAGAGAATTACAAAATTTAGAAACGCACCTCAAATGAAAGGAAGACTTGACAGAAAGTCTAGAGAATACACCAGATATTATATCCTAAGGTTTTCAAATTTTATTGACTACTTTTTATCTTCTTATTTTCTTTTTCCTTTTCAATAGTCTTGAAAAATAATTACTCGTAAATTTTTATTTTCTTAATAAAAAGGTTGTGTTTACTAACCCTGTTATTATATATGTCTAATCTCTGAAAGGTTTTTTTTAGGCATAACAAATAAGAAACTAATTACTATCCATTGACAGTGGATAAGAAAATTACATCATTAGTTCATTTTTAAAAATACTTATTTCTCTTAATTTAATTATTACATTTTCATATTTAAAAATTAATAAGTTTTCAACTTCTTTTTTTCTCTCTCTTAGAACATGTTTTACAGATTTAAATTTTATATTTTTGAAATAATGTTCAAATATGTTTTATACTATCGACTTTGAGTAAATTACTTAAATCAATTGAAGTACATATGATGATATATGAAGTAAAGTTTATTTTCAATTAATTTTTTGTATTGTTGATTGAATGAACTAAAAAGACAAGTGTTATAGGTGGCACATAGGACGCATATCTCTACTTATTCATATCCAAAGTTGAAGGCATAAATGTCTGCTAAGGCCAAGTTAAAGGACATGTTTATGTATATTATTGTTGTTGTTGTTGTTATTGCTGTTGTTATAAAATTTGTGAAAGGGTGAAAATTTTAGTTTAAAATTCATTCAAAATAGAAATAGGTAATGTTATAAGAATTTTAATTATTTCCCATTTTTCTTTATAATCAAGAATTGAAAATTCAATTACTTGGGAGAAGTCTTTAACGATTGGAATAGAGTCCCAAGAAGTATTAAATATAGATAAATAACAAGAGACAAACATGTCTAACGTAGGAATTAATAACGAAAAATAAGATAGTTATACTTTAAAATAATCAATTTCAAAAGTAAGAATAGATACATGGTAAAAGATTATTCACCTGACTATAGATACCGACGATCTTTAATATGTGTGCAAGTTCCGTAATTTTATATTTCACCCCTTGTTCTGTGGTGTCTTAGATATTTTTATCTTATGAACGTGCAAGTATTTTTATCTTAAGAGGACGAAATATAGAGTGACTTTGATGAATATCTACAAAAGATGGATCAAATACAAGTGAATTATAAAATTTAGAAAGACAGTTAAAACGCATTAAAGAGTCAACGGGAAGCCTAGAAAATATATGAGTGGTAATCTTTTTGGAAATTAAAGATTTTCTTGAACCACTCTTGCTTTTTTATTATCCATTGGGGAGAACTTTTGTTATCTAAAGTAGTTCCCATGTTCATCTATTCATGTGTTGAATATTTAAACGATTTCAATATTAAAGATATTAATGAACTATGACATACATATATTAATAAGGCTTCATAATATACATTTATTTTCTCTTAACTGAGAACAGAAAGTGCAAGTTTTAAATTGAATTTTCATAATATACATTTATTTTCAGTTGATTGGTAAGTTGAAGGGTGCATTATCGTTCTTTTCAAGGTTTTGTGGAGATAAAGGGTTATATTGGATGTTAATTTAAGTTTGTTAAAAAAATTGAAGGCAATGATTGATTGAGATAACTACGGGGAGCTTTGACCCTTGGTTCCAATACGTCGCTGCCACTGGTTTTGTAGTCCGTGTCTCCAATTCATATTAATATTTATTATTTATCATATTATAAATCTAATTTTTTATATATTAAGATATGTAATTAAATAGTATGTGTATTATATTGTAGGAACACTATTAAAATTATGTCATTTAGGAAATTGAGATTTAACCTAAACTTAAAATTTAGGAATATGAGACTTGGACACATATAGTTGACACTAAGATTCATGAACTTTAATATAGACTTTGATGAATTTTTGAGTTTAGGATAGACATATAACATATGAGTGTCTACAAATTTGTTTACTTACAAATATTGCATAATTGATAGATTGTGAACGTCCTGAAGCTCTACGATAGATAAAAGGCAAAATCTTGAGAATTCGTGACACGTGTTCGACATATGTTAAGACTTTCAGACTCCGTTGAAGAACATTTTTTCTAATTTAAGATTAAAATGGGAGTAGACGATGAGTAAGAGAGAAAAATGGGGGGTCACGTACCAATTGTGTGACGGACATTTGTACGAGTACCAGTGTTATAAAGAAAATATCTATTACTATAGAATGTGGATTGTAATCCGAGAATGTCAAAGCATGTAGGCATTAACAGATGTATATTAACTTGAATTATTTTGTGTGACTGTTTCTTTATTGAACACATATATTTGTGATAGTTAAGGTGATTATATATCATACTGATATTTGATTGGTTGAGATACATCATCATACCATTTTATTGAAATTATAGTGTGCACATGCATTGATATGAGATTGAGTATAAGTTGGGCACGTGGAGATCGTCCGTCTTGAAATTGTATGTTAAGATTATAATTTGGGCACGTAGAGATCTTTCGTGTGGAAATTGTTTGATTTTATGGTAGTGCGTTGAGATAGTCCGCACAGACACGTGAAGATTATTTGGTATCGGTATATGGACCTCGCGTGCCTCCCATGAGTTATGAGCTCTCGATGTATTTCTAAGGAATATCTTGTATATACGGTTGAGAGAGTACTTGGCATCTAAGACATATCATTTCATGGTGTTACATTGCATTGCATCCCCCATTCTTATTGATTATGTGCTTTATTTGTGGTTGGACATTGCGTGATATTTGATTATCCATATTTGATAAAACCTACTGGTAAGTATAACATATATTTGTATAAGTAAAAGATGATTTTCTTATATGAACTTCTGTCACTATTTCTTTGTTGTCGGTCTATGAGATATGGGTACACATGGTTTCGTATTCATACTACACTTGTTGCACTCTTTGTGATGCAGATTTGATTCCGAATGTATACGAGCACTTCTCGTGGAGTTTTTTGAGTCCGAACTTGAAGTATCTTGGAGTTGTGGTGATCTGCTTGGTTATTCCGCAGCCCACACCTCTCTTTATTTTATTATTTTTTCTGTTTCTTTTGTATTCAGACATGATATCTCTTATGTTTAGACTTGTTTCTTTGTGTCAGACTTGCACCGTATCTTAGAAGCTCTTGTACTTATAACACCAATTCTTGGGTGGTATTTTAGCTATCCGCATTTCGTATTTATGAAGGACTTAGGTTGGAGATATTTTACTCGTTGTTTACCTTTTTACCTTGTTATTTAGTTAAATTGGTAAAACTATTAGTTAGCTTACCTATCAGTCGGAACATAGGTGCCGTCACGACTTGTAAATTTAAATCGTGATAATTTGTGTCATCTGAATACATCTCATTCATCCTGATACATTACATTTGATACATTTAACAACTTGTCTGTTGAGATTAAAAAGAAAATAAAACGTAAATATCAAATTCACAAATCACTCAAATTAAGTTGATGCCAATCTCTCCCAAATCGTTTCAACTTCAAACAATTTAAATTTTAAATTTTCTACTCTCAAATCTCTTCCAAATCATAAGAGAATAAACAAAAAGTTTATATCATTAGCTAATACATGATGATATATCTATTTTGTTGAAATATTCGAGAATATGGGAAGGCGATATGGTTATGCACGTTACAAAAGTGATGAAATAGTTGTTGGCAAATAAGTTGTTTTCTAAAACTAAAATTCGTCATTGCAATTGAATTGAAGATTGACGAGTTGAAGAAAAATTTGAAAATTCGATGTATCGTAGAAGATAATTCATCTCCAATGATAATTAGGAATGATATGAGAGTAAAATTATACTTGTAGATGAAAAATATGAGTCTGAATTCGCAATGTATCCACTACATATTGATACAACATACAAAATGATTAGAGCGAAACATTGTTTTGATGCTACATCCAGTTAAATTATATGTGTCGAAGTTTAAAAAAGGATGCACAAGCGCTTGTTGTGGTTTAATAAAAACAAGGTGACTCGTATTATATATCAGAATTAAATGTAACAAATTACATAGCTGATTCGAGGTGAAGAAGAGACAATTGTATAAGGATAAAGTAACACTTGTCTCTGTAATGGTAAAGTATAAAATTTTTATAAAAAAAATAATGTTATATATTATGTTTGACATATCATCATTTATGTCCTCAATGAATTAATAGGAGCCTTTTTTAGATGATTTATTTTTTGTCTAAATAATCTTTATTAATGCTAATGGGATTAATTGGTATATAATTTGAAGGTCAAAGATCTTCACAATAGGGGCAGAAATTTTGTAATTAAACCTTTAAAAAAATGAAATTTTATATTTACTTATTTCATTCTTTCTTTAAATAATGGAGCAAATAGATAATTAGTTGATGGTTGGGAGGCCTAATACTCACAATAGCATTAGGTACTTGTTAGGTCTGTTGATTATGTTTGTCAATGATAATATTTATGATTGTTATCTGAAAAACAATAATGAGTACACATATTATGCAATCAAAATATCTCATGTGATAGGTATATTTTGTGTGTGACAAAATATATTTTTTCTCTTTTACAAACACACTATAGAGCTACTATGCCTATTGGACCTTTCATTTGTTTCTATATACAACGACCCTTTCAGTCGTTTTTATGAATTTTAACCAATATATTTATATTAATCCTTTTAGTAACTTTAATGAATAACTTATGACTTATAAGAATGAGTGACGTGATTTTTAGATTTAATAAAGAATTATTTTTTTTGTTGATAATAACAGAAAATAAATAAATAAATAATAAAGGGCAAAATCCCTAAACGGTTAAAGTCAGAAAAATGAAAAAAAAAAAACACAAGGGAATAGGTCAAAACTACAGACGAGAAAAAGGGAAAAGGGACGGAGAAACTTACCTGTAGACGACGAAAGCAGCCGCTAAAATCTTCATCAGGTAAACTACTAATACGTCTAACTCATATGTTGGCTTATGCCATATTTTAATTATAAATAACGTTGTTGGTTGTGAAGAAAGTATGGAAAGGAAATTGAATAGGAAAAGTCCGCAGAAAAGTTAGTAATGTATATGTGAAGTTGGGGTAAATATGTGCTTTACTTTAATGCCTAATCATTGGACAATGATGGCCTAATCATTGGATGCAGTTAATAGCTTAGTGAATTAATGTGATAGTTTGTTAGTCTGCAAATTGTTTTGACGTTCGTCATTAATATTTATATTAGTTAATTATCTAGTTATCATATTACGATTCAAGTTTTGCTATATAAAAATATATAATTAAATTGTGGTCTATTTAGTATATGAAGATCAATAAATATGCGTTATATAGAGATATTGAGACTAAACCCTAAGCTTGAAATTTGGGAAAAAAAATATTTGAAAGGATTGACATATCAATTAGTATCAAGATTATGATAACTTGATTATATCGGGTGCATTCTTGGGTCTAGGCTAGACATATATCAATATGAGTATTGCTAGTTTTAAAATCTTATTGTGATTACTTATTTGAATAGATTTCTTTGAGTTGGAAGTTCAACGAATGGGGAAGGCGCAAGTTCCGGAGTAAATTCTTATTTGATTCAGGAAAGTGGATTTCTAAACTCTTGCTAAGTTTATGGAATGCGTGTATTTTCTTGTGGTATATGTTTGGGAGTAATGGGACTTGGTGATGGGTTGACTTGTCCACATTGATTAATTCTAATCATAAAAAGGGGTGATAAAAGACAATGAGATTATTTGTTTATATGTGATATGTTAAAAATGGTACGAGTACCGGTGTTATAATGGGAAAGTTTATTACAATAGAATGCGGATTGTAATCCGAGAATGCCATAACATATGAACATTAACTGATTTAATATTGATTTGATTTATTATGGGTGATTGTGTTCTTTACTGAAACCGTATAATTGTGATAATTGAGGTGATTATATGTCATAGCGACATTTGATTTATTGAGATGTTGCATCATTCCTTTATTTGATATCATATTGTACACATGCATTGACATGAGATTGAGTATGAGTAAAGGTCTAACACGTGGAGATCGTCCGTGTTGAGATCAAGTTATAATTATTTGGGCACTGGAGATCGTTCGTGCGATTGAAAAGTTATAATTATGATTTGGGCACGTGGAGATCGTTCGTGCGGAATTTGTTTGATTTATGATAGTGCGTTGAGATCGTCCGCACAGACACGTGGAGATCGTCCGTGTCGGTATATGGACCTCGCGAGTTCCCCATGGGTCATGAACTTTCGATGTATTTCCGAGGAGTATCATGTATATACGGTTGAGAGAGAAATTGGTATTCTGAGGCATATCACTTCATGGTGTCGTATTGCATTGCATCCCATAACATTCTTCATTCTTGATGATTATGTGTTTTATTGGTGGTTGGGAAGTACTTGATATTTGATTATCTCTATTTGACGAACTTGATCTTGTGTGTTGCTGATATTATGAGTGCCTTTTTGTGAAAGTTGTGATTATTGAATATTGAGTTTGTAGTTGAGGATGTGTAAATTGTTAAAATAATATTTGATGAGCTGGGTGCTATGAAAACAATATGACAATATTTGTTTTGTTATGTAATGTT
>CM040618.1:105702159-105728117 GCA_022817965.1 Solanum lycopersicoides
TTAAGTTTTTTTGAAGACTAAAATATTTGTTCCATATATCCCCTCTTATCAATTAATTAGCATTTCTCATAAGTTTGGTTAAGTTTCATTCCAAGAATTTTATTTTTATGTAAATAAATAAAAAATTTATAATGTTTTTGTATTTTATTTTTTCTATTATGTATGTTTTATTTTTGATAGAATTAGAAATAAAGGTAAAAAAATTTTTGTATGATTAAAATACAAAAGACTTAATTTATTTTTGTGGTGAATTTTCGTATATAGTGGTATAATTTTGATATATTTTAAGTGCTGAGTATGTACATTTTAATTTAATTAAAATAAAATGTTACTTGAATTTTTTGCCAAATAGTATTAAAATAGTTTCTATCTATAAAATGATATTTAATATTAAAACAAAACATTGATATTTACCCTTTCATAATTTGGCCTCTCAGAAGCTTTTTTTTAAAAAAAAAAAATTAGTCAAAACACAATTACTTTCAAAAGCACCTTTTCAAATAAATTAATTCAAGATATAAATTCTTTTAAAAAAAATTAATTTACCATCTTTTCTAAGGTGCAAAGGGACGCCTATAAGTAAACATGAATTATATCCAGGAAAATTTTACGTGGACATAACAAATTAAAGACTTCATATTTGCCAAAAAATGATGATAATTTTAAAAAGCTACAAATTTTATAATAATAGTTGAGATTTTATAGAAGATACATGTGAATATACTTATTATTTTGCCCAATTGTTTGGCGAGTGAGTATATATGTGTTATAAAATCTCGGTGTGCATTAGTAATTACGAGCAAAACTATAGTTGTATAAAAAAAAAAATCATATACCCCTCTCTTTTAATTTATTTGTCCTATTTGATTTGGAATAAAATTTAAAAAAGTAAAAAATGACTTTTGGAATTTTGTCACTTATTAAATTTTAAACACTATATATTAAATATATAAAATATCTTTGAAACAACTAAAGAACTTATGAAAAGAAATTTTTTTGCCGGTTTAAAAAGAAAAGTCAAACAGTATATAATATGAAGATGGAATAAAAAAGTAGGTTCCACATAAGATCAAATGGAGTTAGTATTAAACATCTAGCTCATTTCTCCAAATTATTAACAAACAACTACGTATAATATTACTATTGGTATATTTATATAATTGAGCATATATAATACTTTGAATTTTGAGCTGACCAACATGAGACAGAGTCCTTCAATTCCATGTTGTTTCACATAATTCACAAGTATGCGTTGTATCTTAAATTTTAGATTTCAATAATATATCTCTAAGTATAAATGTTGTTTGTGGATATAACAATAAATAAAGTATAAATATGTCTTATACTTTCTATATAAGAAAATTTTCGTAAGAAAATTACTTAATTACACACTCCCTATTTTTTATTATTCACACAAAACTCTCTTTTTTCTCTCATTCTCTCCTTTTCTGGATACTCACTCTTCAACTCCTAAATACCAAACTTCTCTTTCCTCATCTCAGCAGTTATCTCTTCATTCAATTTTTAATTAGAAATTTATTCTCTCTCAAATCGATCGATTTCAACTTCCTCAATAGAAATTTTCCTTCTTATCCAATTTACAGTTCCTCATTTTTTTTCCGATGATAATGTTATATAGAACACAATATTTCATTTTTTAGCAATTATCATTGTGAACTATAGTGTCACGATCCAAAAAATGGGCGTTATGGCACTCGTCTTATCCAACCAGACACAGTCAGCCTAAAACTCGACCATTACAACAAAATGCCAAAAAATTTCATAAGTTACTCAAAAGTACCCCCAAAATCTGGTTGTCACGTGTACAAGCCTCTTAAAGTATTACAATTGATTCAAGAAAGAAAGAAAATAAGTCTCAAATGACATTGTTTCTCGAAATAGAACAAGATCATAAATAGGAGTAAGAAGGTCTGTTGAGATAACAAGCAGCTACCTCACAATTCTCCACAAGAAGCCTTAGACAAGAGAAGAGAAAATATCACAAAGTCGAGCTAGTAACTACAAAAAAAATTGTAGAAGCAAGGGGTTGAGTACCAAACCAACCGTACCCAACAAGTAAACTTCTAAACACCAAGCTAAGGGGATAAAATACGATTGTACTCCTTACACACCAACCGACCCTCTTACAACTACAACCTGCATAAAATCAGTCCAACCTAACAGTTCCAGCAGTTTTTATGATAAATCATATAGTTTAAAATATTATACTTTTCCCAAACCAAAAAAAAAAAAAAAAAGTTGAAACATTCTAACTAGACTTGTCAATAGTGTAGATGTTTTCATCATTTGTCGTTTAGATTCTATTAAACAAATATTTTATTGGATATTTCAACTTTTCCACCTCTAAGACACTATTTTAATGCATTATACGAAATTTGATTAATGACTTCGATTAAAATTGAGGATTTCTAAAAATAAATTACATAACGCATAATATATTTAAATTTTTTTTTTAATCAAAAACCGAATAATAAAACAAATAATATTTTGCATCTCATGCTCTGGATTTCAAGTACCTTTAATTGTCCACCATTTGCGCACAGCTGGGGCTCACCACTGTTTCAAAAAATTGGTACAAATGCTGGTTAAGATGAAGCAACATAGCTAATCACAGCTTTGTGTTTGTTCTTTTAAATTAGGTGAGACAATTGATAATTCCTCTTACTATCTAGGTGTCAAATGAAATTGTACTGAGGTGATAATTCATTCTAACACGGGGTACACGTGCAATTCTTTTAACTTCAGAAAAAATCATGTGTATATATATATGTATATCTATCTTGGAAAATAACAGTGCACCTATGGAAAACATAGGAGTGTCCTTGTGTCGCTGGTACAAGCTAGAGGTATCACCTGCAAGACCAGGGTTAAAATCTAACTAGAGCCCTATTCACTGTTTTTATTTTAATTTTAGCTTAGAGCTTATGTTTGAGTCATTAGTGACCAATCGAATTAAAAGTTTCGCTAATATTCAAATTAAATAATATTGATACACCCAAAATCTTCAAATCCTAATTTCGCATCTTCTCTTAACTACCTCTCCATTTCATTTTCATCATTCTAATAAGAACATTGAAAACATGTTGACCTCACATATATGTGATGTGACTTTTAGATTACAACTACAAATTTGTTTTAAGCTAATTTAATGTTTGGATTTGTTGGAAGATCATACATGGGCCAAATGAGGCACAACTCATAACAAGCACTAATTTGTCGCATTGATTAAATTTATAACCAAAAAAATTGACCAACTAAACTTTTGAATGTCTTGTTGGATTAAGCCAAAAATAAACACTAATCATAATTATGCTTGTAGTCATGTTCCAAAAATGCAAACATACGTGACACAGCCACTAAAATATGTCATTTAAACAAATTAATTAACTTCTGCTTCATACATTATTAGTGGATATCATCATGATCAATTACCCACCACTAAATGAGTACGATTCATAGTTAACATTTTTCTCTATCTTTAATTAAAAAAATATTGAATTCGAATTTTAAAAATATTTTATTTCTCTATTATGGAGTTTTGTATTTCAAACCTTGAAGTTCCAATATATATGGGAAATGATAACAGCTATTTTTGAAAATTTTAAATATTCTAGAATTTTATTTGTAAAATTTGGACTATGATTAGGGCTGGTTCTAAGCCTTGAAAAAATAAAAGCACATATTTTAGGCTCTCTAAATGGGATAAAGATTCGGTTAAGTAATGTTCAATAGTATTATAGATTCATGACATGTGTATAATATAATAATTTATAGTTGAGATTCATTTAAATTATATACTCATTATAATAATAAAAATAACAAAGCTGTCAAAATTTTTAATTTTTTAAAATTATCAAATAAAGCAATTAAGTGTACCCAAACTAATATTTTCAAGAAAAAATTTTAAGATTCACGGGAATAAATGAACTTCCTGACTTTTTACCCGCCAAACTTCTTTGGGAGTAATTTCACACCTGTTTTTTTCAAATTCTGAAGCAATCTCTAAAAATAGGTTAAATTTAAAAACACCATTGAGTTATAAAAAAAAATTCAACTAATTAAGAACATGATAATACATTTAAAAAAGAAAAAGCTTATTTGGAGGTTTTGAAATAATTATAAAAATATATTTAATCAGATTCTTCAAAAGTGTCGGGTTCTTTAAAATTAGTATTAATTTAAAAGATCCAATATAAATACGAGGTTTGGCAGGTAAAAAAGTTGGAAAGTCCGCATGTTCCCGCTAGTCTTATTTTTTTCTTGAAAATATTAGGTAGGATACACTTAATTTTATTTGATAGTTTTAAAAAATAAAAATAATTGAAGATTTTGTTGTTTTAATTATTATAATGAATATATAATTTAAATAGATCTCAACCATAAGTTATTATACATTATACGTGGCATGAATCTATAAGACCATTAAACATTACTTGACCTAATTATACTTGACTGATCTTTATTCCTCTAAATGGGGCTTCCCCCTTTTTAAAGCAATAATAGAGTTATTGTAGTTTTTGTGAAAAATGATATTTTGTAATTTTTTATCTCAATTTGTTTGTCTTTTTACTTTGTTTTAAAACAATATTTAATTTTTTTGTTCTGGTCAATTTTTAAATTTTAATTTTTCATATGACATGTTTAATATCATTAGATTCAAAAATCTTAAACGTCATTGTGTCAAATTAAAACAAAGAAAGTACTAAAATAATAACTTTGCATCTCAAAAATATACTATAACTTTAATTTGCACCATAGAAAAATTAGAAGAAGAGACTATAAATAAATATATATATATATATATATATATATATATATATATATATATATATATATAAAGTAGTTAGTATTGTTTTAAATGTTTGAAGTTTTAATTCATTTTGACTTTATATCACTGATGCGCTTGAGTCACTCATATATATATATATATATATATATCCATGATATTGACCAGTATTTTTTAAAGACAAAATCGAAAAGGATCGAATAAATATTTATTTCTATACATTTTATCCCTCATACTAAACTTGATATAATATAAATATAAATTAATCTATTCGAAGAATTTTGAATATAAAAAATGAACAAAAATGATGATGATAAATTGGCAAACAAAAGTAATAATATAGCATTCGTGCAGCAAGAGTGGGAAACCATATGAAATGGGCGTGCTCCATTCAACTTTTTTTCTTCTTTCACTTAACCTTTCTATCATACCAAAAGCTGACATAATACTTTTCAAAACTGGTTTCTAAAGGCCATTTATTTAAGACTATAGACGTATAATATTAATATAAATATGCTTTTCAATTTTGTTTATTTTATATTTTTTGTTTTTTTTTAATTTTTGAAAAATATATATAAGTAGATATTTAAATTATCATGTAGTAAGTTTGTGTTTATTTGATCAACTTTATATAACTTTAAATATTTAATTATGCGCATCTAAAAGTTGGAGAGCATAAATATGAGTTAAGACAAAATTAAAAGACATATTTATATATTATGTTTACTATATAATATAAAGTAATTATTTTGTACTTATTTATACTGTAGCTGAAACTACATTTACTTTGAGGAGTATATTTTCTAACTTTTAACTCATATGCGTTAATTTAGGAGTGTTCATAATTTTGGTAAAAATCTATTTAAATTAAAAAAATTAACTATTTAGTTTAATTTTAGTTTTTTTCATAAAACACTCTATATATATATATAATAATATAAACAATTTTTTGTATGAAAATGTATTGCTCTAATGAAAACGAGTAAGGCATAATGCGTCTTTTATTTTTGTAATAAAAGTGATCAAGTAAAAAAAAATATTATTGCTATAAATGGTAAATATTTTTTCATTATAGTATATTTATGTAAGTTTTCAATATCAATAGCTTATGCATTATTCAGTAAGTTTATGTTGTTAAAGTACGTTGATTAACAAATATTAATAAGCAAGAAAATACACTAAACATAGTTGGACTTTTAGTATAAAATTATAAAATTCAAAATGACACGGAGACAATTCATTCCCTTTTGAATAAATTTTTACCCCATCTTTATTGAACAGACTTTTTATTTTTTATTCTTATATATGATTAATAGTCAAATTGAAACTGATAACAGACAAATCAATAAACATATATTATATTTAATTTAGTTTGATTTTGATAATTTTAAAACCAATTAATTTGAGTTAATTTGATTTTAACTCATAACCTATCGTCCTACCCAAAGTCCTAAACAAATCCTTATATACCTCAACCCCTATTTGTTATATTTGAACCAAAGCTATTGAATTTTACTTTATTATTATTAGTTTGTACATTCCATTAATATGAACTTTCTCTTTTCATTTTACGTTCTATTTTTTTTTATAGTTCTTTTAAAAGAGGATGTCATTTCATTATAATTAAAAGCAATTTAGCTTTAAATTTTTTTTATCTTTTATAAAATAAATTATAACTACACAAATATCTAAGGATTGTTTTAGATCATAATTATAAATTTTTTTCTTCTTAAAATATCATGTCAAATCAATAAATATCATATAAAATAAGATGAAAGTAAATATTTTTCTCAGTTTATCTCATCATTTAAGTTTACCAACACAACATATAATACATGGATATAAATCAATTCAAACCATGAAGTACGTGGGACGGTCTTGATTGACTGATTAATATTTCAAAACCTACCTAAATAAACAAATAATAGATGAGGTTTGATTGATTAAGGTCAATCGTGATTTCAGGTGTGATCAGATTCCTTCTTTCTTAATTAAAGGTTTAAGTTCAAACGAATAAATAGAAATTTTTTATTGATAATGTCACCTACAAATAAACTCTATCAACATGATTCAGATATAATATAAACTTTAATACGAATTTTGAACCACACAGTGAAAAAAGAATTATGGCCAAGATTTCAAATCTCAGATAATTCCATAATTCATATATCGTATCTGCAGATCCTTTTAAATATTATATTTCTAATTATCTATGTTATCATCAAGTCTACGCCACGTATACTTTTCCATTTTTGAATTTCAAAATATTTGTCAAATGCTAGACTTTAGACAACATTATTGTAAGTGGCCAAATACAATTATTACAACTATTAAAACTATTTTAGAAATATTCAAACGCTTCCCCAAGTAAACCTTTCCGACTTGTATATTTTATTTTATTTTCTATTTGGAATTTGATATTTATATGAAAAGTCGATTAATATGAAGTTATGGTCATGTAAGATTTAGTTAAAGGGAAAGCATTTCTTAAGAATATTTTCTTTCTATATCTAAAGCTTGAATCTAAAATCTCTAATTAAGAATGAAAAAATCTTATTTATCTCACCACAATAAATTTTTTTGTTCATAATTGGCTATCACTCACCTTATTCGAATGTGTACGTTCTAAAAAATATAATTAAAATTCAGGTCTCGTAACTTCAAGACATAATAAAATACCAAGAAAATAAACTTGACAAAAATGTAAGTCATAGATTTAGATCTCGAAAAGATGTACGTACTCAAATAAAATTAGAATCGAGGTCTCGTAACTTCAAAGCCTAAAACACCAAAAAAGATGAACTTGAAAAATTTTGATATAATAATAATAATTGGTTAAGCTTTAGGTCTTGAGAAATATACATAATAATATAATTAGGGTTTAGATTTTGTAACTTCAAGACCTAAAACACCGGATTATTAATTATATAAATTTGAAAAAATATACTTAATAATAGAATCAGGGTTTAATTGTTGATAAACTAAACGTACTTAATATAAAATATTAATAAGACCTAGTTTACTAAGTACAATTTTTTGATTATTTATTTGGTAACAAACTTGCGTGCTAGATTTTATAATAACAAAAGAATGTTCTCATTATTTGACAAGTTCATATATAGTTATAATATTTAAAAGAACTAACTTATAATTATCGAATTAAGTAATCAACGAATAAATTGTATTATACACATAAAAAAAATAGTATAACTTGTAAACCTAAACTACAAAGAAATAAAATTAATTGTTGTATAACATAGAGTCAAGTGTCATGTCCCCTCACTTTATCAGTTAAATTTTTCATGACACAATGCTATAAATGTAACCGATCTCTCTCTATATTTATATATACCATTAAAAATTTCACATTATTTCAATACCTTTTTTTTCAATTACTATTTTTTCGTCTAATATTTAGATTCCAAACTCATATTAACGTTTCATTTTTTGTAGAAAGGTGTTTAGGCGGGTATAATACTATATATTAGAAGTGTGAACGTTGAGGAGCTTAGATCAGCCAATGATCAATTGTCCAATTTGCCCTTCTCTTTCAACTTCAACTTTTCTATATACATGTAATATTTTTTTCCGATTTAATTTATTTTTTTTATTTTCTTATATGTTACTCCGTATTTACAAAATAATACTAAAAAGTAATTTAAAATATTAAAAATTAGGTTAATTTGTAAAATTTCGCCCATACTTCATAATTGAGACTTATAGAGTAACATATATAATTTGAAAATTGCTTTAAGAGTACTACGAATCACAATGATTAGCAACTTAAAATGTTTGAAAAACATATTAAAACGTGATTAATTTTTAAAATTTCACACGTGTCACATAAATTGGAACTAATGGAATAACATATATCATTTAAAAATTACGTTAAGAGTAATATAAACTACAACTTAAAGTACTTAAAAATATATTAAAAATTTAACTCTCGAAATTACCATGTGCCACATAAATTCAAAAAGAAGAAATAGTTATCCACCTTAACGACAGAAATATATACTCTTATTTATTTTAAATTACATACTTAAATATATTAAAAATTGATTAACTCTAAAAAAAAATTACATGTGCTACATATATTATTTGAAAAGTACGTTAAAATATAATAAAATTAATTAACAACAAAAAATACTTAGAAATTAAGTTTACTCTCCTAATTCTATGTGTCACATAAATTAAAATAAATAAAATAATATATATTAGGTTCAAACTCGCCCGGACTTTTGTATATATAATTAAACAAAAAGAATAATCAAATTAAAATTTAGAAATCAGATTTTTAATTTATTCGCAATTTCTTAAATAATAAATAAATATATAAATAAATAAATAGTTTACACATAGAGACATGTACATCATCCAAATTGAAGACGGTGGGTGTTGTCGTAATACGAGATTCCCACATGATTTATGAAAATGATTAACCATCTAGTTAAATGTTAATTAATATTCTTATTTATTTTATTTAATCCTTATATAAAATATATCAATTTTTATTTATTTTAGCAAATAAAGAAAGCTTATTATTTACTTACAAATTTTAATACTTTTCTTATTATCCTAATACTTAGACTATCTACTTACAAATTCTAATAATTTTGTTCTTCTTTATATATAGAGTATAACTTATTGATTGAGCGAGACACGTGTGCAAAAATGTACGCTAAGTTAGTCATATTAAAAGCTTGAAGATCCTTATATATAGTATTTTTCCTTCACTAAAATACTATATACTAATAGATAAAATTACCATCTCTTAAATTATTAATGAATTATCTTTATAATGTTTAAAATTAAGGTACCATAAAATACACGATAAAAGATATAAAGAGAACTAATAATTAAGGAGACTTAAAATATATAATAAAATAAAGTAATAATTTAAGAAATTCAAAAATATATGATAAGAGAAAAATATATGGTAGAGTAATTGAATGAAATTCTATTTAGATTTGTTTATTTGGCTAGCTAGTAATTAATTACTTTGAGCAATATGGATTGAGTGTAATTCAGGGCAACAATTACTCACCAGATATGAATTGGTGATCTAAATTACATCACATGCATAGTATTATATTGAGTTTTTTAATTTAAAAAAATTGATATCCGATATTTATATTGAAGCTCGACTATTTTGAATTTGTTTCGTGTAAAGTTTTATTCTGGGGAGGCGCTCTTTACTAAGAATTTTTCTAATTAGGGTTTGGACATTAGAACCTCTGGTCAAGGGAAGACCAGTTTCATTCACTGCAACACATCCTTTAGTGATAGTATTATATTGTATCATCTATTATTTGAAGAGCGACAATTACACAATCTAATAAGTATATTGTGGTACCAAACAAGCCCTTAGTAGTTTCATAATTGATTCATCCAAACTACTCCCTCCGTTTCACAAAGAATGATTTGACTTGAGACGGAGTTTAAGAGTATAAAGAAGATTTTTGAATCTTGTGGTCCTAAACTAAAATTAGGTCAAATGTACAAAATTATCCTCTGATCTTGTGGCCTTAAACATGCCACGTGGAAAGATGAAATTAAAATATTATCAAAAAAAGAAAGAGGTCATTTTTTTAAACAGACTAATATTTATGACACTTGAATATAAACTTATATAATTAAATTCACTAAAAATCTTAATAAAATTTTATTCAAACCTATAATTTTAAAATAGTAAAAAAAAAATTGCCTCTGTTTTAACGTGTTTTTTTCCAAGTAAATTTTATCATTTGCCTCGTTTGTGGATTCTTTGCTAATTTTTCTGCTGAATAATAGTAATTGTACTACTTACCACTCGATCTTTTCCCTTTCTCGTGACATTTTTTTTTTTAAGTCTGCTTTTAAAAATAATAAATTTATATTTTAGATAATTTTAAACTATACTAAATCCTAGATAACTTATAACTATACAAACTTTTCTAAGAATTTCAAAAAACATTTCTTTTTTATTTTAACTTGATGATAAATGAAATAACATTATATAAATTAAAACTACGAAATCCATATTTAAGTGGGGATTAGAACATTCTAACCCTCAGATTTAAAGTAGAATAAAGATTGACTGGTCTGCAAAAAAGAATTTTAACAGTTTAAGGTTTATGTGAGTAAAAAGTATTTTTTTTCTTGTGATATAAAAAAAACTAAATTTTTGCTACCAAACAAAAAATAGGAAGATGCATCAACAACATCTATCTGTCTGGACAACTGGATGTTGGACAATATTTTGTACTTTTGCATTAAATTACCAAAAATTTTAAAACCATATAATAAACCTTTTAATTGATAAAATAATAAATATCTACAAAAGAATGTCGTGGTCCTGTTATAATATATCCAATATCATGTCGATCTGATTATCATGTGAAATGAGAGAAGGGATTCTGCTTATATATATTCACTTTTTTAAGTTAATTCGATTAATTTTTAGTGAAAAATATCTAAAATATATTTGAATTTTGATGGAAATTAGTGTAACAATCTCAAATTTTAGGCAGTACCTATTATCCATAGTGTATTTTAAAGATATATAAGTGTGCTGCTGGATAAATTACTATTTATAATGATGTAATATTTATAATATTCATGTGGGCGCTTATATCTGTCTTTAAAAATAACTATTAAATAATGTAGATAGGTCTTATCTAAAGTTTAAATTATTACAGTAATTTCTATCAAAATTTGGATATATTTCGAACCATTTTTTCAAGTTTTCTAGCTAAACTAAATTAAATTATATTAGTATTTTGAAATTATAATTTAAAAACATTCAAAAAATATACGTAAAGTGCTATAAATTATATATTTTTTTTTATATTAATATGATGATGATATCATTTTTAAGTTTAATCAAAATTTATACTGTTTGATTCTCGTGATAAAAGTAAAGTGTTTGATTCTCGTGATAGAAGTAAAGTATTTTGATACGCAAAGAGTAAAACTCAATTCTAACTTGTCTTCTTATTGTACCACCTATGGCCTATGTGATCTTGTTTGGATAGCAAACATGTGAACATGTTCATGTATGACTATTTTTATGAAGCACTTTTTTTATATATAAGTACAATTATTGAAAGATAGTTGTTTGTATTGATACAAAAAAATAACATGGAATCCTTTTATCGACGATAATGCCGTAGTTTTCATTACATATCATACACATTAATTAATCCAGATCAAAATTAAATATATTTAAATTGTGCATCAACAAAGATTATTAATTACTTTTTTTTATGTGTTATGATAGTTGATGATCTTACTTAAAATAGTTGTATCATATTAACTCATCATCATATTAAAAGTAATTGTATATACTAATCGATCATCTTACTATATCAAAAAAATATTAATTAATTTTTTTTATATTACCCTACCGATTAATTCTTTTTTAAAGTGTTCATGTTTATTTATAAAATTCACTAAAATGTTTTCTAAGAGGAATTAGTTAAATCATCTTCTTATTTATGATTTCTTAATAATGTGTAAAACAGAAAGTGATCAACTAATATGAAACAGAAAGAAGTAATCTGATGTAAATTACTAATTTCATCTCCAAATTATTGACAACCTAAAAAACACATTTCTACTTTATTAACTAAATTTAAGTACATCTCCAATCTGTCACATGACATAACAAGTAGTCTCAACTCTCAAACTCTTATAAGAGCATGTCGCTCTTAACGAAAGGTCGAGATCTAAATTTGGCAAAAATTTAAAATATATTTTTCTCATGTTACAAGTTTGATTGTGCATTTAAGTTTGTTTATCAACTAATTTTTTTAAATTATAAATAATTTAAAATAAAATTAATAATTTACATCAAAATCTAAATATATTTTCAATATTTCTACGTATGTTAAATGGTTTTCACTTGTAGTAAATAAAACAAAAAGAAGAAACGGGTAAAGGTGAAAAGTTGCATTAATAACCATAGCCTAAGATTCCAAAAGACACAATCATCGCAATGGTGGGTCCCATTCACCCTCTTCTTCTTCTTTCCATTTAAATAATAGCCGTTTTCCCTTTATTTTAGTAACTCTAATTATTTTTGTATTGTTTTTTACTTACTATATAATTAATTAATTAAGTAAGTAGTTCTTACTACTAATTACCAACAAAACTGTCTTTGAACAAACTCTTCTTTTTTAATTACTTTTAAAACAAACTCATATATCAACTTTTAATTATCATAATTTTCTGTTATAGAGGGCGCTGTATAAAGTCAAACGATAAAAAATTTAACTAACATTTTATGATATAATTTTTAATTATATTGATATGTAAAAAAATTAAAATTTGCAATACTTTTCATATAGATTTTAAATATTCAAATTTTTTATTTAAAATATAAAATTAAATATAATATAATTTAATTTTATAAATTAGTCAAAATAACTTTTAAAATATATATCATGACAACTAATAGTGAGCTGAAGTAATATTTATATTAACATAGAAAAAAAACAAAAAACAAAACAAAACTATTCATTAGAAATTAAAATCATTAATTAATTCTTTAAATTTTGTGACCAAAATGAGAAATCACTCACTCAATTTGTTTCACCAACTTTGCTTCTTAATAATCTCTTCCATATCTTTTTTTTTCTTTTCATCAATTTAATTATAACTTTCCATATTACAAATCATAAAATTATAAAATATTATGGTATATTAACTACATATTTACTTCATTTTTTTCATATTTAATATCAAATAAATTAAAACAGAAGAAATATTGGTAGATACCACTTACCTTAATAGAAACACTAATTAAAAATTAATGTGTTGATTAAAAGCTAAGATTAAGTGACCAAATAGAGACAAACGGTAAAAAATATAGACAGGTAGGATCCTATTTGATGAAATGAACGGCGCTGATTAGTATACAAAGATCAGCATTCCAATTTCCACACAAACTATAAATTAACCCTTTAATTTCATTTGTCTTTAATCAATCATTTCTCTAGAACTTTCCTCTGTCACTTTGATTTTCAATTTTTGATTCTCAATTTTTGATTTTCAATTCTGCTTTTGTTCAAGTTTTGATGATTTGTGTTCAGTTTCGAGTTTCAATCTGTGAGAAGTTTGAGTTATTTTGCTAAAAATCTTGAGATCTGATTGAATTTCCGGTGTTGTAAACTCAATTTGACGGGCAATTTTGATCGGAATATTGGTAAAGTTTTCGATAACTTCATTCAATTTATTTATTTATGATATAGGTTTTGCTGTGATATAAAAGCTAATTGAATGAAATGAAAGAAAGAATATCTACGAGTTTAATTTATATGGCTGGTTATGATTCTGGATTTTGAGTATTTTACAAGTGCTGTAGGCTGTAGCTGCATTTATACGCTTATATATGTGTGTGTGGATTTTATTTGAGAAGTTTATGATCTGAGAATTGTGTGTTATTGGTTTGTGGTTGTAGGAGTTTGTTTTGAAATTGGAATTAAGGTTTCCAAAGAGGAAACTTGGTTGAAAAAATGGTGTTTGACTTTGGGACGCTGGTGGCAAGTTTGAACAGATTATCAACTTCTGATCATCAATCTGTTGTGTCGATTAACTTGTTTGTTGCGTTAATCTGCGCGTGTATTATTATCGGTCATCTACTCGAGGAAAATAGATGGATGAATGAGTCCATTACTGCCCTTGTTATTGTGAGTTTATTTGGTTGATACTATAACTATTTTGTGCTTTTTTGTGATACATGATGAACTGATTATTTTTTTTTTGTATGTGGTTGTGGTTTTTTGCCTTTCTGATGACAGGGTCTTTGCACGGGAGTTGTCATTCTACTAATAAGTGGAGGAAAGAACTCACATATTTTAGTCTTCAGCGAAGATCTTTTCTTCATTTACCTTCTTCCGCCTATCATTTTTAATGCTGGGTAAGTTTTGCATTTAAAATATATATCCGCGTAACAAAATGTTTAGTCCATAATGTTTCTGTAGCATTCTAGATTGCTGTAACTACCCAATGACTGCTTGCAAGTAACTGATGCATTATCTAGAAGCTTAGACCTTGATTCTGAAGGGAAGATATTTTTTTGGTCAGTCTTGTTTAAGCTTTGTGCAATGCAAACTAAGCATGGTATATAAGTGGAGAAGGGTAGAGGGGTGAGTTCATTATCTCGAGTTTTGAAGGCTGCGGATGGTCATATTTCACAATTCATTAAAGAAAGTATTACTTGTTCAAAGTAACAACTTAGAATTTGTTAATTGATGTTTAGACGAAAACAGATATATCGTTAGTCTTAAGTTGGTTAGCCCCTCACTCAAAAGTTTCATCAAAACAACCCTCAATTAATGTATACTATATGTAGTAGATTCTATGGGAAATATTTCCCACTGCCAACCAAACAACGAAAATAGTATTTCTAGTCATACCAAATATTAATGCTCTTTCCTTTTACAATGTTGAAATTCTTGTGGCCTTGTGAACTCATTGATTTTTAACAAGGCAAGCTGCTCGGTAGCATGTGATTTTTCTTTGATTTGACTAGGGTTTAAATTGTTCAAAAGGATTGCAATGAGTTAATTTTTCTACATCTTGTCATGTTTCAGGTTCCAGGTGAAAAAGAAATCATTTTTCCGCAATTTCAGCACTATCATGCTTTTTGGGGCAGTTGGCACCTTGATATCATTCATTATCATATCATTCGGTGTGTATTTACTATCCTTTCCATCCTTTGTTTTTGTTTCCCCGTATAGGAAGTTCCATAGCATTTATTACACTCATAATTCACCCATTAGTAATAATGTCTATTTTCATGATCAGGTGCTACTAGCATTTTCAAGAAATGGAATATTGGAAACCTTGAAATTGGAGATTACCTTGGTACTTCCTGCTGTTTCCTCTGTGTTATTTATTTTCAAAACTGTGATTGATAACTTCTCTGCATGTTTCTGATCTATCTCTATTCTTTTCCAGCTATTGGAGCAATCTTCTCTGCAACAGATTCTGTTTGCACCTTACAAGTCAGTATAAGTCGTACTTATTTAATTAAAAAGCTACGCAGTCGTAGCATTTTAGGCTGGTCAGACTATCTGCTCTCTTACTGATCATATTCTATTTGGAAAATATGTAGGTGCTTAGTCAGGATGAAACACCCTTACTGTACAGTCTAGTTTTTGGGGAAGGTGTTGTGAATGATGCCACATCTGTAGTTCTGTTCAATGCTGTCCAGAACTTTGATTTATCTCATATCAACACGAGCAAAGCTCTGGAATTAGTTGGAAACTTTCTGTACTTGTTTGCGTCGAGCACCATCTTAGGGGTTGTTGTGAGTCTCTCTCTCTCTCCGCACATGCTTTCGTGTCCTTATTTGCTTTTTTTTGTGTGTGCGCGCGTTGCACCAGTGACACAAGACTGACATTTAATATTTCCCTGGTGCAGGCTGGTCTACTGAGCGCCTATATAATTAAAAAACTCTACTTTGGAAGGTTCGTATATATTTACTTTCACAAATAAACGTCCTTTTGAATGCTCTTCTTAGGTTAGTTGCAACAGGCAAAAATTTGGATATATATATAAGTCCTGAAGCTGGTAAATTGGTTTTTGTGCAAAAGACTAGTCAAGAAAATGAAATGCCAGTGTCTTCTTAGAAATTTTTGTTCTCATAGATTGCACAATTTTAAGCTTACATGATAGATAAGAAAGATGGTTCTTCATAAAGGATTTTGATTACTTACTTCTTGATGATCTCCAGGCACTCCACTGACCGTGAGGTTGCTATAGTGATACTTATGGCTTACCTATCATACATGCTTGCTGAAGTAAGTTTCTCGACTAAGTAGCTGGCTATCATTTTTTCCTTTCGAAAAGAAAATTAATCACTTCCTTTCTTGGAAATATTTATCGTTCTATAAATTTATCACGCTGAAAGTCTGAAACTATGTTGATTGCAGTTATTCTATTTAAGTGCAATCCTCACTGTGTTTTTCTCTGGGATCGTGATGTCTCACTACACCTGGCATAATGTGACTGAGAGCTCAAGAGTCACCACCAAGTATGTTTGTACAACTTTTGGAACACTATTGATGGACTGTGTTCAATTGCTCCTATTTCTGCCCATAAGATGGTTTAATCCTAACATAACCTTCATCTATTTCTCAGGCACGCTTTTGCTACATTATCATTTATTGCTGAAATATTCATATTCCTTTATGTTGGTATGGATGCTTTGGACATCGAGAAGTGGAGATTTGTAAGCGACAGGTGAATTTCGATATCATGAAGTTGATCATCTACTATTTTGATTATACGTAAGTGGAAAAAGACTTACATGATTGATGTTTTTTTGTTTCAACTCTATTTGCAGCCCACAATTATCAGTTCAGGTTAGCTCCATACTGTTGGGTCTTGTTTTGGTTGGAAGGGCAGCATTTGTTTTCCCCCTGTCATTTTTGTCCAACTTGATGAAGAAGTCTCCAGAGGAGAGGATTAGCTTTAACCAGCAAGTATGTGCTAATAACCTGTTAGGTTACTGTAAAGTCCTTCAAATCATATGGCCTCTCGTTATATCCCTTTGCTGATATTGCAGATTATAATATGGTGGGCTGGACTTATGCGAGGTGCTGTTTCAGTGGCTCTTGCTTATAATCAGGTAAAATACTAGTATCTGATATAACTCTGGTATCAAATTTGATGGACTATTTTTGCACGTTGCATATAGTCTAGTCTTGAGTTTTGTTTTTTGACTGATTCCTTAATTTCATGCTTGCAGTTTACCAGGGGAGGCCATACTCAGTTACGTGCCAACGCCATAATGATCACAAGTACTATCACTGTTGTCCTTTTCAGCACAGGGGTAAGATATCTTAAACTTTTGTATACATTTAACAAACATACATTAAGTAGAGAAACATACACCAAAAATGTGCTCCTTTATGCTCAAGGATTGACCATATCAATTTTTTTTCTTCTGGAAACTTCAAGAAAATGCTTTCAAACAAAGTTTTAAACCTGGAAGGCTGGCAAAAATATTCCTCTAGCACTTGTCTGATACTTCTCAACTCATGAAAGATTTAGAAACAACTTTCGAAAATTCATGTGTTTAACTGGTTATGCATGTTGCAAAAATCCTTGGAACCAAAGCCATTTACTTGAGCCCTTCTGTTTTTGTTCTTTACAGGTATTTGGGTTGATGACAAAACCTTTAATCAGATTATTGCAACCCTCACCAAAACACTTGACCAGAATGATCTCTTCTGAACCGACGACCCCAAAATCCTTCATCGTGCCACTTCTCGAAAGTACACAAGACTCAGAAGCTGATCTGGGCCCAAATGTACCTCGTCCCCACAGTTTGCGGATGCTCCTATCAACACCATCTCACACTGTGCATCGTTACTGGAGAAAATTTGACAACGCATTCATGCGTCCCGTTTTCGGTGGACGAGGTTTTGTACCTTTTGTTCCAGGATCACCGACTGAACCAAGTGGTCATTAATTGCATTGCTGGATATGCAGATTACAGAAAATCATTTCTGTCTTGGGAGAGAGGGAGGGCAGATGGCAGTTTTTCGGTTTGAGGCTTTGCTTACTGTTAATAGCTTTTGGGTGTTGCTATGTGGTTAAAAAGGGGGTTGTCTAGTTTATAGGTATAATCATTTTTCAGCTGAGTGCTGGCTTTTGGTCATTGCTGACAATTTCTGTCTGAATTCCTTGGTTTTCTTTTTTTGGTTAGTAATTGATCAGAACACCAAATAGGTGTATATTCTGCTAAGGCATATGGGCATAGCTACATAAATTATCTTGTAAAATCCATCTACAGGTTAGAGTTTGGTTCATCATATGTAGAATTCACATGGTTGTAACATTTTCATTGCTCAGTAAAGTTGCTTAGATACATATTCCTTGTCAACTCTTTTGGAAATTTCTTGATAACTTATTAATGTCGTGGATGAGTTTTTTCTTTAATTATATCCCTTCCTTATATCACCCCACTTAGCACTTAATTTCATTGTTGCGCGCATCTGATACGAATTTTAGATTATCCTTCTGGGTGGCCCAATAGTTTGGCTTGAGACTTTCATGTTGGAGATCTCAAGTTCGAAATTCCTTGCCAGCGAAAGCAAGCATTTGCCTTCTGAGTCGAGCTTATCGCACCAAGCTTGCCTAGTGCAGGTTACCTCTCATATGTAATTTACGAGCTATTGCATAGGAGTGGGTGTTTTACCCTGTGCGCAAGCCGTCTGCGGGTTTTCCTTGTCATTAAAAAAAAAAATAGATTCATACGATTATTATAATTCAATGACTGAAACTAATGATGCAATAGAAGATGTTGCAATATGATCACATGCAGAAATTCAAGAAAAAATTATAGCAAAACTATGCTTATTTAATACTAAATGTTAAACTTCATTTTCTAACTATATAGGAGTATTAAGTTTAAGTTGTATAAACTGTCTTCGATCGTGTAGGGTATATTGTCAGTGCTATACAGTTGTAGTTTCAGAAAATAACTCATCATGACAGCGATTTTTTGGATTTTAAATAAATGATGAGTGAAGTATATTCGGATAAACATGAGAGCATTATTAGAGCAATTTTAACCGTTTATAATGAAGTTTCTCATTTTGTATGCATATTAACAGTTCTAAAAAAAACATAATGATATATTTAAAGAAAACGTCAGTATAATTTGTTGTACCAATACCAAGAGTTTGCACACAGTTGAAATATAATAAACATATTTTACAAAAGAAGATCATGTAATGTAAGGGCGAAGTAGGAGAGAGAATGGTGATGAAGAAATAGGGAGAAAATTTTTAGTGAGATGGTTTGGAGTGAAACATAAATGACGGAGAGAATTAAGTGGATAGATAATTAAAAGCTAATTTGAGGAGTGATAAATCTTACTTCAAATCTAGCACAAAATTATTACATAGTCAGATACTAATAATAATTGATAGTTATTTAATAAAAATGCATAAGTAGCTCTTAGATTATGATTGAAAATTCAAACACACATTAACTAAACTAAGGTCCTATTACCTCCTGAACTTATTTTTTTTTGTAATTTTGTGCATCTTTTGTTACATGGCACGCTCGACTCCACGTAATTGAGGCGCGTGAAAGATATTTGGATATCACGTAAGCAAAAAAGTGCACAAATTACAAAAAAAATAAGTTCAGAAAGTAATAGGAATTAGTAGATGTGTCTCTGAGATTTCGATCATACTTTAGTACTTGTGCATTTTCCCTTATTTAATAGTGTAAGTTAAATTGATAAATATGGCATTTATGTGTATCTAATTAGGTAGTTTTGTCATATTTTTTGAACTCTTCCAAAATAACTAGATAAGCAATGAATTGCAAAATCTTATTGTCTCATCTTAGATTGACAAAGTTTTTTAAAGTTATAAACCTTGAATGACTTCTCACCATCACTTATAGCGTCAATCTCTTCATTTCTTCCTCCATACTCTTATAGTAATGCTTTAGTCCATATTTTTATGATAGGTCAAGCATACTTATCTTCAATTTTATGGAAGTATAAAAAGGGAAGTCTTCAAAGAGAACTCCAGAAGATGACTTAGAGGCCACAGTTCGAATCACACAGCACTGCAATAGTTCAAATCTCAACAGTTTCATAATTATATTGTTGTCAGTTGTGGAAAAAGAAAAAAAATGAAACATAACTAATACATAACTGAAATATTACTTTTTTCCTCATGAACTCCACTTTTACATACTCATTTTGAAAAAAACTCGTTAGGTTGACAACTATTAAAAGACAAAAAAGATACAATTGTCAACATGCTGAAGACATTGTAAGTTCCTAAACAGTTACAAATATACCAAAGCCAAGCAAAATCCTTGTTAAGCACGTACAAGATACCCAATGGTGAGAAAAATCAATGCAACCATGCAAAGGAATAACGGGGGAAAACCAACTTGAACTCTTTTTCCAACACCCTTTGTCTTTAATAATACCTGTAAGAAATGACAAATGCAAGTTTTAAAAGTTAGACACACCCTTGAGGGTCACAATCTGATCCCACATTCATATGCAGAAGAATTTGTTGAAGTACTTTCTAGCTTTTTATTAAGAACCAGCAAAAGAAAAGATTCCTTGGTTTCGATGGGGACTTCAATTCATCATGAACTCACTTCAATTCAATGTAACGTTTCTCGAAAACATTTCAATCATTATTGTTATTAACTGAGCAGGTGATTTTCCTAGACATGTTGCAGCATTGAGTTTCATGGTGGCAGAATAGCCAATGATCTATATTGTTTCATTGGGAGGAAATTGATTTATGGTCAATGAATCAGTTCTTTTTAAAGTTCTTCATTGCAAAAGATTGGAAAATGCTGCTCTTTCGGAGGACATTACTTACACCTCAACTCAGAAAGCAAAGCATAAAATGAAGAACTTGTAGCAAAATTCTTCTCTGATTAGGCTTGAGACGGATAACTGATTGAGATTCAAAAGAAAACAATATCTAGCAGGACTCTAGTCCATTGCAATATAAAGGAGCATACATATTTTCTGAAACTCTGGCAGGATCATTCAATTCTATGTTTATATGTGCGTAAGATGAGCATCCTAACTGCTTCATCGAACTTCTTCATCCACATAAATGATCCTAATTGAACTTTACTGGAAACTGGTAAAGTTGGGTCTTATTGAACTTATCAATCAAAAATTAATTTAAAAATTTTGAGTTTTAGGAGGTGAAAAGGTTCTGCAGTTCCAATTCTTGTCAGTTAGCAGTAGGAAAATCAACAACAAATAAACTCCTCATTAACCTGGTAACGCCCTTTAAACAGAAAGGAAATCAAACTGATAGGAGTAGTTACTCCTACATTCATTGTCTTCGCTTTCTTTAAGGAGATATTAGGATAATAGCAGCAAAATTTGTTAGAGAAAAGCACAAGATATACCACAAAGCATACAAAGACAAGAGAGAGGCATAGAGAGCTTTAGCGACTAACCAATTCTTGCTTCAAAATTTCCATGTCTTTGATGGTACTTCGCTTCTGTTCTTTTAACTTTGCAATTATGCATTCAGCCTGCAAGGAAATTTTCATCAAGTTCCAAACTCTTTGTTTGAGCACCAAGGGTGTGTTGAGTTGGTTGGGGTTTGGTGGGGGGGAGGAGAGAAACAAAAATATGTAGGCTTTAACAGTTGATGACTGACTAAAACCAATACGGGTTCACTATCCTGGTTTGCAGCATATAGAGGGATGTCGTGATAGTGCATAAAAAAATATACTCAAATTGTGGAGTACCAAGAATTTACTACAAGAAGACTAACCTCAATTAGCTGAGAACCCAGTGAAATTATCTTAGACTTTAGCTCCTCAACATCTTTGGATAGTGACAATTTTGTCTCCATGTTCAGATGTCTTGATTTAACAACCTCAACCTCGTTGGCATTAGACTCCCTGTTCTTAGGAGAATTCAACTTGACGTCTTCCGCAGTCTTAGCCAATCTTGGCTCCTCTTCTTCTGCATCAAAATCTGCACCCTTGTTGTTCTCAACCACCTGCGTTGAGAAGCAATTGTCTAATAGATAGTCACAGTCCAAAAAAATTTCATTATATAAACGCTTTTACACATACTTGAAATATAGTTTCATCAATTTCATCAATATTGGACTCGGTATTTTTTGTTAAGTTCAGATCTTTGACATCTGCAATGTTACCCAATCTTGGTTCCTCTGTTTCTTCCTCAAATTTAATATCCTTGTTGTTCTTAACCACCTGCATTTGGGAAGAAAACTTCTACAACTGAATTATCACAGTTTCAGAAAAGGAAATGTGTCAAGATAATATGTTTTTCTCTTGCTGACAATAAGCAATGGCCATCCCCGCAAAAAATTTAATGTTATCAAAGTTTATGACTGACCTAAAGGTATGGAAATATGCAGGGTAAAATCGTGACCAATTGTAATTCACTAGTTGACATTCTCATATGGTTTTTATCAGATAATTAAATAGCCAAATCCTGGAAGACTATACAGATTAGTAAAAGTGATGATAAGGCCACTTACAGTTTGAGCTGGAGGAAGGTTTTCAACACCACTTGGAAATTTTTCCAGTTGCATCGAAGTCTCAACAGATGCACCTTGCTTGGAAATTCCATTAGCTGGCTGCAGAACTGGAGACTGGGGTGGGCTGACCAGAATAACCTTTAATTTGCACTCGTCAATATATTTTCCATTATCTTTGTTGAACTGGCACAAAAAAAAAAAAAAATTAGAAACTATAAAATAGTATATTCAGATGACGCACTGCAATTTTTACCATGCTGGGTGGAATTTCCTCTTCATTAGTTCCAAAAGGAACAACTGTGCACTGAATCAAAAATTTATCCTTGCATTGCATATCAGATGGAGCTGCCCTCTGAGCTTGCATTGTAACTGCATCCAAGATAAAATCAGTATCAGAAACTGAAAATTGTAGTTTTGACAGGGTCTCAATCAACCAGCACAAAGCAAAAGTTCGAGACAACTTTTGCTTGGTTGGACTAGTATTTGAATTCACGCTCAAATATGAGACAGATACTATTTTCAGGGTCCAATCTGATTTGACATATCTTGTAAACTCATCTTGATAGGTCAAATCACCAGAACCCTAAACTGCCAATACCAAGCATGAACATTGAAAGGAGAAAAATTAGTAGAATGAAACTTCCTCTCACATGTTGCTGATCTCCAGACATTGACGTTTACATCACTAAGAAGATTCAGTAAGCAGGAGCACTAACGGAAGCTACATATATTTACAGCAGTGTGTTCGCCACCAAACTCATAGATGGCTACTCACTTGAAGGAAGATGCTTAGCAACACAAGGATAACCGATTTCATCATTGTCAACGAGTCAGAACCAGTAAGGGAAATTATATATACCTGTGAAGTCATATGTTGACTTTGGTTTGATAACACCTATATTAGGCCGGACACAGTATTTCTTAGGTGATGTGGTCTTCACCTGAAAAAGAAAAAAAAAAACTCTCTTAATCTCAACAAGGAACAACTGTGCATGCATCTCATCTCGAAAGAGTTTATATGAATGCTTGGTTAATCATATTGTCAACAAAATTATACCTTGAACGCTACATATTGGTCTGTGATATTAGATATGTGAACTGCACATGAACTTTGTTTCTTCACCTCAACTAAAACAAAAGATAAAAGTTAGAAGGACATCCTTTAATCCAAGACAAGTACAAAACGAGATAATACGTGCTTATGAAGCTGAATTCAAAAATAAGAAAACATTTTTTGATGAATCCTAATCTGCTTCTCTCAAAAGTTTAACTCTTTGTTAAATTGTCTTCCTCCTGAACCATGAAGGCATTGTACCAAACATTTCTTATTTGGCAAAATGTCAAATAGTGATTATGATAGGTAAGGTATTTACAATCCAGTAATTACTTTTTTCATCTATCAACCCAAGTAGTCAGTAGAGCATAAGAAATTAAATAACCTCATCAGTAATTGCCTTTGCAGTACTGGATACCATTACGAGCAATGTGAGACACACACATCTAGTAGTGCTAGAAGAATATAAAACCACAACAGGCTTCCTCAGCTTACTTTAGATGAAAACCAATCAGTACCACTCAGAATAGTAGTCCATAACAAATCTAACACTGTACAGTGATTCGATTAAATAGCATGTATTCTTAGTTTAGCAGATGGTGATGCTTTCATAATCACATGTTTAATTCAATATGGTTGGTGCTGAATGCAACTGAAGTAAATCAAAAGTACTTGCAAGAAAATGTCAAGTGCACCCCATATTTTCTTTCTAATTTCACTCACTAAATTGTAAGATAATAACTGCAAGGTTTCAAGTACTTACATGTGAACTTGAGTTCAGAAGGTTGAATCTCCACTAGTTGTGTGTTTATCATTATTCTTCACCTGCATCCATAGTAAATACTATATAATATATAATATGAACCGAGGAATAACAAGTTAATCAACAAACCAAAACAGTAAACACCAAAATAAAAAAATAAAAAAGGGAAGAGGGATGGCCTGAGGAAAACATAATCAGGTGCTTATGTAACATACCTTCAACTTAATAGATCCAAATCAGAATCAATTATTCACACTGCCGACTTATCTGAGTGCAAAATAGATTTATACATCAAAACATTGCTTTACTTAAGACACCGTCGATATGCATAATTACCGACTTTACATCTTCACATTTGTATTTTAAGTCTTTAAGCCAGAAAAAAAGCAGGCAAATTTTGAATCGAATGAATCACATTAGTACAAAATGAAAATATAAGTCCAGCATTTACCAGTTGATCACTCAAGGAATCGACAAAAAAAAAAACATCAAAGCCAACGCTTACTTACTTACTGAGAAGCATCTAATTTTATCAAGTTTCTAAAAAATGATCCTTCCTTCAATTAGGTGAAAGTAGGTGATCTTACAAACTTGTAAGAAGAATGTTAGTAGGCGTAATAGTAAACTATAGCGGATCTTCCTCTCTTACACTCACTCACTTTACATCGACTGATTTCAGATTCTGGTGGGCTGTGGTAGTAGTTATAAGCTTAGAATCAGATAAATCACATCCGTCAACTGAAATTCCAATTTCAGATGCAAAAAACTATTTAAACAAAGTGATCATACAACAAATCAACAACAACAAAAAAAATGAGTAATTAAGCCAAATCAAATCAAATTATCGCTTACAGATATTCAAACTCCGAAGACGAAATCGCGCAATCCTCCAGTTCCGGTGAAAGACAATGAGTGAGAGAGAGTGTAGTTGATCTGAAACAGTGGGAGGAAGAAGAAGAAGAAGAAAGGGAGAAAAGTAGTTGCAAAAATGGTGAAGACTTGAAGCGAAAGGGATGTAGGAATGGGGTATTAGGAACGGTTAACGGAGTTATCATGATTTACCGGAGCGCTCCATGCTGCTATTCACTAATTTGAATTTTTTAATGCGCATACGACAAAATCCATATAAGATAAAATTATGATTATAAAAAAAATTCGTTAAATGATACAATAATATAAGCGTTGATATATTAATCTGATTCGCGAGATACATTAATCGTTAAGTAAGATACATTACATTTTATACATGATACACTAATTTGATGTACATTTTATACATGATGCACTAATCTGATGTGCGAGATACATCAATCT
>CM040618.1:105728142-106069195 GCA_022817965.1 Solanum lycopersicoides
TTGCAGTGCTGATTTATCTTGATGTCGTCTTTGATGCTCTTCTTGATGTTACTTTATCAAAATAAAATGATTGAGTTGATGCTGGAATGGGTGAGATTTCTCAGATGCCGATTCCCTTTCTGGCATGATGATTCCTTGTGGAGATGGTTATCTTTTCGCGATGTGAATATTACTCGGCGTCGCGATGATTTTCCCAATGTATGAATATTAACTCGCGATTGCATGATCTTCCGCAATGCATGATATTGACTCGCGATGCATGAACTCCGCATGCATGAATTTACTCTTGATGTATGATTTGTCTGCGGGGCATGAATATCTTCCCGCATGCATAATCCGCAAGGTATGAATCTCTTGCGAGTGCATAAATTTCAGTGAGGAATGAAACCTTCTCACGATGATAATTTCTGCGAGGCATGAATATCTTCTCCAATTAACTTGTAATGCATATAATGATTAACTCGCATGCATGATCTCCGCATGCATGAATATTGACTCTCGATGCATGATTTTCGCGATGCAATGATATTTGCTCTGATGTATATTTCTGTATGCTAATATTGACTCTCGTTGCATGATTTTCGTAATATGAATGTGATCTCGATGCATGATCTTCTGCGGCATGAATATCTTCCCGCAATGCATAGATTCCGCAAGGATGAAATCTTCTTGCGATGCATAAATTTGCAGTGAGAAATGAAACCTCTCACGATGTATAATTTTCTGCGAGGCATAATCTTCTCCGGTGTATCATTGTACCAAACGAAGATGGTGCCCATGAGCAACATAGCGAGCTCTGGTGCTTTCTAATAATCATATCGTCTCAATTGAAAATAACGATAAAATATTCTTTCAGATAGTTATTGTCTATCGACAATAAAATAAATGACCCCTCCGGGTAGTGTATGTCTTGAGGCAACAAATAAATAACACTCCGGTAGTGTATTGTCTTGATCGACAAATAATGACCCTCTGAGTGTATTGTCTTGTCGCAATAAAAAAATGACCCTCCGGTAGTGTATAATATCATATCTGACATTATATGCAACTGACGTCCTTTACGGATATCATAAACTCTTCCTTGAGATTTCGTTTGATTCACCTCGAATCCAGCTGTACGTTCTAAATTGACTGAAATAAACAAATCATATTCCAAGGCCTATAAGCAATAAAATAAGTCTTGCCTCTACAGGAACATCGTTAATTTGGGAGAGATTTCTCCTCTCTTGACTCCTCCATATCATTGATCAGAGGAATTGCTGATTTCTGAGCAATATATAGTCTGATTATGCGATGGAAAGTATTCAAAGCATCTAGACTTGTCGATAAACCTATGTTTGAAATTTTGAGTCCATCCTCAAAATTTCTGTCTCAGTAACGTATCGGCTTATCTTTCAACTATCGCTAAGCAAGTCGTGGAATTTGAGATCCTCTCAAAATTCTATCCAGTTGCAAATATCAAATATCTTCAGTCTTGACTTGTTGAGGATCAGAGATATCATTGCTTGTTTTTTGCATGGCAAACTCTGGTGATCTTTGCAATAAGCAAGCTAGCTCAATAATTCATCCAACGTAACGAGTGGATGTTCTCGATAATAGTCCAACTGTAACAGGTGGATGCTCGATAATATTCGAATGTAACGAGGTGGATGCTCGATAATATTCAACTGTAACGAGGTGGATGCTCGATTAATATTCCAACTGTAACGAGGTGGAGCTCGATAATATTCCAACTGTTAACGAGGGGAATTGGCTCGATAAGTATTCCAACTGTAACGAGGTGGATGCTCTCGATAATATTCCAACTGTAACGAGGTGGATGCTCGATAATATTTCCAACTGTAACGAGGTGGATGCTCGATAATATTCAACTGTAACGAGGCTGTAGTATGCTCGATAATATTCCAACTGAACGAGGTGGTATGCTCGATATATTTCTGAATATAATTCAAGAATAGGAACCTGAAATGGAAAAACAAATATATGAACCACTTATGGGGTGGATCGCCCAACAAAACTATATGCAAAGTCTTTGATTGGCCAATCAAAGCACATAATCCACTTATGGGTGGATACCCAACAAATTATAATTTTGACTCTGACAATTATCAAGAAACACGTACGCCTAAATTGCTACCGACGAACATACTAAATTGACGTATATGCACGTCGAGACTACGATTCTCTCTTTAAAAGACAGAATTATCGAGGTGAATGACTTAATTCATTCACATGAAGATTAAAGACACTTTTGCCTTCCATGACAAACTCAACAAACTTAAGTTTGTTGTTGACGTTTCTAATTGTTAACAAAAACTTGTAACAATTTGATAACTCTGACTATCAAAAAAATATTGCGGTCACCAACATCTTTGTGATGTGATGAACTCGTTGATTCCTTGCAACACTTCTAAGATAGTGTTACTTTTGATCATCTTTAGATCTGATGTCGATTTCACATACGATATTGGCTTCACTCATACTATCACCTGTAAAGCTCGACACCAAACGTCAGTATTGACGATGAAGTAAAGAATAAAAGTAAAGATAAAGAACTAGATTAAGTTATTTGACTTATCAAGATTAGGCTACGATGAGTCTAATTATAACTTCGATCATGACTTGTGGCTAGCGATAATCCCACACTTTGTTTCTTACAACTTTGAAAGAATTTGTTAGTGTTTGACTTTAATATTCCTGCAACATAAAAAGACATTGTGTATAAATCACTTGAGGTAACGTAATAAAATGAAGAAAACTTGAGATGAAAAGTTTTCTAGTGATGTTGATGAGGCCACGAGAGGCGTAAATGGTGTTATTTTCCATGCTTTGCAGTTTTGACATTGTCGTTTTGTGACTTCGTTGTTCCTGCATTCAAAGAAAAATTCTTAGTTTTGAAAAAAACTGATTTGTGTGATCTTGTCTCACGCCCTTCATGCGGTTGGCTTACACGGTCGCCCGTCCTTTGTAAGACAGTCTTGATCTGTCTCAGTCTGAAATATATTTAACTCTAGTAACTTGCTTTATTAATTCTGAGGTTGCTCATTCTGAAATTTTGAGGCCCCTCCTCAAAACTCTGTCCCAGTTTGCCTCGATAGTATAAGACTTTTAACAACGGACATTGTTGTGTGGAATTCTTGAGATCATCTCAAAAAATTTGTCCCAGTTGCACATTTCAACATGATTCTCCATAAAATATCATCTTGGAATTTTGAGATTCACCCAAAAATCTACCAGTTGCATTTTGGTATTTCAGTGTTGACTTGTTGAAGAAGTCCATCTTCAAGTGAATTTTTGAGATCCCTCTCAAAATTCTGTCCCAGTTTCCATTATAAAGTGAAAATGGAAGTCTTACTGGGTATATGACCGAGCCATTGTGGCGCCTACGTATCCCGTTGAAGCAGGAATCAGGTCAAACGTAGTTCCCCCCTCAAAGGTTAACCGAAAACAAGCTGGTATTCTCATTATTCTCAATCCTTTTTTTTCTTTCTTTCAACAAATTTTGATTGGGAAAGTAATCTTTGAAAACTTTGAATGTTCAACCACTAATCAACACAAATCAGTTTCGAGTACCTGACAAAGAAAAATAACTCAAACAACAAATGTGTTAGTTTGTGTAGGTAGTAGGTAATACAAGATATCACACACAAAGCTGTAAGCACACAAAAGTCGCTTCATTTGAAGAAAGACTAGCCCACATATATAAAAAATGATTAGATAGACAGAAATTTGTCTCTCTGATTTTTAGCTTTGTGAGTCAAAATGTCGACTTGAGACGGGGCAAAGTCGATTGATTCTTTTGATTTTTTTGACTGAGATGTAACTCTAATTCTTTGTAAGAGTTGAAAATATAAAATTTCTCAGAATGGGGACCGAACCTTGAAAGGCTGCCTACGTATCTCACAAAAGAGAATTCAGGTCCTACGTAGTTCGATCTACTTGAACCTCTTTTTTTTTTTTTTTTTTTTGAAATGCTGAATCTTTTTTCTGATGTGCGAGAGTAATTTTTTGAAAGATAATGTTCGAATTTCATTGGGAAACTAAAGACTCAAAGAGTATTTGGACGCACTTTTGATAGTGACTTGATATTTATGCTTAAGGAGTTCTAGAAAATATTTTTCAAGAATCAGTAGGCTAGAACATATCCAAATGAAGCAACATAATCAAACAAACAATTATAACGCATAAACAATTATTGCGTGTTCTAAACAACTATGTGACCCTTTTATGCCAAGGGTAGGCCTAACGATTTGAAGGGTGTATATGTCATTTGAAATAGTCCATTGTCCCAAAACCCAAATTTATACAAATTTATGAATAAAACTTAAATGGGGATACATAATTGGGGAAAACGGGATACAAAATAATCAGTCCCACGCAGGGTTTCAATCCTATACTATGCTTCCATGACAGTACCTTCGCTCCTGAACTTCTTGTCATCTGCGGGCGTCAATGTCTCTGGATGAACTAGTAGCTTGTGAAACTATTTCTTCTACTAAAATTAACTATAATCTACTATTTACCCCATGGGACACTGATTTTTCAAACAACGTATACATCCTTCAAATTTAAACACATAAGTATGAACGTCCGTTTAGGTCGTAAACCATTTTGGACTCAAGGTGGTCTTTCTAATGGGCCCAACACGCCTTGGGTGTTGGGTCATCTTAGTTCAAATGCTCCTAAATTCGGGATTTTGGCTCGGCTCTACGCTAGTTTACTAAGAGTGGCTTTTGAAGAGACCGGGAACCCAAACGGACAATTTGGGCTAGAATTCGCGACAACCATTGGACGCATGACGAACCAATAAATTGTCGCTAATTCCGAAAAAGGGTGAGTATAAAAAAGTCCGGTTGCGGTTTCGCAAACCGTCCTTTAATATACTATACAATATATATCGGAAATATGTCATGATATGCAATGCCAGTTTATAATTTAAACAAATTAATCACATGTAAGCAATTTAATAGTACAATTAGTTCAAATAGTCAAATCATTTTGGTTAGAACTTAATTATTCCCCAGCAGAGTCGTCATTTCTGTTTTATCGAAAAATATTATAAATATATGTGAAGTAAAAAAAAAAGAGAAATGACTAAGTTTTGAAAAATCAATTAATCTTATGATTTAAGAAAAATCGACTTTCCAAATTGACAGAGTCGCCACTTAATTTTGAGAAAATTAAGAAAACTTACAATTTATTTTTTCAAAAGATTTAAAAACAGATAAAAATCAATTGAAAAGGGTTCGAAGTTCAATGTACATTCCGAGAAGGTGTTAGGCCCTCGGAATGCCCGCTAACTCGCGGTTGACCGACGATTTGACTAAAAATGACTTTTTCATTTAATTTTCGAAATTATAACTAAGTAATGAGGAAATTCATCGATTTACTTACTTATTATATAATATGTACTTCTTTGCTATTATATTTATTATTATTACTCACTATTTCAAAGGGAAAATAATTAGAGGGGATGATCTTAGGAAAATAAATTTAAATGTTAACAAAATCTATAAAACAAACTAAATAGTAAAAATAAATATTTATGAATATATAAATGTAGCAAGAAATGGCCATCCTTTGGAAAACTAAAAAATTTCAACCAAAATGTTAGTCAATATAACAATAATAATCAAATAAATAATAGAGGGAAGAAATATTAAATTTTGGGTCTTGGCCCATATTCCAAATCTGAAACCTGTCCTATTCTAAAATGACCCAAAATGGATCTGGGCCCAATTTCAACAAATACACTGCTGAAAATTGTTAAGGCTTTGGGCCTATTTCTTTTTGAAAAAACAGCGTATACATTTTATGTATATCGTTGTATACGAGCAGCATTTCAGATGTTTTTTCCTGAATCATCCCTGTATATCGATTTTGACCTGTGTTTTTATCAAAAATATGCACACCTGCAATTTCCAAGACTTGTACGACATATATTTTGGCTGTATATCAGTGTATACAACTGGTATACAGCCTTTTCAAAACCTGCAAAAATCAATTTCCAGCAACATTTTTGGTTGTGTTTCGACCTGTACACCAATTGGAGGGGCTGACCGACTCAAGGAAGATATTTTGTAGCCTTTATGGCTCGATGAGAAACCGCAACGAGATGGATTAAAGTCCGCGAGGACTCGAGGAGAGTTTCACATGCAATAAAATAAAAATGAATTAGCTATGAAGTGATGAAATAAGGCACATCTTAAACACAACATAATTTATGAGTAAACAAAAATATTTAAAGAGATCCGAGTTAAGCCGGAATATATAACCAAAAAAATTAAAGATCTTATAACCTTCAGATAATAAAAACCTACATCTTGAGAAATAAATGATGCAAGAAGAAGTGATATTTACCTTTCTCAATGCAGCGATTCCGGGATAGTACGAGCAAGGGAGGCAACAACTTCACCTCACAATTCGAATTCAAATGACGATCAAGAATTTCAAGTGATATCTTCGACCCGAATACGACTTGAATATGTTTAATTTATGTATTCTTTGCCTATTTTTTGCTTGAACTACTATGAATGTTCAAATGTTTTGTTTTCTTTTCACCCTTTTTGAATCTTTTTGAATGACTTTTTCTCATGAGAAAGAATAAGAAAAGAGAAGGTATTTATAGGAGATTGTTATGGTAGATTTAGGGGGAAAATGGAATGGATGGGATGAATTTGAATTTCAAAATTCAAATTCAAGTTTCTCAATAAAATAATAAAAATAATTTAGGGGGACAAATGGAATGGGTGGGATGAATTTGAATTTCAAAATTCAAATTCAAATTTCTCAAAAGTGTAGTTGAGAATTAGTGGGTTGGGAAATGTATTGGGCTGCAGTAATTTGGAGGAATGGACTGGAATTGCATTGTGCTTGGCTGAAAGTAAAAAAAAGATTTCTTGGCTGAAGAAATTGAATTGGGCCTATTTAAAAAATTGGATGGGCTGGAGGGGGTAATTTAAGTTTGGTCGGCCGGAAATATGAAATGGGCTACTGACAATTAAATTGAAGTTTGGCCCAATTTTTTCTCAAAGTTGAGTTAAGTTGGAAGTCTAGGATGAATTAAATTTAAGAAATAGCCAAATTGTGTTACATTAGTAATTTGGCTAAACCTTAAATAAGACAAATTAATATTAATTAATTAACGAGCTTCTTAATCTTAACAAAAAAATAAATAATTATTTAATCGTAAACTTAGTGATTCAAAAATATAACCATGATTTAAACTAATTTAAAAGACTACTCACTAAATTTAAAATATTTTTGAGATGTTTTTTTTTTTTTTTTGAATAATCATAAAATATATTAATTATATACACAATTATGTAATATATATATATATTATCTAAAACTTTAAGAAACGACAAAGATTATTCAAAATAATGCAAACTTTATATATATATATATATTTTTTTTTTTAAATTTACAAAACTAATTATTTTAAATTGTTTGAGAATTTAAGAAGCTCATTAATTAATTTCTACCGGGGAGGGTCAAAATTGGGTGTCAACAGCTGTTCCTACAAAACTTGAAATCGATGATTGATCAAAGAAATTAACTGAAATATACAATCAAAAAATCACATTTATTTTTCAAGATATTATCGATCTCGTATTATCTCAGAGAATTCATCAAAATTTGTGGTGATACAGTATGACAGTAGATTTTTGAAAATTTTATTCAAAAACAATTTTATTGTTGTGATATTGTATATTGAATAATCGGAATAGAAGCTAGTTTGGATACAAATTTGATGATATTATGTATTGGATTATTAGCATATAATTTTATTTTGAATATAATTTTGATGATGTTATCCTTATTCTATATTGAATTATAATAATTTTATATATTGAATGATTGAAGTATAAATTTGATTGGAATACAAATTTGTTCAACAATTATAGACAACAACTTATATAATACAATTTTTAAAATATAATTTTTGAAATACAAATCAGGTTAGAATACAACTTTTTATTAAATCGAAAGTTACAAAGAAAAGTGAATAATTAATTTAATCAGTTAGGAAACAACTTTTTGAATACAATTTTCAAATGCAACTTTTAAAATATAAAATCAGTTTAGAATATAATTTTTGTTTAATTAAAAGCTAAAAATAAAATTATACGAGTACAAATAATTAATATACAACATACAAAATATATTTTTTAAAATACAAATACAGTTGATAACTGAATTTAACATAGCATACACAATGATTAATTTGAATGCACATGGATTCAATATGCTTAAATAAATATAATATTGCTGAAAATATAATTAAAATATAAAAAGTACAACATATATACTAATATGAATACAATTTAAGTAAGAATATATACAATGTTAGTTGTCTATAATTTCATTTAAATAAATACAATATTTAAAAATACAATTGACATATAAAAAATACAACTGACAATACTAATATGAACATTAATTAAGTATGAAATTAAATAAATTTAATATTAACTAAAATTGTAAAAATGTAAACACCAAAACACAAAACATACCCTAAATTGTAACGAGGTTTACTTAAAAGATCAAACTCAAAAGTAAATTTACTAAATAAATAATTTTGAAGTTGAATAAATTTGAACACAAAAATACATAAATGGTCAAAGAAAATACAAATCAAAACTAAATATTTTTTATATCAACCCAAATACAAATCAAAAGAAAGTTATCCAACTAAATGAGAATATGATGTGAATATTTTTTTTGATCTTTTTCTATTTTAATTAAAAAAATAAGAAATAATTTGAAAGAACAAGAAGGGGAATAAAATTAATGAATCGAGAGAAAGTGAAATTGAAGAGGATTGACAATATAATATATTTTAGGAGGATAATTATAAATATATAATTTGCTATAAAAACAATATATGAAAGAGAACATGTGATTAATGTGAAATAAATTAGGAACTAAACTAAGATACAATTATATTTTTTAAAATATTGCTATAATGACATCTTTAATAATTATTTTAAAGTGTTGTTGTTTTAACAATTATGTTTGAAATTTTGACTAGTTAGCTAATTTTTTCTTTTATATATAGGAGATTATTAAAAATGGGCCTAAGTTATGGACTCAAAATTCTAACCCAAAAATCGTTGATTGATAAAATATCTGTGTATGCAAATTGTATTCAAATTTGAATGAATTTTTAGACTGCGCAGAATGTCAAAATGAATATTAACAATGTAACAGAGAAAAAATGAATATGAAAAATGTAATGAATGTAATCAATTACATGTAAAAAATGTAATCTAACATAAATAATAATTTTATTAAAAAATGAACAAATATTTGAACGTCTGGCTGTGACAAAATAATATAAACATAACAACCGATAAAAACCCTAATACTTTGAGAAAAAAGATGATTATCAACAAATTGCATTAAAATGACAAAACATGTATTTTGAACTATTTAAAATAAAATACTCAAAAAGTATTAATTTTAAAACTATCAGACCAAAAATTGGTGTCAACAACTTGCCCCTTTGTTTGATTAGGATCGATGAAAAAAATCCTGGTCAGACAAAGTTGACGAACCCAATTTGATTTGATAAACTTTGAACAAAATACTTGAGACGTTAGTAGAGCTTTTGAGCAAGACTCTACGTCCGTCGACTGGCTGAAAATAATAAACAAAAAACAGAGATTGATTGTAAACTGAAAACATTCACATACCATCGATATTACTTGCAAAATTGCACAATGAAAGTAGTGTATCTCTTTGAATGGAGAATGATGTGAATAACATGTCACTTTGAACGAGGTGACAACCCAACGCGTATCATTGAAAGGCCCACGACCCAATTTGAATATAACATGTCAATTTGAATGAAGTGACAACCCAACGTGTCTCTTTGATAGGCGGACGACCCAACTTGAACTTAATATGTCACTTGAATGGAGGTGACAACCCATCGTGTCTCTTTGAAAGGAGGACGACCCAACTTGAACTTAACATGTCACTTGAATGGAGGTGACAACCCAATTTGAATATAACATGTCACTTTGAACGAGGTGACAAACCAACGTGTCTCGTTGAAAGGCGGAAGATCCAATTTGAATATAACATGTCACTTTGAACGAGGTGACAACTCAACGTGTATCTTTGAAAGTGGACAACCCAATTCGAATATAAGAAGTCACTTTGAACGAGGTGACAATCCAATGTGTCTCTTTGAAAGAAGAACGACCTAATTTGAACATAGAGTGTCACTTTGAACGAGGTGACAACCCAACGTGTCTCTTCAAAATGTGGACGACCCAACTTGAACATAACATATCACTTTGAACGAGGTGACAATACAACCTATCTCTTAAAGGCAGATGACCCAATTTAAATATAACATGTGACTTTGAACGAGGTGACAACCCAACGTGTCTCTTGAAAGGCAGACGACCCAATTTGAATATAACATGTCATTTTGAACGAGGTGACAACCCAACGTATCTTTTGAAAGGTAGACGACCCAATTTGAATATAACATGTCACTTTGAACGAGGTGACAACCCAACGTGTCTCTTTGAAAGGCGGACGATCCAACTTGAACATAACATGGATGGCGTATCATAAAATTTACAATATCAATGTTAGTAACAAATATAACATAAATTATGCAAACATGACCTCATATGAACAAGGTATTAACCAATGCAACGATTCAAACTTAATAACATCATGAATTAAATAAAATATCAATTTAAATAAAAAATAAAAAGTATCATATTGAACGGCATGACAAATCAATTTGAAAAGAATTAATTTATTTGAGATAATGAATTAATTTCTAAAAGATATCATTTTGAAAGGTATGACGACCTAAGTTTTTAAAAAATGTCATTTTGAAGGGTATGACTACCCAAATTTAAGAAAATATCATTTTGAAGAGTATGGCGACCCAAATAAAAAAAATATCATTTTGAAGGGTATGACGACCTAAAAATAAAAAATGTCATTATGAAGGATATGACGATTCAAAAATAAAAAAATGTCATTTTGAAGGATACGACGACCCAATAATAAAAAGATGTCATTTTAATGATTGATGATCCAAAAATATAATTTTAACTTTGAAACGGTCCACAAAGTTACTTGGAAAAGTATGATGACATAAATTTAAAATGGTTTCAATTTGAAAGGTATGACGATCCAAATTTAAAAGATGTCATGACCACCGAAATATAAAAAAAATCATTTTGAAGGGTATGACTACCGAAAAATGCAATTTAAACTTTGAAATGATCCACAAAGTTATTTGGACAAATATCAACAATGAAACTGTCCAGAAAGTTGGTTTGGACAGATATCAACAATGAAACGGGTCAAAAATTTGCTATGGACAAATATCAACAATGAAACGGTCCACAAAGTTAGTATGGACAAATATTGAAAAGTGGTTTTCAATTGATTTTTATTTTATAAACAATGAAACATATTTTAACTTGGTTAGCACCAACAATAGTATTGTACAAAAATCTCTCACAATTCTTTATCTTTCAACTGATATTGATTTCAAGGTAAATCTTATGGATTCAAGTGGTACCTCAAATGTATTTAAGTAATGACAAGATTTGTCCATCTTGCTACAAACAAAAGCTAGAATTAGACCTAAAATCATGTCTCAAGTGCCCTCACTAGAAGAAAGTCTCAATTTGCAAATATTTAAAGTATTTAATTTGAAAACATCTGAAAAAGCACACTCACACTCAGAAAAAATGTTGAACACATGCAATTGTGATAGCATAGACTTGTCCTTCATGTAAATCTCCACTAATGTGAGAACATTTGAATTGAGATCATGTAGGGCTTGTTAATATCTTGTAATATAGACTTAGGGACGGGGAAGATAATTATTTGGGATAAAAGTGACTTATTCCCTTCTTGAGCATTGCACGAAATAGATGCTTTCAACATTTGTTACACTTTTAGCGTTTGGTTCTCTTTGTTGTCCTTTCCTTTTTCACTTTTGACTTCTTTAAAATTTAATATGTCTGAGTTTTCCCCTTTTGAATTTTCTCTTTTTTGTTTGGAGTGTTTCTTCTTTTCTTGAAATTCTGCTTGCTTAAACTTGTGGAGAATTTTGAACTTTTTTGTTTCTTTCTTTTGAAGTCATTTTTGTTTTCTTGACTTTCAGGGACTTTGATAACTTTTGTCTTTGACAAATTTGAACTTTGAATCTTCTATTGTAACTTGCACATATTCGGTGCGCTCAAGAAAGTCTGGTCAAAAGAGTGTTAGTGTATGTAAGCACTTGAAAAGGGTATAGGCTAAAATGTGGTTGTCCAAAAAAAGCTCAAGGCTCAAAGAAGGACACACTAAGGATTAATGTCATTTGGTAGGCTTTGAAAGGCTCAAACGGATCATAGGTTCATAATCAGTCTTAGTGGTAGCAGCTTCCAAGCATGATATGTTAACTATATATCCCCTAATGCCCTTATCACTTGTTCTTCTGCTTTTATCTTTCCTATTCACTAGTACACTGCGCGCTACAACTAGCAGCCCCGCCCGATAGAATGAATAAGCAGAGGCTTATCGATGACCTCACCCCCCTTGTCACTTAAAGGAAAAGCCAAACTAGAAATATCATAAGAGAAGAAATAAGTTCATGTAGGTCGGATCCTAGCGTAGATAAATGCTATCCGACTTGAATGATCGAGGTCACAAAGGTGAGGTCCTGAGAGAGAGAGATGCTTCACACATGGCATCCGATTGAAAGAAAGAGATGGGTTGGCAATAAAACAGCCATTTCATTATTTTTTTTTACTTTTCAAATTAAACATTACTTAAGATTTCATCTCAACAACATTTAGGCCAAGTTCTAGATCAACAAAACAACACAATTGAATTTAATTCAAAAACTCACCACACATATGAAACAATGAATCTGGTTTTGTTTTAATCTTGAATGTTTGCAAGAGAATATTTTCATGTGTAACAAAAGTATGAAATGAGAGGTACCAAAAGAATCTATAGTTTAATAAGAAGTCAATCTTCTCTATTGTACAAATTATTTTTTCATGCACACTTGAATTGTGTTGTCACCAACCAAGTCAAAAACTAACATCACATTTTAAAAATAAAATCAAAAATAATCTTTTGAATAAAGAATATCAAACTCAATTAGGGTTCTCATTGCTGAGAATTAGGTTGGCGTAGTTAGTTCAAATATAACATAAACTTTATATTTTGAACAATAAATAAATTTTTAAAAGGAAAAATAATGGGAATAAAAAATCAGTGAGCCACATTGTAGGTGAGTAACCAAAATTTAACAAAAAATATTTTTATTATTTAAAATTTTTTTAAACAAGAATGAAAAATTAGTGAGTCACATTGAAGGGCGGACCACCCAAATCTAACAAAATTTTTTAATTAATTAAAGAAAAAATAATTAAAAAATCAATGAGTCGCATTGAAGGAAAGACAACACAACTTAAAAAAATGTCAAACAATTTTATTTCAATTTTTGAAAGGGCGAAATTGAAATGAAAAATAAATAAGTCACATTGAAGGGCGAACCACCCAAATTTAACAAAAATATTTTTATAAATTAAAAGAGAAAGTAAAAAAATGAGTCACAATTAAAGGTCGGAATCAAATCATCATTTTTAATGGAATGTAAGATAACTAAAATCAAAGATATGTATATACAAAGAATGTAACATCATGTATAAAAAGTAATACAAAAGATACAAATGAAATCCGAGTGATGCCTCCTAAATCTGTAATCTGTATACAACCTTGGTAAAATTTTTGATGATATTCCTTAAAAAATTTGCCTCTATTTCAGCTTTAACAACCTCTGGTATTTAATCTTGTAACAACTATCTCCTTTGTAAAATTTTTGGAAACCTCCTCAAAAATACTTGTCCAGTTTCCATTTTAAAAATTTGAAAAGCTTACAGGAAACATTACCGAGCCTTTTATGGCGCCTACGTATCTCATTGAAGCAGGTATCAGATCAAACGTAGTTCCAACGGATTGTAACTTGAATGGAGAATGAACTGAGATTATGAATATACCAAAATTAGGTGACGAAGAGTAGGTTTTCAAAAACCGGGAACCCAAGCGGACAACTTAGGCTGAAATTCACAACAACCATTGAACACATGACGAACCAATAAATTGTCAATCATTCCGGAAAAGAGTCATATAAAAAAGTCCGACTGCAGTTCCGTAAAATTATTCTTTAATATACTGTATTTATGTCAAAATATGATGAATACAACAACAATGTACAAGAAATAATGAATAAATAATGAGTAGAATATGCAAATAATCAACAAAATTTACTAGATATAATGAACAAAATAATAAAAGAATAATCTCCTCAATTTGAAATTCGAACTCATAATAGTTAGAACATCTATGTCCTTAGCAGAGTCGTCATTATGTTGACATCCTTAGAATTGTAGCAACTTCACGGTGACTCAATTAAAAAAATAGTAAAAGAATTTTAAAAGGGTTAAAAAAGGAAAAAGGCTAAAGGAGTTTTAAAGGGAAAGGGGAGTCGCCACCTAATTTTTCTAATAAATTACGAAAAAAATTAACTTAAAAGAAAGTCTACGAAACCAATTTGATTCTAGGTAAGGGATACAAGTTATTTCAAAGGGAAGAGATTAGGCATCCTTCGAAATCCACAAGTGTGGGTCCCGACTGAATTTATTTTTTCAAATTGAGGAGGAGAATAAAATAATGTACAAGTATAATAAACATTAAATATTCACAAATAATAAAATAATAAAAAATGTAAGAAACGGCCTAAATTTGCCTAACGTCAATATATACAAACTAATGAATAAAGAGTATAATTCAAACTTAATTCAAATAGCTTCAATGGGAAGCAACTCCGGGTATCTGTAAAGACGCTTAGTAAAAGTGTTAGTAATAAATAAATATGAATAAAAATGAATAAACCAAATAATAACTTAAAAATAAAAATCCGTCTTATGAACATGGGAGGCCTTGAAATCGACGGTAATTTCTTCATCGGTCATTTTAACAAATAAAATGTATGAACTTAAACTAAATTTCCGTCTTTTAATATACCTTGCGCGCTCACTATTGGGATAGTCTGCCTATGTGTCATGCCCAATGTGACTTATTCATCCATATACTATTCCCCTCTATGATTACTGATTTGAGTTTAGAAAATTTTGGAAAAATATTTCCTTGTATCATTATGTAGTGAAGATTTTGATCAGAAAAAGTTGGACGGATATGTAAATTTAATCAACCATAGATATATAACTTAGCATAATGCCATATTCGAAGGTGCGGCATAAAACTTTAGAGTTTATATTAACAGCTATGCGTTCTTATAAGACTCACCTCTGAAAAGCGCCATGAGATAAAAGAGATGGAAAAGTACAACCCCATAGGTTAGGCCTATGATTTTATGTGTCTGTTCCATATACAAAAATAAATTAGGAGATACTATAGTTATTCTTGATTTTTAAGGCCCGAAAGCTAAACTTAAAATGTGTAACCCCCATTGAAGTATTGGGAAAGAAATAGAATATAACATAAGATACTTAGGAATGAAAGATGGTAGAGATCCTAAGTAACCCTCCTCATTCAAAACATCAACATAAGGATCAGAGATCATGTGGTCCCCTTATATGATCATAAGTCCTACTAGTATTTGTTCATAGGATATGTCATTTGCATGTCTTGAGTTTAGGTGTATTAAATTCCTTATTTGTATGAGTTCTACTTGTGTATCATCAGTTAATTATATAGTCAAGAAAGGGGTTTAATTTGTCATTTTGTTATTTTATGAACCATATATATTGAGACTTCATTCTAGACTTGTCTATATGTGTTTGAGATTAGTCTATGAATTTTGGATAGTCCTTATTTATGATGGGTACTCTCGCAAATCTCCAAATGAAATTCCTAGGTTAACCAAACTATCAACTTCACCCATCATTCAAAGAAGAATGATCATAAGGGGGGAAGGATGTAACATTTCGTATTTTACGTGTACTAGTTCTATGTGTGTGTCGCTTAAAAGAATTTTTGTGGTATACTTATGGACTCGTTTTTCTATGTGACTGGTGACAATAGAATATGTTTAAATTAATGTGGGTGTTGTTAGTTTTCAAATCTTATTGTGGTCATTTATTTGAATAGATGACTTTGAGTAGAAAGTTCAACAAAAGGGGAAGACTCAACTTCTGGAGTGAACTCTTTATTGATTAAGGCAAGTGAATTTATAAATCCTTGTTAAGTATGAAATTCGTGTATTTCCTTGTGGTATATGTTTGAAAGTAATGGAAATTGGTGATGGGTTGACTTGTCCATGTTGAATAATTCTAATGAGGAAAAAGGGTTAAAAAAAAAAAGCAATATGATTAATTGTTTATATGTGATGGGTTGAGAAAGGTTTGAAGGTTTGTTGAATCATTGCTGATGTCATATCATAATTTGTTGTTGTAAATTGTGCAATTTTATGAAAATGGTCATCTTTCTCATTATTTGTGTGAACATGTCATTTCCATTGTTCTGAGACATAGTTGTGACAAGTGTTATGTGAAATGAGAAAAAATAAGAATCTAAAGAGGATGTACCATTACAAAGGTCGTATCGTGCGCCGCGATGATATATTTCGAGGGACATATCGCACGCCACGATGGATACAATATATCGAGGGACGTATCGCGCACCGCAATGGTTATTATTATCGAGGGTCGTATCGTACACCGCGATGAATGCATAGACAAATATGTCCCCCATGGGTTCCGGACTGAGAGATAACGAGTGTGTATTACTAGGTCAGACATGCATCATTGTACTTGACATTGCATTTCATGACATTCACATACTTATCATTAGTGAACTAGATATTGTGTTTTGTTGATCTTGTGAATGCCCTTCTATGGAACTTGTGATTGATGAATACTGAGCTTGTTGTTGTAAATATATAATTTGTTTAACTGTGGTTGTTGAGAATATGTAATTTGTTAAAGTGTTGTTGTTGAGGATGAATACTAAGCTTGTTGTTGAGGATATATAATTTGTTAAAGTGTGGTTGTTGAGGATATGTAGTTTGTTAAAGTGTTGTTGTTGAGGATATATAATTTATCAAAATGTTATTGTAGAGGATATGTAATTTATCTAAATGTTGTTGTTGAGCTATGTGCTATGTAAACTGTGAGTTGTTAGGTTGGACTGATTTTTATGCAGGTTGTAGTTGTGGAGGTTCGGTTGGGGTGGTAAGAGTACCCTTATTTCATCCTCTTAGCTTGTGTTTAGAGGTTTACTTGCTTAGTACCGTGTGGTTTGGTACTCACCCCTTGCTTCTAATTTTTTTATTGTAGGTTACTAGCCAGACCTTTGTGATTTATTCTCTTCTTTTCCGAGGCATTTTGGAGAATTGTGAGGTAGTTGTTTGTCATCTCAGCATACCTTCTTACTCCTGTTTATGATTTTGTTCTACTTTAGAAACAATTTCATATGAGACTTACATTTTCTTTTGATTCAATTGTAATATTTTGGAGGCTTGTACACGTGACAATCAGATTTTGGGGATATTTTTGAGTTTATTATAGAATTTTCGCATTTTATGGTAATATTTGAATTTTAGGCTGACTTGTCTTGGTGGGATAAGACGAGTGACATCACGCCCATTTTTGGATCGTGACAAAGTTGTGCGTACTCTTTCTACGAAAAACATAACAAAATTAGATATTACCTTAACATTCCTCTCAACATTTTTGAGTAAATCTAGAATAAAGCCTGTAGAATTGATGGGGAAATATCTTCTGGTGGGTCTTCTAGATATCCAACGGTATCTCTGTAATATACAACGTGTAACACCCCTAGATACTAGATCAATATTCGCATGTCGATACACTATTGCTTAATTACTAAAATATGTTTTATTCTTATTTTGTGAACTTGAAATTTTGTGATAATTGCAACCTTGCTTAACATAATTGTGATAGTAATTTAAGATATTGTATGGGGTATTTAAGTAATTTTCTAATTAGAATTACATATAAATTGAAATTGTTAGTATCAGGTATATATGTATGCTTTTTGGGCAACCTATTTTTATTTGGACAGCACCTTTGAAGGACATGTGTACAAGTGATAAACATCACTTGTGTGACTATATATTTCACTTCTTTACCTAAATTCAATTCTTTCAAGTCAAAGAACCTTAGAACCTCATCTAAACAGATTGTTCTTTAAAATCACAAGAGAAGAACTTGATCCTTTTTGTTGGAATTCGAGACACACCCTTCTCTTTAGTATGTGATGAAATTTGTTTCTGAGTTTGGTAGTATTTGATAGTTGGAGCATATATCGTTCTATAGAACTTAGTTTACAATGAATAAATATGATTTGAAAAGTTGATTCGTATATCTACAACTCTTACGTTCATGTAAAATTCTAATGTAGTTATTATGGAATTGAAAATGGAACGCAACATAGGACAAGTTCTGTCCAGATTTTGAAATTAGAAACTCTGTATGAATAACTGTTAGTGTTTTGAATATATTTTCTTGTACAAAATATATTTTGCGGTGATTCTTGTTTGTTTGCAATCTTAAAATATGTACCTACATTTTTCATGAAAGTTATAAAGTCTAATTTTGTCATTTTTCTTTTCAAATCTAAGTTGCGACATGAGGTACTAAACTGATCAGAAATGCTATTTTAGGAGCATCGTTGTATTTGTAAATGATAATCCTGTTTTACGTCAACATTATTGAGCTACTAGGCATTAAAGAATTTATTTAATTTTATTTTAAAGGTTGTATATACTCGTGAACAAGTTGAGGACCTTCATACATTGGTTGGTCTACGGTTTGAACTCTTGAAGTGGTGTTGGAGTGTTTCTATGCTAAAGCATTGAGGTTTGTGTATAAACTTGTACTTGTACTATTTTTACCTTCTGGTATATATGAAAGTTTATTTTGGTACCTTCGTTACCTCTTGTCACTTTGCATTATCGTTTTGTTATCCTTTAAGACACTAAAGACACTTGTGTAACTCACCCACTTGTACGGATTATTTGATCACATGACACTCTTGTTGGGACATCATCCTTCTTGTGGTTGTGACTCTGTCACTCTTGGCATGTCTCTTGATTCGGATCATTTGCCATTTTAACTCTGGATTTTTAGTTCGTCTGAAGAATGAAAGTTGTCCATTTTAAGTACGAACTAGAAAATCATTTTTAATATGGTTCTATTGGTTCTCTTTATTATTGGGTTTTGACCCTTCTTGATACAGGGCGCCGACCCTTCTTTAAACCTGCTTGTGCTTGGTGTGATGACATGGTGTATATATTGGGCAAGCTTAGTTATTATATCTCTTGGAAAATGATGCTATGAGCGTTTTTTACATTTGGATCTTAAAATATTGAACATGATACTCTGTATATACTGTTTACTTAATTAATTTATTATATTTTAATGATGTTCCCATTACTTGACAAAGGTGTGTTATGCAGTAATATTATCATCTTTAGAAAAATCATTTTTTTGAAATGTTTCTAAGTATAAAACAATTTGAGAAAAATACTTAGAAAAGAGTCGCCACTTAATTTTTTTAAAGAAATTAAGAAAACTTAATTTAAAAAGATTTTAACAGATTAAATCTTATTAAATTGAGAGAAAATGGGTAAGAGGTTCTTATTTACGCTTCAAGAAGGTTTTTAAGGCATTTGAAGCGCCCGCTAACATGCGGTTATCCTATGACTTAGGTTAATTATTATTGACTATTTTTTTTAAAATATTTAATATATAAATAATATTATTAATTTACAATACTCGATTAATTTGAGAAAATAGTTAGATAAATAACAATTTTTTATTTTTATTTTAGGAGAGAGGATATTAATTGAAATATTTGAAATAAACTTGCAAGTGAATAAGATTTTAACAAAATTAAATAAATTAGAATTTATTTGACACATTTTTAAATAAAAAATTAAACAAGTTTAGTTATTTAAAGTATGAAAACCATTTTAAAGATATTCAATAAAAATAATTGAATTGTATCAAAATAAACTAACATAAAGGTTATAGCTATCTTTTGGAGAGTTTAATTAAGTTAAACCAAAACAATACAAAGGTTAGAGTTAACATAAAATCAAAACAAACAATTTGCAAGTAAAAGATAATCAAGCAATGAAAGAAAATAATGAGTTTGGGCTATTCTTGGTCCCAAACCCTCACTGCCCAAATAATTGGGCTACTGCTGCAATTGTATTGGGCTTTGGCCCCATTTTCGCCCTTGAAATTCAGTGTATACACAGAGTATATACTGTTGTATACGGGTCATATATTGACCCATTTTCCTGTATATCAGATTGAATGTCAAGCTTATACACTCCATTTCAACCTTTCATCACCTGTATATCCACTTCGGACTTATGTTCCGCTATTTAGACTTGTATATCACTGTATAATGAGTGTATACGGGTCGTATGCAGTCCATTCCCTTATACTTTAGGACCTGCAACATGTTACAGCCCCTCTAATATGCTGCCTTTTCTACCTGTTCATCGTGGTCTTTAAATTGACAAGCATGCTGACTCGAGATGGGATGGGTATAGGACTTTACGGCCTTCTCAGAATGCAAGGGAGAGGAGAATCCATTCGGACTCGAAAGGGGTGAGTTCATACAAACAAAAGAAAAAAAATGAATCAATGCCAAACCACACTACTGGAACTAACAAATGTAAATTCAAACCGAATAAGTAATGCAATGGAAAGTAACAGAAAAGACAAGACTAGTATTTACACTTAAACTTGATACAAAAATAATATCTTTAGTGAAAATATAATGAGACATGTCTAAAGCAATTTTGTAGTGTACACAAAAGGAAAATATAACATATGTCCACATTAGAGAACTGCAAACGAAACAAGTGACATTCATATGTAAAATACGAAAACAGAGGTATTATTAACTATATGTCGAGCCAACAAAATAAATGAAAACAAAGTTGCTGTCTGCCTACCTTTTAGCTATGGATAGTGAATAATATATTCCAAATATTTGATAAAGCGATTCAACTTGATAAAAATAAATAGCATATTACAGATTCCCAAGCATTTCCAACTAAAACTTAGACAAAGTTGAGACATACTACGAATGAGAATTACGAAAAGACGTTCACATGATTCGACACAAAACAAAAGCCAAGTTTAAGCATTTATAAATATGCATTCATATATTTAACTAAAATAATGAAATGAATGACACAATGATCAGTTAGAAATTCCAACCAATCTTACTTTCAAAGAAGATTATAGAAGTCGAAATAAAGAAGAAAACATGGATGAAGCCAGAGAAACCAAAAGAATGCTCATCACATAATACTCGTATCAACATAAGACAGTGAATGAAGGGAGAAGTATTACCTTTCTTGGAGCAGCGTTCCGGGACGACAAGCTAGACCACAAAGCAACTTTCATCACGAATTTCGACTACACAAGATTCCGATAAACTCGAAAAATTGAAAATTATATTATTATTTTTTTTTTGAACTCTTGACCTTAAACTTTTGAAGATATTTGAGGCATGTATTTTTTAGATGGAAAAATCTTCCTATCGATTTCTTCTTTTCTCTTCTCTAAAAAGAATTCCCTATCAATTTTTTTTTTTCAAGAAAGATCCAATCTCCTCTGTCTTTTTTTTCACCACAATTTCTCTCTCTCTCTCTCTCTCTCTCTCTCTCTCTCTCTCTCTCTCTCTCTCTCTCTCTCTCTCTCTCTCTCTCTCTCTCTCTCTCTCTCTCTCTCTCTCTCTCTCTTCTCTCTCTCTCTCTCTCTCTCTCTCTCTCTCTCTCTCTCTCTCTCTCTCTCTCTCTCTCTCTCTCTCTCTCCTCTCTCTCTCCTCTCTCTCTCTCTCTCTCTCTCTCTCCTCTCTCTCTCTCTCTCTCTCTCTCTCTCTCTCTCTCCTCTCTCTCTCTCTCTCTCTTTCTCTCTCTCTCTCTCTCTCTCTCTCTCTCTCTCTCTCTCTCTCTCTCTCTCTCTCTCTCTCTCTCTCTCTCTCTCTCTCTCTCTCTCTCTCTCTCTCTCTCTCTCTCTCTCTCTCTCTCTCTCTCTCTCTCTCTCTCTCTCTCTCTCTCTCTCTCTCTCTCTCTCTCTCTCCTCTCTCCTCTCTCTCTCTCTCTCTCTCTCTCTCTCTCTCTCTCCTCTCTCTCTCTCTCTCTCTCTCTCTCTCTCTCTCTCTCTCTCTCTCTCTCTCTCTCTCTCTCTCTCTCTCTCTCTCTCTCTCTCTCTTCTCTCTCTCTCTCTCTCTCTTCTCTCTCTCTCTCTCTCTCCCTCCAAAGAGGAAGAAGAGGAAGATATTTATAGGCCAAATTATGGTTGGAAAAAAAAAATGGAGGGGGAAATTGAGAGGAGGGATTTCGAATTTGAAATTCAAATCCCCTCAAAAGGATGAGGTGGCCAGCTATCATTTGTACCAAACTCGTACAATTTTCAACGAAATCTAGATGGGGAGACGTCTGATTCAAAGATCAAGGACGAAGGAGGTGTAAGATCTTGACACCTGGAAAGTTTGACAACGACTCTTGGTACGGGAGGACAAAGAGAGAGGAGACGCGGGTCGGGTTGCTTTGGTTTTCTAAGTGTCATTCGTTCTGGATTTTTGAGAAGAAGAAGAACAGTATGGGTCAATTTTGTATTGGTGGAAGATAAAGTGTTGGTGGGGCTTCTTTGTTTTTTGTTTTTTGTTTTTTGTTTTTAAAAAGAAAAATTGGTGAATTGCTGGGGACTTGGAAATGAAAGGAAATGGAAGTGGGCTGCTGGAAATGTGGGTAAATGGGCCTAAATTTGGGTCATTTGAATTAGCCAAAAAGATGTTGGGCTAAGTTGAAAAAGGGCCCAAAATTTGGTCCTTTAAATGAGTTTAAAGATTTGGGTAATGAATTAATATAAATTAATTAAAGAGCTTCATAATCTTAACGAAATAAAATAATCAACTTAATTATAAACTAGTTAACCTATATATACCATTGAATAACTAGACTAATTAACCAACTATTTAATTAAAATAATTTTTCTTTTTTTTAGACGATTTTCAAATATTTATAAAATAAACTAATCATATACATAATTATTTAAAATATATATATCATCTAAAAATTACAAAAATGTGATAAAACTATTTAAAATTGTAACTTGCAAAAATATTATATATATATATATATATATATATATATATATATATATTATATATATATATATATATATATATATATAATTTTATGTTTTTCTTAAAATTTTATAAAATTAATTATTTTAAATCGTTTGGAATTTAGGAAGCTCAATATAATTAATTTATATTGGAGAGGGTCAAAATTGAGTGTCAACAAGGTGTATTGGCAAATCTAAGGGCTCCGAACCTGTAGTTTTTACACCACTAAGCTATATGTTTAGCGATAGTTATTTCTATCGTAGGGAATGTTCGATAGGATACATCAAGTTGGCCATTGAAGATGAAGATTTTGAGAGCCTTAAGGAAGATAACATTTGCATATAGGCATCTATATTTTATATAAACCTTGGGACTTGTACATGATCTCTGTATTGTAGATTTACATGAATTTTGAAGGCTAATTTGATCATTTCACCATTGGTTGTAATATAAATATGACATATGTTTTGTTGTTTTGGGGGTGTGAACCAAAATCTTCTAATATACTAGATTCTCTATATGTTTTAAATGTTTGTGTGAAGTATGAACCGTCTAATTTTGGTACTCAAAAATTAGTAGTTTTCTTTTATATTATTTTTATGTGTGAGGATAAAACATACAAAAAAACTCGTTAGTTATTTGCTTAGATTGTTCTGGAAGGGTTCTTCCGCCATATGAATAAATTTTATGCAATTTAAGTTTTACATCAAAATAATGTGTGAATGGGCAGACTTCTCTTCTTTTACATTTTTTATGAACCTAATGTCTCTAGTAGACTATAACAATGTGACATTCGTTACTCTCTTTTAAATGTCGCAAGTATTAAATTAGATTTTTTTCCTTAAATGGTAGTATACTTTCGAAAAGGTTGCCACACAACGTGTTCGAAAATTCGGATATAAGTTAAGGAGACTTTTGACCATTTTCTCAAACTTAAAAAGATATCGTCTAGATTGACCAGAAGAACTCTAGTTATGTCCAAGAGAAGTTAGTTGTTTTACCTAGATCAACTATATGTCTAGAGAAGAGATTCACAATCTTAATTTTGTATTTCTAGTAATAACAATTGAGCTTTTAGTTTTAAGCATAATTATACAAAGCAAAACTTTTAAACATTTACTTTTTGTAAGAATTTTACAAATAAAAATCATTCATTTTGATTATATTTATGAGTAATATTCTAGATGAAACTCAACGCCTATCTTATTGATTAAATATTCAAAAAATAATCACTTTACACTTTTTTCAGAAATAAAAATTTTGATGATTTATTTTAAATGATGCTTGAATTTCATGTGATCCATCTAAATAATAAAAGATAAATTTGCAATAGTAAGTCAAGATCCAATCCTAAATACATTGCATAAAACATGTTAAACATAAATCTAATTTGTTTTTCCCCCATAATAGCATAAATCTTATCCACAATTTCTTTGAGATTCTATTGTTAAATGGCTGTTTTCACATGGTCACTAATTAAATGATTGCTTTGTTTGAATAATATATGGAAGCTGGCATGGAACTGAGTCAGCAAAGCCACCAGATCATGACACGTGTCCCGACATATTATTTATGGTTTTCTAAATTATTGAGATTTAAACAGTAGATTCAACAAATGAAAAAGTGACAAAAAAATAAAATAATTGGTCATCAATTCTGTTGCCCTTTTTTGACATGTCAGCTCTGCACCTTTCATCTTTTCTTATCCACACAAAAATATCCATCTTAATTTCTCCTCTTTTCTTTTTAGGTGGTTCTAAGTTTAAGAAGAAAAAAAAATTAAAATTTATAATTCAAAATATTGATATTATTCTTTTCAGGGTACAATAATTATTTTAAAATTATATTATTACTTAATAAAGAAATAAATCATTCTATTTGAGATTAATTAAAAACGAAATTAAGTGAGGACAGAGGGAAGAATATGTAGTCTTTCTTGACCGGCGAGCTAGTAGGTCGATTGCGGATTTGACCGAATTTAGTAAATATTTAAATTTATATAAAATTTAAAAAATAAATATATTTATTTTATATATATGTGATAATTTTGTATTATATATAAATAATTTAAAGATATTATATCACGTAGGACGTGTGTTTAACGTTGGGCAAGTTACTACTAATATGCGACTGTGGAGAGTATTTGGACAAGAAAATGAAATTACAAAAAAAAAGGTTAAATTATGCGGCTTGAATTTTCTTTTACTGTGAAGATGACACGTGGCTTATTCGTCTAACACTATTTCTATTGGTTTCTTGTTTCTTAATTATTATTATAAAAACTGGTCCCAAATGCAGTTGAATCTCAAATTCTCTTTGTACAATTTCTTCAAATTTTTAGCTCTAAATCCTTCATTTTACCAAATTACTTGAAATTCTCCTTTTGCTGATTGTCAAGAATTTGATTATCTGACAAAACGCCCAAATTTTTCTGGTTATATCATTAATAATTTCAGATTCAAAAGGAAAATTATGGAGGTTTCAGTGATGGGAAGTTCTCAGGTGAATTTGGGTAGGAATGATTTGGGATGTAGAGAAGTTGGGAATTGTAGTTTTACAAAGAGTTTCAATTCAAACATCTCCTCTTCTCCTTCTTCTTCTTTGAAATGTTCGAAATTGTGTATAAAATTGCGTTCTAAGTCTTTGAATAGGTTTAGTTTGAAAGCATCTGCTTGTTCACAACCTGAACCACTCATATTGAAGAATAACAGAGAAACTAAGAAGGTAAGTTACCAGATCTTCGTGTTTTATTTATTTTGTTTTGAGATTTGTATGGAATATGCTATTTGTCATGTTGTTGTTGTTTTTTATTTAGAATTTGGGGGTTTGGAATTATATTGATATGTTATTTTTGTGCCTGAGTTAGATCGGAAACAACCTCCCAACCTCTTAGATGGTAAGGGTAAGGTCCAGATCGACCCCACCTTTTTCAGATCAGTGGCGTAGTAGTCACTGGTAAGGGTGTATCCAACCCTTTGTCAGAAAAAAAAAGCATATATACAAGTAAAATGATACACGAAATGATTAAATAATATATTTTGGACACACTTAACATAACAAGCTGCTATTTTTGGATACCTTTATTAAATTCCTGGCTCCGTCATTGTGTGTGATTACACTGGATATGTTGTTGTTGTAGTAGTAATATTGGTGTGTTATTGTATCTTGTGGTGTTTTTACCATTCTAATCATGCAACTTGAGCTTATGTTGTTTCCTTAGTCAATAAATATGTTTTTTTTGGTTCGAAATTCTGGAGTGTCGAGTTGCCGTCTTATATACCATGATGTGCGCATTGTTTGCATTTATATTAGTTAAGAGGAGTTTCAATTGTCTCTTAGAACTTTAGATAAAGACTGTTGAAGATAACTATAAGAATGATCCTATGAGTTCAAATGTCCTTAATAGTTCAACGATTAGGAATATCAGTGAGAAGTTAGATTGTACTGGTGATTGGTTATATTTATTGTAATTTGATTATCATAGTACTAGATTCATATGTGTTTGATATTCTTTTAATTTTGAAAATTTCATGATGGACTTTGAGGGAGTGTGCGCTTCATTTCTCACTTTTTGCTTCAAGCCCCATCGACCTTCTCACGCTTTTTTACGTTATTAAAACATTGTTCTATTGCTATATTGACATGTCTTGCTCTATTGGATATTCTCTTGCAGACTGATGGTGTGAAACTATTTGTTGGGTTGCCACTTGATGCTGTTTCAAGTAGTAATACAATAAACCATGCTAGAGCAATTGCAGCTGGATTAAAAGCATTGAAGTTACTAGGTGTTGATGGCATAGAACTCCCAGTCTGGTGGGGAGTTGTTGAGAAGGAAACCAGGGGACAGTATGACTGGACAGGCTACCTTGCACTTGCTGAAATGATCCAAAAGTTGGGACTTAAGCTTCATGTGTCACTTTGCTTCCATGCATCAGAGGAAGCCAAAATTCAACTCCCGGAATGGGTTTCTCAGATTGGTGAATCTGATTCTAGTATCTTCTTTAAGGACCAATCAGGACAACACTATAAGGATTCTCTTTCGTTTGCTGTTACTGATGTTCCTGTCCTCGATGGAAAGACACCGGTTCAAGTGTACAAAGAGTTCTGTGAGAGCTTCAAGACTGCATTTTCACCGTTCATGGGCTCCACAATCACGGTATGAATTGTTTAGTTTAACTTTCAAGCTTTTGGGCATTATGGTTCATTTCAATCTAATCTAATGATAGTTATCTTTCAATGTATAAAGTTAAAACTCATTAGTACATTGTGTCATCTTTCAGGGCGTTTCCGTTGGTCTAGGACCAGAAGGCGAGCTTCGCTATCCTTCTCATCACAATCCATCCAAAATGAACAATCATCAAGGAGCTGGTGAGTTTCAGTGTTATGATAAATACATGCTGAGTTCTCTCAAACAGTATGCCGAAAGCAATGGGAATCCTCTGTGGGGATTGGGTGGTCCACACGATGCCCCTGGTTCTGATCAACCACCCATGACAAGCACCTTCTTCAAGGAGAATGAAGGATCTTGGGAGACAACTTATGGTAACTTTTTCCTTTCTTGGTACTCGGAGCAGCTCATTTCACATGGAAGCCGACTTCTTTCACTTGCCTCTGAAACATTCCATGACGTTCCAATCTCCATTTGTGGCAAAGTTCCCCTTGTGCATTCTTGGTATAAAACCCGATCCCATCCTAGCGAGCTAACAGCCGGTTTCTATAACACAGCCAACAGAGATGGTTATGTAGAAGTTGTTGAGATGTTTGCAAAGCATTCGTGCCAAATTATCTTGCCTGGGATGGATCTCTCGGACAATCACCAGCCAAATGAATCTCTCTCGAGCCCAGAGTTGTTGGTTGCTCAAATTACATCATCTTGCAGAAAGCACGGAGTGGAAATCTTAGGGCAAAACTCAATGGTTGCAAATGCACCAAATGGTTTCGAACAGATAAAGAAGTTGTTGTCTAGTGAAAAGGAAATGAGCTTGTTCACATATCAAAGAATGGGTGCTGACTTCTTTTCTCCTGAACATTTCCCTGCATTCACTCAATTCGTCCGGAACCTTAATCAACCAGAACTGGATTCGGATGATCAACCAACGAAACAAGAAGAACACGTTGCCAGTAATCATCTCCAGATGCAAGCAGCTTAGATTCAGATTCTATGTACATATTGGTAATCATCTTAGAAACCGTAATTTCGCTAGTAATGTTCGTTACATAGTGATGGATAGTAGCAGCTGAAAGTTGCAGTCATTCAGTTTTTCTGTCATATATTTGTATTGTTATAGTATGAGATAGTTTGTTGGCTTGAATTTATGAAGATAGCTTTCAAATATATTTGTTATTTGGTTGCATTTCTTTGACCTTTTTGAGTAACTTGCATTTCTTTTCTCTTAGTTGAACATTGCAAGTATGGAAGCAACAACTCTCCCAGCCCCGGCCTCGGCCCCTAACTATTTTAAGCTGTATGGATCAATTTGTGCATACCTCGATAATTTTACTAGATATTTGACTTCCTTAGTTTTCACACACTTTATTGATCGATATCTATACGATATTAATCATATTATAGTTAATATCATTGATCCATTAATTGAACACTAGTTTAAAGTCATTGAATAAATGCAATCAGTGTTTCCTTTTCTTCACAAGTTTTGGTCTAAATCTTTTTCTATTGTTTACAATTTGGAGTACTGATAGAACTCAAATCAGTGTGAAATAGAATTTCTTTAAATCATGTTATATATTTTAAAATTAATTGCTTTCCATCAAACTTTGTCATGTACTCAAAAAGGAACAATTACATATCTTACCATCTTTGAATTTTTTTTCATATAAAAACAAAGAGTATGGGTCCATGTTTTCAATAACACAATTCCACGAAGCAAGAAACTCATCTATCTGCTTCCTCCGATAAAATAAGATATTTCAGAATTACGTTTGCTATTAAAATTATAATTTGTTTATAAAATTATAATTTATTTATAAAATTATAATATCGGATCTATCCTTAACTATAAATTTAGTCTCAAGCTTAATTCTGAATATCACATATTATCTCTAACTTGATATTACTTCATCCTCTCTCCTAGATGGGATAATTTAATTTAAAGATTATAATTCTTAAATAATTTAATCTGCGAATCAAACGAGTCGTGTAGAAACAAGAAAATAGGTTTGAGTGGCAGCGGCCACCGGCCATGACATATATAGTATCATAAATAATTGAATGAAAAACCTTGAAAACATGAAAACATCTTACATTTGGCAATATATAACGTGTCTATTTATCTATGGCTTATTCAAATAATATCGACACTGAAAGTAAAGGTGGAATCAGACTTTTCATTAAGCGGGTTCGAAATATAAAAAATAAAAACACAATGAAAGGCTGAATTAACGGGGATTTAACATATATGGTATATATGTGTTACATAAAATATTGTATCTTCCATATATAGCTAACTTAAATATAGGAGCAGATTCTTAGTTGATTTAGTTTGTTTAGTTTCCTTTCATAGATGTTGGAAATCTTTATTTCCAACAATAGAAAGTTAGAAAAAACATTTATTTATATAAATATATTGTCTTCATGTATAGATGGTGTAATTTTTCGCCAAAGGCTTGACCCTTTCTAGTTCCGTCCCTGGTCTACTGAAGAAAATTAATTGTATCATACGTGCTATGTTGCTCGGATTTTAAAAAAAATATCAATAAATGCATATTGAATTCTTTAAAATTAGTGTATTTTTGAAGAATTCAACATGAATGTGATATAGAGTATCATAAATAATTGAATGAAAAACCTTGAAAACATAGAAACATCTTACATTTGGCAACATATAACGTGTCTACTTATCTATTGCTTATTCAAATAATATCGACGCTAGAAGAAAATCTATTGTATCATACTTGTTATATTGCTCGATTTCTTCAAAAAGGTCAACAAATGCATATTGAATTCTGTAAAATTAATATATTTATGGAGGATTCGACATGAATATAATATCAAAAATGAAGAGTCTGCCCAACTAAATTGTAATGGATATCAATACAAATTTCTAGGCTGACCGCTGATGATTGCTTTTAGATCCTCACAATCATATCATACAATTACTAATATTTGAGTAGGTAATTACTTCTCATTTCAGTTATAGTTTTTAAGTAAAGCATCTTGATGTATTATACAAAGTACTTTCGTTACGTAACTTAATAAATGAAATTTGATGTTTATTTCAAAGTTCTAACATATTACTACTTTTCATATTTAAGAAGTCTTTCTTTGTTACAAATTAGATTTTGTACTCTTTTTTCTTTTTCTATTACCTTCAATATTTTCTAAGCAAATATTAAATCAATTAAAATTCACCATTAATAGACTAAGCCATTGAAGAATACAATTTTTGACTTTTCAGAGTACATGGAAGTAAACAGAAATTCATTAAATACGTAAAATAATATAAAAATATATAAAACTCGTAACTTCTTGTCTATGAGATTAATTTGTTTAACTCAAGACATCAAAATCTACAGCATGCATGAAGAAAGAAGCTAACCAACAATTTTTCAGTTATTGCGTGCGCGCTAGCTTATACTCGAACAGAGGGGGAAATAATAGGAAAAGTTTTTGTTCTTGTAAACTCCATTAATGGAGATTCATAAGTGAAAGAAAAGGATAGAAGAAAGAAGAAAGGAAGAGAAGATTAATTACTATTATATTGAATTGGCTTAGCTCACTATTACATTCATGTAGCTGACTATTTATAGTTCAGCTTATACACATTCAGTTATCAACCTAACTGTGTACAGCTGTACATTCTCTAACAAACTAATTGATTCACACCATATGGCTTGTACATTGAACTTCATTGATCAACACTCCCCCTCAAGCTTATGGTTGAAACACATCCTTCATTCAAGCTGGCTCACCAACAAATTGTGTTGTACCTTTCCAAGACTTTTAGTGAGCACATCTGCAAGTTGGTCTTTAGTATTAATATGCTCGGTTTTTAACATCCCTTGACATATTTTTTCTCTAACAAAGTGACAATCAATGTCAAAATGTTTTGTTTTTTCATGAAAGATTGGATTGGCAGCAATTTGAATAGCTGCCTTACTATCACATATCATTCTCACAGGTAGGTTTATATTGACACCTAACTCTTTGTATAGTCCTACCAATCAGGTTATTTCAGCTGCACATGCAGTCATACTTCTGAACTCTGCTTCTGCTGAACTCCTTGACACAGTCTCTTGCTTCTTTGACTTTCAAGAGACAAGACCTTCTCCAAACTTTATTGCATATCCTGTAACTGATCTTCTAGTCTCCACACATGCTCCACAGTCAGAATCACTGTAGGCTGTCAGTTTATTGGTGTCATTTGCTGGCATTAACAAGCCTAAATCAGGTGCCTCTTTAATGTATCTCACTACTCTTAAAGTTGCATCCATGTGTGATTTTTTTGGACAATGCATGAACTGACTCAATACTTGTACAGAGAATGCAAGATCAGGTCTAGTCATGGTAATGTACAAAAGTTTCCCTAACGGTCTTTGGTATTTTGTAATGTCTGTGAGAATTGTGTCACCTTCAGGAATTCCATTATTGATGTGTTCATCATATTGTACAGAAGTGAGTTTCTGATTCATCTCAAGTGGTGTGCAGGCTGACTTTGCTCCCTCTAGCCCAGATTCAGAAATTAGCTCTAATGCATATTTTCTTTGAGACATGAGTATGCTTTTGTCGGACCTAGAAAACTCAATTCCCAGAAAGAACTTTAGTTCACCTAGGTCCTTCATCTTGAACTTCTTTTGAATCTCCTGTCTGGTGTCACACAAGAGTTTCTGATTGCTTCAAGTAACTATAAGATCATCCACATACACTAGTACTATCACTGTGTCACAGCCAACCAACTTTGTGAACAAAGAGTAATCATAGTGACTCTGTTTGAACCCCATATCTACTAATACTTCTGTTAGCTTCATGATCCATTGCCTTGGTGCCTGCTTGAGTCCATATAATAACTTGTGGAGTTTGCAGACCTTTTGGTCTCCCCCTGTCTAGCAAAACCACTGGGAATAGTCATGTATACCTCTTCTAGTAGATCACCATTGAGGAAAGCATTATGGACATCAAACTGATAGATGTACCACCATCTAGAAGCTGCAAGAGCTACCACTGACCTGATTGTAACCATCTTAGCCACAGGACTAAAGGTTTCACCAAAATCAATGCTCTCTTTCTGACAGAACCCCTTTGCCACCAACCGTGCTTTATATCTTTCTATTTCCCCTGAGGAGAGATACTTGATTTTATAAATCCAACGACAACCGATGGGTTTTTTACCAGGTGGAAGATCAACTATGCTACATGTTTTATTACTGTCTAAAGTTGCTATTTCCAGTTCCATAGCTTTTACCCATGCAGGATCAGAATCAGCTTCATGAAAGGATGCAGGTTCACATACAGCTGAGTAAGCCTTCAACAGCTGGTTGTAAGCTTGTGACAAATGAGAGTAAGAGAGTTGATTAGTAATAGGGTAGGCACATGAATTGCCTTTAGATGTAGTGACAAAGTCCTGCAACCATATGAGGGGTTTACTCTATCTAGTTGATCTCCTGGCTGGCTCAACTGCAATAGGCACATCTGGAGTCGGCTCTGTATGAATGGATGGAGCTGGTACAGCTGAGGTTGTGGTTGAGGGTAAAGTGACAGACGGCTCACCCAGACTTTCAACATCTGTGAGAACTGCTTCTAAGACTGGAAATATGGGATTAGAAGATGCTTTGAGATCTTTAAATGGAAATAGATGTTCATGAAAAACTACATGTCTGCTCACAAAAAATGTGTGAGCATGAACATCATATAAAAATATTCCCTTTTTGAGTTGAAGAATAGCCCATGAAGACAGCAGGAATTGCTTTAGAGGCAAACTTATCTAAGACTTTGGGACGCGCAGCATAACACAAACACCCAAAAACTTTGAGGTGAGATAAGGAAGGAGGGTAAATATAAAGTTTTTCAAATGAGGACTTGAAACCAAGGACTTTGGAAGGAAGCCTATTTAGAATATAAACAGCAGTAGACACACATTCACCCCAAAACTTGAGTGGAATACATGCTTGGAACCTGATAGCTCTAGCAACATTTAGTATGGTCCTATGTTTTCTCTCAGCCACCCCATTTTGTTGTGGGGTGTACACACAAGTAGTTTGATGAACAATACCAAGATCACACACTAAATTTTTAACCACATGACTAAGAAAATCACAGCCATTATCAGTCCTTAAGACTTTAACTTTAGTAGAGAACACATTTTCAACCTGTGTGAGAAATTGTTTGAGAACAACAACAGTGTCAGCCTTAGATGCAATCAGAAAAACCCACATGTATCTGTTGTAATCATCTACAATAGTCACAAAAAATCTTTTTCTATTATGAGTGGGTACTCTGTATGGTCCCCAGATATCACAATATATCAACTCAAAAGCATATTTGGACATAGTAGTGCTTACAGAAAAAGGAAGTTTTGTGTGCTTTGCTAAAGGACACACTGTACAGTGAGTGTGATCCTTGTTTTGTAACAAACTAAGAGAGTCGTGTCATTTTATTAGATCAATAGGTGCATGACCTAACCTCCGATGCCATACATCAACAGTTTCAGAATTATACATAGACTTTGACATAGACTCATCACTAGCAAGCCTTCTACTACTAGTATTGACCAGCTTCTTTGGAGCTTGATGTAGTCCTTGATGTGATCCTCTTTGTAGTATGTAAAGCCCATGATCCTCCTTACCAATCCCCTTCACCTGACCAGTGGAGAGATCCCGGAGGATACAAAAATCAGGAAAGAAGCCTACCATGCAGTTGAGCTCCTTAGTCAGTTTAGAAACTGACAATAAATTTACTTTAAAGTGAGGTAAGAAGAGAACATTGGAGATAGTCTGATTAGTACATATACTGGTTGTACCAATGTGAGACACTAAAACTGTATTTCCATTTGGCAAGTGTACTCTACTGTCTGAGTTAGCAGGTGCTTCCATACATGTAGTTAGTGTGTTAATTTGGGAGGTGATGTGATGCGTAGCTCCGGTATCTATTATCCATTCATCAACATCACAGGTACACAAAAAAACTGAAAAAGAAATACATGTATCCACAGAAGCCACTCTAGCAGGAGGAGTAGATGCAGTTTCACCACCAGGCCTGGATAACAGTTGCAGGATCTGTTGATACTGGTCCTGAGTGAAAAGAGATCCAGTTTGTTGAACTTTAGTTGACTGAGCTCCTGATTCAAGGTTTTGAGACAGTTCAACTTGATTGGCAAAGCTTCCTGAGGATTGACCTTTCCTTTTAGACTTAAAATCAGCTGGATATCCAACTATCTTGTAACACCGATCTTTGGTATGACCTCTGTAGCCACAATGATCACACTGCACCATTGGCCTTTTTTCTTTGTAACATCCAAATGTGCTAGCACCATTATTAGAACCTCCATTTTTCATTGATGAACTTCCCTTCAAGGATCCAGATCCATGGGTATACGTAGTACCTCTGTGACTGTACAGGGTTGTGCCATCAATTGCACCAGTTCCTGAATTAGTTGAAGTAGAGGAAACCAAATTCCTTTGACTCTCTTGATCCATAAGAAAGGCATATGCTTTATTTATTGTAGGAATTGGATTCATCATAAGAATGTGGTTTCGGGGAGGAGAATAGGACTCATTCAAACCCATTAAGAACTGTAACAACCTTTGGTACTCACAATGTTCTCCAAATTTCCTTGACTCTAGACAGGGACATGAAGGACAGGGTATGAGTGCATCATACTCATCCCAGAGATCTCTTAATTTCGAGAAGTAGTCAGCAACTGACATTGTTCCTTGTGAGAGAGTGTTGATCTCCCTGTGAAGATGAAAGATCCTAGATCCATTAACAGTGTCGAACCTCTCTTTCAAATCCAACCATACTTTGCGAGCATCGGAAGCATACACAACAGAACTCAGCAATCCAGGTCGAACTGCATTCATAATCCAGGATAACACCACAGCATTGCATTTCTCCCATTGATCATGCAACACTGGTTCGAACAGAGATTTAGGGAAATGACCATCGACAAACCCTAACTTGCTTCGACCTACAAGTCCAATCCTAAAGGACCTACTCCATAGTGCATAGTTCTCAAATCCAGTTAATTGGGGAGAGATGGTGAGCTACCTGGAGTGTCTGTATGTTGTAGGAAGAGAGGGTGATTGTGATCAATCGTTGGAAAAACGGCCATGGATGGAGCACTGTCACTTGTAACAGTTGTAGCAGCTGGAATTGCCATTTGAATGAACAGAGAAATACTTCAATTTGTCTTTGATGCTGCCTTACGATTCACCTAAAAACACTAGTGAGATCTGAGCACCTAATGACGAAATTTGAGTGCGGATCTGAGCACCTAATGACGGAATTTGAGTATGGAATGAGCCTATGATCTGAGATCTGATACCATGTAAACTCCATTAATGGAGATTCATAAGTTGCTAACTTGCAGAGAAAGAAAAGGATAGAAGAAAGAAGAAAGGAAGAGAAGATTACTGTTACATTGAATTGGCTTAGCTCACTATTACATTCATGTAGCTGACTATTTATAGTTCAGCTTATACACATTCAGTTATCAACCAAAATGTGTACAGTTGTACATTCTCTAACAAACTAACTGATTCACACCATATGGCTTGTACATTGAACTTCATTGATCAACAATTCTACCTCCTAATTTTTATAAAAATGAGTGAATATTTTCTTGTGGATCATATATACATAGACTCGTATGATTTCTTCAAATCATGTTATATGATTCAAATTGAATTGCTTTCAAACTTTGTCAATTGTCATGTATTAAAAAGCACAATTAAATATCTTACCACGATTTTATACATAAATGATACGTCTCAAGTTTGGGCCCAAGTTTTTAATAACACAACCCCACCAAGCAAGAAATGATCATACGATATTGTCTCAATTAGTATTTTTTTTTATTAAAAAAAAATTGTGTCAAAAGAAGAATATCAAACTTCATATTTTAGAATAATTTTATGATTTTGATTTATCTCTTTAATAAAATTATTTCTAAACAAACGGTACCGCATAAATTAAAATGGAAGAAGTAATATTATTAAAGAATTTTTTTTAATTTTTTAAAGATATATATAATAAAAGTAAATTTAAGTGACTCTAGACATCGATGATATTTATATATAATAGGACAAACGAGAAAGCTTGAAAATATGGAAGATCTCACATGTGGCAACGTATAGCATGTCTACTTGTCTATTTGCTTAATTATTCAAATTCCAACGATATAATGCTTCTTGAAAATCAATTATAGTAGATTCAATGAATATCAATTCAAATTTTTGTGATGATGTTTGATTTTAGATCCTAACAATCATATCGTACTAGAAATATTATATTTTATAGTTGGTTAATTATTTTAATTTTTATTAAATCTATTTTATTTCATTAAAAAATATAGAAAATACGTATGAGCTTAATAAAAATGAGTTAGTTTCATCTCTAAATTATTGAGAACCTTAAAACACTTTTCTACTTGCGCTAATTAAACTTAGATACAACATCGATCTGCCATATACATAACAAGTGATCTCAAACTTTCGTAGGAGCATAGTGCTCTTAACAAAAAATCGAGAGAAAGTGTTAAAAACACCCCTAAACTTGAAGATAATTTAAGGATGTGTCTCGTTCATGTTTAAGTCTAATTTGTCAAGTAAAAGATATTTCCAAAACTGTGTATAACTCGAAAATAAAACTAATAATTCACATTAAATTTAGGAGTGTTTTCGATACAAAATGTTTATGACGTATACTAAAAAGTATAATCGTTGTGTAACCTTCAACAAATATGTATGTTATTTCTCAAAAGCAAGAGCAGCATTAAAGTCTTTTCAAGGAAAAAAAAGTTATTGAAGTAAAATTATATATACAGAAAAAGAAAATATACAAAATATGTTTAAAGAGGATCATAATATTATTTTTTTCCTTTTCTAATCTTTAGCTGCAACAACATTCTTTTGGTTCTTTAGTTTCTGTATCCCCCTTTTCTGGTGTGGTCCTTGAGAAAACATACAAAAAATAATGATTTATCAACTTTGGCGTTTTATTCAGCATTTGCACCATTCTTGTGCTTCACATTCAAACACTGGAATTATTGCACTTCCAAGCAACCACGCCGCGGCTACTACCACTGTTGAACAAATGCAAACACTAAATTTAAAAGCCAGAAGAACATATTGAAGGTAATAACAACTTGGTACTACAACACATTCTTTGACATGCTATGATACTTTGAATTTCTAAAACAACAGTGTACCATATGTGTGAACTTCTTTTCATCTGTTCTACTTTTTTCGATTATGTGTTGTAAATAACACAAACCACCGAAGTCTAGAAACATCGAACATCCTCTTCCCTTTATGTAAAAATTGATTGCAAGCTTAAAAGAGAACGTTACGCCACAATTACTGTGAATTCCTTTTGGTAATTACCTAACTGCATGACCAGCTTAAAGACATGCAGTTAACAAAACATCAAGTACAATATTCTTATGTAGAAACGATACGTGAATTTAACTCTCAGACAAATAAAAACAAGATTTGAAGATCAAGGTCTAATGCAATTGACGAAGTTGTAGAGTGAACTGATAGAAGTTCCCTCCGTGACTGTTTTAACACGATTGACATGCAATTAAAACCTTGTTATCTTGATAATTGTGAAAAGACTTATATATGCTAGATTGTGAATTTGAACTTCTGCAAGGAAAGAGGTAGAGCCAAACCTCAAAGACGAGTCATTCACAAGCAATTTTAGTGTCAAAGCTGCTAAGGCATATGGCGAATGCCTGGAATGCTGATAGTGGGTAGCGGTAATCCATTGTAAACATGTCCTTCCCTACTTTACCAAACTGCAAAATAACCTTCTCATGTTCTGGTCCAGCCGCACCATTCTCTGGAGAAGCCACCAACTGAAAGTTCTTCACCGAGGCGACGGTTACCCGACCATGAAAGTTCAAACACCAGCATTGGAGCTGTTCATGCCATCTGGGAGCCTTATTTTTCAGAACCAGTGAACCTTCTCTTTGAGTTTCTATAGGCTGAGACAGAGACTTCTCCAAGCGGCTTGATTTGGATCGAAGAAATCGCATTGGAAGAGAGGAACCACTATTGCCCATTGGAAAATCAACCTGTGTGGGAGCTATACCTCCAGGTTTAATGGCAGAAGCTGGGATAGCATCCATCACACAATGCATTCTTCTTGGCCCCCTGCTAGTTACATAAGATGATTGACCTATCATTATCCACTGTCTAGTACTTACCAATGTGTTATCATTAGTATTATTACTAGAAGAGCTTTTCTATATTTTTCGAGAAAGAGAATTTATGTGTCAAGAAAAATTAGTTCTCCAAACTTTTGCAAGAAAAGTAAAGCCTCACCTGGCTCCAAGTACATTCAACTCATATGAAATATGAGCAACTTCATAATTTCCAGCAGGCACTCTAGAATTCATTTGTTTTGAGCCCACAAGCCTAGTGGAACGGCTCTTCACCAGCTTGGCTCCAGCATAAGGAAGAAGAGAATCATATGCAGTAAACTTGGTTCCAAGGAAATTTGATCTAGCAAAAAAGAAAGAGACTCTTTAAACACCATCTAAGCTTTAGCAATCACCCGATCAACAATAAGCAAGCCATACCTTAATCTCCCGATACAAGTGCCACCTCCCTTTGACGTTTCATTTGCATCCAGTGATATAGTGTAGTCAGTGCAGGTGGCCTTCCTGTACTTCCGAGCAGCAAGAAGAAACTTCCCATCATCAGCCAATGCTGCCACAACAAATAGATAAATAAAAAATGTAAGATGGTTCCAAACTTGAGGATGCATTCTAGCTGAACATAATATCACGCTTCCCTCCACACAATCCCTCGTTTAATAAGATAATTTGAAGGCGCGGATTCACAAACAGTAACAAATGCTCACCTTGAGTCAAACTGAGGTATAGATGATATGTCTGTGTTGTCTGGTTTCTCTTTATAAAGCACTGAAGGAGTGTGTCTCGTGGACCAGGCTGCAAAAATAGGGAATTCTACTAAGAATACACGAAACAAAGATAAGTAATGAACTTCACAATTCATATGTAACCTCTTATGAGGAACTTCACAATTTTTTACTGTTTCTTATTTTTCACTCATGGAAGGGATAACTGACCATCTAAGTTCAAAACTTACTCAGCAATTAGACAGTATAATTCATATCCGGGGATTCGAAAACAATCTGATTTGCAGAACAACAAAACTTTGAAGAGTTGTTTGGAAAAGAAAAAAAAAAGTAATTAGACATATAATCAGCAAGAAGACAGAATAGATGCACCAAAAATATGGAAAATGAACCAAAAGAGTAAACTAGTCCCTAACATATATCATTTCAATGTTTTCCACATCTTCAATTCAAGATCAACTTAAGCAAAAGCCAATCTTGAACTTCAATTCAATCTCAACTTTAACCAAAGCTAATCTTGAACTTCAATTCAATCTCAATTTAAGCTAAAGAAACAAGAAGTTATAAAACACAAACACTAAAATAAACAAGAAAACTCCAAATCAAATCAACACCATAAGCAGCAAATCAACTACTTGTAAAATGATACCACCTCAAAATTCAAATCCTGAATGCAAATCAGGAAGTAAAACAACAGAAGTAACAATTGGAAGAGGGGAATCTTTCTTTACCTGCTTGACAGATATTGGGAAAGTTAATTTTCCAGAAACTTCAGGAGTCTTCACCAACTCCTTCATAATCTCCCTCCAGCTCCTACACACTCCAGAACAAGCTACAACACTTTTCCTCAAAGGCCATTTAGATTCTGTATCTTCAATCCTCATAAGAACCTCTCTCAATAACTCTAAAGGCAAATTAGCCCAACAGCTCTCCACAAACACTTCATCAATCCCCTCTGTTTCCTCTGCCACAGCCACCACTGAACTCTGGCGACACCTTGACTTTGACCCATAACCCCACTTCATCTCACAACCCAAAAAAATGCTAAAAATTGATTTCTCAAAACAATGCTTATAAAACTCAACCAAAACACTCCCACCTCACAGAAATTTCATAAACATCAAACCCACAACCCAAAATGCACCTTAAATCCAGATCTGAAATCTATAATACCCCTAATACACCATAAAGATTGAATCTTTAACATTCTTTCATGCCTAAACTCAACACCCAATGCATTAAAACCAAATTTTAAAACAAAAAACCATATGGGGGTTTGAAAATTAATCTGAAAAGCTATCAAGAAAACAGAAAAGTGTTATGGAGGAGGATAAAAAAAAGGTGGTAACATGAAAGGTGAAAATGGAAAAATATTTGAAGCTGTGTAAAGAGAATATAAAAAGGATAAATAGTGACAGAAAAGAGGTATGGAATACTTAATGGATGGATAAGTGAATCATTGAGTGAAAGGGCCCTACCCCTCTCTTCCTATTTTATCTACATTATTATTACTAGAGTATTTAGTAAGACTCTAAGTGTAAATATATTTCGTCATATTTTTGAAATATTAATATTTTTTTATTTAAAAATTAAAATATATATACTTATGGTAAATATAATTATAATATATGTATGTGTGTTAGTATAAAAAATATATATGTAAATTCTAATTTATGGATGACAATGACACTAATATCTCAAAGTATAACGAAAGGTATCTGCATATCATTTACGATAATTTGAAATATATTTATCATTATTCCCTATTAAAGCTATACGAAAAGTATTATAAATTTTAATTATTTGCATATCAATATGATGAAAAATATATCATAAAATATTAGTTGAAATTATAATTATTTGTCTCTAAAAAGAAAACCATGACATTAAAAATGGATGAAGATAATACTAATTACATTACGTCATTCTTACTAAAAATAACAATTTATTTAAATTAATAGTAATTTATTTGTCATATTTTTCAAAAAAGTTTTAACATTTAGTTAGCTTTTGGTCTTTGTAGTAATTGTTTCTTTTAAGGTTATAAATACATTAGGTATAAAGTGATAATATATAAGTAAAGTAAATATTTAATTGAAAATATTATATCCTAAGAAAAAAAAATAAGGATATAACCGTTAAAATTTTTGTAATTAATATTTTTCTTAAAAGATATGTTAAAGAAGAAATACAATGTATAATTTGAGATTAATGGATAATTACCAATTAATTTTCAATTATTATCCGTACTCAGTAAATGGATAAAAAAAATTAATGCGGCGAAAAAAGAGGCTAGTTTCATTGTTACCCATACGCAATAAATGGATAAAAAGATTAATGGGGTGAAAAAAAGGATACTTATTATTAAATTGACATTATAGAAAAATAATTATTATTACTAATACATGTGTCGTGGATGTGACATATTATTTATGAGATTGAGCTACAAACATGGTAAGAGGCGTTTATGCCGTGGTTGTCGCTCGACTTCGAATTTGAAGGTAATTCATTAATAATTTTAATATTACTTTGATGATTATTTATTAAATAATTAATTTGTGAATTATAAATTAATTAATTCGCAAAATTAATTTGAACTAATTTGCCTAATATAATTAATTTGGAGTTCATGGGACAAAATTAATTTGAAATGGGGCTATTTCAATAAGGACCTATTCCTTCCGAACATGTATTTTCTTGTGAGTTTTTTTAATCGAATTTTCTGCATATATTTTCTTAAAACAAAATAGAGTCTTGATTTCGTTATTGACTTTATAATCTGCTTAAGTTATTAAAGATGAAGTATCACTACTTTTTTAATAGATGTCTTCGTTTTATCTTAGAAGAAATAATCCACGACATCAAATAAGTGAGGATATTGAATTCTTAATAACATATAATAAATTTTATGGATTCAAATTATTATTTTTTTCATCTTAAAAGTATTTTTTATAACTATAATAAATATAAGAGATAACAGTAACAATTAACCTTATTAAAAGACAAATTTAAGTTTGCCTAAAACTACTCATTAATTATCCACAAAAAGTTTTTCACCTTAATGTACATATACTAAATGCTAAAGTACTCTAAAAACATACTTCAAGAAAAATAAAAATCTACCTAAATAATTTAAACACTCCATTCATTTTTTTACTGGTATATTGGTAATCAAGTAAAACAAAATAAATGAAATGTTGAAAATCAATTTTACTATTCTTTGCTTTTAAGATTTGATGATAAGATGTGAGTTACTACATTAAAAACTTTTTAGTTGTTAATTACACGAGGTTATCTAAAATTCTAAATAATGCAACTATTACTGAGTTGGTTCAAATAAAATTCATTAATTATGAGAGATATAATTTAGATAATGTTACTTTTTTTTTTCTTTGGTCAAAGATAACGTTAACTATTAATACACCAACTATAGCTAATTAAAAGTCTTTGTATAATTATGAATCATAAATAATATGGATATGACATTAATAATATATTGTGGCGTATATAACATTCTTAGATTTCAGATTAAAATCGTGCCTACTATATTTGTTTTAATTAATTTTAATAAACATGAGTTAGTTCACTGAAAATTACAAGCGACCTTATCTTATAAATGCAACCAACTCTTATTATTTATCTCTTAGTTTCTTAACAGCTAGACATATTATTTATATTTTCATACAATTTCTAAAAATAATTGTAGTAAATAAAAAGAAAAATCATGTCTAAATTCATGTAGAAAATTAGTTGAGTAGGTCCTTATATTCTGGATTCCACCTTTTTCTTGTCACATGATGAATCATTCATCTCAAATAATGTTTAAAAAAAAAATAATAATAAAAAATAGTTTGTAAACGAGATATTTTATATTTACATGAGGTTCAAGAAAATGACATATTTCTAGGTGTGACACCGATAATTTATTGCAATGTAAATATTAATAAATTGGTTTCCTCATTTCAATTAATAATAATAACGGAGTCAAAAATTTTACAAATGGTGTTCAGAGATAGCATAGTAAAATTTCTTTTTTAAAAAGTAGAATTAGTGAGATTCAAACACACGAACACTTTCTTATTCCAAGCACAATAATTTTTTTAAATAAAAAGTAGAATTAGTGAGATTCAAGCACATGAGCACTAGCTTCCTCATTCCAAGCAAGTGAAACTACTAGGCTATAACAACTTACTACGCTAAGAGTATCCAAAATATATTATTTAATCATTTTGTGTATCATTTTACTTGTATATACAATATTTTTCCGATGAAGGGTGTCCAACTGAACATTCCTGACCACCATGAGGCTACGACATTGTTTATAACTTATACTTCCTCTTTCCCTAATTACTTGTCCATTTTTGAATTAACACATTTATTAAGAAAATATAATTGGCATAGTGAATTTATGATTTTATCCTTATTAATTATGAAGTGGATTAATTAAAAACTTGAAATTTTCAAAAAGTTTTGCCTTTTCCAAAATAATTAATTAAGGATATAATAGATAAAAAATTATCTTTCTTGATTTGTTAAAATCAGGAACAACTGGAAAAAAAAAAAAAGCAAATAATTAAACACATGAGAATAAATAGATCAGATGAGAATAATTTTATTATTACTCTAAAACAAATTTTAAAATGTAATAATAATGTTTTTTTATAAGTAATTTATCCTTGTAGATTCATAAACAATGGTAAGCTATTCTCTACCTCTGAAATTACTTGTCATATTTTAAAAATGCTCACTTCGTATATTTTGTTTTTTAAATATTGAGTTGTTACATCCTTAACGAGCTGTAAATAGGATTAACTATTTTACTATATTACAAGTTAAATATAATGAATTTAATGTTTTGAGAAATACATTAAAAATAACTACGGTTAATAATGGTGGTAAACTAGAAATGAAGTGTTTTTACCGTATACTTTTAATTGTTATATTGCGTTTTTTAAAAGTCTCTTTAACTAATTTTCAAAGATAAATTAAATTACATTAATTCAATATATTAAATAAAAAATTTATATATTCAAAAATTATTCGAATAGTACTATAAGTTGCAATTTTTTACATACAATATGATAAAAATAATATATCGTAAAATATTAGGCAAAGTACTTATAGTTTGATTCTAAAAAAAAAAATCATGACAATTAAAAATGAATAAAAAAATAATAAATTATCTTGACTTTGAAAATTAAACACGTAAAAATGAAGATCAATTTTTAGTATATAAAAGTAAAAGTAGATGGAAGGAATAATTATCTTAAATTATTTGTCTATTTTAAAAGAGTAAGACAAGATCAATTTTATTTTTCATTCGGTGACATACCTTGTAAAAAAAATAAACAAACATATATTAGTTAATTAGCTAAACATAACTATAGTTTGAATTAATTACGACTTGCAGCTTAATTTTAACTGTGATTATATCGTCTCTCTCCTCTTTTGTACGTATACAAATACAAATTACATATATATTGATGACATACATACAAATACAATTAGCTCGCTTTCTCCACTCTCAGTCCTATCTCGCTCGCATCTCTCCTCGTTCTCCAATTCTCGCTCACCTCTCTCCTCACTCTAACATGTAGATACAAATCATAATTAGCAAACTATATCTATTAGGGGTGTGCATCGGTCGATTCGGTTCGGTTTTATGTATTATCGGTTCGATTTATCGGTTTTTGATATTTAAATAAGCTAACCCGATAACAAGCCAATAAGATATTATTTATCGATTTTCGATTTATCGATTTTTGATAGTTTTCGATTTACCCAATAAGAATATATCCGTAAAATATTATATGACTTCTTACTTATCTAAATATAGTACGAAGGTTATAATTACATGTCACAGCTAAAACATAGTATGATATTTTTTATGTTAATCAAATTACGGACCTTTACAAACTTGCAAATGCTACAACCTACAATTACAAACTAAAACTAAAATTAACAAGTCCAACAAGACTAAAACTAAAACAAAAACGAAAATCAAAAGCTACAATTGCGAAACCTTACATTAGTTTTTAGGGTTTTAGTAAACAATAAAAACTAGTAAAGCGGCCTAGTGTGAAGTAAGTAGAGTATTAGTAATTTGATATAGTTATAGTGTCTAGTTATATATTAAATTATTAGGGAGGGTAAAATAGTAAATTATTACTATCTTATTGGTTATCGGTTTACCTAATAACCCAATAGTAAAACCCGATACCAAACCAATAAACCAATAACTTTTTTTTATAAACCCATTAAAAACCCAATAACCCAATTACCCAATAACAACAACTCAATAATATTTTTTTCGATTCGATTTATTAATCGATTTAATTTTTGCACATCTCTAATATCTATAAAACATAATTAAATTATTTTTTAGTGGTTATTACATCATTCTTAATTATTAATAAGTTATCTAATGTTTGAAAGAAAATAAAAAAAGAAGTCCATGTGGCAGTCCTTTGTCTATGTGAACATGTGATCCGACACACGTAAAAATATGATCAAGCAAGCATAACATAATTATTAAAATAAGAATATTTGGTGAGAATTTGAATATATTAAAGTGGTCAATGGTGTAACCCTAAAGACCAAATTATTAGCTGTATTTGTTCGAAAATTGTCTATAATTATATATTATATATTAAAATGGTCAAAACCTTCAATGAGGTTGCTGAGCTACTGGTCGTTTCTAAATAATCCATAGAAATAATTTCACTTATATATGCTTTTTAATTTAAATTTATATGACATATTTTATGTTTTAAAAATAAAATAATTTAAATTTAATCGAAATTTTGCGTATGAAATTTTTAATTTTTTAAAATAAAATTTACATGTTATAAATTACGTAAAATATATTATGAATATAATAATTGATAATTTAAAATATTTAAAAAATGTATGAAGTTTGACTCTTTGAAATTTGAAAATGACATATAAAATATGACATTGGGAGTATATTACAAAGTGTACATCAATTTCTCTCTTTTAAAAAGTTATATTTAAAGACTTACTTCCAATTACTTTACATAGAAAATATCACAACTTTACAAATAATAATAGATTCGAACTTGATAATTAAAAGTCATGATTTTGTAGAAGGAAAAATCCTTTCGGTCAAAAAGATATTTATTATATTATTTTATTTTTAAAATACTTTTAATTATTTAATTTTAATTAAAAATAAAAAATCAATTTAATTTAAAATAAAAAAGATATTATAATTTTTAAAAAATTCTGATCAATTTTTTTGACTATTTAATGTGATGATCACAATATTGATGTCAAAATAACTAAACATTTCATACTTGCTTTAATTCCCTATTTCTGCAAATCAATATTATATGATTCTATCATTTACTACTCTGTAATTTAAGTCGTACAATTTTATTAGTTTATTTTATAATATTTACGTAAGTTGCTATGTTTTTTATATGTTCTTTTCTGTATTTGGATTAAGTGTACTCGATATGAGCATCTTTCGGAAACAATCCTCTATCTGTCTTTACGAGATAGTAAGAAAAAATTTATACACTTTATTTTTTTATAAAATTACACTAAGTATATTGTTATTTTTTTTTTTATTTACATCATTCGTTTCTTTAACTATTTTCTAATATTCATTTTAAAGATGCAAGATATAAACAAAGTTTCTTGAACTTGTCAATTTTTTTATACCTAAATCAAAGGTAGTATTTAAATATTTACTGAACAACTAAAGTGAAGCAAATTTAGTTAAATATAAATTTTTATTTTTTTGATAGTAATTTTTTTTATTTTAAAAGAAGGGAACCAGTTGGTTGAGGATGATGGGAATGAGGCCACAAGACTTAACCGCGTATGGTCCCATGAAAGGGAATTGAATTCGCAGCGCACGGAAGAAGATGCCTATGTTGCCCCACTTATCTTCTCTTTTTAATTCTAAAAAGATAGTTCGATTTCTGAATAAAGTTATTTTGAATTTTAATTTTAAAATTACAAGTTTGGAACTGATTTATTCAATTTGAGAGAAATGGAATAAAATAATATTATATTAGATGAAAAAAATTGTCATGATTCAAAAGTCGAGGTCATAAAAGACACACATTCCGAAAACTTTAAAATTGCGTGTGAGCTGAAAGAACTAACATATATGGGACTCCCGAAAGAAAGTTAGGCCACAAACGATAGAAAACAATAGTAAAAATTTTAAATGCCTGATAGCACAAGTATAAAGAACATCTAACAATTCTAGAATCTGAAATACATCTCAAGTTTTTGAAGACAAGTTAAAAAATTATAGTGGTAGATGAAAACTAGTGGGTATCCGAAAATAGTATCTCACCACAACTTCAAAAAAAGATATATCAGTTGGATCCAATTAACCGTTACAAGGATCACCCTAACTAGAATCTACATCAAAGGAATAACAAAAGTAGGTAGTGAGTACAATCAAAATTTTCAAGATTAAAATTGAGATTAAGTTTATACTTAATTGGGAAAAAGGACAAATATGCCCTAAATATCGTAAATGGTACACAAATATTTTTCGTCATACTTTTCAGAAATTGGTACCCCTTTTGTCGAAAAATCAGAGCATATCTTCCGTATTCTAATTGTCCCTAATTATTCTTCCGTTAGAGTGAAGGAAAAATATACTCTGATTTTTGAACGGAAAAAATATTAATGTCCAAAAAGTATGACGGAAAATATTTATAGACCATTTATAATAGTTCAAAAGAGATATTTATCTTTTTTTCATAAATAATAAAAGATAAAAATTTATAGCTTAAACAAATAAGATATAATTTTGAATTACAACTTAATTCTAAAATATTATACTTTACCCCACTTACCAAAAATCCCTAAAATTACGCCACAAACCCAAAGATAGTACTAAATAATATGGTAATAATAATAAAGATAAAAAAGGTAGTTGTTTGCAGCTTTGCTTTGTTCACCAGATTTGGTGATGTGAATAACAAACCAAAGGAAGTTTCATCTGTCCCCTAACTTATTTGGAACTTACCCATTCAAATTTTTCTATCAATAAATTTCAAAGTGTCATTTTCCGTTTCAAATTATTTATTATGATTTTTAAATATAATTATCTTTAATTATTTATTAATTTAAAACTTTAAGATGATAATTAAATAGACATTTTATTATAGAATTTGGGAATCAGATTTCAAATTAATTTTTGTTTTATTTATATATTTTTATAGAAAAGTGGCTACAACATAAAAATATTACAACATAAAGTATGAGTATCGTTATATCAATAATAAAAATATAATTTTTATAAAATATTTTTAAAATAATAAAAATGAAATTTAATGCTAGATACGTATATTTTTACGCCCAAATATTTTTGATACGCTTTCTCCTCAAGACTCGACCCGAGAATGCTTTTGAAACACTGATAAGGAAACTTTAAAATTTTATGTTCTTAAAAATGTTATGTAATATATCAAAATGTTCTTTGCATTTCATGATCTTCATAATAAAATTGAAAAGCCACTATAGATATAATTTCTTTCATTTTCTTTGTTTACTCTATCTCTCAATACTTGGTTGAACAAAAAAAAATTAAATTCCCCTACCGATCAATTTTCTTCAAGAAAATATATTTTTCTTTTGGACTAAGGGTGTGCTTGGTATGAAGGAAAATGTTTTCTATGGAAAATGTTTTCCTAGAAAATGTTTTCCTGGAAAACAAATAGGTTTTGAACTTATTTTCTCATGTTTGGTTGGTGAATAGAAAATATTTTCCGAAAATGATTTTTAGTGTTTGATTTATGAATGAAAAATATTTTTGAGAGACATCTTTTATTTTAACTAGAGTAAAAAATAATTTATGAAATTGAAAATATTATTTAAAAACAAAATTATTATTTTTTTGGGGTGGGGGAGGGGTGGGTGGGGCGGGTGGAGGGGGTAGGAGTGAAAAAATAAAAAATTGAAGTTAATAGTATTTTTAAAAAATAAAATTATTTTTTGGGGGTTGGGGGTGGTGGGGGCTGGTAGGAGGGGTAGGGGGCAGGCCGGAGGGGGAGGAGTTTAAAAATAAAATTTTGAAGTTGAAAATATTTTAAAAAGCAAAATAATTTTTTTTGGGGAGGGGTTGGGGTTGGGGGGGGGCTGGCCGGTGGGGGGGGGGGAGGGGTTAGAGATCGGGTAAAAATAAAATTTTGAAATTGAAAATATTTTTTTTAAAATTGAATTTTTCCCCAAAAAAATATAATTTGAAATTAGAGGATGATTTTGAAAAATGTTTTCCTTAATTTTTGAAGGGAAGTCATTTTCCTTAATTTTGAGGAAAATGAGTTGATTTGGAAAACATTTTCCAAACTTTTGTCCCAACCAAACATGAGAAAATTGAAAAACATTTTCCAGAAAATATTTTCCTCATACCAAACATCACTCTAAGTTTCTTATATATTGTTTTGTTTTTAAAACATGGAGTTGGAAGAAACATTTATAGTAGGTCTACCAAAGATTTATGGTTTTCGAGCAAAACTTGGTTTACACTACCAATTATAATATTAATATGAAGGTGCTAAAAACTTAATAAATGCATTGCTTCTAGTTTCTCACTCACTAGTAAGAAATTAGAACTACGTCAATGAAAATTCCAGCTAATAGTAGGTTTGAACTCAAAATTAATTATAAAATATAAACGATTTCAATGCTAAGAATCTTAAAAATTAAATCGACAGAGCTAAAAAATTTGATCTGATGACTTTAATATTGATACCAACTTTGAAACTTGACTAATTCAGATTCGCATTAAAACTCAAGTACTACTTCTAAGTAAAACACCAAAGATAATTTTATTCGCAATACTCGAACCAAACAATCTTTGGTTTAAATTATATCATCAAAAGATTATGCAATCTTGATTGTCAATAATCAATATGATACTCCCAAGGTTTTGAAAAAAAGAATTAAAATATGAGGTAAGTGTACTTCAACTGAATAAAGAAAAGCATATTTTAAAAAAATATTAAATTAACTTTCCATCTGTACATACAATCTCCATAAAAAGGTATACAAGGGTGGTGTAAAGTGTAAAGACTAAAGAGATTCTCCCAAAGGGAATTTTTCACTTTTTCCAAGTGCCTCATGATATCATAACTATGTCATTTGTATAAGATTCTCCACTCATTTTCTTTCATTATCGTGTGAAAAAACTATTATTTTTTTTGGCCAAACTCATACACTCTAGTTGTCAAGACGTGTCTTGGAAATTACCTTTTACCAAACAATCCACTAAAATAATAATAACTAAACATTATTATTTTTACCAATATAAACATCAGAAGTACATGTGTGTAGATATGCAACAACCTTTTAATCAATATGACCAAACAAATGACGGTTTGATTGTGTTTCCTTATTACACTGTATGAGATATAAAGATAAATAACAATTTTTTGCACTATTCATGAGCGACTTAATATTTCATTATTAATACATATAGATATACTCTACTCTCTGTAAACCCACGGATTTTCATTATTGTTATTTGTTGACAAAGAAAAAGTAATGTGAACAACGTGAAATTACAATATGTATTGGGATTGGAGAATCGTACACTGCAAAAATACAGTTATAGTGATCCCTTTAAACTCTCCCTTGTTGACTTTGTATTTCTTCTTTTCAAATGTACAGAAGTAGGGTTACTAGTCCTAGCCAACAACGGTTGTTGATTTTAGTAGATTTCATATTTAAAAGTTAGTAAAATGATCAAATAATTATGGTTAGTAGCTAGGGACAAAAAAGCTACAATTAGATCTAGTTATGGGATTCTTACTTATCCTTGTTTCTTAGGTAGGCGTATCTAATTCAACTTTTTTGTTATTCCTTCATGTGTGATATAAAAATTGTCAAATGGGTATTGGTATTGCTTCCCCCATTACCATAACAACATAAGATGCGTTTTCAACTAGATATTTTGAGTATAAATATCTGTCTATGGCCATACAAAATATATCTACTTCTAGGCCATAGCAGCCCAGCCAATTAAAAATCGGATAGAGTGTCGTTTTCTTCAAGAATATTGATAGCTACTCCCTCCAATTTGATCAATTCCAGGAAATGGAATGAAATACATGTAGATCTATCACATCATTCATTACCATAACAACAAATTGAGACTCTTCATATTAAGAGCAATTATAAACAGATAGAAGATGCAATATTCCACTAGGAACAAAGTAGAGTATTTGTTTTGAATACAAGCACAAAGCCACTTACCACCAAACTTTCCATAATAGCGATATAACGATGAGTATTGCTAGCAGCTGGATTCCAAATTGGTCCACTCAGAGATTGCCACCTATTGATTACTTAGAAACATAAAAGACCAAAATTGTCAACCAAAACAGCAAGTTGGTATTTCCTATTTCCAAATTATGACAGATAGAACAGCTAAATTAAGACAAGACAACAATGAAATCTCTAAAATTGTAATGATAATTTCCATGATTTTCAAAGACTAAGGGCATTAACAAAAGTGAATATCATTAGTACGTGGCGTTCTTTGTACAAAATGATTATCCAAAAGGATATCTGAAATTCTTGATGAGTCACTAGGGTCTGCATCCTCAAGGATGTTTCTGTATGTAAGATAATGTACAATTGGCAGTTAGTTTTCTGAGTCAGAGAGAAAGAAACCTTCATGTACCAGAATCTAAATCAAAGGAAGAACTAGCACACCATCTTCCATAACGGAGTCAACTCTCGAATCTAGTGGAGAAGCTTAAGATGGACTAGTCCCACTCCCACCGTTTATCACGGCCAGTCAGCGGATATATCCTACCTTACAAAATGAAGAGGAAAGAGGGTTGACTTTCCTCTAGAAAAAAGGTTCCTTCAGTAATTTTGTACACCTGCACTATTTCCCTCAGTCTGCTGCATAGGTTGTAGCTGCTTGCCTACAAAAACATGGTATTTGTTAGAGACTCCGAAAACTAGAGAGGCATTAACTTTCTCTAACCATTTCAGATAGCCGTGCGTGACAAATTGCAAGTCTTAACACATTGTTGTCAATACAAGAGAGTACAATTCCAGAGGGAATACTAAAGCAATTTAATACCACAGAGATAAATTCTCTATAACTTTGTTATGTAACCAAGCAACCTAGTTATGACGACACAGAAATATTCCTTTTCAACTGTAACACCACTAAACACTTTCTTGTGCAATTTGAGAGGTATATTATACATGGAATAGAATTCTATTTATCTCTCTGAGACCTAATTATTGAAAACAAACCTGGATATGAATATAGCACTCATATAAACAGACATGGACAGACGAATACCTGATTGGCCTGCAAATGAATAACAATTCGAATTATAGTTGCTTCCACTATTGGCAATGGAGGTTTGTGGTAGGATATTATTCACAGGAAATTGGGATGTGATGTTCATAGGTGGTGGACATCCCCCAGATTCAACCATTTGAAGTAAACTTGGCTGTTCAACCAACGGAAAGGAATGATCATGTGCCTGTTCCACAAGCCAACATACACATTAGCAACCAGAAAAATGACCTAGATCAATAATGCCTCAATCCCCCATCTAGTTGGGGTTGGCTATATGAATACCAATACCAATAAATCAACTACACCATAATCCCAAACTACTTGGACTCAACTATATGAATCCTCTACGAATACAGAGATCAGAAAAGTCTCAAAAAAGATATCCTTCATTGTTCAAACAAGCACCAGAAGTATAGGTTTGACGCATTTCACTCGCATATATACACCAAAAAGGACACCTTACACATGAAAGTTCATAAAACCAATACAAAATATAACAAATCAAAATACAACCACATTTGCTAAACCATTCTTGTGATAAAACTTTCAAATTTAACCATACCGAGAAAAAAGCAAGCAGAACCCTCATTCAACTACTCAGCAAGAAACTAATGACTATGTTTCTCAAAAGGTAAGACATTATTCTCTCCAGTGTGATTCATTCAGTATTTTGACTTGAGGACTAATTATCTCGGTCTGAAAAAGAATATATACGCAACTGCGTTTCAAATATGTCCCATTTCAACACAACTTCTACACCAGAAAACGAGGCATTGCACCCATAAGATGAGCAACAATGACAACCTCAAACATCTTCCAAAGCCAAGCTACTAGGAAATTGACTTGAATTAGAGATAGAATAAGGATCAAGTAAAATTGGATAAGAAGCTGTAGAATGGTGTACATCCTGGAACTGACAAAGATAGAAATTGTTATTAGGTTGAAACAGTCATCATTGCCATTAAAAGAACCCAGAAAAGATATTAGCAGAAGACATATTTTCAATCATTTTCAACTGCCTTAATGAAGCGTTCCTAGCCTAATAGATGAAGAAAGAAATTAGGATGAATTTTACACTCCAGAAACCCGCAAGCAAAAGGACAAGAACACGCTGGCAAAGATAACACAACCTTCTGATATAAATCCCATTTTCCCGGTAACTACATTACAGCCCTTTAGAAATAATATTCCATGGTTTTCCCTCTTCTCTTTTTGTTTTTTGGATTAAGAATTCTATAGTACTCCTTGTAACATCTTCAGTAAATATTTAGCAGACAATCTGACATCTATAGATCAAGAGGTAGCATATTCTGCACTCATTGAAGGAGGACGTGCAATAAGTAACAATCACATGCTAATTGAGATAAATTTGTCTGCCTCTACCATCTCTAAATGGAGATCACAGAAAAGAACCAAAGAATGCTGGACAAAGCCAAGGAGATGCAGTAGCTGAACGGCTTTGATGTGGGAGAAGGGCCACTGTCAACATTTCCCATTTGCTTTATGCAGATGATACCCTGATTTTCTGTGAGGTAGACAGAAATCAGGTGCATTATCTGAATCCAACCCTCCTATTTATGAAGCTCTTTCATGCTGAAAAATGTTGGATAGGGTGCAGGACCAGAAGCCTTACTGTTGATGACCTGTTGTTAAATACAAACTTGTCAATGGAAAGAAATAGCAAGTTGGCAGTGAATGACACACGCGATCATATAGTTGGCAGCAAAAGGTATTTGTCAAAGGACTGCTGCTGGTTGTTTCTTCATGGGCACCACCATGGTTGTGCTTTCCATTGCTGATCGTTGGCAGGAGTGTTCACACCTGGACGACGATAGCTGGAGTTATTATTGTTATCCTGGCGAGGAGTTCAGCTTGTCTATTGTGCTACAGCAGCGGTAATAGGAGTTGATAGCGGCTTCTTGTCTTCCTCATGCTTAAGGAAAAGCTCATGGATCCAGAAGCTTTTCATAATGCACTTCATAAGAAATTGTAGAATCTCGAGCAGAAATGGCAGCAGACCAAGATCCTCAATTTCATAATGCAGAGAGTTCTCACAATTCAGATCTAGTCACCAAGAATTTTAACAATGAGTTTCGGGTTTGTACAGGCACACCAGCAGTTGCAAGCTCATCACAGAGTGATCAAACTTGATGAAGATAATCTGTGACTGGACGAGAGTCTTTAAGGAGGCGAACCAATCGGTCGCGCAAGCTGAAGATTCTTATTTGAGATTTCTTCACATAAGCAGTATACAGAACATTCAGGCAGCTTTTGCGGAGACTGCCACAGCAATAATGGGGGCAAGTGTAGGATCAACAGAGGCCAGGATAGCATTTTGAATTTACTGATACCAAAGAACAAACTCAGGGTTATCAACATGTTGATTGTTTTGACAGATGGAGCCATTGAGACGCCCATAGAGATCATGACCACACATAAGCATTGAAACTAGAGCTTTCCACAGGGAGAAGTTGTGACTGCCTGTTAATTTTATGGGAAATTGGGTAACAGGATTGAATTGAACAATCGTAATGGCATTGTTGGCTCCATCCGCATTAGTCACAGAAACATAGGGGCCATTTGGATGAGTAAGCAGGAAAAAAAAGGAGAGGATCAACTCGTTGGAGTTTAGAAGTGCTCTGATACCATAAGGAGAGACAGGCATAAGATAGGAAAATAATGCAATTAATATTATTTGATCATATGGCAGTATTTATACAGAATACGTACAGCAACTGTATCAACAAGATAATCTTGAAAAGATAATTACTATAGAAACAAAGCCTAAATAGAAGGAGCCAAGGACAGAGTTACAAAAATTTCCTAAAGACTAGGAACTACAAGATTAGAAGTCTACTGCATCTTGAGTCAGCAGGTAATCATCTGTTATTAGAAATTAGTTATTTTCACCTATGGGATGAAAATCTCTGATCTCTATACACAAATCTGGTTGTCTGGGCATTAGAAATTTAAGATTGCATAGCAGAAGTCTTCTGTGGAAGTGGTTATGGAGATACAATACTAAAGATAAAACCTTATCGAGGATGGTGATTAATCAAAAATATGGTTGACGGGGCACTGGAGTAGTAAACCAGTAAGTTCTTCTTTTGGGTTAGTATTTGGACCAATTATAAAATACTGGGGCGAATTTGCTATGAACATAGGGTTCAGAATTGGCAATGGTAGGAAATTATCATTCAGGAATGATAATTGGCTACGACAAGGTCCCCCCAAAGACTCATCCAGACTTGTTCAGTCTTCCCTCTATACCTGAAGTTACAATTGAGGATGCATGGCGTCAACATGGATAGAAATTAGAATCTCTTATAGAAGATTGCTGAATGACTGGAAATTGGGAGGCTGGTTGAGATTCTGAAGACACTAGAAATCTTTCATTGTGTAAGGAATGTTGGAAGATTCAATGGTGTGGAATGGACAGCAACAAAAATTTACAATAAGTTGTGTCTTTCATCTTCTATCAGACACTCATCACACTGTCGCCAATTGATCTTGAAAATTGATTGGAAAATCAAGGCTCTATTCAAAGTGGTCTGTTTCACATGGTTAGTGGTCAGGCAAGCATGTTTGACACATGAAAAATTTAGACAATTCAAATTAAACATGTTCCATTGTCATAAATCATGTTTTATTTGGGTAATTTCATACAGCATCAAAGAAGCTTTTTGAGATTGGAATTGCTGGAATGTTGACAGCACCATCAGGAAAATCTGGAAGATGATACCTGCTGTAATTTTATGGATTACCTGGAGTGGAAGGAACAGAAAATGTTTCAATGGACTATTAACTCCTTCCGATTCTCTTGATGCCTCTTGCATTAATAGTTGGGTCAATATATCCCGTTCGCCTAATAGTTTTTTGAGCTTCATTAGCTCCCTAGTCTTAATCTAATCATATCTACTGGAGCTAACAATCAGTTCTTTTTGCTTCCCTATTTTTGTCACTTTTTTGCATCTTCTTGATAGCATTAAAGAAGCCAAATACTTCATCCCCAACCCCCCACCCCACACCCCAAACCTCAAAAAAAAAAAAAAAAAAAAAAAAGAACTAAGGTTTGCTTGGGTTTAAGCACAGAGATGAAATGGTTGAGTGAAGAAAATACTAAAGAAAAAAAAATATGAATGCAAGAAAAATAACTATAAACATAAAGAATAGTTATTTGAACAAAAGAATTGAAAAACTACAATTATCCTAAATATATGAGATAAAAACCATGTCAATAAAGTGCAGGAACCATTTTAATTTATAACCTAGATGTGAAGGAGAAGGTTTAAGTTTTTAAAGACCAGTTACTCACACAAAAATCTAATTGCACATACTTAATCACTAAATAATTCATTCATAACATTTTGTTAAAAACTAAAACATCACTTTGGTAGGCTATATAATGTCTAACAATAGCCTGATAAACCCACAACCCATTGGCAATTACGAGCATGACAAAGAACTAAAGCACCAACTAAACAAGGTGAGCACTAGTAGCACTTCGACTAGCTTAAGAACATTTTTGTTTTGATAAAGGTAATCAGCACAAAGTGTGCTGGAAGCTGTATTAACAAAAATTAAGTCTGAAGCCTATTATAGATTCACACAAGGCTTCCAAAAACTGTAAGATGGATTCGGTATCAGGGTCACAAATTTCTTTACGCCAAAAATAAAAATAAGAAATACAGTGCATCTTTACTTTCAGTATGGAGTTACTCTTGTCTTCAAAACATCAACTGTTCCTTCCTTCCAAATAGTCCACCATATACAAGCAAGAATAGCCCTCCGACACTTTTTTGTCTCACCGTTCCTCCAACATGATTCCATGATTTCAATAAATCAAGAGTTTTATCAGGCATTGTCCATCTCAATTTCACTAAAGCCAGGAAAAGATGCCACAGCTGGGAAGTCAACTAGCTTAAGAACTTAAAAAAGGAGTTAAAGCACTAGGTAAGACGCACTAGAATATGAAATGTGATTATGGGGCACTATTTCTCATGATAAACAGTGCCTTTCCATTCATATTCTGTCAATGTTACAGGATTTTCAATAGGAAGTAAACTTTATTAACAACTAATACGCCTTAATCCCTAACAAGTTGGGGTCGTCTATACGAATTTTCACGGATCAAGTCGCTCCATTTGAGCTCATCTCATATCCAATAGAAATAAGAAGAAGAAAAGAATTACTAGAAGTTCTCTATATTTTCTACTGAAAGACTTTGATAGTACTAAAAGAACCCTAGAGAACATAGTAAGTAAACTTAGCAACTTCCCACATTTTCCAACTACAAGCAATTTTGATGCATGAATTTTGTGAGAAATTTAGGAAAAGAATATTTATTGAATTGCGTTGTGTCTACATTATTACATTGAGACCCTATTTATAGACACTAGAATACAATCTCTTAGCAAGTAGGATACTATTTACTATTCCTATTCCTATTTCTATTTGTATTCCTATTCCTATTCTAAATAGGATTGTATAAGCCTATTATCATGGAAGGAGAATTGGCATGAAGCCGGAAATTTGGAGACACTTTTCACGGACACACATACTCTGGTGCTTCAGCAACAAAGTACAATAGCTGAACTATGAACACCTCATGGGTGGAATATTATATTTAGAAGGCACCTCAATGATTGGGAAATTCCAAGAGTTTCAGAATTCTTCAGCGTCATTGAAAAATTTAGTGGCTTGGAGACAGAGAAGGACAGATTGCAGTGGTTGGGGAACAGTACTGGGACTTATAAAGTAAGTGCAGCATATAGGAAGTTGAACCACCCAATCATGCAGGCATCGAAATGGCCCTGGAAACACATTTGGAAGGCCAAGATCCCACACAGTGGCCTGTTTTATGTGGTTACTGGCTAACGAAGTTGTGTTGACACAGGAGAATTTGATGAAGAGGGGGTTTACACTGTGTTCAAGATGCATTTTTTGTGGGGAAACAACAGTCAATCACTTGTTCATCCAGTGCAAGGTCACTGGCCAATTGTGGAGTCTATTCCTAAGGCTCAAAAATCATCTCATGGGTCATGCGTGGTAAAATTGCAGAGGCCTTATACAGTTAGGAAGAAGCAAGATTACAAGCAAAGAACAGAAGCAACTGGAGAATCATTCCTGCTGCTATTTGGTGGACTGTCTGGAAAGAGAGAAATCTTAGTGTTTTTTGAGAATAGGGAGAGTAATATGGAACAAGTAAAATTGAATTGTATTCTAACTTTGTGTTTTGTCAACATTACCAGTTTCAAAAATAAAAACTGTGTTTTTGGTGTAATCAGATCTACTCTAATGACACTGTCTCTATCATTGATGTTTTAGACTCATTATAGGTATAGGACAGTGCCTTTAGAGTTCATTATGTAAATATGGTTCAGTACAACCCATGTACTGCTTTAAAGAGATAGAAACAATTACCAATCTCAAAAAAAAAAAAAAAAAGATTCTATAAACCTATTCCTATTCTAATAGGATTGATAAAGCTATTCATGTTCTAACACTCCCAATCAAGCTAGTGCATACAATTCATGTACCTAGCTTGTTACAAATGTAATTAATACGAGGACCGGGCTTAGTGAGATATCTGTAAGTTGATCAGTTGACTTCACAAAATTGACCGTCAATCATTAAATACTGAATTTGATGCATAATGTCAGTCAATCCCAATGTGCTTAATCTTCACATGAAATATTGAATTTGATACATAATGCCGATAAAACATCGAGGGATAAAATTACAGTATTGAACTTCCCAACCCAACCTTGCAAAGACTGTTTTCAGACCATAGAGTGACTCACATAATCGACATACAAGGCTAATAAACTCCCCCTAGCAACAAAGTGCTCAAAATCTAGTATAAAGTATATGGATCATGTTGGAATCAATAGATGAGTCGATATTTAACAAGAAAGTCACCGAAAAATTGGCCGGAACATGCTCATATGCCGGAGTATTAGATTTGATGGCTGAAAGTGGTCACAATCTAATAAATAAAATTATATGGGTAGGGTCGGAATGATGGCATGACCCAACTAGAAAATAGAAATTATATAGGAAAGGTCGGATTGATGGCACGACCCTATTGAAAAAGAGAAATAATATGGGTAGGATCGGAATGATGGCAGGACCCTACTAAAAAAAATTATACATGTATGGTTGGAATGATGGCACAACCCTACGCAAATCAGATTTGAGGAGTCACCGAAAAGACGAATGGAACTATGCAAATCAAATATGATGAGTCACTGAAAAGACACATGATGTTATGCAACTCAGATACGTTAAAGTAGTTCCGAAAAATCCACGGTACTACACAAATTAAATATGAAAAGTAGTCCGGAGAGATGCAGCTACGCAAATAAGATATGCAAAAAAGCTAGTCACCGGAAGGATGGCAAGGTGCTATAAAAATTAAATATGAAAAAAGTAGTCACCGGAATGATGGCACGGTGCTACACAAATTAAATATGCAAAAGTAGTCAGTGGAATGATGGCACGATGCTACACAAATTAGATATATGAAAGTAGTCACCGGAATGATGGCACAGTGCTACACAAATTAGATATGAGAAAATAGTCACCAAACCCAATTTTTGCTAACATAATCATTGGCCGAACAGGCGCACATATGGATAATAGCCGCCCGCCGGCAGTGGAAGCTCTTACCAATATCTTAGAGGCTCTAATACCATGTGAGGAATATTGAAAAAGAATATTATTGAATTGTTATCGTGTCTACATTATTACATTGAGACCCTATTTATACTAGAATACAATCCTTTACCAAGTAGGATACTATTTACTATTCCTATTTGTATTTGTATTTCTATTCCTATTCTAAGTAGGATTGTATGAACCTATTCCTATTCTAATAAGATTATATAAACATATTCCTATTCTAATAGGACTGTATAAACTTGTTCATGTCCTAACAAATTTAAAGAATGATAATCATCCGACATAGAAATTAGCCAGAACGGCCAGGGGATGAAGCAAATATAACCATCACTTCCAAAAGAAAAAAAAAGGTCAAATATTATCTCAAAGAAGAAGAATTGAAGAAACTGTGACAATACAATCAATGAGGGCATATAAGGTGTCACCAACTAAAACACAAAGCAGAATCTGACTAACCTTCTCCTGCTGGTAATTAATTTGTATATGGGAGTTGTTGCTATGACACAGTATGTCCGCTGGCATCACATTACTTTTTAATACTTTTGGACAGGCAAACTCACTGCCACTGTCATTACATGACGCCTCATGATACATATAACTGAGAGCTGATCTGAGACGAACTACTCTCTGAGAATAGTACATCTTAGTTGCAAGTGGATGTGGAACATCTGGAGGTCAACAACACACAAAGTACCACGTAAATATTAGCACTAGAAGTTAAGGAAAAGACAATGTAGCAAAATAACTCACAAATTAAATCACCATGAGCATAAAAGAAGTGGCCTTCGAAATTCTTTTTGACTACAAAAGTTTAGGACTGTCTTTATAATATGAAAATCAAGGGTAGCTATGAGCAGCTGAAAGAAAGATGTGACTACTACCTTCAGCCTTTGAACAAAAATTTTGGACTTGAGTGGCAATTTTAACTGCAACAGCACGACTACCAGTATTGTCACTGCCAGCGGTTGACCTTTCTTGATGCTCCTCACCTGAAACTTCACAATAGAAACTATAGATGAGCCACTTTAAACAATGAAAAGCTGACCGAGAAAGAAACACCCTCTATTTTTTCTTAAAAGTGAATTAAGAATTTCAGAGAAATGGTTTTAAATCACCAAATTAGTCTTCTCATGTGCTGTATTGATAGCCTTTGGAAGGTAATATCTGGTTTTTCCTTCATCCCAAGAATAAGGCACCCCAAAGTAATGTACAGCAAATATATTACATGAAGTACTCTTCTACCACTCAAAAAGTTTGACAATGCAAATTTTGAATCAAATTTTTCCACACAATATGCACAAAGTGAAGCCTAACAAAATGTCCTAGTAAAACAAAGGATGTGTTGAATAGAAGTAGATTTCTTTTCTTTTTCTCCTTTGATAACACCAAAAAAAGAAAATAACTGCAAAGACCGCTAGGTTATTCTTTAGAAGTGGTTCTCCGTTTTGCATGTCATCAGCTTCAAATGCTCCGTTATACTTGCTTGCAAAATCTGAAGTCAATCGGACGTTGTTTGGTTCAATTTTGATAAAGATTTCATTTAGAAAATTAACATTACGAGCTTTTTCTTTAAAAAAAGACTTCATTTAGAAAATCCCGGTATTGTAATTTGAGATTTTGAAGTCGTATGGGAAAAACGTGCTCCGTTTGCTAATTAGAATGTTCTATTAGGTTCGTATTATTATTTGTGACCCATAAGAACTTAGGGAAGTGATTTATAGTCCAAGGGATGCCTGACACAAGTTTCAAATGAGCGCACACAATACCTAACTCCAATGAGAATAACGCGCAATCTATAATGAATATGGAGAAGTGCTAAAGATGAAAGTTGTAGTCCTTTGAGTCTAGTTTCAAATGCATTAAATCGTTTATCAATCACAGTTATGCAGAAACAAGTTATGAAGGATTTAGTGAAAGGTGTCTAGCAGAAAAATATGGGTCTTCAGATACAACATGTGAAGGACATGGTACAACCCACTGAAGCACTTGGGTTGTGTTAAAGGAATACGGACAGCAACACTTGTTTTATGAAATTTTGAGCTCAAGCTTGAGAAAAAAATTGGAAGGAACTTGGGGATCATCCTACCAACTAAGTATGGAACAATTTGAGATTGTAGTGAAGGACTTCTGGTCACTTCTGGTGGTAGTACTTTGGGGATTTCAGCACTATCAAGTTTGGGACTATCAAATACTCTGTTTGTGAACTTAGGGAAGTGCTTGGTCGCAGTATTATGTTGGATGTGAGGTAGGGAGATTTGAACTACTACTTACTTGCTTCCATTAACTAAGCATGAAATAACCACTGTGAACTTGTTGTGATAACCCTTAATATAATGTAATTGAATATTAAGATATCGGATTGTTTACCTAATATGGGCTATTTAGGAAGTACTCAATATAATGTTGTGAAAAATTTGGGATATCCATGGAGATTTATTCAGTTAAGTTTGGGACTCCTCTGTTGAGATAGTAAATTATTATTTTTGATTATTTGTAAGATGGTTGGGCCACAGTTACTCTTATGATTAATTAGCAGTTGTCTCCTTTTATTAGAGCTTTATGATTCAAATTGAGTCCTGACACTTGTGATATTAGATTATATTGGCTCGACTGTCATATTATTTATGGTGAGGTTGGGTCTTGATATAGTCATACATGATGTTTTATGTTATTTATGAGAAATATAGAAGAAGAATTATTGAATTGTTGTGTCTACATTATTACACAAAGACCCTATTTAGAAAACTACAATACAATCCTTTACCAAGTAGGATACTCTTTACTATTCTTATTCCTATTCTAAGTAGGATTGTATATGCCTATTCCTATTTATAGTCTTATTCCTATTCTCTTTACTATTCTTATTCCTATTCGAAGTAGGATTGTATATACCTATTCCTATTTATAGTCTTATTCCTATTCTAAGTAGCATTGTGTATACCTATTCTTATTCTAACATTGTTGTTATGATTTATACATGTTGTCTTCGGGTGTATAAGACGATTGGGCCAGAGTCACCCTTCACATCCCGATGAGACTTTGCATAAGACGTCAGGCCAGAGCCACCCTTTGCAGCCACAATCGTAGGACGATTGAGCCAGAGTTACCCTCTGCAGTGTTTTATTTTTGTTGATTATTAGTAAGATAGTTGGAGTTACCCTCCGCAGTTCCAAGATTGTGTTGATTATTTGTAAGACATTTGGGCCGGAGTTACCCTCCGCAGTTTCGAGGTTTTATTGTTGTTGATTACTTAAAAGATGGTTGGGCAAGAGTTACTCTCCGCAGTTCTGGGGTTTTATTGTTGTTGATTATTTGGTCTGGCCATATGAGTCGGAGAGGGCCTATTATTAAGTTGTGATCTGACGATGAGATCCTTGGATATATTATCTGTTGTGCAGATTTGAGATACTAATATCTATTCCATACTTATGATGTTGAAAAATGTTGGCAACATTGTTATTAATAAAGTAATCCTCTGAAGTCTAGTGAGACTCACACCAGTTTGGTTGCAGGTTTTACTTTTCATGGCACGTTGAGCATTTCTTGGTCCTATTTGTGGTCATCTCTCAACGATGTCGAGTCAAACTGCCAGCTGTTCATTGTAGAGTTTATCTTTTCATGTTACATTTTACTTACATTGTTGGGCTTAAACCCGATGTTGTATTTTGAAAACCCTTCACGTGCTCCATGAATAGTATGAGTTGGGATATGTGCAAGTTTTGGTTTCATTCTCTATTCTGAAACACTTGTATCAGATTCTTCATTTATATTACTTTTCCTAGTTAAACTACTTCCTTGATAAAATATTTTCAAACTTACTTTTCAAAAAATGAGGAGATCGCTTGGAGACAAAGGTCAAGGATCCAATGGCTGAAACAGGGAGACAAATATAGAAAGCTTTTTCATAGAATTGCTACTGCAAATAGAAGGTTCAATTCTATAGATCAACTAAATGTGGATGGCACTGAAATAAATAATCCTAACAGTACTAAAGAAGCGGTGCAGAGTTTCTACAAAAGCTATATAAAGAGACTGAGCAATGGACACTAGATCTAAATCTACATGGAGGAACAAATATTACTGTCGAAGAACAGGCATGGCTGCAAAGACCATTTGAAGAAGAGGAAATCATGAAATGCCTTAACATGTGTGCTATGGAGAAGGCTCCTGGTCCAGATGGTTTCCCAATGGTTTTCTTCAAAACTTTCTGGGTTCCACACCAGCCAAACTTTTGAGAAAAGCTTCAATGCAACCTTCATAGCATTAATTTCAAAGAAACCAGGTGCCACAGAGTTAAAGGACTATAGACCTATTAGTTTGGTAGGGAAGGATTTACAAAATCATAGCTAGAATTCTAGCTGAGAAGCTCAAATCAGTGGTAGATAAGCTAGTCAACAACCATCAGATGGCATTCATAAAGGGAAGACAAATCATGGATGCTGCATTATTAGCCAGTGAGTGACGGCCCAGTACCTATCAATGGGAGGTAGATTGATCTTGATAAACTCTGTCCTTGATTCACTACCTACTTATGTGATGTCACTTCTTCCAATCCCAGCAAAAGCAGAAGTGTGGGTCTGGGAATCAGAAATCTTAGGCTGCAAATGAGAGTCCTCTATTGAAATGGTTATGGAGATACATCAATGAGGATAAGGCTTTGTGGAAGGAAGTCATTGTGTCCAAGTACGGTGAAGCTAGCCCATGGTGCACGGAAATGGTAACTGATACCTATGGAGTGGGAGTATGGAGAACAATTAGGAATTTATAGCAATTAATGGAAGACAATATTTGCCTCAAGGTTGGCAATGGAGCAAAGACAAAATTTTGGAGAGATAGGTGGTTTGATCAAACTCCTTTAAAGGAGGTTTTCCCTGACCTATTTCTTATTTGTGTAAACCCTGAGGTGACAATCCAAGAGGGCTGGTCCACACAGGGGTGGGATATCTCTTTTAGGAGGCGTTTAAATGATTGGGAGATAGAGAGGGTAGCCCTGTTACTGGGAAAATAGGGCAAGTTTCTATTAGCAGTACAGAGGTTGATATACCTCTTTGGAAACACAATGGTAACGGGATATTTTCTGTAAAGAATGCCTACACAAGAGGTTCCAGGTGACTAATATAAATACTCAATGCAAGTGGAATTATTTCTGGAAAAGCAGCATTCCAACCAAAGTTAAGTGCTTCACTTGGTTGGTTATCAAAAGGGCCTGCCTAACCCAAAAAAGTGCTAAAGAAGAAGAAGAGATAATTGGTTTCTAGGTGTTTTCTGTGTATGGTGACTAAGGAGACAAACAAGCACCCATTTTGCACTGCAAGTACACTGCTCAGTTGTGGAATTTGTATCTCAACATTACAGGCTATAGCTGGGCCATGCCTGAGCATACATCAGACCTTCTTAGCTGCTGGATTAGAAGAGGGGGAAGTAAGAGCCAAAAGAGATAGTGGAGATTGATTCCCTCATGTATATGGTGGTCAGTAGGAAGGGAGAGAAATGCAAGATGTTTCGAAGATAGGTCCAATCCCATTCATAAAGTCAAATGGAATTGTATTGTATCTTTACACTTTTGGTGTAAAGAATTATGTATAGAAGATACTGATCAGATTATAGATCTGATAGGTAGTCTGTAGTTTAACTTTTTGATGGTGGTCAGCATATCCTTAATGCTGAAGAATACAAACTTACCAGTTTAAAAAAAAAAAAAAATTACTTTACTTCTAGACTTGGTTCTTTCTTTCACAAAAATCAAAATGGTCATTCGCTTTAAGCTGGTTGAAATAAATAATGTTTTGAGATGTCCACCTAAAGGGTAGTGGCTCATTAGGTGCCTTGGCGTCTCATGAAAACGAGGTGTTACAGTAACTTTATGAAGAAATATAAATCTGGCCTTACCGGGAATAGCTTCTCTTGAATTTGCAGACCAACTCTTAGTAACACCGTTTACTGCACCAAAATCAGCTAATAGCTGCCGATTTCCCGCAATTAGCCTATAAGATGAAGAAAAATATCATCAATTTATGATATCAAGAAAAAGGATCTTCATTTTCCCAACACAGTTCGAAGAGATTAACCACTTAATTGGGCCTCAATATGATTTTCTGGTGCATGTATGTCTTTATTGTATCAAAATTAATTAACTGGTAACTTAAACCAGCCAAAACTACCCTATAAAAGAAGCATCTACCTCAATCTTCAAATGATAATACTGCATTCTCTTCACTTATGAGCCATCATCAATAGGTTTAATGGTTTACACACCAACAGATGGAAAATTATATACTCCAATGCAACAACTGTTTGATTCCAAATGTTTGTACTAACTAAAAGTTAAAATATGCACTCCGAAAGAGGGAGAGGAAAAATGCATGGCATTGCCTACATCAAGTGATAAGTGCATACATCTTAGAATTTTCTTCCTGGTGCAAGATTGCAACTTCTGAGCAATCTACAGGACTATTTCTCACACTGGCCACATTTAAGTGTGATAAAATTCCTGCAGTTATACGGAATAAACAAGGCAATCAGCATAAGAACCATATGAATATGTAGCTTTTGCAAAATTACTATAAATCAAGCTCTTGTGACTGCACAGAAATGCTGTAAGGAAATATAGAGGGACAAACAGGTAACTTCTTTATCATTTCATTTGGTGAGGCACCCCTTAAGAAATAGAAGCTCCCAGAACTAAAGTTTCACAACCCTCTCTCCCACCTACATCGAAACATTAAGAAGGGAACATTTTGTCCAAGTATTGGATTTGAAAAAAGAAAAGAAACTAATCTCCATGTTTCATAATGTTTGACTAGACACTGAGTTTAAGAAAGACTTTTGGCACATAACAAAAGTACCCTTAAAACTTGTGGTCTTAAAGAATGTCATGACATTTTGTAAGATATAGGAGCATCTCATTAACGGTATAATGAGAAGTTAACAAGTTTTCAAATATAGAAAGGCGCCGTTTCTTTTTGGAACAAATTGAAAAGGAAATCGTGTTAAATAAAATGTATAGAGGGATTATAAACTTGTAACAACAACTGTGCATTTAATTCTTTAAACAATGTTAGGAACATAATAACAATACAAAGGAATCGTTTAGTTGAATGTAGGAATAAATGGATTTTACAGTTAAGCTAAATCCTATGGATCATCAGTAAAGTAAGGAAACTGACTACAAGAATCACAAGGAGAACAAGAAACATGAGAAAAAGAGGACGATACTTTTATCTTTAGGAAAGGAAACAGTTGAATGAAGCTCCTCCGAACAGCATGATGATGCAGCAAAACCATTATCTAACAATTCAGGTTTTGCTTTCTTTCTGACTGATATAGGTTTGTCTATAGGAAATTAAAGATGGCAAATCATTATTAAGAAATAAGAGAAGTTATACACCATAAAAACAACTTAAAAGTATGTGAACGGATCTCAGCTATAGATTACTGCAGAGATGAACTCATAAACTTTTCTTCAAGAGCATAGGACAACCAAAAACAATGTTCATTTAGGGAAAGGATACTAGAGTATGCTGTAAGTGACTTTTTCCTCTCTTTCCTCGGGCGTTTCTTGTGCACGGTACCATCATTGACCTCCAAAGCAATTTCTTCTGCAGTGATTAATTTCTTACAAAGCTCTGAAAAGATAAAACATGTTAAACAAGATGGACGACTAGAAAAGGCAAAAGACAGTAGTTTTAAAGCTGGTCATCACTTTCCAAGACTAAATTAAGACAAAACTCAGCTATGGTGATAATATCTTTTTGAAGTTTGGAAAAGATTGGGCAGAAACTCAACCTGTTCCGCAATTTCAAGGGTCTTTGCGCATACACCAACCACCCAAACGACAGGGTTGATTACTCAATGAGGGAAATAGGAAGATACTGTTTATATGTCAAAATGTTTAAGGAGAAACATTGGAGAGAAACTTCTAATTCATCAAAGTTTCTGTCACAGGGCAATAGTGACCAAGAAAATGCAACATGAACAAACGCTACTACTACTACTACTACTACTACATCCCCATCCCAAGTTAGTAGGGTCAGCATACAAATTATCACTGCCAATTTTGCTCTATTTGGATTAGTTTTTTGTACTACTCAATAATTAGGGTTATATCTCTAACAGTAGAGTTTCTACATTTTCTACTGACAAACTAGGGAGAAAAAGTTGAGATGGTATGGAAGAGATGGACACGGGCCACCCTGTGCAACTAGTTAAAAAGGATTAGGGCAATAAGTATTATCTGACTCTTAACAGAGGATATATTCATGATAAGGTAGAAGTCTCCAAGGGGATTTATACTGTTCAGGGTACTTCACTCATAGCATTAAGGATTTGACTTAGATACTCAGATTCTTTCATGTAGTATCACAGCAGAAAAAGTCCTAGATTCAACTCTCACCACTCATTCACAAAAAAGGATATTCACATGCTTGACCCAAAAAATAAAGATAGAAAGAAAGAAAACAATCAAGCACGTACATGAGAGAGTGTCAAGACATAGTTAAACAAATAAAAGCTTTTGGATGAGATGGTTAGAGTACTCAATACGATTATGGAGAATACACTAGTCCTATATTGGCAAAGTAAGGGTCTCCAGAGGCTCCAGAAAATCCATATGTAATCACTAGAACCTGGATACACATGTAGGAGGGTATTAAAGAATATACTAGTCCTAAATTGGTAGAGTAAGGATCTCCAAAAGGGTTTGTAATATTCCGGGGCTTCCCTACTGATAACTCTAGAGGTTTTTAGTTGGATGCTCTGATTCTTTCACATGATATCAGAGTAGACTAACGCCTTAGGTTCAAGTCAAACTGCTATCAATTTGAAAAAAGTACTTCAACAGGCTTAACCCAAGAAAATAACCAGCCCCGTTTGTGTTAAAACAATTAATTAGAAAAGTATCCCCTCTTTTTCTTTGGGGATATAAGTAGAAAAATATCCTCTCTTACATTTTAAGCTTTGCTTCTAGAAAAGATTGACACAAAACTTAACATATTTCTTATATGAAGTAGCTCCAAAACAAAATTCATGACTTGATATGTAACTGGAACTATATAAAATAGTCAGTTCGAGATTACAAAGCAAGTCAAGAAAAGCAGAACATCGTTCATAAAAGAAATGAAAGATAACCACAAAGATCCATTACATTATTAGCATTGCATTGACAATGGCATTATGGAACTACTTAACAAGATACACATTTCTGCTGTCTTAAAGAAGAAATGATTGAGGCAGATAATGATTTTGGGACTAGTATCCCATAGTTTATCATGTGTGAAGTTATTTCCAACTATGATAAGTCCATGCAAATGTAAACCGAAGGTAAAAGGGTCTATTTAAGAGTCGAAATAAAACTATGCATACAACAAACTGATGTATAACTACAACGACACATGAACACAAGATGTTTTAAGTTACTAAAAAGGGGAAAAACCTGAATGGGCAACGTATTGGCTGGCCTTTATTGGCTTCTTACAAGCATTGCAACATACCTTAAGAACAAACATTCAAGAATCAATTTTTCCACAAAACTATGAATGCAGTGCATTAGGAATTATCATCAGGCAAGCAATCATGTAAGTCATTTTGAGGCATCAGTGTTAAATCTTCTATTGGAGAAATTTCCTACTAGGTGATCAACCATATGTCCTTTCACCAGGTGAGAGTAGATTGTTTGCTGCTAGACTAAAGGAATATGCTTGGAAGGAAACTAAAATTAAAGCAAAATACTGCCATCATGAGATGAGTAACAAACACAAGGGCTTTGAGAGCGTTAATGTTGCTCTCCCTCCATTACGATAAGACTGGCCTACTTTCACTCCACCGCAAAAAGTAAAATTTGTCCTATTTACTAAAATGAAGAAGCTGTTCCTCCAATAATTCAAAGTAATATAAACAATTACATCTCTATATTAAATTCAAATTTGATACAACATCATTTTAACTTACTCCTTCATTTTTATACTTATCAACTACTATTTTGAATAATTCGACATCAAAACCAACACGGTATACTATTTTTGAGATGGCCAACACAATATATACTATTTAAGCATCTAATTCCTAAACCTTGCGCTAGTTAAAGTTGGCCTATCATTATGCTTAAGGGAGAAGGGCGCTTGAACACATGTTTTATACATTGTGAACACGTTTCAATAGAAAAAAGAAAAAAATATTAAGTTGGATGTGTGTGTGTGTGAGAGAGAGAGAGAGCACGAACACATGTTTTATCCCTTGAACTCCAACTAAGTCTACAACAACAACATACTCAGTATAACTCCACAAGTGGGGTCTAGGGAGGACGGGATATATGTAGACCTTACCCTAGCAAAGTTGTCACGCCTTTGTTGATAGGGTTATTGATTTAGGAACAATAATTTAACTTCTCTAATCCATCATGATGATTGAAGGCGCCAAAATGGAATAAGGTAGACATAGAATCATATCTAGGAAAGACTCTATCCCTTTTTAAGGAGAAAAACAGAAACAAAATTGCTAGAAAAGTTTGATCAGAAGGCGGACGGACTAATTAAGGGTAGAACATGATGGAAGCAAAGAATCTATATACACGATACCACAAGTGAGAAATAGCTTAGACAATGCTATATACTTATACTAAGTCTAGTGCTTTCCAAAGTTCTTTTTAATCTGGTTTGAGACTTCTATTAATGTAATACAACTTGTCTTAAGGCAAAACTTTTTAGTATTGTGATCTCGAATAGACAGAATGGCTGCTGAGGATTCATATGGTCAACACAAACTATTTTGGGATCGAGGCCTAATTATTGATTGATTAATAGAATTTTGTCCCCCTAATAGAGTTACTGCTATCACCACGGTCATCAAAAAATAGAGTTACTCCTATATTTTAAATTAATACATAGGGTTGTCCCTCTGCTAAATTTAAAGGTCTAATTTCTTCTAAAGGCAGCAGCCAAAAGATATCTTCAATTTATTCACACTTAAAAGTTATAAAATATTATCTTCCCTTTCTAAACGCAATTTTATAATACCTAATATCTCTTCATATGCGTGAACTAAATCAATATATCAAAGTCCAAAGGACCTCATTAGTTCAACTAATTCTCATGAATATCATCATATCAAATTCTCAAGTCAACATTGCCAAAGTATCATAAGCCTGCAAAATCCGACCTTTCTGCTTAGTCAATTGAGACATTTTAGCAACATGGCATACACATTTTATTTATTTTATTTTTTGTGTGTGCCGGGCGGGGAGGGGGGGTGTTCTATCTTTTTCAAGTAAAATATGAATTAAAAGTTCCACCTTAGTCCTCTAATCTTTTACATATAAGATGAGTAATTTATCATAGTAGATGCTGAAGGATGTGGTTTATTCAGCAGTTACTACCCATACACATTCAGAAGGAAGTCATAGTTGAGTTCTAATTAGATGTTAGAGTGGATGGAAGTCCCACATTGGTTGGGGAATGGACTAGCAGTCCGCTTATATGGATTTGGGCAATCCTCCCTTCATGAGCTAGCTTTGGGGATTGAGTTAGGCCAGGTGCCATATTTTTACATGGTATGGTCCATTCCCGTTTGGACTCCCAGCCCACGCTCCAGTTAGGCCTGGGCGTGAAAGGGGTGTTAAAGTGGGTCAAAGTCCCACATTGGTTGGGGAATGGACTGGTGGTCTGTTTATATGGATTTGGGCAATCCTTCGCTCATGAGCTAGCTTTTGGGATTGAGTTAGGCCCAGATGTCAAATCATTACAGGATAAAACTACTTATAACCCAATTCTGCCTTAATGTTTCTATTGATGAGTTATTTCTGCCTTAAGACTTATGATAGTCCATGCACAGTCCGACAGATAAAGCTTATTTAGCTATATACGAGGTTAAAGAAAACATGTATGACACTACATTTATATCATTATCATTCTTTTTTTTTTTGACAAAGGTAACGGGTTTGTATAAAATCTTCAGCACCAAGGCTGGGATCCCAAAAATTTACATCCCAAAGCTACATAATACATACAACTGAGTAGGCTCAGCAACAAAAAAAAAGAAAACCTATCCCAGGTCCTATTTCATCTTACAAGGATCCTAGAATGTCTACAATTGTTGCAGGATCATCTATACTCAGAACTACACCAATGACAAAAAGTGATAATGCAGTCCATTTTAATCTTATGTAAAGTACTACTGATACTTTCAAAACATCTTGAATTTCTCTCCTTCCAAATAGCCCACCATATCACTGCTGGGACAATTCTCCGTCTGTTTTTGTCTGTGCTACCACTCCCTTCCTTATATCATTATCATTCTATTTTCATGTTTTCTGAACACTGACATAGACCAAGAAAGACAAATACTCTTTTGTAATGTGAAAAATTATTTGAAGCGAACTTGTCTAGCAATAAAACTTTTGTGATGGTATCAACAAGTAGAACGATCTTAGTCAAGATTGAACAGATGCACTTTCTGGACCTTACCAAATGCAAAGGATCGGTAAGTGGCCTCAAACCAAACACGTGCATATCTGCAAGAAGAGCATGCCAAGGTGATCGAACAATAAAAGCAGATAAAGCAGATATAGATGCATTAAATGGTAAACCAATTGATACACCTGAAACTTCAACACTTGCTACACTGAAATTTCTTAAACTAGACTTAAATTGTAAATCTAGATGAAAAAGTAAATCGTATCAACAAAGCATGCAAATCAAGCCACAATCAACATGAACTTTTCTCATCTTCCATGCCAAGCAACTGGACTTGAGGTGAAAAAGCTAGAGAACATAATACCTTCTTCATCAATCAAATTTGCTTCATCTGCCTCTCTCAATTCTCTTTGAATGTACTGAGCAGCTAATTTATGGTGGCCTGCTTCCTCTGCCAAGGAAAGAAGGCAGTGAGAAACAAAGGTAAAGTATCTCAACAAACAAAAGTAAAAAGATAGTGGGAAAAGAAAATAGAAGTATATGAGACAATAAGGAGTACACCAGACCAGGTCAAGACTTATAGCTAACATGCTAGCACAATTAAATGGACATAAACACATAAACTGCCTGATTGAGTTTTATTATTCACCTGAAGCTGTTCGTTGGATATTTCCAGCTACAAGAAACCTTGTCAAGGTTTCCATTCTCCCACTTCCAAGAGGACATACCATCAAGTTCTTGTGAAACTACAATTCATAAAGATAAATTTCCAGTAAATTTGAAGAATGGCATACTAGAAAGTATGTTTGATTAAGTTATGTACTAAGTGAACACCCTATAATTCCTGATGAAACAAAAGGACAAGAAAATAGTTCATGCAGAATAAAGAGCACAGTAAGACTGCAAATATGGGTCTTCCACCTTATTGCTGCTGTAAGCACTCTTAGCCCCCCAACATTTGCAAGTTTAATATTTTTCCTATTTGAATAGGTAAACAATTATAGTGAACGGGCAACCATTTCCAAGTCTTTTTCATCATCAATAGTTACATTAAACACACATGAATAGGTAACGAAAATTTTGGCATAGAAAAGATCCGAACTTGATGGCACTTTTCTTTATAATTGTGATGTTCGAGCCAGCTTTCGCGCACCTTAACTGCTCCCACGGGATATTTGTCCCCACCCACCAGCAATAAGTAATGGCTAATTATGTCCACCAAAGCTAGGAGCCTAGGATAGATGGAAGAAATCACCTGGTGCTTTTGTCTTTGCTGGAGTTGAACAAGGTCTCACGATTCTGATTCAACTTCATTGACCACTAGGCCACACCCTTGGCTGCCTGAACTTGAGCGCGCTTACTAGCTAAAATATCGTAAAACTCATATGGCATTGATGTGTATCAGGGTAAATCTCTACTTAACATGAACAAAAGATTGGCCCTTCATTAGGTAGATACTTAAGTAGGCTACAACCTCCGCTCTATAAAGAATTCTAGCCTTCAAAGTTAAAGCATCAGGAGAATGTAAAACACTAAGGAAATGGGTAACAAATAGAAGGCATCAAGTGTAGAAGTCATAATAACAAGCAACCTTCTGATTACGAAGTGTATCAAAATTTTCTTAGAATGTTAAGCTAACTCAAACTGTAGACAAATTAGGGTATTGGACCCATTTGTAAAGAAGATGTAAATTCTTTGTCAAATTCATTAAGAACATGTAATAGGATATCTTTGTCAAAAAAAACATGTAATAGGATATCTGTTTATGGGCGAAAAACTTTGATGAGAGTAAGCAACCATAAAAATAAAGTTTAAGTGGTAAAATTGAGGAAGTTCCCATGTTCTATCATCAATTACTTGTTGTCAATCCCATGTTAGTTGGAGTTAGTTATATAAACTACCTCCATTTCCCTCTGTCGAGTATTCGAAGGATTCATCATTGTTAGACCATGTTTAGATTGGTCATCAACCTATGGGAACCCAACCCCAAGTAATATTCTGGAAAAGTTAATTTCAGGCAAAACTAGAACTGCAATTATCAAAATTTTATCCAATAAAATGCCACAAGTATCCATGATGAAATGTTTCACTTATCCAACAAAAATAAAATAAAAAAAATGCAAAAGGTCCTTTTTTTCATTATGGAACCAAAAATGCATGTCCTGGTATGTAGCACTATGTGTAAGAAAAAACAAATAAAAATCAATCAATGAGCGCTCAAAAGAAGGTCCAGAAAACAGGTATGTCAAGTACATTGATCATGAACTGCACCTTGGATTATATGGCACAATGCCACTTTTAAAGTCACACGTAAACTGTCAAGTGACAATATTTTCCGTTTTTATGTTACATCTTCGACCACATTTACTAGATTTCCTAGACAGATAAACATCAAAATACCATATAGACATATTTATCCAAGTATACATACTAATCATCATCAACAACATGAGATATATGTACGAAATTGTGAAATTGAGGAAACGATTAATGAGTAACGCTTCAATTGAATCATCATAAAACGCCTATAATAGAATTCAAAATATCCTCTTTCCATAAAGCTAAAATAAATTTTAAATCTGCAAAAATAAATCAAATGAAAATAAATGGATAACACAGCGACATTACCAGATTTCACCGTCGGTGATCACTTAGAATTTCGAGAGAGACTGTTCGGTGGGTAAACGATGAGAATTTCACAAAATGTAGATGAAATTCGGGGAGAGTGAGATGAAATTCAGTTCGGAAAACGTGAAGAATGAAGAAATGGGAAGAAAACCGACAATGCCGATCATTGAAACCCTAGAATTCCGTTGAAGAAGTCGGCATTGATATCAGAAGTGACGTCGCCGATGAAGAGGCGAAGGGAAAACAGAAGAGAGGTGGCAATTACTGAAGCGCGGCCTGTTTAAGGAAGGATGGAGTAATATTAATTTGAGCTAATGACTATAAAACCCTTTAAATTATCACTTTTTTGTGAGAGTAGAATAATATACTTATTTTTTTCTCAAAGACTTTGCATAAAAAAGCATAGTCCTTGACATGCACAATATTTATTTTAAATATGTTTTAGTATTCAAAATGTTCAATTAAATGTAGGAAAAAAGGATAAATATACCTCTAAATTATCGTAAATGGTATACAGATATTCTTCGATAAACTTTTGTGACATTGGTACCACTGTTGTCCAAATCTAAAGCATATATACCCTTTATACTAACGGGCATACATGTATCATAATCTTATCCACCGACCGATATTTATTAAATATTGGATCGACTGATAAGATTGCACCACGTGTCCCTATTCAATTTTCCATTAGACTGAATGACATATATGCTCTAGTTGTTGGATGGCAGGAGCACCAATATCCCAAAAGTATAACGGATGGTATCTACATTTCATCTATATGATAGTTCGGGGATATATTTATCTTTTTTCCCTTAGATGTATTACCATTGAGTAAAATGTTGTTCTAATTAAATTAACTTAATAAAGAGTTTTTTTTCTATTCTACTGTTACTTTAGAATTATAGTTTTCAGCTAAATTTATTGTGATAAAAAAATTATTAAATCTGGCGGCATTATCTTTATGGAGTCAAGTGTGAGGTATCCATTAATCAACGCAGTTTACAACATGTGTTCACTCAGAAAGATATGAATCTAAGACATATGAGATAAATGGAATTGCTTAAGGATGATGATGTGACTATTTAGTATTATCCACGAAAGTTCAATGTGATGACAGATTCATTGAGCTGGGAAATGGTTAGTATGGGTAGTTTATTTGCGGATGTTTAAGCAGCCCTAGCCAAAGAGATTTAGGCTCTGAAGTCTAAATTTATGCGGTTGGGCATCATGATCCAAAGTACACCCTAGAGGCCCTACACAAGTCACGTGACATACATATACACAATATAATAGACAAAAGTAGAATATTTCATATCATGAAAGAGTTCTAATATAAAAGCGGAAATCTAACATAGTCTTGACAACCCATTATACAACATCAAGGAAGTGATCAAGATGTAACCCGTACACCACGTACAATTTTCGTAAAGTAAAGACATAAGAAAGTAATAAAGACGACATGGTCCACGGAGTTTGAGGACTCACCAAGTTTTTCAAATCTCTAAACTGATCAACTAGCCACGAACAGAGGGGAGAGTTGTCAAGCCCTGCATCAGTGAAACAATGTGGGCACAAGAGTATATTTATATTGTTGTGGTATCATTAAGGTTTTTTGTTCAGAAATTACTCAATAATCAATGTCACACCTCTTCATTTACAAAATCTTAAGGAATGTGATGGGATTTGCTTTTTCTGAAAATAAAAGGGAAAAATATTAATTTTTTAATCACCACTTGAAATTGAGTTTTTGAGTGTTTCAAGTCACATGGTAAATTCATAATTTAAAAGGAAATGAATCTTTATTTTTTAGTCTACGAAATAAAGATTAGGTAAGAAATTCTATTGATCGGAGGGAAGATGTGAGGCACCCCTCGAGTTCTGTGGTTTTAGTATGGTCGCTTTATTAACTCATATTTGACTAAAAATAATTTTTGGATAAAAATATAAATTCGTGTTAGTCACTAATTTTTTTAAAAAGAATGATTTGCCTAGGAGCGTAGCCGCACACAAGATCTCTTTTTTGTAGAGAAAAAAATAATACACACCAAAGATCGTAATCGAACACATGATGATATTTAATAAATATTATTTATTAAATAAAATTAATAATTAATGACTCAATTCCTTTAATAATGATTAAAAAAATAATGAATTATTGAATCTATGGCAATGAAGACATGAAAATGATTAATTTTTTATTTTTTTATGCAAAATATTAATTAATTTATATATATATATATATATATATATATATATATATATATATATATATATATATTATTATTATTATTATTATTACCTTAAAAGCATGAACTCCTAACTTGAATGTTAAATTATTATAATATCCCTAACTTAGGTTGTGACTTTTTCGATGAGTTGTGACTTTTTTAATAAGTTGTGACTTTTTTCAAAGAGTTGTAATTTTTTGATAAGTTGTGACTTTTCCAAAGAGTTGTGATTTTTTCAAAAAGTTATGACTTTTTCAAAGGGTTGTGACTTCTCGGAAATGTCATTTTTTTATGAGTTGTGACTTTTTTGATAAGTTGTGACTTTTTTTAAAGGGTTGTGACTTCTCGGAAAGGTCGTGACATTTCAGATAAGACACAAAAAAAAAAAAGTTGTTCATACTATCCTTAGTTGACTATAAATAGAGGGGCTTCCTCTCATTTTTCAACCACAATATTTTTTAATCTCCTACTCTTCTTCTTGCATTTTAAAAAAAAATTATGTGATTTGTTGTCGTTGAGAAAGTTCGAAGTTTAGCGGAATATGAGGCACCACTATTCAGATGAAGTACTTGATGAAAATATATTTGATCATATAATAATTTTTTTTTGCTTAATATATACATTAGTATGTAATGTTTTAATATATGAAATTAACATGACGTAGTCAAAATTCATTTCATTTTATAAACAAATTTTCTTGTAATGCAAATATATGCTTCTGAACATTTTTTTTCAAAATTATTCAACTTCTCAAAAGTGAAAATATGTGAATACATATGAATCATTTAAAAAAATTATCAATTACAAAATAAATTTTATATTCAATAATATGGAATAAACATTTTCATTTTGTCCCTACACTAAAATCTAATAACAATATGAATAAAATAGTAACACTAATTAAAAGTCATATTTATTTATGTAACTATATAATTTATTAGAAATACATCTATTGCACATTAATACTTTAGTTAAAATATTATAAATTCTCTTAGTTATTACTTATTATTGCAAAGGTTATTCACACACTTTAACATTCTTTAGTTATAATATTATGAATTCTCATAGTTATTACATTGATTATTTCTATCTTTCATCTTTTCTTGTTATCACGCTCGGAGCCTACACCCTGGACGTGACCGGCATCCAACGACCATTGTTGGCCTTGAGCGAACCCTTGTCCTGGCTTACTTAACTCAGCGGAAGACTTAACTCAAATATAAAGCTAGAAACATTCTCATGAAAATCACTTTAAATAGTCGTGGTCAAATGGCACTTAAGTCTCAAAACAATATATGTATGTCTGAGATTAAAGAGAGACCCAAACTGACTGTCTGACTATATGTTTGTCTATGAAGCCTCTACTACTAAGATGATTGTTGGGACAAATCCCTCAACATTCTATAAGGAAATACTGAAAGCAATAAAGGGTCCTCTAGAAGTAAGGAGGCTCCACACTAACTCTGGATGCTCAAAATGGATCAACGAGGCGCTGGGTGCTGATCCTGGTTACCTGTGTCTGCATCATGAAACGATGCAAGCCAACTGGCATCAGTACATTGAATGTACGAGTATGTGAGTTGGAATGCTAAATGACAACTACTAAGCTTGAAAGGAGTAAGAATGAACTTACCTTGGCTTTGCTCAACTCAAGAAGTCATAACTCATATAAAGTAGTAAAGACACCTGCAATATATATATATATATATATAAAGCTTGTAAAACAGTGTAAACACTTAGATCATTAAAGGTAATGCAATGATAAATTCAATTTTACTTGTATATGAAAGTAATATAGTTCTGTGGGAGATTCTCTAATCGACAACCATCACTATGAGCCTAAGCGATAGTACAACATCTTACCTCACGTTGCAAGAGGACCGCTCTATACCTTGTCGTCAGTATAGAACCTGAACTACTAAGTGGATCCACTAGTCTATGCTAAAAAGCACTAAAGAATCATCTAAAAGTATGACCTTTTATCTGTCCATGCTGGTTACATGGTTTATAGAGACTTGAGTTGGTATGAACTCGCGTCCCCATATCGGTGAAATATACTACTCCCAAAATACTTAGCTCATATGTTTTTAAAACAACTTCTTCTCTGATTCGAGGTAATTGCTCAAACTTAGCTTTAAAAGCTCTCTTGGAAATCATAGTTCCCACTTTCTAAAACTAGCCAAAGGCTCTGTGGAAGTCTAGCTTCCTCTCTTTCTCAAAATGTGAAAATATTTGTAACTCTTAGGGAATACTTAGTTCCCTTAAAGTTTTTGAGAAATGAACTCACTCTTTGCTCTTAGCTTTACTTTAAACTTAACTCTAGGGAATACTTAGTTCTCTTATAACTTTTAAGATATTGACTCAATTCTTTACTCTTTGCTCAACTTGTAGCTTGAGCCTTAAAACAAAGTAAACGTGTTTGTTTAAGACTCTTGAAAACTTTAAGAACTTACTTTGATTTGCTTCTCAACTTTTAGACTCGACTCTTAACTTATTTGAATTTGATCTTAACTTTCCTTGAATCGGATTATGGATTCAAGGATCATGATCTCATGTTTATGGATGATTTCATGATATTTATATGTACTTTAGAGTGTTGGAATTAACTAGAATTTATAGATACATCACTTAGGAACTCGTACAAAAAGATGGGGGGAAAATAGAATCTCCAGGTGACCCTGGAGCTCTAAGAGGCGCGGGGCACCAGATCCTGACGGACAAACACTGTCCTCAAGCGCTCTGGATGGCGCGGCGCGCCAGAGCCTGACGTACAGAGTCTGTCCTGGGGGATCTGGTAGGCACGTCGCCCCAGGGCCTGTCAGACGGGTCTTTCGACTTTTCTTCTCTGATTTTCAACTCTAAACCTCCCAAACTTCCATGGATCTTCCCCCAAACACTTAGGATCACTAATATCCTCATTACCCAATAGTTTAGACTCGTAAAACAGCCCAGAAACACGAATCAAAACCACCAAAGGTATACTACAACCTACCAACAAGATTTCAACAATTGTTTATCAAGAACTTCAAGATTCACCATTCAATCAATACAAAACTTGCTGAATTAAACATATTGGTGTGTGGGTGAACGAACCCAACACCATAAAAATCTCACATACCTCGATAGGTATCACCCCCGACGAATTCCACTAGCAAAATCTTAACGTTCTTGAGGAATTCTTGATCTTCCTCTTCTCTTCTCTCTTCTCCCCAATCCCTAAGCGTTCTCAACTTTTCAAAACTGAATTGGAATTTTGTTTTACCCCTAATAAACCCTTAAAAAGAAATAGAAAATAGGGTGAAAAGACTACTTTACCCTTACTAAAATTCGGATTGGGCTTTTCTCAGTCCAACAACCCAACTTTTGAAATGCATATCTCCCTCATGTGCAAACTCGCGCCGTTGGGAAGATCTTTCCAAGGTCTTTCAAACCATATAAAAAACTCGCCTTAACTCCTCCTGAGCTGGGAGTTATGGCCATTTGAATGACCAAAAACTCACTTTTACTTGGGGAGTTTTCCAGATTTTCCTATTTATTTCCAAAAATGATTATTCTTGATTTCTTGGCTTATTCTTAGTTATTTCATGTTACGAGATGTTACACTTGTATTAACTTTTGACCAATAATTATTCATATTATTACACCGCCCCTATATATGTGATAACACAATGTTGTTACTTTTCCTTGGATGAATCATGCTTGATTAAATAAATTGAAAATCGTTTACAAGTATGTGAACTACATCTTTATTGGGTGCAAGATAAATAGGTGATTATAAACTCATTGATAATAATCTCAAACAATAACCTAAACATATCAATATTCTATTACACTTAATTTTTGCATGACTATAATTTTGAAGAACAAACTGTAAGGGCACAAATTAAATATTAGTATAGGAGACTATTTGTGAAAATTTTTTAAACAATTACATTTAGAAAATATAAATAAGAAATTTGGTCAAACTATAACTTAAACACTAAACTCAAATGATAAAATCCTACAATCTACAAAACGTTCTTCCTTTCTCAACAAATATCTTTAGTTGAACAACAACGAAAATAAAATTTCTCTCTATAGATTCTCGAAAGTCTTATACTGATGTTAACACTGCTGAAATTTCACTAAATCATGGAGAAAACTTTAGTATTTATGTCTTCATTGTTTGTTTTAATTTGTGAAAGATTTAGCTTGTATACATTAATTATATAATTTTAAAAAAAAACTTTATTGCTAAAAAAAGAAATTTTTTATAACTATATTTGATTTATGTATACATTCATCGAGAAGTAAAATACGAGAGCAAACAACAAGAACATCATCTATTATCTTATCACTTATAAAAATAAAAATTACTATACAAAAATTAGTTCTAAAAAATAAAATGTAGCTCTCTTCACATGTTCATATGACATATAAACAGTTTAACGTGAAATATACGTGCAAAGCACATCTGGTTAGATGATAAGAAAAATACGCAACAAATATTGTTTATAAGGCAATATTACTGAGATACGACTAATTACATGATTGAAGCTCATTAAATTAAAATAAATATATGCGTTATTGCATTTAATCATAAAAAATTTCATTGACCATCTTCATAGACTCGCGTGAATAAAATATATATATGACGATCTACATTCAACATTCATAAAAGAATCTGCAATATTATTTTGTGGAAAACTTATTATTCAAATCTTCAGTTAAATAAGCAATACTATTTACTATAACATATATTTTCAGAATTGATAATCACGTGTAATGCACATATCAAAAATATAGTGTGTGTATATATATATACTACTTCTTTGTTAGGTGTAAGATACACGGATAATTATAAACTCATTGATAATAATCTCATACAATAACCTAAACATATCAATATTCTATTACACTTAATTTCCGTATGACTATATTTTGAAGAACAAATCGTAGGGGCACAAATTAAATATCAGTATAGGAGACTATTTGTGATAATTTTTAAAGAATTACATTTAGAAAATTAAAATAAGGAAATTGGTCAAACTATAACTTAAACACTAAACTGAAATTATAAAATCCTACAATTTACAAAACTTTCTTCCTCTCTCAACAAATATCGTTAGTTGAACAACAATGAAAATGAATTTTCTCTCTATGAATTCTCGAAAGTCTTCTGTTAATGTTAACACCGCTCAAATTTCATTAAATCATGGAGAACACTTTGGTATCTATGCTTTTATTGTTTGTCTTAATTTGTGAAAGATTTAGCTTGTATACATTATTTCTATAAAAAAAATTAAAACTTTATTGCTAAAAAGAAATTCTTTTCTCGGTTAACTATGCACATTCAAATAACTATCTTTGATTTATGTCTACAGTCATCAAGGAGTAAAATATGAGAGCAAACAACAAGAACGTCATCTATTATATTATCGCTTTTAAAAATAAAAATTAATATACAAAAATTAGTTCTAAAAAATAAAATGTATTTGTTCTCTTCACATGTTCATATGACATCGAAACAGTTTAACGTGGAATACTCGTGCAAAACACTTCTGGTTAGATGATAAGAAAAATACAAAACAAATATCGTGTATAAGGTAATATTACTGAGATACGACTAATTACATGATTGAACCTCATCAAATTGAAATAAATACATGCATTATTGCATTTAACTCACAAAATTTTCACTGACCATCTTCATACACTCGCGTGAATAAGAGAGATATATGACGATCTACATTGAACATTCATAAAAGAATCTGCAATATTATTTTGTGCAAAATTTATTATTTAAATCTTCAGTCAAATAAGCAACACTATTTACTAAAACATATATTTTCTGAATTAGCAATCACGTGCAACGCACATGTCGAAAAATTAGTGTATGTATATATATATATATATATAAACTACATCTTTGTTGGGATATGACCATATTTTTGAAGAACAAACCGAAGCACATTAAATATCAGTATAGGAAACGATTTTTGAATACTTTAAAAAATTTATATTTAGAAAATCTAAATGAGAAATTTGGTCAAACTGTAACTTGAACACTAAACTTAAATGATAAAATCCTACAATTTACAAAATTTTCTTCCTCTCTCAACAAATATCTTTAGTTAAACAACAATAAGAATGAATTTTCTCTCTATGAATTCTCGAAAGTCTTATGGTGATGCTAACACCGCTCAAATTTTATTAAATCATGGAGAAAACTTTAGTATTTATTCCTTCATTGTTTGTTTTAATTTGTGAAAGATATAGCTTTTATACATTATTTATATAAAAAAAAAATTAAAACTTTATTTCTAAAAAAGAATTTTTTCTCGGTTAACCATGGACACTAAAATAACTATCTTTGATTTATTTATACAGTCATCGAGAAGTAAAATATGAGAGCAAACAACAAGAACGTCATCTATGATGTTATCACTTATAAATATAAAAATTATTATACAAAAATTAGTTCTAAAAAATAAAATGTAATTGTTCTCTTCACATGTTCATATGACATCGAAATAGTTTAACGTGGAATACACATGCAAAGAACTTTTAGTTAGATGATAAGAAAAATATAAAACAAATATCGTCTATAAGGTAATATTACTGAGATACGACTAATTACATGATTGAACCTCATTAAATTGAAATAGATATATGCATTACTGCATTTAACTCATAAATTTTTTTATTGACCATCTTCATAGACTCGTGTGAATAAGAGATATATATGACGATCTACATTGAACATTTATAACAAAATTTGCAATATTACTTTGTACAAAATTTATTATTCAAATGTTCAGTTAAATATGCAATACTATTCACCATAACATATATTTTCTTAATTAGCAATTACGTGCAATGCACGTGTCAAAAAATTAGTGTGTCTATGTGTGTGTATATATATATGAACTATATCTTTGTTGGGTGCAATATACACGGTTAATTATAAACTCATTGATAATAATATCATGCAATAATCTAAACCTATCAATGTTCTATTACACTTAATTTCTGTATGACTGTATTTTTGAAAAACAAATCGTAGGGGCAAAAATTAAATATCACTATAAGAGACGATTTCTGAAATCTTTAAAAAATTTACATTTAGAAAATCTAAATAAGAAATTTGGTCAAACTATAAGTTAAACAATAAACTCAAATGATAAAATCCTACAATTTACAAAACTTTCTTCCTCTCTCAACAAATATCTTTAGTTGAATAACATTGAAAACAAATTTTCTCTTTATGAGTTCTCAAAAGTCTTCTACTGATGTTAGCACCGCTCAAATTTCATTAAATTATCGAGAAAACTTTGGTATATATGCCTTCATTGTCTGTATTAATTTTTGAAAGGTTTAACTTGTATACATTATTCATATAAAAATATTTAAAACTTTATTTCTAAAAAAGAATTTTTTTTCTCGATTAAATATGTACACTCAAATAACTATCTTTGATTTATGTATACAGTCATCGAGAAGTAAAATAAGAGAGCAAACAACAAGAACGTAATCTATTATGTTATCACTTGTAAAAATGAAAATTATTACAAAAATTAGTTCTATAATATAAAATAAAGTTGTTCTCTTCACATATTAATATGACATCGGAACAGCTTAACGTGGAATAAACGTTCAAAGCACTTCTGGTGAGATGATAAGAAAAATACAGAACAAATGTCATCTATAAAGTAATATTACTGAGATACGACTAATTAGATGATTGAACCTTATTAAATTAAAATAAATATATGTCTTATTGTATTTAACTCATAAAAATTTTCATTGACCATCTTCAAAGACACGCGTGAATAACATATATATATATATATATATATATATATATGACGATCTACATTGAACATTCATAAAATAATTTCCAATATTATTTTGTGCAAAACTTATTATTTAAATCTTCAGTTAAATAAACAATATTTTTTACTATCACATATATTTTACTAATAAGGAATCACGTGCAACACACATGTTAAAAAATTAGTGCGTATATATATATATATATATATATATGTGTGTGTGTGTGTGTGAAGTTATGAACTACATCTTTGTTAGGTGAAAGATACACGGATAATTACAAACTCATTGATAATAATCTCATGCAATAAACTAAACATAACAATATTCTATTACACTTAATTTTCGTATGACTATATTTTTGTAAAACTAATCGTAGGGACACAAATTAAATATCATTATAGAAAATGATTTGTGAAAACTTAAAAAAAATTACATTTAGAAAATATTAATAAGAAATTTGGTGAAAGTGTAACTTAAACACTAAACTCAAATGATAAAATCCTACAATTTACAAAACTTTCTTCCTCTCTCAACAACTATCTTCAGTTGAACAACAATGAAAATGAATTTTCTCTCTATGAATTCTCAAAAATCTTCTAGTGATGTTAACACCGCTCAAATTTCATTAAATCATGGAGTAAACTTTGGTATCAATGCATTCATTGTTTGTTTTAATTTGTGAAAGATTTAGCTTGTATACATTACTTATATAAAAAAAATTAATTTTATTGCTAAAAAGGAATTTTTTTCTCTGTTAACTATGAACACTCAAATAACTATCTTTTATTTATGTATACAGTCGTCGAGAAGTAAAATATGAGAGCAAACAACAAGAACGTCATCTATTATGTTATCACTTATAAAAATAAAAATTATCATACAAAAATTAGTTCTAAAAAATAAAATGTAATTGTTCTCTTCACATGTTCATATGACACCGAAACAGTTTAACGTGGAATATACGTGCAAAGCACTTCTAGTTAGATGATAAGAAAAATACAAAATAAATATCTTGTAAAAGGTAATATTACTGAGATACGACTAATTATATGATTGAACCTCATCAAATTGAAATAAATATATACATTATTGCATTTAATTCATAATTTTTTTCATTCACCATCTTCACAGAATCGCGTGAATAAATGATATATATATGACGATCTACATTGAACATTCATAACAGAATCTGCAATATTATTTTATACAAAATTTAATATTTAAATCTTCAGTTAAATAAGCAATACTACACTATAACATATATTTTCTTGATTGGCAATCACGTGCAACACACGTGTAGTGTGTGTGCATATATATATATATATACACACATATATAAACTACATATTTGTTGTACAAGATATACGGATAATTGTAAACTCATTTATGATAATCTCATGCAATAACCTAAACATATCAATATTCTATTACATTCAATTTCCGTATGACTATTTTTGAAGAACAAACTGTAGGGGCACAAATTAAATATCAGTATAAAAGACGATTTTTGAAATCTTTAATAAATTTACATTTAGAAAATCTAAATAAGAAATTTGGTCAAACTATAAGTTAAACACTAATCTTAAATGATAAAAACCTACAATTTACAAAACTTTCTTCCTCTCTCAACAAATATCTTTAGTTGAACAACAATGAAAATGAATTTTCTCTTTATGAATTCTCGAAAGTTTGATGTTAACACCGCTCAAATTTCATTAAGTCATGGAAAAATATTTGGTATCTATGCCTTCATTGTTTGTTTTAATTTGTGAAAAATTTAGCTTGTATGCATTATTTATATTTAAAAAAATTAAAACTTTATTGCTAAAAAGGAATTTTTTTCTCGGTTAAGTATGGACACTCAAATAACTATCTTTGATTTATGTACACAGTCATTGAGAAGTAAAATATGAGACAAACAACAAGAACGTCATCTATTATGTTATCACTTATAAAAATAAAAATTATTATACAAAAATTAGTTCTATAATATAAAATATAATTGTTCTCTTCACATGTTCATATGACATCGAAACAGTTTAACATGAAATACACGTGCAAAGCACTTCTGGTTAGATGATAAGAAAAATACAAAACAAATATCGTCTATAAGGTAATATTACTAAGATATGACTAATTACATGATTGAACCTCATCAAATTGAAATAAATACGTGCATTATTGCATTTAACTCATAAAATTTTTCATTGACCATCTTAATTGACTCGCGTGAATATGAGATATATATGACGATCTACATTGAACATTCATAAAAGAATTTGCAATATTATTTTGTACAAAATTTATTATTTAAATCTTCAGTTAAATAAGCTATACTATTTACTATAACATATATTTTCTGGATTAGCAATCACGTGCAACGTACGTGTCGAAAAATCAGTGCGTGTATATATATATATATATATATATATACTAAATCTTTGTTGGGTGCAAGATACATGGGTAATAAACTCATTGATAATAATCTCATGCAATAACCTAAACATATCAATATTCTATATACTCAATTTCCGTTTGACTATAATTTTTAAGAACAAACCGTAGGGGCACAAATTAAATATCAGTATGGAAGACGATTTGTGATATCATTAGAAAATTTACATTTAGAAAATCTAAATAAGAAATTTGGTTAAACTATATGTTAAACACTAATCTCAAATGATAAAACCTACAATTTACAAAACTTTCTTCCTCTGTCAATAAATATCTTTAGTTGAACAACAATGAGACATTTCTATGCATTGCACACGTGTGCCTTGATAGGATATTTCTAGTATTGATTTTCTATGTACATGAATATGAATGCATGAGTATGTTATGAATGTGCATAGTGTCTAAATATATTTATATGAAAGGAGTGCTCATGTAGTTACACATATACCCTTATGCATGAATAAAGTAAAGTATGAATATGTGTGGTCTAAAGGTGTTATGTGAAAGATTTGCTCACATGTATGTACACACATGTATGATGATCTAGTCAATAGAGGGGCCTTGAAAAGTGTTCTCAAGAGTACCCTAAACTAGATGGTGCTTTACATATGCTATGTCCATGTGAAAGGACTTCTCACATGATTTAGGTTGATGAACTCTCATCTATGAACTATGAGCTAAGCGTATGAGGGGTTAAATCTCTGAAGCCTATGTTTTATAAAGTAATGAATAATAATGGCTTTCAATAAAGAAAACTCAGCTTAGCACCGAGTGAACTTAAAGATGAGGGGTGTCCCTTCCCATTGTAGGAAGGTAGGTTCACCATAGTCTTCACGAGGTGGTTAGCCTCATAGCCCAAAGGGCATAGAGTGATATTTCCATAAGTGGATAACTACAATGCCTCAATAGGCATAAAGAGGGTTTCCATATATACCTCCAAGTTCCATAAACTATGTTTGCCCCATAGGATCTAGCAAGTGATATCACTTAGGTTGCTAGCATGTGTTAATGTTCTACTTTGGCTAAGTAGAGCACCTTCCCTTGGTGTAAGGCTCTACAACACCAAATTTCATGTAGCACCCATGGTCTTAGTGTCGGTTAAGGCTATAGTTTCCCTACAGTAAAATGAATAATGGAAGTGAAGAACAAGACCCTAACTAAGATAACCTAAGGGAAGTTACTTAGTGTAGGTGAGGTATGGGACTTTATCTATGCATTGCACAAGTAGGTCTAGAAGGGGGTTCTAGGAAGGTGTTCTAATGTATGTGATTATGTTTATGTTTCTTTTGCATGACATTGTATTAGTGTCTACATGATGTTATGATATGCATGGTATGAAGTTCTTATGTGACTATGTGATTAAGGTCCTACTTGATGTGTATGTAGTTGATTATAGTATTATGGTTGATGTATCAAATATATGTTAAGGTTTGTGGTCTCATGATAGGTTTACTAAGTATCTGTGAGGTTATGGGGCTTTACATGTACATTACACTAGTAGACTTAGATTGGGGTTGTGAGTAAGGGTCTTATAGTGGCCTATGTGAAGTGAAGTTAACATATTGCAATGTGACTATAGCTTATTGTAATAGCGTTGGGTGTCTTGACTTGAATATGTCTTATGGTGTGCTATATTTCTATGATGGTATGTGTTGGCTTATGTAGGTTGTATGTATGATTTTCTTGTGGCCTTAAGGTGATGCATTACACCAAGTATCACTAACTAGAGGGTTACTTGAGAAGCTAAGAAGTTAAAAAGGAAAGCTTACTGTAAAATGAACTCACAGTAATTGAAAATGTGCTTACTATAAAGTGGTGATTTATATGCCTTAAATGCAATGTGTGATTTTATGTGATGTTATGACTATTTTATATGCCTAAAATAAGTATGCAAATGACATGATGATTATTGTATCAAGTTTTATGAAGTTTTCACAAAAAGGCATAATGCATGGTTTCAAGTAAAATGTCCCTTTTAAATGACATAATGCATGGTTTCAAGGATGCTTAAAGGAGGTCTCTATGCTGAAGGGCTTGATGTATGTTTTCCCAAGCTCAAGGAAAGAAATCCTTAAGATTCAAGGATGTCCTATGTCAAGTTTATGTTTAGAGTCGTGTAATAGTTTACTTATGATTTATGTTATAAGGGTTGTGTCCCTAATGTACTTTAATAATGTTGAGTCTAAGATGGCAAAGAGTCTAACTATGTACTTATGATATTTTATATATAATGGAAATGATGTTCTAGCATATGATGTGCTAAGAAAATTTTAAATTTTTTGCTAAATGTTCCTACGAAAATATGATGAATGATAACTATGGGCTTGTATAAGAGCTCCAAGGGTCAAGTACTTCATGTTACTTCTAGGGGGTGCTCCCCGTCGTGACACAAGGGATCAATAGAATTGTATCCGCTATCTTGATAAATAAAATCATGCTTCTTCATATTTTATTTGTATGATTTTGCAAATAGAGTTTAAATAGATTGAGAAAAATGAAATAATTTTGTTTTCTTAAAAACGAAACACCAAATGCATGCTTAAGTCTTTTTCTTTTCAATGAAAATTTTCTTTTCTCAATAAACACTCTTGTTCTCCCCAAAGAGCCACCCAAAAGAATCAATAAAAAATATTAATTTTCTTTTCTCTTTCTCTTTTCTGTAAGAGAAGGCTATGGAAAACGACTTCATTGTCCTTTTAGAGGACTCAATTTTCTTTAATTCGTTAATTGAATAAAAGATAATATGGGTCATTTGATTTATTTTTTATAAAGAAAATAAGTCCATTAAGTAGGATACATCATATTTTAATCATTCAAATTCAAAAGAAAAAATTTGTCCATTAACACAAAATTTAAATATTCTGAAGTAAGAAATTACTAAACAACATTTAATAAATAAAAATAAAAATACATTAATAAGAAATATAATCTTATTATATATAATATAAAAGTAGTTAAATATGTCAAAAATTAGGTGTTCACAATATGTCTCTCTTTGCTTGGAAACATAAAAAGTTTTCAAGCAAAGAAAGTGAACATAGTGACTAAATTTTGACCTATTTCAAACTCCATTAAAAGCAATTTTGAAAAAGATGACCGGAGTTTGCTTCTGAGGTTACCTACATATCCTTGGTTAAAAGAAAATCAGGTCAATGTAGTTTGAAAAAATTTGATGGCCCAAACTATCAAACATTGTAGTAAAAAGACTTGCTTCTGTTTGCTTGTTACCATCTACTATCTATAGTTACCTAAAAGAAAATAGCAACAGAAATATGCTTCTTTACATGAAAGATGATACAAGATTCCTCATTTATGTGTTTTCTTAGGTGACTTGCTCTGTGCATTATCTTTGAGATTGATCTTGATTCTCTCTTGGCGGCTTTCAGATGCATGTTCTAACTTGAGTTGGCGGTTGAAACTCAAAACTCAAGATCACAAAATAAAGAAATCGAATAGAATGTGTTTCTTTTTAGGTAAAAAGGGATATGATAATCTTGAACTAGGACGTATAATCCAAGAAAGAAAAGTAGAAATGAGTCGCATTGCCTTGAGAGTTTCAAATAAAATGTATTGTCTTTGTGGGTTGACCTATGAATAGGTGTATCACCCAAAATATGAATATGATGTGTATGTCACATGAATGTTGAAGCGTTTGCCCAGGATATGCATACAGTGTGTATTGCCCATGAATAGAGAATTGATGTATTTTGCACGTGAATGAAGGACGGGTGCATATTACAAATGAAAGAAAGACTAGTGCGTATTGCACATGAATGAAATATCGATGTGTATTGTATTGAATTTAGACTAGTCCGTATTTCACATGAATGAGATATCGATGCGTATTGTATTGAATTTAGACTGGTGTGTCTTGCTCATGAAAGAAATACTGGTGCGTTTTGCACATGAATAAAAGTACGGGTGCATATTCCACAGATTCAGGTCGATGTGTATTGCACATAAAAGAAAGACTGGTGCATTTTGCACATAAATAAAGGATGGGTGCGTATTCACGAATTCCAGACTGATGCATATTGTACTTGAAAAAAATACTGATTTATTTTGCATATGAAAAAAGGACAGATGCATATTGTATAGAATTCAGGCTAATGTGTATTGCACCTGATTGAAAGATTAGTGCATATTGCATGGAATTTAGGTTGATGTGTATTGCACATGAATGAAAATTGGTGTGTATTGCCCGAAGCTCTCAAATTGAGAGGCAAAGATGTGAATAGCATGAGATGAAATAACAAACATGTGAAGACTTTGGAGAACTTATTTTTTTGATGTTTCACTTTTGACTTGTAGTCCTGCATTTTTTTTGTTTCTGTGCTGAGCAAAAGAAAGAGAAAATTGTTAGTTCAAAGTGGTGGTTGACTTGCAGCCTTAATGTTCTGATGATTTAACTATGCTCCCGGTCGATTTCTCAAACTTTACTTCATATCCTTGGTTGAACAACATTTTGAAGCTTCCTCTCTGTCAGTCTAGGATCTTAACCTTCTTGATTCTACCAAATATGCTAAAAAATTGTTCACATTGTGATGATGTTTCCTAAAAACACAGATTAAACACAGTGTAGATAAATATCATAAAGCAGATAAAATTCTAAGGTGCTAAAAATAATAAATCATAACCTTATCTAATGAGAAAATCTAATACCCACATGGATAAAGAACCCTAACTTCACTCGTCGTTCCCATTCAACAACAAATAACTAAAAGAAAAAAATTTAAGCGCAACTTATTTTCTCGAGAGTTACCCGTATAGTGGTCCCTTTCTTCGTTAAACAAGGACTGGGGAGATGAGTTGGAGCCATTTATTTGAGATTCAGTTGTTGTTCTCCTCGATTCAGTAGAGTACTCCATCTTCACAAGTTGAATTTTGGAGTATAATGGAAGATGCCTAAATCAAAATAGAGGTCGAGGAGAGTCCATTCATATTTCTACGTAATATAGAGCTTGAAGTCGAGATGCCCAAATTAAAACCTAGCTAAAATGGGAAGAAGAGGAGAGGCACCAACAATGGAGAATGAAAAAGAAAATGTAGAGGAGCATAGGAGAAAGAGAGGGAATAATTTAGGATTAAAGACAAAATAAAATGGGTCATATCATATTTTTTAATGGGTCGGATTAGGTGGGTGGATCACTAAATGGTTTTTTATTTTTTAAAAATTTTGATTTGTTATATAAATAATTAATATCAATAAATTTTTATTAAAAAAACAATTTAATAGATTGAGTGACTTTCTGAGGAAAGAGTGGATAGTTGAGTGACTTTTAAGTTAAAATTCAAAGTTGAGTGACTTTCTGAGAAAGAAGTGCATAGTTGAGTGACTTTTGAGTGAAAATTGAAAGTTGAGTGACTTTCTGAGAGAAGAGTGCATAGTTGAGTGACCATCTGAGATATTAACTCTTTAAATTTGTATAAAACGAGAAAGAGAGAAAGGCAAAAGAAATGGGCAGGGGAATATTTTTATTGTATAATTATAAGTGTATAGGACGAAAATATATGTATTTGCATGTATATATACAATTTTCTCTCGCTTTATACAAACAGAAACACAATTTATACATTTCGTTTCTATTTGTATAAGCGAGAGAGGCGAGGGTGGCGAGCGAGATTAGGGAGAGTGGCGAGCGAGAACTGGGAGAGAAGAACAAAAATATATGTACTTATACAATTTTCTCTCGCTTTATACAAATAAAAATAGATTTTATACACTTGTATTTGTATAAAAATGAGAGGAAGCGAGAGAGAGAAGAGAGTGGCGAGCGAGAGTTTGAGGGAGAGAGGTGACTGACAAACAATTTGCTATGGGCACAATTAAATCAAAGGTTGGTTATAGCAATTAATTTGATTTATTAGTTTGTCATTATATAATTTCTCTCTTTCTCATTTTATATAATTCGATTCAATTGTATATTCCCTGCCCAAGTCTCTTTTGCCTTTCTCTCTTTCTCATTTTATACAAATTCAAATTGTATATAATCGTTCTGTACACTTATAATAATACAATTCGTTTTATACACTTTGTTTTATACAATTCTCTGCCCAAGTCTCTTTCTCTTTCTCGTTTTATACAATTCGCTTTATTTGTATATGTATAGCGAATTATAGATATATATATTTGCTATGGAGTGCAATTATGCAAAATTTGCTATTGCATACAAATATGAATTTTATGTTTGCTATATGTAAAAGTTGCCCTTATTAATCCATTTTAATACACAAATTATTTAATATTCAATTATTTAGCAACGTATACAATTTGATTTTCTTTCAAAATACTAATACAATTAGGGTATACAAATTAGTTGTATTACTATATACAACGTATTTTATACAAATGTTATTTATATACAAGTTATTTTCATACATATACAAACTGATCTAACTAATTACAAACTTCATTTGTATTTTGTATGCAATCAATACATACAATTGTATAATAGAATCACCTATGAATTTACATAGTGACTATTATCATATCATATTCATAAAGTTATCAAAATTTCAGCGAATATAATTGTAAAAATACGAATCAAAAATATAATTCAATCCACTAATTAATATATACTTCTTTAACGCATACATAAATATACAAATACAGTCAAATTTACGTTACCCATATATAAGAATACAATCCAAACAAATTTAGTTGATAAAAAAAATATTGAATTCACCAAAAAGAATGTTAAATATAAATGTACAAAATTCATTCAGAAATTTAGAAATGAGGTAATAAATTGATTGTTGTGTTTATCTTTAGTTGTATAAGCAACAAAGAAATCAATGATTTTTTGTGATAATTATGAAGAAATATTGATACCATGAACTCATTCCAATGAGTTTGGTGTCTTTCTTCAAGAAGAAGAAGTTATATTTGCTAATGATTCTAATTAGGTTTAATAAATATCAATTAAGGGATTGTTTTCCATCATGATAACAGAATATTCACACAAGTAATGAGTCTACATTAATAACCAACTTGTATAATTAATTAAAAATAATCGAATTATACAAACGAAATTTGATTTAGTCATTACAAATATACCTACGTTATGTAAATAGGCAAATTCTAACTCACGGGGCTATTATGTTTTACATCTAAGTAATTTATAAATTTTACCTTATTTTTTACACATACATTTCATGTAGAGTTGTCAATATGGATCGATCAAATTCATCTGAACTAGTCCACACATGCTTTGAAATTTGACATATCAAGTCGGATTAGCTCATTATTTTGATGAAATATCAAGCCCGACCCATTACTAGGTGGGCTACGGGCTGACCGGGCCCGTACAATTTTTTTAAAAAAATGTATTCTTTTATAATTTTTTTACTTTAAATTCTAACTTTTAAAATATTAAGATAAATGTCTACAAGAATATTACATGGAGTTACTACGCAATATCTCCAAGAAAATGATCTTCTTAAACACAAATCTTTTGTAAAAAATAACGTTTATCAGGATACCACTCAATCAATAGAGATTTTAGTAACCAAACTAAACAGTTAACGAATAACATTATAACTAACTAAAAATAATAACTTATTATATTTGTACGATGATTTAATTTAGACTCTAAATTAAAATTCCTCTTGCTATTTACTTCTAGATTTCTACTTTATTTTTCTCTGGCTCATAGGCATGTCAATCCACATTGTTCAAGCCCCTTAGGTTAGAGGAGTTATTCGTGTTGGGCTAAAAAGCCTGATTGTTAAATGGACTACAAAATTTTTAGCTCAATTATATGAAATCACGGGTCGAATCGTGTCTAATCCATATTGGTGACCCCAAAATCATGTGTATAAAAATTGATATTAATTAATAGAAAAATTACATAACAAAACAAATATGTGATATGTTTTTTTATGATAAATCATTATAGTTTAAAATATTATATTTCCCAAACCAAAAAAAAAAAAAAAAAGTTGAAACATTCTAACTAGACTTGTCAATAGTGTAGATGTTTTCATCATTTGTCGTTTAGATTCTATTAAACAAATATTTTATTGGATATTTCAACTTTTCCACCTCTAAGACACTATTTTAATGCATTATACGAAATTTGATTAATGACTTCGATTAAAATTGAGGATTTCTAAAAATAAATTACATAACGCATAATATATTTAAACTTTTTTTTTAATCAAACACCAAATAATAAAACAAATAATATTTTGCATCTCATGCTCTGGATTTCAAGTACCTTTAATTGTCCACCATTTGAGCACAGCTGGGGCTCACCACTGTTTCAAAAAATTGGTACAAATGCTGGTTAAGATGAAGCAACATAGCTAATCACAGCTTTGTGTTTGTTCTTTTAAATTAGGTGAGACAATTAATAATTCCTCTTACTATCTAGGTGTCAAATGAAATTGTACTGAGGCGATAATTCATTCTAACATTGGGTACACATGCAGTTTTTTTAACTTCAGAAAAAATCATGTGTATATATATATGTATATCTATCTTGGAAAATAAAAGTGCACCTATGAAAAACATAGGAGTGTCCTTGTGTCGCTGGTACAAGCTAGAGGTATCACCTGCAAGACCAGGGTTAAAATCTAACTAGAGCCCTATTCACTGTTTTTATTTTAATTTTAACTTAGAGCTTATATTTGAGTCATTAGTGACCAATCAAATTAAAAGTTTCGCTAATATTCAAATTAAATAATATTGATGCACTCGAAATCTTCAAATCTTAATTTCGCATCTTCTCTTAACTACCTCTCCATTTCATTTTCATCATTCTAATAAGAACATTGAAAACATGTTGACCTCACATATATGTGATGTGACTTTTAGATTACAACTACAAATTTGTTTTAAGCTAATTTAATGTTTGGATTTGTTGGAAGATCATACATGGGCCAAATGAGGCACAACTCATAACAAGCACTAATTTGTCGCATTGATTAAATTTATAACCAAAAAAATTGACCAACTAAACTTTTGAATGTCTTGTTGGATTAAGCCAAAAATAAACACTAATCATAATTATGCTTGTAGTCATGTTCCAAAAATGCAAACATACGTGACACAGCCACTAAAATATGTCATTTAAACAAATTAATTAACTTCTGCTTCATACATTATTAGTGGATATCATCATGATCAATTACCCACTACTAAATGAGTACGATTCATAGTTAACATTTTTCTCTATCTTTAATTAAAAAAATATTGAATTCGAATTTTAAAAATATTTTATTTCTCTATTATGGAGTTTTGTATTTCAAACCTTGAAGTTCCAATATATATGGGAAATGATAACAGCTATTTTTGAAAATTTTAAATATTCTAGAATTTTATTTGTAAAATTTGGACTATGATTAGGGCTGGTTCTAAGCCTTGAAAAAATAAAAGCACATATTTTAGGCTCTCTAAATTGGATAAAGATTCGGTCAAGTAATGTTCAATAGTATTATAGATTCATGACATGTGTATAATATAATAATTTATAGTTGAGATTCATTTAAATTATATACTCATTATAATAATAAAAATAACAAAGTTGTCAAAAATTTTAATTTTTTAAAATTATCAAATAAAGCAATTAAGTGTACCCAAACTAATATTTTCAAGAAAAAAATTTAAGATTCACGGGAATAAATGAACTTCCTGACTTTTTACCCGCCAAACTTCTTTGGGAGTAATTTCACACCTGTTTTTTTTCTCTCCAAATTCTGAAGCAATCTCCAAAAATAGGTTAAATTTAAAAACACCATTGAGTTATAAATAAAAATTCAACTAATTAAGAACATGATAATACATTTAAAAAAGAAAAAGCTTATTTGGAGGTTTTGAAATAATTATAAAAATATATTTAATCAGATTCTTCAAAAGTGTCGGGTTCTTTAAAATTAGTATTAATTTAAAAGATCCAATATAAATACGAGGTTTGGCAGGTAAAAAAGTTGGAAAGTCCGCATGTTCCCGCTAGTCTTATTTTTTTCTTGAAAATATTAGGTAGGATACACTTAATTTTATTTGATAGTTTTAAAAAATAAAAATAATTGAAGATTTTGTTGTTTTAATTATTATAATGAATATATAATTTAAATAGATCTCAACCATAAGTTATTATACATTATACGTGGCATGAATCTATAAGACCATTAAACATTACTTGACCTAATTATACTTGACTGATCTTTATTCCTCTAAATGGGGCTTCCCCCTTTTTAAAGCAATAATAGAGTTATTGTAGTTTTTGTGAAAAATGATATTTTGTAATTTTTTATCTCAATTTGTTTGTCTTTTTACTTTGTTTTAAAACAATATTTAATTTTTTTGTTCTGGTCAATTTTTAAATTTTAATTTTTCATATGACATGTTTAATATCATTAGATTCAAAAATCTTAAACGTCATTGTGTCAAATTAAAACAAAGAAAGTACTAAAAATAATAACTTTGCATCTCAAAAATATACTATAACTTTAATTTGCACCATAGAAAAATTAGAAGAAGAGACTATAAATATATATATATATATATATATATATATATATATATATATATATATATATATATTTAACATATTTCATTTCTTTTACAGATTTTTCATTTACAAGGGGCAAGGATACTGAATTTTTTCCTAATACAGATAATTGCTCTTCTCTGTAATGTCTATATAATTGGGATTTTGAATTTGTATTATATAAAACTTTTGGATTTAATAAATTTAATTGATTTTGTTGGAATATTTGTATATCTTTATCTGTATCTATTATTTCATCTAATTGTTGATTATTATCTTCTTTTGTCTTTCTATTTAGTATTCTTGAGATAAAATTATTGAGCGCCAGTTTTTAAAGATTTTGTAAAGTTCTTTTAGACGTCGTTCGGGTTTCCCGAAAGGGAAACTTCACTCTGTTATAATAATGTAAGTTTTCATATTTATGTTTCTAGTTAACTTCCCATATAGGTAAATTATTTAGTTTCAAATATTTATTATATGTTAATATTTAGTTTCAAATATTTATGATATGTTAATATTTTGTATATGAATTTATGAATTCTATGAATCTATGTTATATTTATGAATCTATGTTACTTAGTATATGGTTATTCTCTTAGCCTCTAAAAGTATCGATGGATTAACCTGTAAATTCCTAGGAAATTGATAGGTCAGTTTGAATGTTCTTAAATGAACGATGAATGACCAAATCCGGGGTGTGGTTAAAGAAGATTTCTTTTAAGAACAAAAGCTAAGGGAAAGAGATGAACTGTAATAATAGATTCATGAATATACATAGTCCATAAAAAAAAAAAAAAAAAAAAAAAAAAAAGGGAAGAAAAACTAGAAACTAAAATGATATTTACTTATTAGAACAAAAGAGTGAAGGAGTACTGAGTAGGATTTTACAACTTAAAAATTTTATTGAAATATTTATTGAAATACCCCCTCCTCTCATTTGGTATTTATTCTGTTTTATAATAATTTGATCTGATTTTGAAGGTGCGTTAAATTCTTTATAATCTAATGGAAGGGTTGTTCTTTTATATATATATATATATATATATATATATATATATATATATATATATATATATATATATATATATATATATATATAAAGTAGTTAGTATTGTTTTAAATGTTTGAAGTTTTAATTCATTTTGACTTTATATCACTGATGCGCTTGAGTCACTCATATATATATCTATATATATCCATGATATTGACCAGTATTTTTTAAAGACAATAATAAATATTTATTTCTATACATTTTATCCCTCATACTAAACTTGATATAATATAAATATAAATTAATCTAGTCGAAGAATTTTGAATATAAAAAATGAACAAAAATGATGATGATAAATTGGCAAATAAAAGTAATAATATAGCATTCGTGCAGCAAGAGTGGGAAACCATATGAAATGGGCGTGCTCCATTCAACTTTTTTTCTTCTTTCACTTAACCTTTCTATCATACCAAAAGCTGACATAATACTTTTCAAAACTGGTTTCTAAAGGCCATTTATTTAAGACTATAGACGTATAATATTAATATAAATATGCTTTTCAATTTTGTTTATTTTATATTTTTTGTTTTTTTTTAATTTTTGAAAAATATATATAAGTAGATATTTAAATTATCATGTAGTAAGTTTGTGTTTATTTGATCAACTTTATATAACTTTAAATATTTAATTATGCGCATCTAAAAGTTGGAGAGCATAAATATGAGTTAAGACAAAATTAAAAGACATATTTATGTATTATGTTTACTATATAATATAAAGTAATTATTTTGTACTTATTTATACTGTAGTTGAAACTACATTTACTTTGAGGAGTATATTTTCTAACTTTTAACTCATATGCGTTAATTTAGGAGTGTTCATAATTTTGGTAAAAATCGATTTAAATTAAAAAAATTAACTATTTAGTTTAATTTTAGTTTTTTTCATAAAACACTCTATATATATATATAATAACATAAACAATTTTTTGTATGAAAATGTATTGCTCTAATGAAAACGAGTAAGGCATAATGCGTCTTTTATTTTTGTAATAAAAGTGATCAAGTAAAAAAAAATATTATTGCTATAAATGGTAAATATTTTTTCATTATAGTATATTTATGTAAGTTTTCAATATCAATAGCTTATGCATTATTCAGTAAGTTTATGTTGTTAAAGTACGTTGATTAACAAATATTAATAAGCAAGAAAATACACTAAACATAGTTGGACTTTTAGTATAAAATTATAAAATTCAAAATGACACGGAGACAATTCATTCCCTTTTGAATAAATTTTTACCCCATCTTTATTGAACAGACTTTTTATTTTTTATTCTTATATATGATTAATAGTCAAATTGAAACTGATAACAGACAAATCAATAAACATATATTATATTTAATTTAGTTTGATTTTGATAATTTTAAAACCAATTAATTTGAGTTAATTTGATTTTAACTCATAACCTATCGTCCTACCCAAAGTCCTAAACAAATCCTTATATACCTCAACCCCTATTTGTTATATTTGAACCAAAGCTATTGAATTTTACTTTATTATTATTAGTTTGTACATTCCATTAATATGAACTTTCTCTTTTCATTTTACGTTCTATTTTTTTTTTTAGTTCTTTTAAAAGAGGATGTCATTTCATTATAATTAAAAGCAATTTAGCTTTAAATTTTTTTTATCTTTTATAAAATAAATTATAACTACACAAATATCTAAGGATTGTTTTAGACCATAATGTTGGGTGGTCTTGGGCCTTCTCAACCCAAAAGCTAGCTCAAAGGTTGAGGCTTTCCCTCACACTTATAAATTGACCACCAGCCCCTTCCACTTCCGATGTGGGATAACCCAACAATCTCCCCCTTCACACATCGGGCCTTGGGCTGGAGAGCGACAACCCAGTTTCTCCCGGTGGGCTGAGACTTGTTGACAACCTGGGCTCTGATACCAATGTTGGGTGGTCTTGGGCCTTCTCAACCCAAAAGCTAGCTCAAAGGTTGAGGCTTTCCCTCACACTTATAAATTGACCACCAGCCCCTTCCACTTCCGATGTGGGATAACCCAACACATAATTACAAATTTTTTTCTTCTTAAAATATCATGTCAAATCAATAAATATCATATAAAATAAGATGAAAGTAAATATTTTTCTCAATTTATCTCATCATTTAAGTTTACCAACACAACATATAATACATGGATATAAATTAATTCAAACCATGAAGTACGTGGGACGGTCTTGATTGACTGATTAATATTTCAAAACCTACCTAAATAAACAAATAATAGATGAGGTTTGATTGATTAAGGTCAATCGTGATTTCAGGTGTGATCAGATTCCTTCTTCCTTAATTAAAGGTTTTAAGTTCAAACGAATAAATAGAAATTTTTTATTGATAATGTCACCTACAAATAAACTCTATCAACATGATTCAGATATAATGTAAACTTTAATACGAATTTTGAACCTCGAGTGAAAAAAGAATTATGGCCAAGATTTCAAATCTCAGATAATTCCATAATTCATATATAGTATCTGCAGATCCTTTTAAATATTATATTTCTAATTATCTATGTTATCATCAAGTCTACGCCACGTATACTTTTCCATTTTTGAATTTCAAAATATTTGTCAAATGCTAGACTTTAGACAACATTATTGTAAGTGGCCAAATACAATTATTACAACTATTAAAACTATTTTAGAAATATTCAAACGCTTCCCCAAGTAAACCTTTCCGACTTGTATATTTTATTTTATTTTCTATTTGGAATTTGATATTTATATGAAAAGTCGATTAATATGAAGTTATGGTCATGTAAGATTTAGTTAAAGGGAAAGCATTTCTTAAAAATATTTTTTTTCTATATCTAAAGCTTGAATCTAAAATCTCTAATTAAAAATGAAAAAATCTTATTTATCTCACCACAATAAATTTTTTTGTTCATAATTGGCTATCACTCACCTTATTCGAATGTGTACGTTCTAAAAAATATAATTAAAATTCAGGTCTCGTAACTTCAAGACATAATAAAATACCAAGAAAATAAACTTGACAAAAATGTAAGTCATAGATTTAGGTCTCGAAAAGATGTACGTACTAAAATAAAATTAGAATCGAGGTCTCGTAACTTCAAAGCCTAAAACACCAAAAAAGATGAACTTGAAAAAATTTGATATAATAATAATAATTGATTAAGCTTTAGGTCTTGAGAAATATACATAATAATATAATTAGGGTTTAGATTTTGTAACTTCAAGACCTAAAACACCGGATTATTAATTATATAAATTTGAAAAAATATACTTTATAATAGAATCAGGGTTTAATTGTTGATAAACTAAACGTACTTAATATAAAATATTAATAAGACCTAGTTTACTAAGTACAATTTTTTGATTATTTATTTGGTAACAAACTTGCGTGCTAGATTTTATAATAACAAAAGAATGTTCTCATTATTTGACAAGTTCATATATAGTTATAATATTTAAAAGAACTAACTTATAATTATCGAATTAAGTAATCAACACAAAATATAATCAACGAATAAATTGTATTATACACATAAAAAAAATAGTATAACTTGTAAACCTAAACTACAAAGAAATAAAATTAATTATTGTATAACATAGAGTGTCATGTCCCCTCACTTTATCAGTTAAATTTTTCACGACACAATGCTATAAATATAGCCGATCTCTCTCTCTCTATTTATATATACCATTAAAAATTTCACATTATTTCAATACCTTTTTTTTCAATTACTATTTTTTCGTCTAATATTTAGATTCCAAACTCATATTAACGTTTCATTTTTTTTAGAAAGGTGTTTAGGCGGGTATAATACTATATATTAGAAGTGTGAACGTTGAGGAGCTTAGATCAGCCAATGATCAATTGTCCAATTTGCCCTTCTCTTTCAACTTCAACTTTTCTATATACATGTAATATTTTTTTCCGATTTAATTTATTTCTTTTATTTTCTTATATGTTACTCCGTATTTACAAAATAATACTAAAAAGTAATTTAAAATATTAAAAATTAGGTTAATTTGTAAAATTTCGCCCATACTTCATAATTGAGACTTATAGAGTAACATATATAATTTGAAAATTGCATTAAGAGTACTACGAATCACAATGATTAGCAACTTAAAATATTTGAAAAACATATTAAAACGTGATTAATTTTTACAATTTCACACGTGTCACATAAATTGGAACTAATGGAATAACATATATCATTTAAAAATTACGTTAAGAGTAATATAAACTACAACTTAAAGTACTTAAAAATATATTAAAAATTTAACTCTCGAAATTTACCATGTGCCACATAAATTCAAAAAGAAGAAATAGTTATCCACCTTAACGACAGAAATATATACTCTTATTTATTTTAAATTACATACTTAAATATATTAAAAATTGATTAACTCTAAAAAAAATTACATGTGCGACATATATTATTTGAAAAGTACGTTAAAAATATAATAAAATTAATTAACAACAAAAAATACTTAGAAATTAAATTTACTCTCCTAATTCTGTGTCACATAAATTAAAATAAATAAAATAATATATATTAGGCTCAAACTTGCCCGGACTTTTGTATGTATAGTTAAACAAAAAGAATAATCAAATTAAATTCCAAGTAATCAGATTTTTAATTTATTCGCAATTTCTTAAATATTAAATAAATAAATATATAAATAAATAAATAGTTTACACATAGAGGCATGTACATCATCCAAATTGAAGACGGTGGTTGTTGTCGTAATACGAGATTCCCACATGATTTATGAAAATGATTAACTATCTAGTTAAATGTTAATTAATATTCTTATTTATTTTATTTAATCCTTATATAAGAAATATCAATTTTTATTTATTTTAGCAAATAAAGAAAGCTTATTATTTACTTACAAATTTAATATTTTTCTTATTATCCTAATACTTAGACTATCTAATTACAAATTCTAATAATTTTGTTCTTTCTTATATATATTTCTTATATATAGAGTATAACTTTATTGATTGAGCGAGACACGTGTGCAAAATATGTACGCTAAAGCATGAAGATCCTTATAAATGTTGATTTGAATTTTTTTTCCTTCACTAAAATACTATATACTAATAGATAAAATTATCATTTCTTAAATTATTAATGAATTAGCTTTATAATGTTTAAAATTAAGGTACCATAAAATATACGATAAAAGATATAAAGAGAACTAATAATTAAGGAGACTTAAAGATATATGATAAAATAAAGTATTTTATAATTTAAGAAATTCAAATATATATGATAAGAGAAAATATATGGTAGAGTAATTGAATGAAATTCTATTTAGATTTGTTTATTTGGCTAGCTAATAATTGAGTAATTCCCTAGATAGTTATTCATATTTGGGAAATTATTTAGGAATATCACTTATATTTGTTTTAGGACTATAATATCACTCAATTTTATCTATTTTCCTCAAATTATATTTGACAGAAAAGATACATTATCTCTCTCCTATTAGGATGTCATGTCACATTATTTATTTATTGTTTATAAAAAAAATATACTTTAAACCTATTTAAACGTTAGGTTCCAGTATGTTTTTTTTTGTAAATATTGTTTTCTATTTATGTTTTTTGAAAATATTTTATTTTTTAGATATATAAAGATAAATTTTAAAAATGAATGGAAAAAAAGTACCCCATTTCTACAACTAACTAGTAATGATCTGTTTTAACTATTTTTAGAAAATAAGTTTTTTTATTTTTTTAATGATAATTATTATTTTTTAATATAAGTTTTTTAATTAATTTTTTTAAATAATACTATAGTTTTTTTATGGTGCGCTTTTCCTTTTCCTATTTAGATAGATATGTCTACATTCTATTTTGTTGGAGCATTTCCTAAATTCACTGAAAGTGTGATAAATATAAATAGATATTACAATTTTTTTTACAAAATAATTCAATTTTCATTTTTCATTTTTTAACCTTAAAAATTGAAATTTGAAGCATTTAAAGATCTTTAATTTTTTTTCCTGTAATAGCCATTACCGTTTTTATAAAAAAAAAATAGTTCAATTTCATTTTTTTCCTTTAAAATTGAAATTAGAGGCATTTAAAAATCATTCATTTTTTGCCGTTATAATTTTTTTAACAAAAAACTTCTATTTTTTATTTAAAATAGCTATATTAAAATTCCTATTTTTTTAATTGTATTTTTAGGGCATATTTACTTTGAGCAATATGGATTGAGTGTAATTCAGGGCAACAATTACTCACCAGATATGAATTGGTGATCTAAATTACATCACATGCATAGTATTATATTGAGTTTTTTAATTAAAAAAAAATTGATATCCGATATTTATATTAAAGCTCGACTATTTTGAATTTATTTTGTGTAAAGTTTTTCTGGGGAGGCGCTCTTTACTAAGAATTTTTCTATATTCAGAGTTTGGACATTAGAATCTCTGGTCAAGGGAAGAGCAACCTCATTTACAGCACCACATCCTTTGGTGATAGTACGATATTGTATCATCTATTATTTGAAGAGCGATAATTACACAATCTAATAAATATATTGTGGTACCAAACAAGCCCTTAGTAGTTTCATAATTGATTCATCCAAACTACTTCCTCCGTTTCACAAAAAATGATCTGGTTTAACTTGAGACGGAGTTTAAGAGTATGAAGAAGATTTTTGAATCTTGTGGTCCTAAACTAAAATTAGATCAAATGTACAAAATTATCCTCTGATCTTGTGGCCTGAAACATGTCACGTGGAAAGCTGAAATTAAAATGTTATTAAAAATAGAAAGAGGTCATTCTTTTTTAAACAGACTAATATTTATGACACTTGAATATAAACTTATATAATTAAATTCACTAAAAATCTTAATAAAATTTTATTCAAACCTATAATTTTAAAATAGTAAAAAAAAATTGCCTCTGTTTTAACGTGTTTTTTTCCAAGTAAATTTTATCATTTGCCTCGTTTGTGGATTCTTTGCTAATTTTTCTGCTGAATAATAGTAATTGTACTACTTACCACTCGATCTTTTCCCTTTCTCGTGACATTTTTTTTTTTTTAAGTCTGCTTTTAAAAATAATAAATTTATATTTTAGATAATTTTAAACTATACTAAATCCTAGATAACTTATAACTATACAAACTTTTCTAAGAATTTCAAAAAACATTTCTTTTTTATTTTAACTTGATGATAAATGAAATAACATTATATAAATTAAAACTACGAAATCCATATTTAAGTTGGGATTAGAACATTCTAACCCTCAGATTTAAAGTAGAATAAAGATTGACTGGTCTGCAAAAAAGAATTTTAACAGTTTAAGGTTTATGTGAGTAAAAAGTATTTTTTTTCTTGTGATATAAAAAAACTAAATTTTTGCTACCAAACAAAAAATAGGAAGATGCATCAACAACACCTATCTGTCTGGACAACTGGATGTTGGACAATATTTTGTACTTTTGCATTAAATTACCAAAAATTTTAAAACCATATAATAAACCTTTTAATTGATAAAATAATAAATATCTACAAAAGAATGTCGTGGTCCTGTTATAATATATCCAATCTCATGTCGATCTGATTATCCTGTGAAATGAGAGAAGGGATTCTGCTTATATACATTCACTTTTTTAAGTTAATTCTATTAATTTTGAGGGAAAAATTTCTGAATATATATCTGAATTTTGATGGAAATTACTGTAACAATCTCAAACTTTAGGCAGCACATATTATCCCATAGTGTATTTTAAAGATATATAAGTGTGCAGCTGGATAAATTACTATTTATCATGATGTAATATTTATAATATTCATGTGGGCGCTTATATCTGTCTTTAAAAATAACTATTAAATAATGTAGATAGGTCTTATCTAAAGTTTAAATTATTACAGTAATTTCTATCAAAATTTGGATATATTTCGAACCATTTTTTCAAGTTTTCTAGCTAAACTAAATTAAATTATATTAGTATTTTGAAATTATAATTTAAAAACATTCAAAAAATATACGTAAAGTGCTATAAATTATATTTTTTTTATATTAATATGATGATGATATCATTTTTAAGTTTAATCAAAATTTATACTGTTTGATTCTCGTGATAAAAGTAAAGTGTTTGATTCTCGTGATAGAAGTAAAGTATTTTGATACGCAAAGAGTAAAACTCAATTCTAACTTGTCTTCTTATTGTACCACCTATGGCCTATGTGATCTTGTTTGGATAGCAAACATGTGAACATGTTCATGTATGACTATTTTTATGAAGCACTTTTTTTATATATAAGTACAATTATTGAAAGATAGTTGTTTGTATTGATACAAAAAAATAACATGGAATCCTTTTATCGACGATAATGCCGTAGTTTTCATTACATATCATACACATTAATTAATCCAGATCAAAATTAAATATATTTAAATTGTGCATCAACAAAGATTAATAATTACTTTTTTGTGTGTGTTATAATAGTTGATCATCTTACTAAAAAGAATTGTATTATATTAGCTGATCATCTTATTAAAAATAATTGTCTAATATAGTTAATCATCTTACAAAATTAAGAAAATATTAGTTATTACCCTAGCGATTAATTCTTTTTGAAAGTGTTCATGTTTATTTATAAAATTCACTAAATGTTTTCTAAGAGGTGAATTAGTTAAATCATCTTCTTATTTATGATTTCTTAAGAATGTGTAAAACATAAAGTGATCAACTAATATGGAACAGAAGGAAGTAATCTGATACAAATTACTAATTTGATCAACAAACTATTGACAACCTAAAAAACACATTTCTACTTTATTAACTAAATTTAAATAAATATCCAATCTGTCACATGACATAACAAGTAGTCTCAACTCTCAAACTCTTGTAGGAGCATGTCGCTCTTCATGAAATGTCGAAATCTAAATTTGGCGAGAATTTAAGATATATTTTTCTCATGTTACAAGTTTGATTGTGTATTTAAGTTTGTTTATCAAATAATTTTTTTAAATTATAAATAATTTAAAATAAAATTAATAATTTACGTCAAATGTAAATATATTTTCAATATTTCTACGTATGTTAAATGGTTTTCACTTGTAGTAAATAAAACAAAAAGAAGAAAGGTGAAAAGTTGCATTAATAACCATAGCCTAAGATTCCAAAAGACACAATCATCGCAATGGTGGGTCCCATTCACCCTCTTCTTCTTCTTTCCATTTAAATAATAGCCGTTTTCCCTTTATTTTAGTAACTCTAATTATTTTTGTATTGTTTTTTTACTTACTATATAATTAATTAATTAAGTAAGTAGTTCTTAGTACTAATTACCAACAAAACTGTCTTTGAACAAACTCTTCTTTTTTAATTACTTTTAAAACATACTCATCTGTCCACTTTTAATTATCATAATTTTCTGTTATAGAGAGTGCTGTATAAGGTTAAACGATAAAAAATTTAACTAACATTTTATGATATAATTTTTAATTATATCGATATGTAAAAAAATTACAATTTACAGTACTTTTCATATAGATTTTAAATATTCAAATTTTTTATTTAAAATATAAAATTAAATATAATATAATTTAATTTTAAAATTAGTCAAAATAACTTTAAAAAAGTACAACTATAGTGAGCTGAAGTAATATTTATATTAACACAAAAAAAAAAAAAAAATCCAAAACTATTCATTAGAAATTAAAATCATTAATTAATTCTTTAAATTTTGTGACCAAAATGAGAAATCACTCACTCAATTTGTTTCACCAACTTTGCTTCTTAATAATCTCTTCCATATCTTTTTTTCTTTTCATCAATTTAATTATAACTTTCCATATTACAAAATTATAAAATATTATGGTATATTAACTATATATTTACTTAATTTTTTAATATTTAATGTCAAATAAATTGAAATATAAAAAATACTAGTAGATACTACTTACCTATAGAACACTAATTAAAAATTAATATGTTGATTAAAAGCTCAGATTAAGTGACCAAATAGAGACAAACGGTAAAAAATATAGACAGGTAGGATCCTATTTGATGAAATGAACGGCGCTGATTAGTATACAAAGATCAGCATTCCAATTTCCACACAAACTATAAATTAACCCTTTAATTTCATTTGTCTTTAATCAATCATTTCTCTAGAACTTTCCTCTGTCACTTTGATTTTCAATTTTTGATTCTCAATTTTTGATTTTCAATTCTGCTTTTGTTCAAGTTTTGATGATTTGTGTTCAGTTTCGAGTTTCAATCTGTGAGAAGTTTGAGTTATTTTGCTAAAAATCTTGAGATCTGATTGAATTTTCCGGTGTTGTAAACTCAATTTGACGGGCAATTTTGATCGGAGTATTGGTAAAGTTTTCGATAACTTCATTCAATTTATTTGTTTATGATATAGGTTTTGCTGTGATATAAAAGCTAATTGAATGAAATGAAAGAAAGAATATCTACGAGTTTAATTTATATGGCTAGTTATGATTCTGGATTTTGAGTATTTTACAAGTGCTGTAGCTGCATTTATACGCTTATATATGTGTGTGTGGATTTTATTTGAGAAGTTTATGATCTGAGAATTGTGTGTTACTGGTTTGTGTTTTGTAGGATTTGCTTGGAATTGGAATTGAGGTTTCCAAAGAGGGAACTTGTTTGAAAAAATGGTGTTTGACTTTGGGACGCTGGTGGCAAGTTTGAACAGATTATCAACTTCTGATCATCAATCTGTTGTGTCGATTAACTTGTTTGTTGCGTTAATCTGCGCGTGTATTATTATCGGTCATCTACTCGAGGAAAATAGATGGATGAATGAGTCCATTACTGCCCTTGTTATTGTGAGTTTATTTGGTTGATACTATCACTATTTTGTGCTTTTTTGTGATACATGATGAACTGATTATTTTTTTTTGTATGTGGTTGTGGTTTTTTGCCTTTTTGATGGCAGGGTCTTTGCACTGGAGTTGTCATTCTACTAATAAGTGGAGGAAAGAACTCACATATTTTAGTCTTCAGCGAAGATCTTTTCTTCATTTACCTTCTTCCGCCTATCATTTTTAATGCTGGGTAAGTTTTGCATTTAAAATATGTATTATCTTTCTGCGGAACAAAATGTTTAGTCCATAATGTTTCTGTAGCATTCTAGATTGCTGTAACTACCCAATGATTGCTTGCAAGTAACTGTTGCCATTATCTAGAAGCTTAGAACTTGACTTTCTGAAGGGAAGATATTTTTTTGGTCAGTCTTGTTCTTAAGCTTTGTGCAATGCAAACTAAGCATTGTATATAAGCGGAGAAGGGTAGAGGGGTGAGTTCATTATCTCGAGTTTTGAAGGCTGCGGATGGTCATATTTCACAATTCATTAAAGAAAGTATTACCTGTTCAAAGTAAGAACTTAGAATTTGTTAATTGATGTTTAGACGAAAACAGATATATCGTTAGTCTTAAGTTGGTTAGCCCCTTACTCAAAAGTTTCATCAAAACAACCCTCAATTAATGTATACTATATATAGCTTCTATGGGAAATATTTCCCACTGCCAACCAAACAACGAAAATAGTATTTCTAGTCATACCAAATATTAATGCTCTTTCCTTTTACAATGTTGAAATTCTTGTGGCCTTGTGAACTCATTGATTTTTAACAAGGCAAGCTGCTCGGTAGCATGTGGTTTTTCTTTGATTTGACTAGGGTTTAAATTGTTCAAAAGGATTGCAATGAGTTAATTTTTCTACATCTTGTCATGTTTCAGGTTCCAGGTGAAAAAGAAATCATTTTTCCGCAATTTCAGCACTATCATGCTTTTTGGGGCAGTTGGCACCTTGATATCATTCATTATCATATCATTCGGTGTGTATTTACTATCCTTTCCATCCTTTGTTTTTGTTTCCCCGTATAGGAAGTTCCATAGCATTTATTACACTCATAATTCACCCATTAGTAATAATGTCTATTTTCATGATCAGGTGCTACTAGCATTTTCAAGAAATGGAATATTGGAAACCTTGAAATTGGAGATTACCTTGGTACTTCCTGCTGTTTCCTCTGTGTTATTTATTTTCAAAACTGTGATTGATAACTTCTCTGCATGTTTCTGATCTATCTCTATTCTTTTCCAGCTATTGGAGCAATCTTCTCTGCAACAGATTCTGTTTGCACCTTACAAGTCAGTATAAGTCGTACTTATTTAATTAAAAAGCTACGCAGTCGTAGCATTTTAGGCTAGTCAGACTATCTGCTCTCTTACTGATCATATTCTATTTGGAAAATATGTAGGTGCTTAGTCAGGATGAAACACCCTTACTGTACAGTCTAGTTTTTGGGGAAGGTGTTGTGAATGATGCCACATCTGTAGTTCTGTTCAATGCTGTCCAGAACTTTGATTTATCTCATATCAACACGAGCAAAGCTCTGGAATTAGTTGGAAACTTTCTGTACTTGTTTGCGTCGAGCACCATCTTAGGGGTTGTTGTGAGTCTCTCTCTCTCTCCGCACATGCTTTTGTGTCCTTATTTGCTTTTTTTTGTGTGTGCGCGCGTTGCACCAGTGACACAAGACTGACATTTAATATTTCCCTGGTGCAGGCTGGTCTACTGAGCGCCTATATAATTAAAAAACTCTACTTTGGAAGGTTCGTATATATTTACTTTCACAAATAAATGTCCTTTTGAATGCTCTTCTTAGGTTAGTTGCAACAGGCAAATATTTGGATATATATATTAGTCCTGAAACTGGTAAATTGGTTTTTGTGCAAAAGACTAGTCAAGAAAATGAAATGCCGGTGTCTTCTTAGAAATTTTTGTTCTCTTAGATTGCACAATTTTAAGCTTACATGATAGATAAGAAAGATGGTTCTTCATAAAGGATTTGATTACTTACTTCTTGATGATCTCCAGGCACTCCACTGACCGTGAGGTTGCTATAGTGATACTTATGGCTTACCTATCATACATGCTTGCTGAAGTAAGTTTCTCGACTAAGTAGCTGGCTATCATTTTTTCCTTTCGAAAAGAAAATTAATCACTTCCTTTCTTGGAAATATTTATCGTTCTATAAATTTATCACGCTGAAAGTCTGAAACTATGTTGATTGCAGTTATTCTATTTAAGTGCAATCCTCACTGTGTTTTTCTCTGGGATCGTGATGTCTCACTACACCTGGCATAATGTGACTGAGAGCTCAAGAGTCACCACCAAGTATGTTTGTACAACTTTTGGAACACTATTGATGGACTGTGTTCAATTGCTCCTATTTCTGCCCATAAGATGGTTTAATCCTAACATATCACCTTCATCTATTTCTCAGGCACGCTTTTGCTACATTATCATTTATTGCTGAAATATTCATATTCCTTTATGTTGGTATGGATGCTTTGGACATCGAGAAGTGGAGATTTGTAAGCGACAGGTGAATTTCGATATCATGAAGTTGATCATCTACTATTTTGATTATACGTAAGTGGAAAAAGACTTACATGATTGATGTTCTTTTGTTTCAACTCTATTTGCAGCCCACAATTATCAGTTCAGGTTAGCTCCATACTGTTGGGTCTTGTTTTGGTTGGAAGGGCAGCATTTGTTTTCCCCCTGTCATTTTTGGCCAACTTGATGAAGAAGTCTCCAGAGGAGAGGATTAGCTTTAACCAGCAAGTATGTGCTAATAACCTGTTAGTTACTGTAAAGTCCTTCAAATCATATGGCCTCTCGTTATATCCCTTTGCTGATATTGCAGATTATAATATGGTGGGCTGGACTTATGCGAGGTGCTGTTTCAGTGGCTCTTGCTTATAATCAGGTAAAATACTAGTATCTGATATAACTCTGGTATCAAATTTGATGGACTATTTTTGCACGTTGCATATAGTCTTGAGTTTTGTTTTTTGATTTGATTCCTTAATTTCATGCTTGCAGTTTACCAGGGGAGGCCATACTCAGTTACGTGCCAACGCCATAATGATCACAAGTACTATCACTGTTGTCCTTTTCAGCACAGGGGTAAGATATCTTAAACTTTTGTATACATTTAACAAACATACATTAAGTAGAGAAACATACACCAAAAATGTGCTCCTTTATGCTCAAGGATTGACCATATCAATTTTTTTTCTTCTGGAAACTTCAATAAAATGCTTTCAAACAAAGTTTTAAACCTGGAAGGCTGGCAAAAATATTCCTCTAGCACTTGTCTGATACTTCTCAACTCATGAAAGATTTAGAAACAACTTTCGAAAATTCATGTGTTTAACTGGTTATGCATGTTGCAAAAATCCTTGGAACCAAAGCCATTTAGTTGAGCCCTTCTCTTTTTGTTCTTTACAGGTATTTGGGTTGATGACAAAACCTTTAATCAGATTATTGCAACCCTCACCAAAACACTTGACCAGAATGATCTCTTCTGAACCGACGACCCCAAAATCCTTCATCGTGCCACTTCTCGAAAGTACACAAGACTCAGAAGCTGATCTGGGCCCAAATGTACCCCGTCCCCACAGTTTGCGGATGCTCCTATCAACACCATCTCACACTGTGCATCGTTACTGGAGAAAATTTGACAACGCATTCATGCGTCCCGTTTTCGGTGGACGAGGTTTTGTACCTTTTGTTCCAGGATCACCGACTGAACCAAGTGGTCATTAATTGCATTGCTGGATATGCAGATTACAGAAAATCATTTCTGTCTTGGGAGAGAGGGAGGGAAGATGGCAGTTTTTCGGTTTGAGGCTTTGCTTACTGTTAATAGCTTTTGGGTGTTGCTATGTGGTTAAAAAGGGGGTTTGTCTAGTTTATAGGTATATTCATTTTTCAGCTGAGTGCTGGCTTTTGGTCATTGCTGACAATTTCTGTCTGAATTCCTTGGTTTTCTTTTCTTGGTTAGTAATTGATCAGAACACCAAATAGGTGTATATTCTGCTAAGGCATATGGGCATAGCTACATAAATTATCTTGTAAAATCCATCTACAGGTTAGAGTTTGGTTCATCATATGTAGAATTCACATGGTTGTAACATTTTCATTGCTCAGTAAAGTTGCTTAGATACATATTCCTTGTCAACTCTTTTGGAAATTTCTTGATAACTTATTAATGTCGTGGATGAGTTTTTTCTTTAATTATATCCCTTCCTTGTATCACCCCACTTAGCACTTAATTTCATTGTTGCGCGCATCTGATGCGAATTTTAGATTATCCTTGGGTGGTCCAATGGTTTGGGCTTGAGACTTTCATGTTGGAAGTCTCAAGTTTGAAATTCATTGCCAGCGAAAGCAAGCATTTGCCTTCTGAGTCGAGCTCATCGCACCAAGCTTGCCTAGTGCGGGTTACCTCTCATATGTAGTTTGCGAGCTATTGCATAGGAGCGGGTGTTCTAACCTTGTGCGCATCCAAAGGATAGCCGTCTGCGGGTTTTCCTTGTCCCGTCTGCGGGTTTTCCTTGTCATTAACAAAAAATAGATTCATACTATTATTATAATTCAATGACTGAAACTAATGATGCAATAGAAGATGTTGCAATATGATCACATGCAGAAATTCAAGAAAAAATTATAGCAAAACTATGCTTATTTAATAAATGTTAAACTACATTTTTTAACTATATAGGAGTATTAAGTTTAAGTTGGATAAACTGTCTTCGATCGTGTAGGGTATGTTGTCAGTGCTATACAGTTGTAGTTTCAGAAAATAACTCATCATGACAGCGATTTTTTGGATTTTAAATAAATGATGAGTGAAGTATATTCGGATAAACATGAGAGCATTATTAGAGCAATTTTAACCGTTTATAATGAAGTTTCTCATTTTGTATGCATATTAACAGTTCTAAAAAAACATAATGATATATTTTAAGAAAACGTCAGTATAATTTGTTGTACCAATACCAAGAGTTTGCACACAGTTGAAATATAATGAACATATTTTACAAAAGAAGATCATGTAATGTAAGGACAAAGTAGGAAAGAGAATGGTGATGAAGAAATATGGAGAAAATTTTTAGTGAGTTGGTTTGGAGTGAAACATAAATTACGGAGAGAATTGAGTGAATAGATAATTAAAAGCTCTATTTTCAAGCTAATTTGAGGAGTGATAAAACTTACTTCAAATCTAGCACAAAATTATTACATAGTCAGATACTAATAGATAATTGATAGTTATTTAATGGGAAAATGCATAAGTAATCTCTTAGATTATGATTGAAAATTCAAACACACATTAACTAAACTAAGGTCCTATTACCCTCCTGAACTTATTTTTTTTTGTAATTTTGTGCATCTTTTGTTTGCATGGCACACTCCGCCACTCCACGTAATTGAGGCGCGTAGGCAATATTTGGATATCACGTAAATCAAAAAAGTGCACAATATTACAAAAGAAATAAGTTCAGGGGAAATAGGAATGTGTCTCTGAGATTTCGATCATACTTTAGTACTTGTGCATTTTTCCTTATTTAATAGTGCAAGTTAAATTGATAAATATGGTATTTATGTGTATCTAATTAGGTAGTTGTGTCATATTTTTTGAACTCTTTCAAAACAACTAGATAAGCAATGAATTGCAAAATCCTGTTGTCTCATCTTAGATTGACAAGTTCTTTTAAGTTATAAACCTTGAATGACTTCTCACCATCACTTATAGCGTCAATCTCTTCATTTCTTCCTCCATACTCTTATAGTAATGCTTTAGTCCATATTTTTATGATAGGTCAATCATACTTATCTTCAATTTTATGGAAGTATAAAAAGGGAAGTCTTCAAAGAGAACTCCAGAAGATGACTTAGAGGCCACAGTTCGAATCACACAGCACTGCAATAGTTCAAATCTCAACAGTTTCATAATTATATTGTTGTCAGTTGTGAAAAAAGAAAAAAAAAATGAAACATAACTATTACATAACTGAAATATTATTTTTTTTCCTCATGAACTCCACTTTTACATACTCATTTTGAAAAAAAACTCGTTAGGTTGACAGTTATTAAAAGAAAAAAAGATGCAATTGTCAACATGCTGAAGACATTGTAAGTTCCTAAACAGTTACAAATATACCAAAGCCAAGCAAAATCCTTGTTAAGCACGTACAAAATACCCAATGGTGAGAAAAATCAATGCAACCATGCAAAGGAATAACGGGGGAAAACCAACTTGAACTCTTTTTCCAACACCCTTTGTCTTTAATAATACCAATTCTTGCTTCAAAATCTCCATGTCTTTGATGGTACTTCGCTTCTGTTCTTTTAACTTTGCAATTATGCATTCAGCCTCAATTAGCTGAGAACCCAGTGAATTTATCTTAGACTTTAGCTCCTCAACATCTTTGGATAGTGACAATTTTGTCTCCATGTTCAGATGTCTTGATTTAACAACCTCAACCTCGTTGGCATTAGACTCCCTGTTCTTAGGAGAATTCAACTTGACGTCTTCCGCAGTCTTAGCCAATCTTGGCTCCTCTTCTTCTGCATCAAAATCTGCACCCTTGTTGTTCTCAACCACTTGAAATATAGTTTCATCAATTTCATCAATATTGGACTTGGTATTTTTTGTTAAGTTCAGATCTTTGACATCTGCAATGTTACCCAATCTTGGTTCCTCTGTTTCTTCCTCAAATTTAATATCCTTGTTGTTCTTAACCACCTGCATTTGGGAAGAAAACTTCTACAACTGAATTATCACAGTTTCAGAAAAGGAAATGTGTCAAGATAATATGTTTTTCTCTTGCTGACAATAAGCAATTGCCATCCCCGCAAAAAATTTAATGTTATCAAAGTTTATGACTGACCTAAAGATATGGAAATATGCAGGGTAAAATCGTGACCAATTGTAATTCACTAGTTGACATTCTCATATGGTTTTTATCAGATAATTAAATAGCCAAATCCTGGAAGACTATACAGATTAGTAAAAGTGATGATAACGCCACTTACAGTTTGAGCTGGAGGAAGGTTTTCAACACCACTTGGAAATTTTTCCAGTTGCATCGAAGTCTCAACAGATGCACCTTGCTTGGAAATTCCATTAGCTGGCTGCAGAACTGGAGACGGGGGTGGGCTGACCAGAATAACCTTTAATTTGCACTCATCAATATATTTTCCATTATCTTTGTTGAACTGGCACAAAAAAATAAAAAGAAAATTAGAAACTATAAAATAGTATATTCAGATGACGCACTGCAATTTTTACCATGCTGGGTGGAATTTCCTCTTCATTAGTTCCAAAAGGAACAACTGTGCACTGAATCAAAAATTTATCCTTGCATTGCATATCAGATGGAGCTGCCCTCTGAGCTTGCATTGTAACTGCATCCAAGATAAAATCAGTATCAGAAACTGAAAATTGTAGTTTTGACAGGGTCTCAATCAACCAGCACAAAGCAAAAGTTCGAGACAACTTTTGCTTGGTTGGACTAGTATTTGAATTCACGCTCAAATATGAGACAGATACTATTTTCAGGGTCCAATCTGATTTGACATATCTTGTAAACTCATCTTGATAGGTCAAATCACCAGAACCCTAAACTGCCAATACCAAGCATGAACATTGAAAGGAGAAAAATTAGTAGAATGAAACTTCCTCTCACATGTTGCTGATCTCCAGACATTGACGTTTACATCACTAAGAAGATTCAGTAAGCAGGAGCACTAACGCAAGCTACATATATTTACAGCAGTGTGTTCGCCACCAAACTCATAAATGGCTACTCACTTGAAGGAAGATGCTTAGCAACACAAGGATAACCGATTTCATCATTGTCAACGAGTCAGAACCAGTAAGGGAAATTATATATACCTGTGAAGTCATATGTTGACTTTGGTTTGATAACACCTATATTAGGCCGGACACAGTATTTCTTAGGTGATGTGGTCTTCACCTGAAAAAGAAAAAAAAAAACTCTCTTAATCTCAACAAGGAACAACTGTGCATGCATCTCATCTCGAAAGAGTTTATATGAATGCTTGGTTAATCATATTGTCAACAAAATTATCATACCTTGAACGCTACATATTGGTCTGTGATATTAGATATGTGAACTGCACATGAACTTTGTTTCTTCACCTCAACTAAAACAAAAGATAAAAGTTAGAAGGACATCCTTTAATCCAAGACAAGTACAAAACGAGATAATACGTGCTTATGAAGCTGAATTCAAAAATAAGAAAACAATTTTTGATGAATCCTAATCTGCTTCTCTCAAAAGTTTAACTCTTTGTTAAATTGTCTTCCTCCTGAACCATGAAGGCATTGTACCGAACATTTCTTATTTGGCAAAATGTCAAATTGTGATTATGATAGGTAAGGTATTTACAATCCAGTAATTACTTTATTCATCTATCAACCCAAGTAGTCAGTAGAGCATAAGAAATTAAATAACCTCATCAGTAATTGCCTTTGCAGTACTGGATACCATTACGAGCAATGTGAGACACACACATCTAGTAGTGCTAGAAGAATATAAAACCACAACAGGCTTCCTCAGCTTACTTTAGATGAAAACCAATCAGTACCACTCAGAATAGTAGTCCATAACAAATCTAACACTGTACAGTGATTCGATTAAATAGCATGTATTCTTAGTTTAGCAGATGGTGATGCTTTCATAATCACATGTTTAATTCAATATGGTTGGTGCTGAATGCAACTGAAGTAAATCAAAAGTACTTGCAAGAAAATGTCAAGTGCACCCCATATTTTCTTTCTAATTTCACTCACTAAATTGTAAGATAATAACTGCAAGGTTTCAAGTACTTACATGTGAACTTGAGTTCAGAAGGTTGAATCTCCACTAGTTGTGTGTTTATCATTATTCTTCACCTGCATCCATAGTAATATAATACACATGATTTATCCGAGGAATAACAAGTTAATCAACAAACCAAAACAGTAAACACCACAAAATAAAAAAAATAAAAAAGGGAAGAGGTATGGCCTGAGGAAAACATAATCAGGTGCTTATGTAACATACCTTCAACTTAATAGATCCAAATCAGAATCAATTATTCACACTGCCGACTTATCTGAGTGCAAAATAGATTTATACATCAAAACATTGCTTTACTTAAGACACCGTCGATATGCATAATTACCGACTTTACATCTTCACATTTGTATTTTAAGTCTTTAAGCCAGAAAAAAAGCAGGCAAATTTTGAATCGAATGAATCACATTAGTACAAAATGAAAATATAAGTCCAGCATTACCAGTTGATCACTCAAGGAATCGACAAAAAAAAAAAAACATCAAAGCCAACGCTTACTTACTTACTGAGAAGCATCTAATTTTATCAAGTTCCTAAAAAATGATCCTTCCTTCAATTAGGTGAAAGTAGGTGATCTTACACACTTGTAAGAAGAATGTTAGTAGGCGTAATAGTAAACTAAAGAGGATCTTCCTCTCTTACGCTCACTCACTCACTTTACATCGACTGATTTCAGATTCTGGTGGGCTGTGGTAGTAGTTATAAGCTTAGAATCAGATAAATCACATCCGTCAACTGAAATTCCAATTTCAGATGCAAAAAACTAGTTTAACAAAGTGATCATACAACAAATCAACAACAACAAAAAAGAGTAATTAAGCAAAATCAAATCCAATTATCGCTTACAGATATTCAAACTCCGAAGACGAAATCGCGCAATCCTCCAGTTCCGCTGAAAGCCAATGAGTGAGAGAGAGAGTGTAGTTGATCTGAAACAGTGGGAGGAAGAAGAAGAAGAAGAAAGGGAGAAAAGTAGTTGCAAAAATGGTGAAGACTTGAAGCGAAAGGGATGTAGGAATGGGGTATTAGGAACGGTTAACGGAGTTATCATGATTTACCGGAGCGCTCCATGCTGCTATTCACTAATTTGAATTTTTTAATGCGCATACGACAAAAATCACATATTCTTTAAGATAAAATTATTATTTGTTTCTTATAAATTTATGATTATAAAAAATTCGCCAAACTGATACAATAATATAAGCGTTGATATATTAATCTGATTCGCGAGATACATTAATCGTTAAGTAAGATACATTACATTTTATACATGATACACTAATTTGATGTACATTTTATACATGATGCACTAATCTGATGTGCGAGATACATCAATCTAATGTGCGAGATACATTAATATGATGCGTTGATACATTAATCTTATGCGTGAAAATGATGGATTTTAGAAATTTGTAAAATTAATAGAGGATAATGATAATAAGAGAACTTAAAGATGAGATTTCTGTCATTTATCCTTTTTTACTTTTTTTCCCCTAACATACGCATCCATGTAATACATTATAATGGGAAAAACTTATCTGCACCGGGGTGTTTATACCAAACTAATTAATTTTTCATTATTATGTGATTTAATAGAGTAAAACACATATTAATTAATTAACGTTAAGTAAAATAAACTATAAATTTATATACATGGCATACATGTATTGGATTGATGTAAACACTCGATGCGGGTAAGTTTTACCCATTATAATGTCTTTCAAAATGAGAAAAAGAGTCTAAATTTCTTCTAATCTAAACTTAATTGAGAAGTATTAATACATATCAAAGCTCGATACCAATTATTATTTATAGATAGTTTGAAAAATATTTATTTACTTAGCTAATTGAACTTACATACACTCCGATACATTCTTAAATTTTCACCAACTTTAGGGGTATTTTAAATACTTTTTCAGTTTTTTATCAAGAGATTCGTGTTCCTACAACAGTTTTGACATTATTTGTTATGTCATATGACAAAATTGGGAGTTTGGCTAGTTTAAGTAGCCAAGCAAAATAGTGTTTTTAAAACTATTAATAATTCGAAAATAAAATTTATAATTTACACGGAGTATTTTAAGTACTTCTCTATTATTATAATTATAAATAGCATAATTTTGTCTTTTTTTCTTATTACCATTATAATCCTTACTATTAGTCAAGTGGAGCATTTATACTTCTTCCGTTAACGGAGCTACACTAATTTGTTACGTGCCATTTGGTTTAGGTTATAGAGGAAAATTAGTCTTCAAATAAATTCAGTAATTAATGAGTGTGTTTCGTTAGGTTTGAAAATTTTAATTTTCACGTGAGAATCATTAATTTATTATGCGAATATTTATATATTATTTTATGCAAATCTAAAAAAATATAAAATATGAGTATAGGTTTTAGCAACACATGCATTAACAATTTCTATAATAATAAACTTAAAGCTTTTAATATAAAGAATATTTTTTTGAAAATGCAAATAAATATTTAAATTTATATGTGTATTATATAGTATATGATAGAATATAACTTAGAGTGCAAGTTAAGTAATATAAAGCAAGAAGTTAAAATGGAAGTGAGGCTTGATATATTATATATGGTTTGTCCAATAAAAGAGGAAGTTTCAAGTAGGGGCGCACTATTCCGACTAAGGGTGTGTTTGGTATGAAGGAAAATGTTTTCCATGGAAAATGTTTTCCTAGAAAATATTTTCCTGGAAAACAAGTAGATTTTGGACTTATTTTCTCATGTTTGGTTGGTGAGTAGAAAATATTTTCCGGAAATAATTTTTAGTGTTTGATTTATGAATGAAAAATGTTTTGAGAGACATCTTTTATTTTTACTAGATTAAAAAATAATTTATGAAATTGAAAATATTTTTTAAAATCAAAATTATTTTTTTTGGGGGGTGATAGTAGGGGTGGGGTGGGGGTCGTGGGTGGGGCGGGGGAGGGAGGAGGGGTAGGAGTGAAAAAATAAAAATTTAAAATTGATAATATTTTTAAAAAGCAAAATTAATTTTTTTGGGGGTTGAGGGTGAGTGGGGGGCTGGCTGGGGGGGGGAGGGGTTAGGAGTTTAAAAATAAAAATTTGAAGTTGAAAATATTTTTTAAAAAGCAAAATTAATTTTTTCGGGGATGAGGTGGGGTTGAGAGGGGGGGGGGCGGTGGTGTCAGGGATCGGGTGGAAAAACTAAAATTTTGAAATTGAAAATATTTTTTTTAAATTGATGTTTTTCCCCAAAAAAATGTAATTTAAAATTGGAGGAGAGTTTTGGAAAATGTTTTCCTTAATTTTTGAAGGGAAGTCATTTTCCTTAATTTTGAGAAAAATGAGTTGATTTGGAAAACATTTTCCAAAACTTTTGTCCCAACCAAACATGGGAAAATTGGAAAACATTTTCCAGAAAATATTTTCTTTCATACCAAAACACTCTAAATCCGATAATCAAATCAAATCAAATTTTTATTTGGATTGTTTTTAGTTTTTAGATTAATAAATTACTTTGTTTGTTTTTTGGGTTTGGTTTCAGATTTTAAAAAAATAAAAATTGAAAAAACCGAGTTAATCAGTTTTGTCCCTTTAGGTTATTGTCTTTCATGATGATTACGTTTATATTTTATGTTTGAATTACATCTATAATAGTTATACTTATAAGTATTGTGTTTTAAGTTTTACTTATGATTTATATTAGAAAGTATATTTAAGAAATTAAAAAGCCGAACCGAATAGAGGAAAACAAAATCAAATCAAATTTATTTTGGATCTGATTGGGTTACACTTTTATAAAACCAAAAATCGAAAATTACAAATCGAATAGCGCAAAACCAAATCGAAAAACTGAATGCACACCACTAGTTTCAAATATATATTGGGTCTATTATCTAGTGAAATAAGGAGATTGACGAGGATGTCACTAACTGTATGGTGCAGGTGGATGCAGGGCGGAGCTACCCTTAATGAAGGGGTTTATACATGGTTAAAATAAGTTTATATGTATATAGTAGATGTCGAACCCCCTTCGGCTACCTAATTCTACAGATTTTGAACCCCCTTATTGAAAATTCGGGCTCCGCCTCTGGGTGAATGAAATACGCTCGAATCTAGAGTAGTTCAACCCAAACTTAAAGAATGTTGGTCAGTCAAAATCTCTTAATGTGGAAGATGATGAGAGTGGCAAAAATGAGGATGATATGATGAATGTGTTTGCATGCTAGAAGAGATAAGATTAGAAACGGTGATCTTTGAGACAAGGTGTGAGTGACTTCGGTAGAGGACAAGTTGCGGAGATTGAGGTTGAGGTGGTTTGGACATGTGATGAGAAGATGCATGGCTGCACTAGTACGGAGGTGTGAAAGGTTGGCTAAGGATGAGTCCAAGATGGGTAGAGGTAGACCGAAGAAGTATTGAGTAGAGGTCATTAGATTGAACATGCGTAATTTTAACTTACCGAAGATATGACCTTTTTTTCTCTCGAAGATATGACCTTAGTTAGGAGATTGTGGAGGACACAAAGTAGGATAGAAGATTAGTATGCAAAAATGTTTATTATCTTGTTGTTCGCTCATACTAGTAGTCGTAGTATTACTCTTGTAGTTCTATGTTGAAAAAATCTTACCCCGATATAAGAATCAGGTTCTTGTATTTTTGTAGCAACACAATAAAACAAAGATTTTATCATGGAAACCTTCCTAACTCAAGGAAGGGAAAACCACACCCAAAGTTTTATATTAATTTAAGATTTACAACTCAGTTAATCGATGAATCTAACTCTAAACTTCTCCCCTTTTCGATTAAACTCTCCACTCACCAAGAAGTCAAACTCGCTTCTTGTTTACAAAAACTCTTAATTCTTCTTAACTCTAACCACCCAAGAAGTCAAACCCACTTCTTATTTACAATTCTCACAATCTCTCTTACATTATCCCAAGAAGTCAAACCAAATTCTTGTTACAATTCTCTCAAGACTTTATCCCCAAGAAGTCAAACTCACTTCTTTACACAATCTAGGAATTATTACAACTCAATAATAAATCTATAACATATCAACAAAGACTAATAACCCTAGACTTTAATTGATCAGACTTCAATATTCAATAGTTCAGAGTGGAACAGAACTCGTGAACATGGTCCTTACGGTGCTGTGATGATACTCTGCGTTTTTTCTCCAATAACTACTGCTCTCAAGATGATATATTTCGCGAATATGCAATATCTATCGATTTGGCTTTGCTGGAAAAATTCTCTCAATTTTTGTTATTACAAAGACACTTTTTTCCTTCAACTTCTTGATCCTTTTATAGAGTTTGATTTGCCTTCAACTTCTATAAGGAAAGAAATTACAAATCATTTTCCTTCTTGAATTTGTCTATATTTACTTCTTTCTTTATTAGACTTAAATTGTAACTTATTTTTTTTTTCCATATTTGTTTCCTTCTTTTCCTTTTTTATTTCTGCACTTTTTCTTCTTTGTCGCAATCTCTCATACTTGTACATGTCGTCTGCAGTCATGCCTGTAAAACTGGTTCACCTGATAGAGTACACATGAGACAACAAATAGTGAACCATTTCACTTTATCAATCATCAAAACTACTTTATATGTTCTCCTACTTCCCAACACATGTCCTTCAATTTTTGTTACTATCTATTATTTCTTATACTTCGACAATCGTATTATTTTTTACAATTTGTTATCTTAATATTTGTTATATCTTGTTTTTTCATTATTTCTTTTAAGGACTGCTTTGAATTATCTTTTTCATTATTGATCAAGAGTCAATTTTCAATAACTTTTTTGTTTCTAATACAAGGGTGAGGTTAACGTACACTATAACTTTCTCAAACTCCAATTATGGACTACATTAACTCATTAAGTATGTCGTTGTTGTTATACTATTGTATAGTAATTTGTAACATATGAATCATTCAATCAAAAAAAGCTTTTGTATTATTACTTTATATTCACTTCTGGTTCAAAATAAATATTTTTTCGTGGTTTAAATGAATTAATTTTTCAAAATTCTTTTCTTTAATAGTGGGGTTTTTCAACTATTTCTAATTTTATGAGTTTGAAAAGTAGAAAGGGGAAATATTGACACATTAGCATGTAACTAACTTTTCCAAGGATTGTAAAATTCATTTACTTTGAACACAAAAATATTTTTTTTTACTACTACATACACACAATGCTTCTATTACCATACATACCTTAATCATCATATCTATGTAATTTATTTTTGAAACAAACACTAGGGCATCAAACGGGTAAATTGAATCGGATATGATAGATCGAAAATAGATCAGATAAAAAATAAAGATCCATATGTAACATAAATAAAAAAATAGGTTAACCCGCAAACAATATCATGCTCTCTTCTTCTGACTAAAAGAAAAGACAATCTTTAACTTTGTGAAAAAGTATTGTTATATATTGCTATAAATGATAATAATTAGAGAATATATTTAAAATAAATACTAAATATTTTTTAAAAAGAATCCACTCATACTTCATTTTTACACCAAATAAATAATTAATTTTTTAAAAAAAAACATAGATGGACACACCAAATCAAACAAATAAATAAAGTCATATCAATACATACTGAAACTGAAATTAGATCTCTTACCACCAAATAAACATTTTTTTAAAAAAAAAACAAACATAATTGAGCACACCAAATCAAATAATAAATAAAGTCATATGGAAACATACTGAAAATGAAATTAGATCTCTTAGCACTTAGGACCAGTCAGACAAAATTAACACATTTTAGACTACACTACATTGACACTTAACATGGGAAGTCTATAAATATAACATATGTATTTTCTATATGTCTTGTAGAAGAGATAAATTAAAATTTATAATTTGAACTAATCGTTGGGAACTGTTAATATTTTAATCTTAATTTACATAAAAGCAAAAAGATAATCACTCTCATCTTTTGAATTAGTAGCAAAAAGTTGGTGTTTATGACTTGAGTTAAAGGCATAAAAGTTGTAAAGGGGTCGCTTGATAGGGTGTATTAAAAAGAATAATGCATGTATTAGCATTGTGTATACTAGTACCTTGTTTGATATACTTTGTTGTATATTAAGGTGTGAATTGATAATATCACGAATTTCTAGTTATTAGCAATGCGATGGTTTTAATTCATGCATTGACATGACAAAAGACTCAATTGTTCTTCAAAACTTTTTTTTTTTTTTTACATATTTTCCACTATAAAGTGAGGGGTATCTTTGTAAATAATTATTTAATGCAATACATATTATTTTTATTTTAATGCATCAATCAAACAATGCGTTAAAATAATCCATGTATAAGTAATGCAAGTATAACTAATACATGCATTGTTCATATAAGCATTACTAATACACTACATTTAGCATTATCCTTAGACGCTCTACCAAACGACCCCTTAGCCTGCTTGGCATTGCTATTGGAATAGCGGAATCACTTGTTTCGAGAAAAAAATCATTCTTATTTTAAAAATTACGTTTTTGAAAAATCAGTAAAAGTAATTTTGAATAGAAATATAAACAATTTTTCTGTTATTGAGAATAAGCTGAAATTTTTTGCTTCTTATTAAAAAATAGAAACAAAAAAATATTTTTTTAATACTAAAATATCCCTACACATGGACTTTTTTATTGGCCTATATATAACAAATTATTTAAATAGTTTTTTTATATATTAAATCTTTAAAATATGTAAATTTTCTTAACAAGAGGTAAATAATATTTGTAGGTTCCCTTTTTAATTTCTTTAATTTTTTTTTTTCATTTGTTGTCTTCCTCAATACACGTCTTTCTCCCTTGAAACATCTCCTCCTCCATCTTCATCCTCACCTATATCCACTATTTTTATTTCATTAGTCTTTTGCTAATTCGTAAAATTCAATACCAATGTGATTTTATTGACGTCGATTTCACTCTGTATTATTGGTATCGACTTGGCAAATGTAAACTTTCTTAAATTTTGAGTGACCCATTTTGATTTCTAGATCCATTCAAACATTTCTCATAAAATTTATATATATAATTTAGTAGGCATTTGGCCATGTGATACCATATCACGATATGGTATTGTGAGATGGAATCAGCGTTTGGACATGCGATTTTACGCTGATTCCATCTCATGATTCCATATCATGAGATGTGATACCATATTCTCCAAAAATCATGATATGGAATCATATGGGAATACCATATCATGATTTGAGTTAATTTAATACAAAAATTGATCCACGAGTTTATATTTTGTTAAAACTCCTCCACATTTATGTCTAATAACCATTTATTTCACATGTAAATAAAATTTATAATCACATCATTACTTTTTAATATTTATTATTCTCACCGAAATAAAATTTATTATTCTCACTAACATATAGTCACTTTAACTCACACTTCACGATTGTTGAGTAAAAATTTTGAAGAGTCCGTGAAAGGTGTTTCATTTTTACTCAAATATATTGATGGAACAATTACTTAAGTGGAGAACAAATAACTTTGTAATAATTTATTATACGATTTTATAATTTTTTGTTTATTTGATAATATTGAATAAACAATTGAGGCTATTTTAATAGTTTTAGAACTTATGGGATTTTTATGTTTATGAGAAAATATACAACAATAAAATTTCATATCGCATGTCCAAACAAAACTTCAATTTCATCTCATGATTCCATATTATTATACCATATCATGATACCATATCGCATGGCCAAACGGGCCCTTAATCAACTTTCTTATGCAATCTTCATTTCTTATTTGAGTTGTCAAAAAAATATTGACTTTCAAAAAAATCTATTCTCCAAGTGGGCAAATTGGTTGGGAAGGTTCGAAAAAAATAATGTGATCGATTATTGTGAATTTTCTTCTTTAAAGTGACTTAAAAAATTATTCAATAGTGAAGAAGAAAAGAAAGTATTGAAGGTTAGAATAATAGTGAACAACAAGAAAGAAGAAAGAGAAGAGTGCGGTATGCATTTATAAATTAATCAATTGATATAATTAATTTACAAAAGTGTTTAAGAAAAAATAGGGAATAAGTAAAAAAGAAATAAAAAATAATGATATGGTGCCTACATGGTTATGATGTGGCGCTTACTTGACTATGATGTGGCGGGTGAGAGTGGTGTTATAGTCTCAGGTTGGAAAATATTCACTTTAAAGATGTTAAGAGGATATTTCAACGTCCGTGTAGTAAATTATCCGACCAACTTCGGAGAGGTGAGAGGTTATGCATTTTATCCAATTACAATTCATAGCAAACACATTGCAATTTTTGTATCTCTATCCTCAATCTCGCTCGCCACTCTCAATTTTCTCCTTCATCTCTCTCACTTTTATACATACAAATACAAATGTATAAATTGTGTTTGTGTTTGTATAAACTATAAAGCGAAAGAGGATGAATGTACAAATACAAATACATATCTCACCGTCCTATACACTTATAATTATACTAATAGAAATCTTCCCCTACTCAGATCTCTTTTGTCTTTCTCTCTCTATCGCAGTATACAAGTACAATGTACAATTTGTGTTTGTATAAAGTGAGAGAGATTTGCTATACAAATACAAGTGTTTTAACTCGATTCAATTGTATATTAACTCGATTCATTTGTATACAAATTCTAATTTTATACAGATATTCAAACACAATCATTGATACATATACATAGTAGTTACATATATATAATTGTCTATACCGATATATATATACAATTCACCTATTTTCACTCTCTGCCCTCTCTCGATCGCCTATCTCCACTTTCTCCCAATCTGTCTCGCCACTCTAGCCTAACACAAAAGAAATATACATATACATATACAAACACAATTTTCATAAACATAAACGTCCGATTTATACAATTTTTCGTGATTTATATAAATCGTTGTTTATACAAATCAAATGCTTGCGTTTTATACAAATAAGATAATATGTTTTGGAGCACAAATAATAAAACTGTAAATATAGAGCGCTGCTATAATTTTTATATTTACTATTTTTAAAATTTACTTTTTTTTCTTATCACATATATCTTAATTTGTAATAATTATTGAAATTTTTTAAATATATAAATTTTATCTGAAAAAATTAAGAAACTAATTTCCAAATTCACCTTAACTAATTAAATATATGCTTTGACATTCGTACTCCAAACACTACGTACCATTATTCTAAAGAATTCAGTACTTCGAGTTTATGCTATCATTAATTCATCATATTTTTTTTGTGTTAAGTTTGGTCTATGCTATCATTAAATTCATCGTCTATTTGTGCTAGTTTTGTAAGGATCTATGACGTGTGAAATTGGATATGCAAGAAATCCTAACCAAGTAGGAGATCATATAAAAATCTCGTAAGAAATTAAGATTTCTTAGTCATTTACAAAATAAATAGAAGAAAATAGTTTTTTTCAGATCTCTTATATATAAAAATAATTTTTTTTGGTTATAAAATTGTCAACGGCCTATGTACTTTCATAGACATCTTATTTACATGTATATATACAATTAACACAAGAGTCTGAAAATAAGAGCTCTGAGGCGTTTAACTATAAAATATTTTCACTTTTTTTAACAATTTAAACTCCGAATTCAAGCATGTTTAGCCATAAAATTTTATAATTCCAAAAATTTCAAGAATTTGAAAAGTAACTAAAAAATATTATACTCCAAATTACTCAACAACTCCAATTTGTATTCCTAACCAAATTTTTCAATGTCATTTTTTACTTTGAAAACAAAAAATTATTTTTCTCAAATTTTATAATGAAACATGATCAAACAGCAATGACGTATATAAGAAAAGAACCTCAAAAGGTAGCTTTAGATATTCAAGTTGTGGTTGTTGGAGAGTGGTTGGTACCTATATTCAATTCTTGTTTTCTTGTTGTGATTTTACCATGTTCTCAAAATTATATGTGGAAAAGCAAAATGATGTGCATGTATATATGGGGGTTAGGACATCCAATTTTAGCAACAAGAAAATTCTGGTTGGCTGTTGAACTTTATTAATTAATTAGTTCTCCTACCATGCCCATAACCCCCCCCCCCCTATCTACTACTCTTGGCACAACCTATTTTTCATTCCTACCACCATCAATTACTTGGAAGTAGCTTTTAAATTTTCAAACATTAGTAACTATATATCATCAAAAAATGTGTTACTTATTTTCATCTACATGTTTTATGAGAAAATATTTTTATAATTGAGATTTTGATAAGTTTTTTGATATCCTATTAGGGGCATATATAGGGGGTTTGGGGGGTGGGACAGTGAAAGGTTTCGAATTCAGATAAATTATTATCATATATAATAGTGTTGTATTTTTATAAAAAAAATTACTTAAATATAAATTGTGTAAATTTATGCTCAAATATATATCTATTCACGTAAATTCGTAGTCCTCATTCATTATAAGTTTTTTTTGACAAATTAAAATTGGATGGAGATGTACTTGTTTAATAGGTATATATTAGAATTGGGTAGTTTGCAATTCATAAATTTAAGTACATAACTCTATTAGAAAAAACATTCTTATGAAACAAGTTTATTATATAAGTTATCTACCCAAATCTTCTTAAATTCAAATTCTTCACAAAAAATGTGTTGGACATTTATCTTTTAAAGTCTCCAGGATTTTGTTACTCTAAAATGTGGAGGATATTTATTGTTTTATATTTAAATTTCAAAAGAAAATACTTGGGTTTATTATAAAATAATTTATTTCTAATAAAAATTTACTAGATAAAAGTTAGCATCCCAAAATTTGAAAGATTGGATATATCACAAGGAGAATATTTTAACTTTGAGGAATTTTGATTCAAATTTGAGATTGGTTTGGTGGATTTCTTAAGGAATCAAACACACGTATATGATTGTATTCATGTATATTCAAGTGTATCTGTTCGCTCTTATACGTTTATATCAATATATTTGTGTGTTTTATCGGTGTATATATTATCAAAAATATATTCAAAGAAGTAATTTAAGTGTGGATGTGCCTTGTTGTCATGATATATCAAAGTATTTGAGTGTATATGTTACTGATCATAAATTTGTATCAATTTATTCAAAGTGTATATATATGTTTCTTTGTTATACTTTTTATATCAAAAACGTATTTGTTTTTATTTGTACCTTCTATACATTATACATTTGTATCAATGTATCAAATGTATATTTTCCTTGTTATTTTGTATCAATATATTTGAGTGTACCTATAACTTGTTAAAGTTGTATTAATGTCCAAGTCTTATTAGTTTTCTGTTATACAATTGAATCATGTAATTGGTGTATATGGTTTTTTTTCATCGTTAAGTGTATCTGTCCACATTACACATTTTGTATCAATATATTTGAGTATTCTATAGTGTCTCCATCATTAGAATTAAGATGTATTTATATCAATGTATTTAGGTGAAATATTTTTTTCCGTAACAACTGTAAATTTTATATCGTATAGGTAATAATTAGTTGCAATAAAATCAACGAATAAGAAAATATCTAGTAGTGAGATTCTTTTTTTTTTATTATTATGAAAACAATCTCACAAGATTTTAAATTAAGTCTCACTAATTAGGAAGATTGAGATGTCAATTCAGCGTTGCCAATTTTTTTTTTTTAAAAAAAGATATTATACTCTTTTCTTATTATTTGAATTATTGACACATTTTTTAATTTTTAAGACTATTTTTAAAATGTTTTTTTTAATTTTACCCTTCATTAATTAGTATTTGAATTAGTTATTAATTAATATTTAATTAAATTTAATCACAATTTTAATAATAATTAATAAGAGTAAAAATGAAGTAAAAAATAATAATATAACTATAAATTGTAATTAATAAAAGAGTAGAGAGTCCTTATTTTAGCTAATATTAAATATTTCTGTTGCTTTTTTCAAAAAATAAATAATAATAATAGTATTAAAATCAATTTAAAATGATATTTTGTGAAGTTAAACCAAATAGTCCAAAATTTCGATACTACCAAAGCAGAGCAGCAAGGATCTTCTGAAAACCCAACATGAAAAACGCTCTATAAAAGCAAACCACTCTTCTATACCCTTTTCTATCATTTTTTTACTCATTTGCTCTCTTCGTCTTCTCCGCCACTTCCTCTCAGATCCATTTTCCTTAGATCCCATCAATGGCTTCTGTTACTGGATCTTCCTTCGCTATCTCTTCCCTTTCCTCCTCCTTCAACCCCAACAAGGTCTGTTTTTTTCGTTTTCACTCTTAAATCTACTGTTTTGGTGGTTTATCTTGTGTTTTATGTTTGAAATCTTAATATTTGTGATTTTATTGATCTGTTTTAGTTTACTATGGTATAGATCATATGCGTGTTGATGTGTTCTGTTAATTTTGAGGTGCTGGTGTTTAAATCTTTGTGTGTGAAGAAGATTCGTTTCTTTCAAGTTTCTGAATGATCAGTTTTAAAATGTTTCGGATCTTGTTGTCCAGCTTGAGCTGTTGTGTCTTGATTTAGCTGTTTTTAGCGGTGATGTGATGTGTGTTTTTAACGATTTAATGAGAATTTGTTTGAAATATTGGATTTTGCAGGTTTTATGTACTGATTGTGAAAGTCTGACCTTGTAGTTTTGCTTGTGATAGATCTATTTATGATTTCATGTTATAGTTGTGAAGATTTGTGAAGTGGAAAAACTTTCATTTGCCGTAATTTTGTGAACTTTTTTTCTTTGATGTATCTATTAGTTATATGTATGGTTGATGAAGTTATTGATGAAAATTGCTGAAGCAAAGGTGTCTGTGAACCACAAAAGGAAAAGGAAATGTCTATTGGCTTAACTAGAGTGGTTTCTCATAATTTACCTTAAACAATCCTGTATCGATGTGTTTTACTTTTCCTCTGTATTGGATGTGTTATATCTCTATTGAGCTTGTTCCTTTTGAATTGTGCAGGCATGTTTGAAGACATCCTCCCTTTCTATCAAGGGAATAAGCTTCCCTTCCCTCAGAGTGAAGCCAGCTACTCGTCGCTTCAGCATTAGCTGTGCGGTATGTTTCTGCTTCCTTTTATCAGATTTAGAATCCAAACTGTTCACATATTCCTTTTTGTGAGGGAGATTAGCATTTCTGCTTGTAGAACAAGTAATGCATGTTCGGTTGGGCTGGTTTAGTGCTATTTTTGCTTAATTGTTGTAAGATATCAGTGATTTTGAAGTGAATAGTCTTAACCCTATGCTATTTATTGACTATAAGTATTGTATATGTGCAGGCTAAACCAGAGACAGTTGACAAAGTGTGTGAAATTGTGAAGAAACAATTGGCTCTTCCCAATGATTCTGCAGTCAATGGAGAGTCAAAATTTACAGCACTTGGTGCTGATTCTCTCGACACGGTATGCTGAATTTAGAACAAACTTTTACAGTGCTATGTCACTGGAATGTTTTGTTGGTTAAAATGGTCCTTGAAACGATTATAAGTGTCTCGATGTGGGGGTTCACCTAACATAATTTGAACTCTAATGATAATGTGGTATTGCAGGAAAGTAAATATAAATTAAGGTGCTTTCTTTTAGAAACTGTGACTAGCTATTGCCGTATGTAAATCATTTCAGAAATGATCAACCTGAACATCTTAAAATATGATAAAATGCCTGCTTTGACCATAGTATGCAAGAGATGCCAAGCTTTGTTCTTATTTTCTGCTACTAATACATCCTAACGTAGCTTTAACTGCTTGAATTTTGCTCTAATTGATTTAGTTATTGATATTGTCATTCCGGTGCAGGTTGAGATTGTCATGGGACTTGAGGAAGCATTTGGAATCACTGTTGAAGAAGAGAATGCACAGACTATTGCAACAGTTCAAGATGCTGCTGACTTGATTGAGGATCTCGTCGCCAAGAAATGTTAAGAGAAGAGAAAGTTGAGATGTAGTAGCTTGGTAGGAGGGAAGGAGAGGTGTCATTTTGGTTATAAGTTTGCTTTATCTATTTAGTCTTATCAGTTAATGGTTTATATCTCTCCTTATTGGAGAGTTTTCTATTGCAGTCTTGTTCCAATGAGCTTTGTCTTAGATAATAGAATTTCTTTCATCTGAGAGGAACTCTCATTCATGCTTGTTTGTTTCATTCTCTGTAAGACTGATCATATTTAAGGACATCCTTTGCTAAGTATCTATGTTTGCTTGCTCTATTCTGCTGACTTTTTGCCTTTGGCAATTTCGTTGTCGGGTTATAAGAAATGGGTAATTTCCATGAGAGTAGTGATGATTAGTATTTTAACGAAAGAAACATAAAAGGAAGAAAGTGTTGTACAAAAATGGTGATTGGAATGTCATGTAGGTCCAAGAATTATGACAGTTGTTCAAACAAAGATCCCCTCCCCATCGAAGATTAAGGTACATAGTTATAGGGAAAACTAGTTTGGATTCAAATTTACTAATCCTCATTTTTCTCTCAAGAAACAAAACAGATAATATATGTTTATAACACTCCTTTGAATGTATATTTGATAAATAATGTGTCTCCTTAAGAGTAAAATTCAATGAGTAAAATTCTAGTGGAAAACGAAAGTATAATATCAAATAATATCTGCATTTAGCTGTCTGATTAAAATCTTACGAGAAAAATTTGTGAGAGAACCTTGAAAGGAGAAAAGAATAGAGTGCATATTAAAACTCCTTTTGATGAGAATATCAATCCATAAATATGAATTCTCGTATCCTAATCGTGTGCACCATCTTTTCAAAAGTTCAGTTGATAAAGATATGGGGTGTATTTGGTATGGAGGAAAATGTTTTTCATGAAAAATGTTTTCCTATAAAATGTTTTCCTGGAAAACAAGTAGATTTTGGACTTATTTTCTCATGTTTGTTTGGTGAGTAGAAAATATTTTCCGGAAATGATTTTGTGTTTGATTTATGAATGAAAAATATTTTTAAGAGACATTTTTTATTTTTACTAGCGTAAAAAATAATTTATGAAATTGAAAACATTTTTTAAAAATAATTTTTTTTTATGTTGATGGTGGGGGTGGGGTGGGGGTAGTGGGTGGGGGCAGGGGGGTAGGGGGTAGGACCGTAGGAGTGAAAAAATAAAAATTTGAAGTTGATAGTATTTTTTAAAAAACAAGATTAATTTTTTGGGGGGTTGGGAGTGGGTGGGGGCTGGCCGGGGGATTGAGGGTAGGAGTTTAAAAATAAAAATTTGAAGTTGAAAATATTTTTAAAAAACAAAATTTATTATTTTTTTTTGGGGGGGGGGGGGCTAGCCGTGGGGGGCAGGGATCAGGTGAAAAAATAAATTTTTGAAATAGAAAATATTTTTTTAAAATTGATATTTTTCCCCAAAAAAATGTAATTTGAAATTGAAGGAGAGTTTTGTAAAATGTTTTCCTTAATTTTTGAAGGGAAGTCATTTATCCTTAATTTTGAGAAAAATGAGTTGCTTTGGAAAACATTTTCCAAAACTTTTGTCCCAACCAAACATGGAAAAATTGGAAAATATTTTCCAGAAAATGTTTTCCTTCATACCAAACACACTCATGGTGACTAAACTATTTAATTGAACAAATTGCACGTTGATATCATTATTTTGGAGTTCATGAAGAAATGTTTTGATAGAATGTGTTTTGTTCTATATTCTTTTATGGATCCTCTTTTTAATGGAAAAAGGCTCCTCTCTCGTAATGATCTCTCCAATTTTTTTAAGTGCTATCTTATATAGTTGATATGTGTCAATTTAATTTTTTAATGGATCAGATTAATAGTCATGGTTATTAGTAATTCTCTCTCCTCCCATTCCTTTCTCAATTAGCAAAGAAACACTTCTTCCCCCTTCAAAACTCTCCGAAAAATAGAACAATCAAACATCATTCGTGTAAATTAAACAATTGAAAATTAAAATTACATCAATATTTTAATGTTTTTACACTTACATATGAACAACTAGGGAGAGTCTCAAAAGAGAAAGACTGAAATGGAGTGATTAGCCTCAATTAAAGATTACAATTATAAATACCACAAGAAAGAAGATCCAAAAAATAAATGGAGAATTTCACTGAAAAATAAAGTATATGAAAAGATATTTTTCTATCCATTTTTCGTGTCCTCTCCAAATCCTTTAGTTAGCTTTTGCAGAAACTTCAAATTGAAAAAAATGATGTTATGAAGAAGAAGACAGAGTTTTGTGAAACCAAGCTTCAAAGAAGTAGTATCATGGGTTAAATTTTTTAAATTTTATAACATAAGTTCATCCTTTGATTTTGTGTTCTATTATCACGGAGTGAAAATAATGAAAAGGAAAAGTGATTTGTTGTTAACAAAGCAAATTCTTTGCTAGAGAAAATGTTTGTTGCAGAATTAAGTGAGAAAGAAAGAGACGAGAGATGAGAGAGAATTACTACTCCCTCCGTTTTAAAAAGATTGGCCTAGTTTGACTTGAAACGGAGTTTAAGAAAAGAGAGAAGACTTTTTAATCTTGTGGTTCTAATTTAAAGTTATGTCAAATGTACCAAAATACCCTTTAATCTTGTGGTCTTAAACATGTCACGTGGAAAATTAAAGTTAAAGTGTTGCCAAAAAAGGAAACGGGTCATTCTTTTTTAAACAGACTAAAAAGAAAATAGGGTCATTCTTTTTTAAACGAAAAAAGTAATAATCATGGTTAATTATATTTGATCAACAAAATTAATTTGATCTATTAAAAAATTAAATAGACACATATCAACTATATAAGATAGCACTTGGAATATTGGATAGATCACATTACCTGAGAGAAACCTCTTCTCTTTTTAATTGGGCTATTGCATGTTGCAGCAGCATCACCATTCTTTTGATAAAGTTGCATCATTATCATACAATATTGTTGGGATCACACAAGTACATTTCTGACTTGCTTTATAAAGTGATTTATCTTTGTATGATTTGATTGACATCTACAACAATAACATGTGACTGTAATTTTTCATGGGAATAAACATGTATGGATAACATTTTTATCGATGGGATGAATGCTCTATATATTAAAATTTTTTGGAGAAAAGGATCAAAATTATCCTTTATCTTTGAGTTAAGAGTCAAAGTAGTCCTTGTCTTTTAATATGGAGCACTAATAGTCCTTCATGTTTCAAGAATTGGTACGCTTTTCATACTCATCCAAACATCCGTTAATATTTTAACGGCACTTGATCTCTTTGCACGTGAGAAATCTTCCCTCTTTCCACCATTGTTAAAAATATTTTCCCCGTAGGCCATAACTATGTTTCCACCATTGCTAAACAAGTCTTTCCCTCCCCCTCAAATAGTAGTCATTCACAATTCCATTGCTCTGGTTCTCCTATGAGGCAAGCAAAATCAAACTAAAGAGACTGATTTTGTGTATCTTTCTACAATGAAAGTCTGTGGCAACAGTAAACCATTCTATTTTTATGAATACAAAGCAATCTTCATCGAGCCTTCTTCGATGTCCTCTGCGATATATTGTTTAAATTCAGGAAGAAAAGGCAGAAGAGATCAAAAACTGCACTAAATTTACACCATAAAAGTATCAAAACGACATTGAAATTACACCAAAACATGAGCATCAGAATCACCTCTGAAACACAATACACTTGCACCAACAAAACCACCAGAAAAGCATTGGAACTGCACCAAAAACAGATCTTGAAATTGCTCCAAAACAGCAGCACCAAATTCTCACTAAAACAACACAGTGACAACGGTATCAATGTACGCCAACTTCGTGAACTATGGCACACCAGATCTGCAGATGCTTGATGAATTTTATTACTACTTATAGCCTAAATGCTGCTGCCATTGCCCACTCTGCCTGGTTTTTGTGATGTTTTGGTTTCACTATTGACTCAACATTGTTGTGCCTTGACAACGTAGTTGCTTCCGAAAATATATCGAGATTTTAATTAAATTCATAAAAAAGTTTTTATCACAGGGTTTGATTTGAAAAGGAAAGGACATAGACAAATCAGAAGTCTGATTTGATAAGAAAAAAATGAGCATAGAAAAATGAGTTTTGGAGGAAACTTTCTCACGTGCAAAAAGATCAAGTGCCGTTAAAATATTAACAGATGTTTGGATGAGTATGAAAAGTGTACCAATTCTTAAAACATGAAGGACTTTTAATGCTCCATATTAAAAGACAAGGACTACTTTGGCTTTTAACTCAAAGATAAATGACAATTTTGATCATTTTCTCAAAAAATTTGATAATATTCATTGGATAAATATTCATATCATGACTAGCAATTGATTTTCTTTTGATATCTCAATATAAGAGTAAAATTGTATCTCCATATATACATATATCAATTGAATAAAGATGTAGTACTTCAGCATCAAAATATTTTACAATGTTTTTCATTTCATCTTCTTTAAGCAATAATTTATTACTTTTAGAAATTCTCTAAAAATTTCGAAAGCTTGTAGAGCGATATGACAGAATCTAATTTTCATAATGACATAAAGGTAAACAAAGTCATTTTTATATTTCACGTATAAAATTTAATGAAGGCGACTTTTAATAAGTAAACATTGCTTGATTTAATTCAATTGAAAATTATAGATAAATTTTTAGAATTTGTGTATTCTTCAAGCATTTTGAATCCTTCAAGACTTTTTGTATAATTATTTTTCAAGTATGTTTGTACTAAACAAACAATTTGTTGATTTAGAAATTAGACTCAAATACTTTAATTTTAATAGGTTATGATCCACATAATTCTTCATATTTTTTTAGATATATTTATTTGAAGTTGATCCTAATATTAATTTATATGAAAAATTAATTGATTGGTAAAGTTTTAAGTTCACTTGTGCTAGAGATTCTTTTGACCTTAATTCACATCCAACACAGTTTTCACACATATGACTTGACTTTTATACCCAAGTTCAATTCGATTATCATGTCCAAATCCAATTTCATATATTGACAATTCAAATCATAATTTAAAAATATAATGTGTTATGAGTCACATATAGGGGCGTTAAAAATGAACTCAAATATAGGTAACTCGCTCAATCCATTCAGAATTTTAAGAGTTGGACTCAAGATAATTTGAATTTGGTTCAATCTCAACCCATTCAAGCATAACCCATTTGAGGAGAATCCTCAATTGAGCCCATCCAATTTCCAATTTCAACCCGTGTTAGAACTTTTTTGGGAAACTTACATAAATATATTATAATAAAAAAAATATTTACCATTTATAGCAATAATATTTCTTTTTCACTTGATCACTTTTAATTTATTTATAATACAAGTTTAATTCATATTACAAAGAATAAATTTTTATTCACATATAATACAAACTTTAATGATAGATAATTTATTTATCACACATTTTAATACACTTATAATATAATGTGTCATATTTTTACCAGACAAACATAATATATTTTAAAAAATAATTGTAATTCATATATAATTCATATATATTGCATACATAATTCACTTTTAATACATATTGCAGATCTGACATAATATTGCTATAAATGGTAATAAATAAAAAGTATTGCTAAAATCAGTAATTATTTATTAAAATATATCAATTCATGTAATTTTTCTAACTTTTTATTAAGATATGTTCTTGTATTTATGGTATGAATTATTCTCCATTTAACATCTTTTAGGGTTTATTTATCCATTTGTTACTTATTAAAAACAATTCTTAAGCTAAAATTCAAATTGTAATCATAAAAGTCAAATATCGGTATGTTAAATTATTGAGATTAATCGGGTCAAATTGGACGGGTCAAGACCCAACCCATTTTTAGCCCATTTGAGCCCAAAGTAAACTTGGACGGGTCAAGATCCAACCCGACTTCTATTTCAACCATTTTAATATTCTCAATTTCAACCCAACCCTCCCATTTGACACCCCTAGTCACACCAAATATCTTAACCCATTTTAGTAGAAAAATTAAATAAAATATATAGATGAACGAATATATCAAGCGTATGCATCAAAAATAAATACTATCTTTGTTCACCTTAATTGTCATAGTTTTTATTTTTAGAGTCAAACTATAAATATTTTGATTAATATTTTACGATGTACTTTTTTTGTCATATTAATGTGATTTTGTTTTTGCAATTTATAGTAATTTTTGTATAGTTTTTGAATATCTAATTGTTTATTTAAAATATCAGATTAATGTAATTTAACTTAACTTTGAAATTTAATCAGATTGACTTTTAAAATACACAACATGACATATAAAAGTGATCGGAGAAAGTATTGAATTTTGAAACTTGCTCCCAAAAAACTCACCAAACTTAATAAGCACCAATATTAAATAAAATAGTCAAAGATAACATATGAAAGATATATTTATATTGTAGAGGTAGAGTTTAAGTATAACTTAAGTCCCATAACTATAGTTTACATATAATGATAGGTTGTAGCTATAGTTTAAAGGGAACTTTCACATATAGCCACTTAAAAATAATTAATTACTCTTCATAGCTATAGTTTGATAACTACAATTTATAACTACATGTTATTTAAAGGAGAGAGGCGAGCGAAATTGGGAGAGAGAGGAGAGAGGCGAGAGAGACTAGGAGAGAGAGGAGAGAGGCGAGCGAGATCGAGAGAGAGAGGCGAGAGGCGAGAGAGAGAGGGCAGAGAGTGGGAGAGAGGTGAATTGTATATGTATATAATTGTATATAACTGTATATTATACATATAAATTTGTATAAATGACAAGAGAGATTGGGAGAGGGAGGAGAGAGGCGAGCGAGATTGAGAAAGGAAGGAGAGAGGCGAGCGAGAGAGTGGGAGAGTGGGAGAGAGGTGAATTATATATGTATATAGGCTAATAAATTGTATATTATACATATTATTTGTATATCCTGGCGAATTATACATATACAAACATGACTAATTATACAAATTCGAAGGCAACCCACGTAATTAATGTATAATGTTAGTCGTGAGTGGTAATTATAGCAAACTATAGCTATGATGAGTAATTAAATAGTATAAGTTTGCTTATCCGCATAATTTTCCCTAGTTTAAATTATCTCGTTTATATTATTTGTGAGTAAGTTTATATAATTTATGTGCACTTGTGTAAGTGAGTTATTTTTGTATAAACTCAAAATAACGAATCTATACAAACACAAACATATGAACTTTAAACAGTTACTAATTTTTTTATGACTAGGAATACCCGCAGCCGCTACCCTTTGAATGCGCACAAGATAAAATACTTGTTTCAATGCAATAGCTTGCTAACCACACAAGAGATAATCTGCACTGGGAAAGCTCAGTGCGACGAGCTTGACTCAAAAGGCAAACCCTTTGTTTTTCCTGATAGGGGATTTCAAACTTTAAATAATTATACAAATTCTACTATACAAATTTCAAATTGCACAAACTCAAAATTTCAATCCACGTAATTATTATTGAATATTTATCGTGAGTAATAATTAACTAAAATTATAATCATAATAACTAATTAATTAATATATATATTTGGTTGACGATGTAATTTTGAAGTTTTAAAATAAAAATTTGGAGAGGTAAATTGTTGATGGACTAAATAGTCTTATATTCTAGATAGTTCCTAACACGTGATTTGAACGTAGACCAAAGGCACGTAGAGGTAGTTGGCAAAATGAATACGGCGCTAATCACACATTAGCCAGCCGGCCACCTACCCACCCCCCTCAAATAGGTCAGTAGTCAGTCCATTTATTCTCCAATATAAGCAAAACACTCACTTCACTCTTTACAATTATCGAACTTATCAGTATCTGCACTCATATTGGACTTCTCTCTCTCTCTCTAAGCCATTCAAGGGTGACCTGAGGTAATTCAATTTTTTTCTGCATCTGTTTTCGATGGTGATTTTTGATTATTCATTTGATTCGCTATCTCTTGATGCAACTGATCTCTCTTTTATGATGAATGAATGTTGGATTCAACTTCTGATTTTGCAGATCTAGACTTTTTTTAGGACTTTCGCTTTTGAATCTGTCACTGTCTGCGTTTTGAGTTCATATCTATGCTGATTGTTGAGTAGATATTAATTTTATTCGGAAGATAGAGAAAGAGAAGCTTAGGATATCATCTTCACCTTGCTAAGAGGCGGATCTAAGATTTAGTTGCAATTTTTAACTGTACATGTTTATGCCGTTACTCTCATTCCACCTTTATGGATGTGTAGTTCGATCTAATTATAGTCTGAGTTTAGAATTATTTGCCTTATTTATTAGGACTAATGCATAGGCATAAATTGTATGCAAAATGAGTGTGTGAGTAAATCCTGCTGCAAGTAGATGTTTACTGTCTTTCTTTGATGGTGCTTGGGTGAGAACATGAGGATTTTGTGAATGTTCGGGTTGAAGATAACATTGTATAGTGTTTTAAGACGAAATTTGTGCTTTCTTTGTTTTGTTTTATTTTAAAAAATACAACACAGTTTGGGCTTGTTTGGAAAACTAAAGGATTGTTTTTTTGTTATTTCAGAACAAACATGACCAAGTGTTTTTGTATATCCCCTCTTTTAGATATTCTTATATGGTTGAGACGAAGAAATGGAATGCCTAAGGTTTTGGATGTCAATTTATGTGATCGACTTGTTTTCGAGATGAACTATATATTGCCTGGGTTGTGACTGAAAGACTTTCTTGCTTTATGTTTCTAACTGATGGCCAAATGCGATTTTCTATAAATCCAAGCTTGTATATGGAAATGTTGTCTATCATCTTATGAGATGAGCTGCATGTTAACTTATTAATGTGCTTCGTATATGCTCTTACATGTGTAGCCTTGATAACAGACTCTTGTATCATAATTTTCTAGATCACATACAAAAATGGTGAAGGCCGTCGCCGTGCTTAACAGCAGTGAAGGTGTTAGTGGCACCATCCTCTTCACTCAAGATGGAGATGGTAATTTACTTTAATAATTGTAAAATGGTTTCTTCATGCATCTATCATGGGTGACCGGTCTCTAACTGATGTGATGCATACAGCTCCAACCACAGTTAATGGAAATATTTCTGGCCTAAAACCTGGACTTCATGGCTTCCATGTCCATGCCCTTGGTGATACCACAAATGGCTGCATGTCAACAGGTAATTTTATTTTATCTATTTGAGACTGCGACAAATAAATGATTTTTAGATGTTTTGAATTTTGAATTGTTTCTTGGTTAACTTGCAGGACCACATTACAATCCTGCTGGTAAGGAGCATGGTGCTCCTGAAGATGAGGTGCGTCATGCTGGTGATCTTGGTAACATCACAGTTGGAGAAGATGGTAAGGGTTCCTTGTTTAATAATTTAACTTAATCTGGTTGTAGTTATCCTTTTTATTTTCAAATCAAATGTCTGCAATTGAGGATTTCTATCATCATCAATGCCTAGTGTGTTTTGGTTTGACATGATGTATAGTTCATTTGGAAAAATTAATTCTGTTGTAGTAAAGGTTTACCCATAATTTTTTTGTCCCGAAAACAACAATTATTTTGCATAGTGAAGCCAAAATTTATTTCAGAGAGGTCAATGCCTGCTCTCTCCCTCTCTCTCCTCGCGTAATTCCAAATTAGTTAGCATCACTAACGGTGTAATCATTGCAAAAAATTTCAGGTAATGCATCTTTTACTATTACCGACAAGCAGGTAAATTCTTTGTTGAACTCTAAGCTTTAGACTTGCTCTAATATTTGTTCCTGAACTAATTGGCAACCTGATTTTTTGCAGATTCCTCTCACTGGTCCACAGTCCATCATTGGAAGAGCTGTTGTTGTTCATGCTGATCCTGATGATCTTGGAAAGGGTTAGTTTCCCTACTTCAGTGACTAAACTTTAATGAGCTGAGTACGACATGCTTTTATTATTACAACAGAATGTGAAAGGTGAAAGAGGATAAGAAAGTAAGAAATAAAATACATATAACCTTGACACTCAACCTTTTATTTTAGTTTGAGACCATCAACACTCGTCCATAGTGCTTGACATATAAAAACCCCATTTCCATTTCATGTGTTTTCTTCAAGAAGTATATCTGGGAGATTGGTGTATTATAATGGAAAGTATTATGGATTGGAGAAGGAAGAAGTCTAGGTGTGATTGTGTCATATCTTATAATTTAATTTTGAAGAAAATGATGAAAGCTCATTTAAATAAGACTAGGCAAAGTGAAAGAGAAAGGGGCTCTGAACCATGACCACACTAGCAAGGATCCACTAGGTTCATTTAAATAAGACTAGGCAAAGTGAAAGAGAGAGGGGTTCAATCTTAACCACGACCACACTAGCAAGGATCCACTAGGTTCATTTAAATAAGAGCTGGCAAAGTGAAAGAGAAAGGGGTTCAGTCCTAACCATGACCACCCTAGCAAGGATCCACTTCTGTCATTTTCACATCTCCCCAGCACCAATAAGATCTCATTTTTCTTCTTCAAAGAATTTGCCATTCTCTGTATATTGAGCTGAAAATTAATGCCTGGTAATTGCTGACTCAAAAATCAAGCGGGAAGAGGTGTGTACATTCCTGAGTGATGTTAAATCTCCTTGAAGAATCAGGATGTAATCTTTCATATACATGCTCTCAAGGGATGAATAGGTGCTATCTTTTTTTTCTTTTTTTTTATGGCCATGCAATTCCTGCGGGCTGGTGGTGTAATTGGTGGATAATGGCCTGCCCCTCTACCATTCTCCACTTATATACTAGTATTTTGTCTGTGTATAGTTCGAACCTATGACGTCTAATCTACATATCACGTGTTGCGCTCTTTCCACTAAACAAAGCTCTGGGGGCAAACAGTCTGCAAGTTTTTTTTGGACAATCTGTTCTAGAAATTCTTTCACTCCATGATGCTTGGTTACCTGTTACCATTTAATTATGCTTCTCTCTCACTTCCCTTGTCTGTATTTGTCAAAAGTCTAGTCACTTAAATGCAGTCCAATAGAAAAAAACCTTTTTTAAATGTTTCTGTAAGGGGAGGGAGAGAGAGAAATGGACTAACATTTGCAGATGTTGGATATAAATTGATTTTAGCCTGAAGCTGAGACTTGTGATTGATTGATTGTAAGAAAGGTGGACTGAAATCTAATAAGAAGAATGCATTACAATGATAAGCTATTGAGTTCTATTTTTGCTTAGAGTTGAGTCATTGTGAGCCCCTTGCTTTATCCATCTAAAATTACTTCAAGATCCTTCAGGATTAAGGCTGGATAAGAGCCTCTTTGGATTGACTTATTTTAAGTGTTTTTAAGCCAAAATAACTTTTAAGCAATTTTGGAGTGTTTGGGTATATAGCTCTTAGTTTTAAACAGGCTCTAAGACCCATAGGTTATATATATCCTTTAGGGGTCGTTTGGTACAAAGATTGATAATGCAGGGATTAGTAATGTTGGGATTAGTAATGCAGGGAGTAATAGTGCAGGGATTAGTAATACAGGGATTATTTTTATCAAGTGTTTGGTTCATTGTTTTCGACCTCATCTTATGTTTGGATTAAAACTTTATAAAAAACTTCTTTCCAATTATACCCTTAAATTCTTATGCAATTGAATTAAGGTAAATAATTGCCGGATAATATTTTTTTATGACCTTCTAACTAGCTAAGAAAAGAACAATTTTATCGTCATGTTTGCCTTTTTTTTCTTAAATTATTTGAGGATAAATAATTGTCATCTTATTTAATTGATCACTTATAAATGTCAATTTTCAATTTAAAAAAAGATAAACTATCAACTTTTAAAATTGAAAAGACGGTAAACAATAGTAAAATTGAATAAATCATCTACATTTACGAATAAAATTGCAAGTTGTAATTTTTGTATGTATTCAATGTTATAAATTGTTGAAAATACAAAATATTAGAAAACCGCACAAACATTTAATTATTTGTTTATTTTCTTGATTTTATGTTTTATGGTTGTGCTAGTAAATTTATTTAAATAAATTAGCTTACAAATTATTTAGAGAGAGTTAAATAATTTGTAAGCTAATTTATTTAAATAAATTTACTTGCACAACCATAAAACATAAAATCAAGAAAATAAACAAATAATAAAATAGTTTGAGGGATATTTTTGTCTTTAGGTGACTTATCCCATGGTATTATATCTCATGTATTGCTAATACCTCCAAATAGAAGGTATTAGTAATACATCATATAATACCATGTAGGAGGTATAACTAATCCATGGATTAGTTATACATAGAGCCAATTTCCTACCAAACGTAGTACTAAATAATACCATCTATAATACATGGACTATTTGTTTTAATGCGGCCTACCAAACGACCCCTTAGTGTGTGTGATTGGAATGGTTGAACTGCAAGAAATATGTTCCTCATTGTGCAAATTGTGAGGTCTCAAATGCAAATGTTCGAGGATGACCAAGTATCAACTTGTTTCAGAAAATTGTAAGTAGGGAAGTGGACTATAGTTGCAAGTAATCAAGTGGGCGTACAATGATATATGAGATTAGGATTATGCACAAAAGAGTTATGCTCTATTTAGCTACGAGGTTTAGTATTCTATTGCATCCAAACAAATTTGGTGTCTGGTGTAGGAGCATTGAAAATCCTTTCATGGAATAATAATAAGACGGTTAAAATATAATTTACTTTAACCATATTTGTAACCCACTTTCACTTAATCTGACATAAAATTTGTTTTCCTGTTATTTTAGGAGGACATGAGCTCAGTAAAAGCACCGGAAATGCTGGCGGAAGGATTGCTTGTGGTAAGTACTAATTGTCTTGCATCTGGGACTAGATTCATTGATTTATGTGTCTCATTTAGTCATTTAACTGTGTGTCGTAATTACATTGATCAATTGCTGATAGGTTAGTTCAATCTCTATGATTTCTCTTTCAAATGATTCTTCTGGGCTACTTGTTTAGAGTAAAATAGAAACATGCAAGATCCTTTTGCTTTCAAATCTAAGTTGTCCATTTGCCAATGTGCTTTCAAATGATAAGTTTGAATCATCTGCTTTTTGAGAATCATATAGGCAATCCTGGTTTTGTTGTTAATTATGTCTGTAGTAGTAATAACATGTGGTGTTGTCACTCTTGTCAGGTATTATTGGCCTCCAAGGTTAATTTCTCCGGTGAGGTGAAGATTCAGCAACTAGCGGTAGTGTCTGTCTTAGAATAAAGTTTTATTGGAGCGGCTGAGCCTTGTTTTCTATGTATTCATCATGTGACACCTTTTGAATTGGGGTTGAACCATTCATAATACAATTACTGTAGCACTGCTTTTCAGTGTACGTTGTACTAGTTATTGCCGATCATTAACCATAAAAAAAACTCTGGCTGTTAGCTTTGCTGGTTTCTTAAATTTGAGTGGATGGTTTGAAAAGTAGACAAAATTTAGGCTGACTTGGCAGATTACACAGCCTGCAGTTTTTGTTCATACTGATGGTCTCAAACTCTGCCTGTTGGCATGAAATGAGTTTTAAGATTAAAATTGCATATCGATAAATTGTATTTCAACTGACCTCTCAGATGGCAAGGGGTACTTGCAAAATCTTGTTTTGTGAGGTTTACGTCTTAAGACGTCGGTGCAGCTGGATTTTGTAATTTAATGCATTAACAGTGTGCTCTTTATGTATCTATCGTGTTTGCAATGAGATTCAGAGCATTGAAGTAGTAGAAAAGAGATACAAAGGCCGTTAGCTTTGCTGGTTTTGTGAGGGTACTTGCAAAATGTTGTTTAGCTCAAAAAGTGCCTACAATCTCTTCTAGCAAGAAACAATAGTTATAATGCTAGCAACAATTCTAACTGTATGTAACTGGATTTTGAACACTAAAAGCATTAAACCAAATAAAAATTTTCAAGTGGTTGCTTCTATTATACCTACTTCGTCTGCCTTATATTCTATACAAAAATATAACCAACATGTGTATATACTTGCTCCACATGCACCAATATAGAAAAAATTATTTTCTATGTTTTTGTGGATTGTCCAGATGCCATCAACATCTAGAATAAATATGGAATAATAAACAATAACATCCATCAATATATTATGTTGTTTTACATCCCTCATCACTCCAATCTACAAGTTATGAAAGAGTGCCTACATCTTTTCTAATTATAACCTCTTTCATTCTTTGGAATATTTGAAAAAACAGAAACAAAAAACTCCAAATATACAAGTACAAATAGAAGTCCGCCGAAGGAAATCAAAGAATTCAAATATGAACGGAAATCAACGTTATGATTTTTATGCATCTCCTTCTTTTGTAATTAATGCATTGATAGAGACGCTAGTAAAACTGGGACATATAGATCACTACTTTTTTTTCTTTTTTTTTTTTTTGAATGAATGGTGCTTTAAGATAAATAAAATTCTTTCTTTTTAAATCAATTTCAAAACTCAATTGTCAGGCCCCATTAAAGGAGCTCGAAGCTAAAGTTATAAAAATATATTCATTTCAAGTGGATAATAACTCAAAAGAACTAGAAAGTTGAGGAAAGGTTGAATATGAAATTTGGATAAAATTTGAGCTAGTTATGGATTGAGTTTTAGTTATAATTCGTTGAAGTTTGAAGTTACAACCGAAATGTACTGAAATTGTAGTTGTATGATAATTGTATGCTTAGTTGTATAAAACTTATATTTGAAGTTTTATTTGTTGTTGTAGTTGTATAAATTCGTATGAATATCGTGTAAAAGTAGTGTATAATAATATTAAATTTGTAGAAACCTAACCTGTATTTTATACATATAGCAATACCGTTTATATATTTATTTTATGTACAAAATTATGAACAAAATTCTAAGCATACACACATTTCATACCATTTTCATAGAGAAAAATTTAAAGTGAGAATTTCACATATATTTTGTAAAAGAATTCCTGATATGGTTTGTCTTATTACTAGGTATATATATACGCACATCATTCTCCCAAATTTGAAGGAAAAATTATACATTTGATAAATAATTATCGATTTGAGCGATATTTTTTATATATATTATCATATGTAGCAATATATAGCAATATTATGATGAATTTGCAATATGTATTAAAAATGAATTATGTATGTCATATAAATGTATTATAACTGTTTTAAAATATATTATGCTTGTATAGTAAGAAATTGACACATTATATTATAAGTGTATTAATATATGTGATAAATACATTATTTATCAATAAAACTTGTATTATATGTGTTTTATGAATTGTTCTCTGTAATATGTGTTAAAATTGTATTATAAATATATTAAAAATATTTAAACGAAAAGAAAATATCATTGCCACGAAGAACAAATATTTTCTTAATATAGTATATTTATTTAAATTTCCTTTCCAAATTTGAATGGGTATGAAGTTGACCCATGAATCCTCTTGTTGCCAATAATAATGGTCATTTTTTGTCCTAAATTGGGCCCATTCTCAATCAATTTGGGTTGATGGTCCAACTAAAGACAATTTAATTTGGGCCCATCGATCTAAGTAAATTCTCCACCTAAATCGGGCCCATTCTCAATCTACCAAATTGTCACACTCAAAATATATTTAATGCTACCGTATATTTTTACTTGTCTACTTTCACGCTGTATTTTATTATAATATTTATATTAATTGATGTATAATTTTAAATCTTGAAAAATCATATGGAAATATTTTATTCCGCCTCGATAATTATGAAAAAGGAACCACCATTAAATTCTATTTACTTTAAATTACATATGGCATACTATTTACTTTGAAAAGTCTATCTTGTTTAATACACAATCTACTCTTGAATTAATTGCAATACTTGTTATTAAAAGTTAATATGATATTTCATCTCTGAAACTAAAATCAAGTGCTCACTATAAATTTCACAAGTATATTGAAAAAAAATTAAAATAGAAACGTATCTTAAATAGCATATACAATAAAATATAAAGACCAAGAAGAATTTTCCATGAAGCTAGAACTATACTCAAGTGGCAACTTTATTGTAATTATCAAAAACATTTAAATAGTAGTACTAATTATTATTCAATTTTCTACTTTATTTTTCTGATAAATATTTTAAGGAGAATATTTATGATCATGGAAAAAGCATAAAAATAAAAGGAAAAATGCACAAGTATTCCCAACCTATGTCCGAAATCTCATAGACATATTTATACTATACTAAGGTCCTATTACCCCTTCAACTTAATTTATAAATAATTTTCTACCCCTTTTCGGCATATGTGACACTATCTTGTGGGCCCAGAGCGTGTTGACATTTTTTTTCAAGCTAGTGCCACGTAAGTTGAAAAGGGATAAAAAATTATTTATTAAATAAGCTCAGGGGCTAATAGAACCTTAATATAGTATAAGTATGTCTTTCAGATTTCAAACATAAATTGAAGGATACTTATATATTTTTCCAAAATAAAATAAAATATAATTCATCCCTCACCAACCCCCCTACTTCTGAATTTTCTATCATATATAAATATAAACCCAAATAAAAACCACACATATACTCTATCTTTTTTTCCGTATATATAAATAAATAAAATAATAAAATATAAATACTTGTACATATATATCTATCTCTTTGTCACTTGGACTTTTTCAAGCTGGCTGGCTGGCTGCTGAGGCTACATTTCTGTTGTTTACCCATCTGTGTGCTCTAAAGTTGGTTGCCAATGGAGTTGGTGAGTCATTTAATACTTTAACTATTTTTCAAATAATGCAAAAAAAATAATAAAAAATGATTAACAATTTGAAATTGAGTTGGGTTTTCTCTTCTCCACTCACCAAACTTTGTTAATACTTCCACCAACCCACATTGCCTTTTTTTTTCCTACTCTTATAAAACTAAAAAAAGAACACTTTTTTTTTTCTGGGTTTTGATTCTTGAATTGTGGGTGTTTGAGATTTTTTGTTGTTTTTGTTGTTGTGGGTGTGGGGTTGTTAGGTTGTAGATTCTGGAGTGAAGAAGATGGAGGGTGAAGCAATGAGGAAGAATCAAACTCTAATTTGTGCACCAATTATGGCTGATTCAGTGAATCAAATGTTGATTCTTATGCAAAAGGCTAAAATTAGTGGGGCTGATCTTGTGGAGGTTCGAGTGGATAGCTTGAAAAGCTTTAATCATCGCCCAGATATTGATACCCTGATCAAACAATGCCCTTTGCCTACTCTCTTCACTTACAGGTTTCAATTCCTAATTTTCTGCTTCCATGTTTGTGTCCTGTGAAACTGCCATATCTGAATTGAGTTGTTAAAGTTTGTCCTTTTTTGTTATAGCTAGAAGAATTGGAAAACAGAATTATATAAAAAATATCCGAGACCACATAATTTGTGTCCTCAAGTAATTTAATCCCCTCATTGTTCCCGTGGTTATGAATTATTTTCACTCAAGATAAAAATGGATGTAGCTATTATTGGTGTAGCGGTTCCTTAAACGCCAATAACTTCGTCGAGCTCAAAGTCAGTTGCAAATCACACAAAGACTACAATTATGTTTGTAAAAGAATATGTAGAAGAAGTTCAGAAAATTCGATGCAGAAAATTAAGAGAAACCAATAACCTCCTGCCACTGAGACTTCTTCATTCTCATCAACAAGGTATCACGCGTGATACCTAAAAAGAAGAATAAGAGAACTACTGATTGGGAATTATAATAAACCTTGATGCAAACTAGGATGACTGTTGCTAGCCTGCATTAAAAAATATCGTTTCACTTGTATATTTGGGGTAAAAACATGTTCCTCTCTAACTAGAAAGTTGCAATGATTTTTTTGGTTGCTTAATGCCACAGCACAAGTTAGTATTATCTTGGTGCAAAATTGATTAAATGATCTTTTTGACTTGTTCGCACAAAAAAAGGTGGTAACAAACCTGTATTTTTGATCTAGATATCAACTGTTCCCCATCGATCAACCACCTGCTGGTGTGATACTTGTGAGGTGCAGTTCAGCTGGCAACAACTGTGATAAGATCCTTTCTTAACTAATACTACTAACAAAAGAGAGAGCTTACAGTTTTCATCATGGATTCCACATCTTCTTCTTTCGAAACATTGCCTCCAAAAGCCACTATTTATAATCAACAAAGGGTAGTATGAACAGTTGCTACTGTGTCTTATCAGAAAAGTCACAATCCATTCAATGTGAAAGGGTACCATTCAAATTGCATCCTTTCTCTTGGTGTCTTTTCGGGAAAAAACTTCATTTCCCATTCACACCTTTTAAAACCCAACAACATTAAGGATGATGATTAAGATTTATCCCTTATTCCTTGTTTTGCTTCGAAATCCAAAAAATAGGAGAATAAGCCTTAGTTGGTACAACAACAACATACTTAGTGTTATCTCATAAGTGGGACATATCATGGTGATACAAATATAAGGAGCACTGCAACATAGCTTAGACCTTCCTAAGGGCAATTACTTTTTCCGTGGTTGGTCCCTTTTCACTTTCTACTGATACAATGCATGTTCGTCAACCTGCAGCTATGTTTTGGGCGTGGGGCAGGGGATAATGTTAATAGGGTACTATCTGACATATCCTGTAGTACACATAAGGAGCTCTACAACATAGCTTGGATAAAGGCATAGGGTATGGTTACTTGCTACTTTATCTAATTTCGTCCCGGAATTCAGAAAGGCATTGCATTTTTCAATGGCACTAGGTTCTTTTGTATATAATTATGTTCTGATCGTTTTGTATATAAATTTTGACCGGTTAACTTTCTCAGCACTGGCTTTTTCAGGACACCAATCACATGAACTCGAAAAGATATTTGCTATTTTCATCTGGCTTATTATAACCTTAAAAGCCATCTTCTTTATTTACATTGATACTCTTGTTTGTCAAGAACCTGTGCTTCATTTTTTTGATGCATGTTTTCATATGGGAATTTTGTGAACCACACTTTAGCAATACAGGCAGGATAAGTATGTCCTGAATTTCGGTGTTATGTCTATTGTAAATTTTTGACATAATAAAACAAGGACACTTCTATATCTTCATACAAGATATCTGAGTTCAACCTTATGATATAATTTATTGCAGTGTCTGTTAACTTGTGATAACAAATATTAGTTCTCTTACAATATACATGTAAATATAGCTCGACTTTCTGATTTTGTAGTTCCTCTCTTACTTTTCGACATTGGAAAGTGCATTATAAATAATTTCCGAAGTTTACCTACTTTGCTAGGCCCACTTGGGAAGGTGGTCAGTATGCTGGTGATGAAAAGAGTCGATTGGATGCACTTCGATTAGCGATGGAGTTGGGAGCTGATTACATTGATGTTGAGCTAAAGGTAAATTTCACGCTAAAATGTCCCTTCCCACCTTATCCGCTAAAAAAGAAAAGAAAAGAATGATGAGCTTTCCATGAGTGACTGCTGCTAAGTGTCCTCAATGGAGTTGATCAAATAAATGCATAAAAAGGAGAATACAAGGCCAATCAATCTAGTTGCTTGATGTAAAGATCTCCAAAAACTTGAGTAGTTTTGTATTGTGACTTTGAGCATGACTTTTGAGATGTATGGCCTGAGATGCTACTTGCTTGAAGGAATATTACAGTCACAGACTGATTTTGCCAACTAAGAAACCCTTCCTGTTGGAATATTTGATATATAAAGCTTTGCTAACTTTAAGATCAACATTTCTCATACTTTGAGTCTTCATTTGTTCTTCCTTTTTGCTTTGACGGATGCTTCATCAATTATCAATAATCATTGCTTTTCTTATGCTGTTTGTTTCGTTTTTCTCCTCCTCCTTTAGGCTATTGGCGAGTTCAACAATGCCCTGCATGGAAATAAATCTGCAAAATGCAAACTTATTGTTTCTTCTCACAACTATGAAAGCACACCGTCAGCTGAGGATCTTGGCAATCTAGTAGCAAGAATACAGGCATCTGGAGCTGACATTGTGAAATTTGCTACAACTGCACAGGATATCACTGATGTTGCACGTGTTTTCCAAATTACTGTTCATTCTCAAGTAAGAGGCGTAAGTAGTATAGTCAAGTTGTATAAGCATAACTTGTGTTAAAATATGCATGGTGATCCATCATGGTTTTTCCTCAGCTGGATTTGATGCATAATAATAGTAGCTGCTTGACTGGAATCTAGAAGCTGGCTGCTTTTTGCTTTTTGTATTAACTATTAAGCCATACATGCCAATAAGTTAGGTATAGCAGCACAAACTTATGGCTGAGAATAACTTATTAAAAAAAAGTAATCGAGAATAACTTCCAAATTAACTCTCTCTTTCTCTCTCGGTGAAAATGGTGGGGGTTTGTTATATTGTATTAATTTATCTGATGATTATTTCCATTGCAAGAAAAATTTAAAGGTAGATAGTAGAATTGATGCCTTGGAGACATTTTATCAAATGAATGGCATCCTGAGATCACTTGTCAATTAAGGGGCCTTTTAGTACATCAAGCGATTAGGATCGTGTTATATGCTGTTGGGTTGTTGGATTCTAGTGAAGGCTGGTGGAGTGAAAGCTGGTGGATTCTTGTATGTGTTAACAATTATGTTTTAGTTCAAACTAATTTTCACTGAAATGATTTAGCAAGTAGTGATAAGGTGATGATTGGCTAAAAGAATTATATGTTCTCTTAAATACAAAAGTTTTCAAAGAATTATATGTTCAAAAGTAGTTTTTACTGACATGTTTTCAGAGATAGCTCTTCCCTTTATGAAACCACTTTGGTTTTTTGGAGATGATCTTTGGCAGTAAGTTGGCCAGTCTAGAGTTAAGGATTTTAGAAATAATCTTGGATGATACATTGCACAGGCTAATGAGTGTGAGATCAGAAATTTTTTGAGGGTGATCTATTTTAGGGATCATAATTGTGAGAAATATTGGAGAAAATATTATTGAATTGTGTATCTAAATTGTTACATTGAGACCCTATTTATAGACACTACATTGGAATCCTTTTTCAAATAGAATTCCTATTCCTACTAACTAGAATTCCTATTCCTACTAGAATTCCTATTCCTATTCTTATTTCTACTCCTATTCTAAGTAAGAAATACTTATTCCTATTCTAACACTCCCCCTCAAGCTGGTGCATACAAATCATATGCACCTAGCTTGTTACAGATGTAATTAATACGAGGACATGTGAGAGACTTGGTGAACATATCTGCAAGCTGATCATTTGACTTCACAAATTTTGTAACAATATCTCCGGAGAGTATCTTTTCTCTGACAAAGTGACAGTCAATCTCAATGTGCTTAGTCCTTTCATGAAACACTGGATTTGATGCGATATGAAGAGCCGCTTGATTATCACACACAAGTTCCATCTGATCAATTTTGCCAAATTTTAGTTCTCCCAGTAACTGTTTGAGCCAAACTAACTCACTAGTTGCTGTCGACATTGCTCGATATTCTGATTCTGCACTAGATCGAGCAACCACATTTTGTTTCTTACTCTTCCACGACACCAAATTACCTCCAACTAAAACACAATATCCGGATGTCGAACGCCTGTCAGAGGGTGATCCTGCCCAATCAGCGTCTGTATATCCAATGATATGCTCATGACCTTGATCCTCAAAGAGTAGTCCTTTACCGGGGGCTGACTTTATATATCGAAGAATACGAACAACTGCTTCCCAATGACTATCACAAGGGGAAGTCATAAACTGACTTACAACACTCACGGGAAAAGAAATGTCTGGTCTAGTCACTGTGAGATAATTCAACTTTCCAACAAGTCGTCTATACCTTTCAGGATTACTAAGTGGCTCCCCCTGTCCTGGAAGAAGTTTCACATTCGGATCCATCGGAGTGTCAATAGGTCTACATCCCATCATTCCTGTCTCCTCAAGAATGTCTAAGGCATACTTGCGTTGAGAGATAACAATGCCTGATCTAGACTGAGCAACCTCAATACCTAGAAAATACTTCAATCTGCCAAGGTCTTTAGTCTGAAAGTGCTTAAAAAGATGTTGCTTTAAATCGATGATACCATCTTGATCATTACCGGTGATAACAATATCATCAACGTAAACAACCAAATAGATACATCGACCTGGTGCAGAATGTCGATAAAACACAGAGTGATCAGCTCCACTACGAGTCATGCCAAACTCCTGAATTACTGTGCTGAACTTCCCAAACCAAGCTCGAGGAGACTGTTTCAGACCATAGAGTGACCTACGCAATCGACATACAAGGTTACTAGACTCCCCCTGAGCAACAAAACCAGGTGGTTGCTCCATATAGACTTCTTCCTCAAGATCACCATGCAGAAAAGCATTCTTTATGTCCAACTGATAAAGAGGCCAATGACGAACGGCAGCCATAGATAGAAAAAGACGAACAGATGTTATTTTAGCCACAGGAGCGAAAGTGTCACTATAATCTAGCCCAAATATCTGAGTATACCCTTTGGCGACAAGGCGAGCCTTAAGTCTATCAACCTGACCGTCTGGACAAATTTTGACTGCATAAACCCAACGACAACCAACAGTAGATTTACCTGCAGGAAGGGAGACAAGCTCCCAAGTACCACTCTTATGTAAAGCAGACATCTCATCAACCATAGCCTGCCTCCATCCAGAATGAGAAAGTGCTTCACCTGTAGTCTTAGGAATGGAAACAGAGGACAAAGACGACACAAAGGCATAATGGGGTGATGATAGACGATGATAACTTAAGAAGGTATAATGCGGGTTAGTATTTCGAGTAGATCGTATACCTTTTTGAAGTGCAAGCGGTGGACTAGGTAGAGGCAAGTCCGCAGTAGGAGCAGGGTCTGGCGCATGACATGAATCATCTGGGACTAGGGTGGGACGGCGATGATAAGTTAGTAGTGGTGGCACTGCAACTGGAGATGTAGACGTAACTGTAGATTCCTCAAATGTTGGCACAGGTAAAACTTGAGGTATGGGTAAGACCATAGATACATCAGTATGATCAGAAGATGTATAGTAAGGTTGAGACTCAAAAAATGTAACATCAGCGGACATAAGGTATCGATGAAGATCATGTGAATAACAACGATACCCTTTTTGAACTCTAGAGTAAGCAAGAAAGACACATTTGAGGGCACGAGGAGCTAATTTATCTTTCCCTGGGGCTAAATTATGAACAAAGCATGTACTCCCAAAGACACGAGGGGGAATAGGATAGAGATGTGACTGAGGAAACAGTATGGAATGTGGAACCTGATTCTGAATAGACGAAGAGGGCATTCTGTTAATTAAATAACAAGCTGAAAGGACTGCATCGCCCCAAAAACGCAGCGGAACATGGGATTCAATGAGGAGAGTGCGAGCAGTCTCTATGAGATGCCTATTCTTTCTTTCTGCGACACCATTTTGTTGAGGAGTGTATGGACAAGATGTTTGGTGCATGATTCCGTGATGGGACATAAATTGCTGAAATTGGGATGATAAGTATTCTAAGGCATTATCACTACGAAAAGTACGAATAGAAACACCAAACTGATTTTGTATTTCAGCAAAGAAACTTTTGAAAATAGAAAATAACTCAGAACGATCTTTCATTAAAAAAACCCAAGTACATCTTGAATAATCATCAATGAAACTAACAAAATAACGAAATCCTAAAGTGGAACTGACTCTACTAGGACCCCAAATATCAGAATGAACTAATGAAAAAATAGACTCTGAACGACCCTCAGTACTACGAGAAAACGTAGCACGAGTGTGTTTCCCAAGTTGACACGACTCACAATCTAATGTAGATAAACTAGACAAACTAGGCACCATCTTTTGCAGTTTGGATAGACTCGGATGTCCCAAACGTTTGTGAATTAGATCTGGGGAATCTGTAACGGAGCATGCTGTCAAGGATTTTGAAGAGGTAAGATAGTAAAGGCCTTGTGATTCATGTCCTGTTCCAATCATCTGTCCCGCACTGCGGTCCTGTATGAGAAAAAAATCATCGAAAAAAGTTATGCTACAATGTAGGGATTTCGTCAAACGACTAACAGATGCTAGATTAAAAGGAGAACCAGGAACATAAAGAACAGAGTTTAGGGTGACAGAAGATAGGGGTTTGGCTTTTCCAACCCCTTTTGGTTTTGTCTGGATCCCATTGGCTAAAGTAATAGATGGAAGAGATTGCGAATAAACAATATCGGATAAAAGTGATTTATTACCAGAAATATGATCAGAAGCCCCAGAGTCCACGACCCATGTTCCAACAGTACTAGATTGCGACACACAAGCAAAAGAATTACCCGCAACAAACACATCAGGTTGTGCAACCGAAACTACTTGTGGAGACGTTTGCTTATTTGCACGATACTGAAGGAACTCATCATATTCTATCTGAGCAATATGAGCATTATTGGATGGTTGATTAGGTTGAGCACCATATGCTATTGGTGGAGATGACTGTTTACTTGCGCGATTTCGAAGGAACTCATTATATTCCTTTAGAACAAGAGGATCATAACTGGGTGGTGGACCATGCAAAATATGACATATGTCACGAGTGTGTCCAGACTTATGACAATGACTACACTTAGATCGAGGTTTCCCAAAACGTCCTCCCCTCGCCGATTCTCCGTAGACTGATATGTACGCTTTTCAAAGGTTTGAGATGCGAGAATAGAGGAGTCAACAGTGGGTGATGAAACGACTTTGTGACTAGGAGGTGCCGCAAGACGAAGGAGACGAGAGAATAATTCATCGATTGTAGGAACTGTAGGGCTAGCTAAAATCTGATCACGCACAGAATCATTATCAGGAGGAAGTCCAGCAAGAGTAAGAACTAGAAACAATGTTTGTCTGTGTTCTTGTTGTTTTTCGACATCCGTAGTTACTGGCATCAACGTGTCGAATTCCTCCATGACTGCCTGTACCTGTCCCAAGTAAGTAGACATATCGGATTCTTGTTTCTTTAAGTTGGTCAATCGAGATATCACATCATAGAATCTAGAGATGTCATTAGTGTATAAAGCACGTGCCTTTTCCCAAACTGCATAACACGTTTGGAATGGGCGAAACAAGGGCATCAATTTGGAATCAATCGAACGCCATAGGAGACTACATAATTGAGCATCTACTTTCTCCCAATGTGCTTTGACTTTTGCATCTTCCTCACTAGTCTTTGCCTTTACATCTACCACATAAGTCTTGTTTGTTAAATGATCGTGCACACCTTGACCCTTGCACCACAACTCAACTGACGAAGCCCAAGATAAATAGTTTGAACTTCCTAATAGGAGTTCTGAAGTGATTATAGGGCTAGAACCTCCAATCCCTATATTTTTTGAACCAAAAACATCACATCCAAAAGACATTATGCTAAATTTATCTCGGGAACAACAACAACAAAAAAAAAATCTTGATTATTGAGATCTGGCCGTCCGAAAATTCAAATCTCGAAAAAAAAAAAAAAAAAAAATTCGGCCAGTTTTTTTTTTTTTTTTTTTTTTCCGACAATTTTTTTTTTTTTTTTTTTTTCTCACAATTGCTCTGATACCATGTGAGAAATATTGGAGAAAATATTATTGAATTGTGTATCTAAATTGTTACATTGAGACCCTATTTATAGACACTACATTGGAATCCTTTTTCAAATAGAATTCCTATTCCTACTAACTAGAATTCCTATTCCTACTAGAATTCCTATTCCTATTCTTATTTCTACTCCTATTCTAAGTAAGAAATACTTATTCCTATTCTAACAATAATAATACAAGTGTGAGTATAGAACATGGTAGGAGCGGATCCCCGGCAGAAAACCTTGACAGCATTGTGGACTTCAGTAGAGTTGATATCCCAACATTTTTGGTAGAACATTCCACTAATACCATCAGGCCCAGGTGAACTGTCAGGATCAATAAATAGCATGCTTTCAGTCACTTCCTGCACGGTAGGAACGAAACTCAACTTGTTATTTTCTTCCTCAGTGATACAACTTTCAATACAGTTCAGGGCACTGAAATCAGTAGTATCAGAAACTTGAGCAAAAAGGTTCTTATAATAGTAGACCGTTCCTTCAGCAATATTAGTGGTCTCCTTCTAACCAGTTGCCATGATCATCCTGGATTCTTCTGATATTCAATTTCCTTCTGTTATCTTTGATGGTGGCATGGAAGTAAGCTGTGTTCGCATCATCCTCATTCATCCATCTGACTCTTGCTTTTTCTTTTTCTGAGCATATAATCCTGAATTTTTAGGTATCTAATGAACTCAGCTTTACATTCAGATAGTTCACATCTATTCTCAGGAGTGTTATTAGCAATGCAGTTGTCTTCCATATCCCTAATCAGTGATTCCAATCTCTTAGGCTCCTTATAAATATCACCAGAGGTTTGCTTAGACCAGATACTGAGAGCTTTAGTGGTGTTCTTGATTTTTTGGCGGAGGATGTAAAGAGGGTTCCATATACTTGTTCATCCCAAGTCCCAACTGTTTTGGACAGTTTGATGAAAATCGGGGTGATCTGTCCAAAAGTTAAGGAATTTGAAATATATAATGCCTTGGATGTCTTCATGGAGGATTTTCACTAGAAGAGGGGCATGGTCCGAACAAGATCTGGATAAGTGTGTGACAGTGGTGCTGTTGTACTCGTCAAACCAGTTAGAATTGTTGACTAGCCTATCAAGTCTTTTCCAAATAGTATGTTGGGGGGGGGGGTCCCTGTTACACCGTGTGACTACGGTTACTGTGTATCTGGCATCCTGTAGGCCACATTTGTTAAGGCATTCGATGAAGTCCAAGCGTTCTTCAAGTCTGTGAGGTATGCCACCAAGTTTTTCTCCTCTGTCAGTAATAACATTGAAGTCTCCAACTGCACCCCAAGGTTCATTTATGTGAAGGGACATTGTTCTCAAATCTGCCCACAGTTCTTTCCTTAACTCAACATCACATTTGGCATAGACTATAGTGAGCTTGAATGGTGAACTGTTGATGGGATCCACTTTGATAAGAACATTTTGTTCTTTATCTTGCAATATGGTAACTATAACATCACCCGTCCATAGTAGCCAAATTTTGTTGGAGCAATTGTTAAAAACATGGTCCACCCAAGTTCTTTTTGATAATTCTCAATTTTTCCACTGTCTACCATAGGTTCTTGAAGGCAAATGAGAGGTAATTGGTGTTGGAGTCTCTCCAGGGATCCTTTTGATCCAATTCCTCTAATGTTCCAAGATAAAAAATTAATCATTGGAAACTGTAGGGGTAAAGTTGCTTTATTTATCCTTGATAGGATTGGTTGCATTGTCATTAAAGAGGCGTGTTTCTCCGGTATTGTGGCTTTTTCTTGGGGATAGATTATAGTTGTAAGAGATGTTCTGTTTCGATTGGATGTCATGCTGATGTCCTTCAATAGTGTTGTTACCTGATTTTTTGCCTCTGGTTGCCTCATCATCAGAATGAGATATTTCATAGTTCTCATTCTGACATTCCATAATCTTTCCTGGTACAACACTGTCTCCATCCACCATCTCTATGTCTTGTTGTAACTCTCCTTTGTCGTTTATCCCAAGCTTAGTAGTATCAGGCGGGTCTGGTTCTTGGGATAGGGGCTCTTCCGCTTGATTGTGTTCCTGTCTTATATCTCCCAGGAGATTCACAATATTACCTCTGATCTGTTCATTGGTCTCTATGACCTTTTCTTGTTGATTCAGGTTGATAGCAGGTCGTGTTGGTAGAGTATTTCCAATATTTCCATGTTTCTGATTTGCTTCTCCATACAACTCTATATTTTTGGGATGAAGACTTTACTCATGAATCTCTGCTTGCTTTTTTATTGGAGCCTCTTTGGTGTGCTTTTTCCCTGTGGTTGGATTAGTCCCCATTTCTGCTTTTATTGTTTTTTTCTGCAATCTCCATGTTGTGCTTGAGATCACTCCTCACTTTTCTGACCCGGAGATTATGCTGATGTTTCACTCTTTCTCTTGTTCTTTTCATGTCTTGTAGTTATGTTCCTTGTCCCATATGTACTTTTAGCTCTGGGCGGGGGTGGTTGCTCCATGATATGTTCATCTGTAATGTCATTTGGTTCAACATTCATATGCAAAATTTTATTATCTGCTAGTTGACTGAACATGTTGGATTCTTGTTGTGTCCTAATTTCAGCGCCCTAACATTTTCTTCCTTGCCTTTTAGGTTCCTTTGATTTTGTTGTTCTTGTCCAGTAGAATTGGCTTCGCCCTTTTCTTTTTTCTACTTGGTGCCAATCTTCCTCCATAGGATTATTCATTTCAATGAAGTTGTTTTGGATTTTGCTCGTGACATGGTTTACCTCTCTATATGTTGAAATTTGCTGGTTGTTAATGGCAGCTTTATTATTGGCTTGCTCCTTGTCATCCTGTTTCCTTTGGTAGCTTGTTTTGAGCTTGTTATGAAAGTATTGATATCTTGCTTCTGTACTTTCTGTTTCCTAAGTTCTTTGTTGATCATTTGGTGTTTCCAAGTGTGCAAATCTGCATTTATCCTTGGTATGTCCTCAACTCATGCACTGTAGACAAAAGGGGGGAATGGTCTCGTAATCAGTCTTTTGGATGAAGGATTCTAGCTGACTGTCTGAATTCCTTTCTTCACTAGAATTTCTTTGATCTAAGGTTTAGTGAGATCAATTTCGACTCTCAATTTGGCCGTGGTTGGTCTAGTCTTTGATTGTGTAGCTCTGTCCATCACTATTGGGGTGCCAATTGGGCTAACTATTCGGCACAATGCTGCCCATTCGTAGTAGTGCCATGGGAGGTCCGACAAGTTGATCCAAACTGGGGCAAGAGTTGATTCAAGATTGGGTTTGAATCTTGTGGACCATCTTTGGATTTTCATTCTATGTCCTTCACTCAGTTGAATGAAGTTGTAAGTGACCATGGTGTTATTAGGCAGATCCTGCTATATTAGTTATACAGAAAGAACAGAGAGAAGAAGAATGAGGGTTATTGATAAGAAGATATTCTGATATTATGAACTGTTGATCATATAGTACTGCCTACATGTGCTTATATACACAACTATTGTAGCTTAGTTAGTTCTAGTAAGTTCCAGACAAATGACCTGTTAATTAACTAACCAACTAGATCTCGTAACTAACTTCTTGAACAGACTAACTGCTGTACTAACATTTATTTAACTAACTGATGACTAACTTCTCTCAACACATGGTGTTATAATCCTCGTCGTCCACATCAATAATCACATGTTTGCTATCTTTTGCTCCAATTTTCACATGCCCTTTGGTAGGAACAATTTTGGCAAAGTTTTCCCTAATTTTGTCAATCTGGGGCCTGCTTTTATCAACTTTGCCTATGATAGTCCATCTGCAGGTATCAGAAAAAATGTCGTGTTCCTCTTTTGTGAACACTACTATTGGTTTGCCATTGATAATTTCACGTCTTCTTGGGTTGAGTTTGATACTTACTTCGTGTATGGTTTGAGCCCTCGGTTAGCGCCTCTGCATATGAGGAGAGATCAATGGATTTGGTTCCCTGTTCGGTGATGTTTTTTTATCGGTGGTGGTTCTCACTGTTAAAGGGGGGAAGTTGGTAGTATCTGGTGGGTCTGGGTGTATGCTGGGTGGAGCGCAGGGGAGAGATATGGAGAGACTCATCTGGTCTCTGGTTGAAACTAGCCGTTACCAGTGTGAAAGTTATGTTTGTTATCTGAAAGTAGAAGAGAGGGAGGAGAGAAGAGAGAAAAGTCTACACAAGAAAAGTTTGACCTTGCTGCAACTATAATATTATTCATGTGCATACATGTTTATTTGTTATTAGGATTTGTAATGCTTATTGTATGCTTATAATTTTCCTCCATCTCCCTTGAGTCTCTGGCTTTCTTTTTCTTTCTTTTGAGTTACCTGTGTGAATATGAGTTTGCTTGCATTCTGAGGTGCTTCTCATGATAAACATTAATTCATTTCCTGCACTTTGTTAAATAGGTACCAATAATAGCCATGGTCATGGGAGAGAAGGGTTTGATGTCTCGGATACTTTGTCCAAAATTTGGTGGATACCTCACGTTTGGTACTCTTGAAGTGGGAAAAGTTTCAGCTCCTGGGCAACCAACAGTCGAAGATCTTCTGAATTTATACAATTTCAGACAGTTGGGACCAGATACCAAAATATTTGGCATTATTGGGAAGCCAGTTAGCCATAGCAAATCACCTTTATTATATAATGAATCTTTCAGATCAGTTGGGTTTAATGGTGTTTTCATGCATTTGCTGGTAGATGATATTGCAAATTTTTTCCGGACGTATTCATCATTAGATTTTGCTGGCTTCAGGTTTGCTCTCAAAGCAGAAACTGTTATTTTATCAGATATCTCATCAGGGTAGTCATGCCAAATTTCAGTGGCCCACTATCCTCCTTCTCCCTGTTTCTCACAGCTTAAAAGGGTCATCTACTTATACATGTGCATACTGCATGCTCACAGGGTTGAGTTTACTGGGGTTTCCTTTTATGTTTTTCTTTCTGATTTTCTTTTTCTTGATTGAGATCATCCCTGTCGTGTTTTTCCTAATTTTTATCTGTCTTCCATGCCTAGTAAATATAATTCATATGCATGGTATGTTCTATAAGTTCAATTATATGCATGTTAAGAATTAATTATGAAACTCTATGTTGTGCAGCTGTACAATTCCTCACAAAGAAGCCGCTCTTGACTGCTGTGCTGAAATTGATCCTACTGCTAAGGTATTAGCTATATCATGATCTTATAATACTTTCAGCTGTTTCTGTTTGCTTTGTGTTACAGGGATCAGTATTACAAATTGTTTGGATGATTGATCTTATCACATGCAATTTCTTGGTTTCTTGACTATCCCGCAGGCAATAGGGGCTGTCAATTGTATTATAAGGCGACCTGATGGGAAGTTATTTGGTTGCAATACAGACTATATCGGTGCTATCTCCGCCATTGAAGAAGGATTGCAAGGTCAAAGAATCATTTCCTAGTTGCAAACACCGTTTTCTGATGTAGAGCTTAATGTTTGAGCTTCATTATTTCCTTTTACAGGTTCACAACCTAGTATATCTGGGTCACCCTTGGCTGGTAAATTGTTTGTGGTCATTGGTGCTGGTGGCGCTGGAAAGGCGATTGCTTATGGCGCAAAGGAAAAGGGGGCTAGGGTGGTGATTGCTAATCGTACCTATGGTTGGTCAACACTCCATTTTTGAAATTCTGTCTAGCTCATGACCATGAAGTTCTTCACACCATGCCTAGTACTTCTACTCTAGTATTAATTGTCAACTATGTTACTTCATACTGATGTTCTGTCTGATTTCTTGAAGAACGAGCGCGAGAACTTGCTATTGTAGTTGGAGCTGAGGCCTTATCTCTTGACGAGCTTAGCAATTTCCATCCAGAAAATGATATGATTCTTGCAAATACCACCTCCATAGGCATGCAACCAAAGGTTGATGATACACCAATCTCTAAGGTTTGCCTCTTTGCACTCATCTTAGATAAAAAGAACTCGTTATTGAGTCCATATCTTATTAGTTGAACAGATGCAACTACTGTTGTGTTGAAATGTGACTGTGGTTGTAAAGAGGGTCAAGTGTTGTGTTGAAATGTGAACTTTGTCTTAAAAGAAAATAGTTTTTGATTTGTGTGAAACATGGATTTAGTTAATTCAGTATTTAGGATATTAATTAATGTGAGGATACATGTATGGCTGAATACATGTATTTGAGAAAAAGAGGGATGAATAGATCTAAACGACGATAGATGTACTAAACTAGGTATATGCTAGGATAGTCCAAGAAAATACCCAGATATAATAGTCATTTTTGATAGGGTTAGAATCATTGGTCGAAGCAAGTAGAGTGAAGTAAAGACCAATCATTTCCTTCACTTGTATTCAAGAAAGAATTTGAGTGATTGAGAGTGCTCCTCTTCCTGAATTTCTAACATTTAGTATCAGAGCTACTTGTCTTGTAGAACCGGTGGAGAATTCAAAATTTTCAAAATAATTAGTCGTCTTTAGAACAAAATGGATATGAGCAAGACTGGTTATTATAACTATGAGAATGCCGTAGGTTGAACTATCAAAATTTTAAAAGTTCAAAAGGTTTTGAAAGAATTTTATTAGGAATGAACCCAACAAGGGTGTCAACCCTAACGAAGCAGTTGCTCATGGAGTTGTTTCACAAAAATGAATCTTGAATAGAGAGGTAGCAGATGATGTTGCTGCAGAAAGATAAATAAGGAAATCCACGCTCATCTATCAAGGAATTGATGATGAGATGTGGGAGAAAGTTTTTTTTTTTTTTTTTTTTTTTTGTGAAACCTGAAAAATGAAGATGAAAATGATTATAATTGCAAACATGAGAAAGCATGTTGTCGAATCTAACAACAGCAGCTTTGATGAAAATTTAAAGATGTGATTCCTGAAGAAGTGGATGCTTCTAAAATACCATCTATTGTTGTAGAACCTAAAAAAGCTTTTACAATAAATGATCATTGAAAAATGATGAAGAAAAACTCCTCATGCTACTTGGAAATCTCCAAAAAAGAGAGCACCAATTATGAGGGATGTTCTGATGAAACTGATGATGTGCCTTCTAAAGCACAATCAGTAAAAGTGACAATCTCAATCTTAAGAAGGAAATGTTTTCTGAGAAAGTGAGGATTTGTGAAGATGAAAACGTGAGTATCTCTGAATAAGATAGATGAAAACCATCCAAACTCTCAAGAAGAATGCTGATATGCAATCTTGAAAGAGGTGAGGAAGAAAGATTTGAGGAATTGAAGAATATTTTGTGAATTACCTCAATTAGCTTTATACCCAGAATGTGTGTGTAATCTTTTTAGATATATATCAAAATCAATCGTCTTTATGTTAAAGAACCAGATCTTTTAGGCCTTTCATAACCTTAGAAACCCGCCTAGTCAACAAATGAAGTCTCTAATTCTATTCATTTTGAAGATATCTTCCGGATAAGTTCCTTATAATTCCATGAGTGGTTTAAAAAGTTTAAATGAAGTTCTGAAATGTGAACTTTGGTGATTTGTTCCTTTTCAAGAAAAACAAAATAAAACATATACGATGTATGAGACCAATTCTATCAGAAATGGAACTTCTGGTTAGAAACCAGTAAAAGATCATCGTCTGCTGCTTTCAATCTGAGCTACATCCACTGATAAGTGCTTATAATACTGCTGCTGACACTGTTAAAATAGGATGTGGTTGGAGGGTTTGATATTCTACATTTCAAGGGCTGCTGCCACATGAAATTGTTTCATGTATTTATTTTCTATAAGGCAAGACAAAATTCACTATTTTCAGTTTTTGACATTTTTGTGAAGTAGAAAGAACTAACTTTAGTGCTGAGGAATCTGGATGCACTATTTTCAGCTAAATAGCTATAAAATGGATAGAACATATCACAGAGCAGATAGTCTGTGGCTAAAACATAAATCTATATGTTGTGCTAGTGAGTTGCAGCCAATAACATAAAAGTAAAGTTTGAGTATCAGCGTAAAGTTTACATAATGTGTGTTTTTTAAAAGTTGCCAACATATAACTAAATGATTGATTTTCTTTACTCAAAGCGAGAACTGAGTAAAGGGACGAGTGCATGGATTTTTTACTTTCTAATCCATCTTAAGGTGGCTGTTTTACAGTTTTGTTGCCTTGGCTATCTCAGGACCGTGAAGACTTTGCGAAGTGTGTTTCTCTATTTAGCTTGCTTATTTGGACTTAATATATATGACCTTGTCTAGTTGATGCCTAATATGGAATAAGAATAAAATAGTGTCTACTTGTTTTACGATACATTTGTGATCGGCTCGTTAAACAAATATTTCGAGTGCTAGTGATGTAGCAAGGAATAAAAATAGACAGAAAATAATAGTGCTAAGGATTAGTAGTTAAATAAGTTCAGTTATTATAATTTTAAATGATGTACCATAAACTTTCTAGACAAACAAAGAACTTGTTACGTACTACACCACAGGTATGACACCATCACTACCATGTTTAGCAAGATCAAAAGATTCAACTATACCAAGAATGTTCAAGCAAATGCAGTCCATATTAAGAGTCTAAGGTTCAGTACTACTATCTCTAAATAGCTGCAAGAAAACAAAAGCTAGTACAGTAGCAAAAGAAAGCAATTGCATAACTTACATCTCAATGATAACCCCAAAGGCAATCTCCTAAACATAATCCATTGACTAAAGCATAGACCAAAACTCAATTAATCACCAGTATCTCCCCAATCCCCATGATTAAGCAACAGAAAGACTGCTCGAGGACTATGGTCGAATAACGTCACTAGATTCCCAAACCCTTATCCAACTTCTCACACAAACACAACCTGTTAATCGAACTTTATTCACACAAAGCTCCTTACATCCTCCACTTGTGGAATGCATGTAACTCTGGAAATGAGCTATCTACCTACCTACTAGCCACTCAGGTTTTGGATATAACCCCAATTTTATGATTTTGAAAAGTGAAGCAGATCAAATGAGAAACTATTATTGGTAATATATATTTAAACACGAGCAAGATATATTTCTAGTAATTTGAACTTACTATTAACAGCTATGAGGAGGATGAATGTTATACAAACGTGTACCATATTATCTGTACACTCTTGAATGTTCCGATACCAATTAGCTTTCCATGAGTTTTTTCTTCAGTTTTGTTCTGTTAACTCAATTGCTTTCAGCAATGAACTTCAAAATTGCCTTCTCAGTGTAGATGATAATTTTTTGAGCTATTCGTTCTATATCTGGGGTCTGCTTTGTCTCTATGAGTTGATAGGTCTAATGTCCATTTACACAATTTCCTGAAACCCGTTATTCAAATTGATTTCTATTTTTTGCTTATTTCCCTTGATGCTATTTGTAATGAACAAAACATTGTTTTAAATTTGTGTGACTATATTGAACTTCTCTGACCACTTCTTAATTACAGGAAGCTTTGAAGCACTACTCACTTGTTTTCGATGCTGTTTATACACCCAAAATCACTAGACTCCTGCGAGAAGCTCAAGAGAGTGGAGCAAAAATTGTGACAGGAGTTGAAATGTTTATCGGGCAGGCATATGAGCAATATGAAAGATTTACAGGATTGCCAGGTAAGTCTAAGATAAGTCCATTCCTCGATTGTGTGTTCATGGCATAACTGACACTGATTATTCTTTTCTTCTTGTATTGAAACTCCAGCTCCTAAGGAACTTTTCAAGAATATAATGTCTACATACTGAGAGGATCCCTTTCACTTTTCAATCCGGGCTGCTAATTATTATTCCTCCTAAATCCGACATGATTGTGTTAGAGTTTGCTCTACCACTGTTTGTGCTTCAGAGGAAGTAATTTTGTCCAGGTAAATCGTACTTTTTGCAGAAACAGAGGATGTTCAGACATACCAGTTAATCTATGGCAGGAAAATCCACCATCTTTCTGGCTATGTTAAAGACTCTTGATTCTTTGACAAGTATTGTATTTTGGGAGGAAATTCAGTAAACAGAGATGTATACATTGCTTCATCATTGTAAAATCATACTTAGAAATTCCTCTTGATTATCATCATTATTATTAAATGTTGTCACATTATTGTATCATACTAAGACAATTTTGAATTGAGTTCAATGACTTTGAGTTGTAAGCATGATGCACTGCCATTTTTTTTTATTTTTAAAATTTAATTCGGGTTCCACTTTACTAGTACATTTGTAGTGTTTTTGATGGGGGTTTAAAAATGAGTTACTTATTAATATGTTTGGGCAACAAAAATTCTTTTCAGTAATATAACGTATCGATATTGTACCATCATGGGTTGTGGTGCACTGGTGGGAGTGCTTCATCTTTAACCAGAGGTCTCGGGTTCGAGTCCTGGGTATGGAGAAAATTTTGTTGGGAGCGCCACCCCCAAATGGACCCTACCATGCGCGATTCGGATTTAGTCGGAGCTCCAACGTAAGCTCTGGACACCGGGTGGGAAATCAAAAAAAAAAACGTATCGATATTGTATGAATAGTATATAATCGTGTGTAGATGATGTATAACTATGTATTAAAAATGTATATACATCTATATACATTGTTTATACAATATTTATACATTGTGGACAAAAATGTTTCAAGTCCAATCAATTCAAATCTCCTATATATAGTTCCAAAATTTAGATATGAGTCCCTCTCAATGTTTTGAGTCTTTTGATATATTATTCACTTGAAACGATTCACATTTGTAATTTTATGTAGTAAATGATAACTAGTTATTTTTGAATAAGAAATTGACTCAATAGATATGTTGTCTAATTTTTACTTCAAGAAAATATAATGAAATAAGATAAAAGTAGCAGCATTTGCATTTTGGAGGACATAGATGTCACCTGTAAAACACAATGATAATTGAATTAATTTTTCCAAATTAAATTTTAAGGCATCAACTATTTACAACTAGTAAGTATATTTTTGAATATATGGTAGTTCAAACCATGAGATTCTTATGGACGAATTCGATTTTGGTGATATAATAGAGGTGTCAGCCTATGGAAGATGTGGAGGAGACCTCTCTTTTGGCTCACTACCATTACTAGAAAACAAAGTTCAGTTACAGTAATTTTTAAAAAAAATCTTATTTAGTCATGAATTAGTGACGGATTATAAGAAAATTAAATTGGCTAGGAGCTATTTAGAGACAAATTGGCTAAGGGATTACCGAAAATTTAATTTTTGTAGTTAATTCTATAATTTCTAGCAATGTGGTGTTCACTGTCACTAACTGATATTTGGCTAAAAGTGTGTATTTATATTATACTAGTCTCTAGGCATGCGTGTTGCACATGTATTTCATATATAAGTTTCTAAAATCATATCAATATGTAGTTGGAAAATATATAAAGAATTGTAAACTATTTTCTTCTAATTTTATAAAAATATTTCCATCAAATACAATATAAATATATTTAACATAAATATATAGAAAAAATTACATGAATTGATATATTTTAATAAATAATTATTAATTTTAGCATTACTTTTATAGCAATACTATGTTAAATCTGCAATATGTATTAAAAGTAAATTATGTATGCAATATATATGAATTATAATTGTTTTTTAAAATATATTATGTTTGTTTGGTAAAAATTTGACACATTGTATTATAAATGTATTAAAATGTGTGATAAATGAGTTGTCTATCATTAAAATTTGTATTATATGTGAATAAAAAATTATTTTTTGTAATATGAATTAAACTTGTATTATAAATAAATTAAAAGTGATCAAGTGAAAAAGAAATATCATTGCTATAAATGGTAAATATTTTTTTTATTATAGTATATTTATTTAGTTTCCCAAATATATATATATATGATACAATTAAAGCCGTCAATATGGGCTTGGCCCATTGGCTCGACCTGACCTAACCTGGGATTTAGTAGGGCTGAGCTAAGATTTTTGGAGCCCATTTAAGAAAAGAGCTTTTTAGCCCGGCCTGAATAAGAGGCCTGCTGATTTGTGGGACTTGAAAATATCGGTAAGATCGGCCATGGGCCGATAAAAATTAATTAAAAAATATAACATAATATTAAAATTTAGAATTAAAGAGAGTCCAAACTCAAAACAATCAGGTTAGTATTTCTTTTTAGGTATTTATACTTTTATTTGAAAAAAAAAACTTAATAAATATTATAAAGATAATTTTATTTGTGGATTTGATTGCAAGTAGTACCATTAACATCATGTAATATTATTTTGTCGATATTTATGATAATATTTTAAAATTATAATTTATAATTTAATTTAATAATTACAAAAAATATAATTTTTAGAAAAAGTGAACTGATCCGACAAGCCTGTAGCCCACGTACTTGTGGATTGAGCCGACCGTTTTCTGACCCACAACAAAAATGGACTAGCCCGACCTGACGTGTAAAATATCAAAACCTGTATAGATTAGCCCGGATGAGATGGGCTAGCCCATATAGACAACTCTAACACATATCCTTCTCCATGTTCAAGAAATGACTAATTAATTTGACATTTCAATGAGGAGCTTCCATGATTACTAATGTCTCATTTGTCGAATTATTTGCAGATTAGTAATAACATAAAAGAAGAGATGTTAGAGTTAGAGTAGCAAAATTCTAATAATAAGAAAAATAAGAGAGAATATATATATTAAACAAAAAAATGTACAAGGGAAAACACCAAGGAAAAGTACCATAGTGACAATTGATATTTCTATTTTAGAAATTAATAATTAGCAAAACAACGTCACCTTATGGCCAACACTAAAGCCTACACATCTTTTCATAAGTCAGGTATCTATAATTCAGTGATAGAGTCATAATTTCTTCCAAGGGGGTTTGAGATATAAATTGTAAACATATAAAAATATCAAAATGAATTCAATATCTATTATATTAACATAAAAATTGGTTAGATCGTGTATAAATAGTGTAATTTTTCGTCAAATGAAACCTATCATCTATAGCTAGCTCCTCCCCTGTCTGCAGCCATCATTTGAGATAGTGAATTCAAAATTATTATGGATGTAGACAAATATTGAGTTTAATCTCCATAACTGAAATGGTACAAAGATTAATTAGATATATAGATCCATTATAATTTAGTGGTAAAAAATAAATAAATTAAAACAAATCACAAAAATAAAGAAATTCAAGCATAGATAATGAAGCTAAGAGTGAAAACTTTTGCATATTATTATGGGAAAATTACGCGTATAAACAAATATATACTAGTTAATTACTCAACATGACTATATAGTTTGCTTTAATTATAATTCACGACCTACTTTTAGCAATAATTACGAGGCTCAACTTTTTGGTTTTGTATAATTCGCACGTTTGTATAATTCAAAATTTGTATAATAATTTGCATAACTTTTGTATAGTTCGAAATTTTTATAATATAATTCGTATAACTATTTACACTTTTGATGTTTGTATTTGTAGAAATTCGTTATTTCGCGTTTATACAAAAATAACTGGATTATACAAATGTACACGCGAATTCTACAAACCTGCGAATTATACAAACAAAGCAGCTTAATAATTGTAACTACAACCCGTAATTATGCAAACTATATCTATGAAGCATAATCAAGTTTATTACAGTGGCTATTTGTGAAAGTTCCTCTATTATCATATATGTTAGAATATTAAAACAAAAACTTTACCAATAAAATATAAAAGCAAAGGATGAAAAAAATGAATAGAAGAGCAAAAGAAAAAGATAGACAAATTTCATGTTCTCACCTTGATATTTAAAGAATGATCTCTTGTAAAATATGAGTGAAAACTTAGTTTTTCATAATCCGCGTAAAACATAGATGATATAATATGAATCTTTGATTTCACACAATAAAGAAGAGAGAGTTGGCAGTTTGCGAGGTTTCTGGGAGCTGGATCCAGCAGGAATACCTCTTTATTTATGGTGTATAGATTGAACAGATCCAACATGGCGAAGGAAGGAGCTCTTGGAAAGCATCTTAGTGAGAGTGTCAACCAACTGATACAAACTAGGTTGTGACTGAAGATATGGTGCTTATTAGCAACCTATTGGTGAACGTAGTGAAAGTCAACAACTATTTTATGCTTCATGCGGCTGTGAAGATTGTTGTTCTCGCATAAGTAGGTGACACCAAGGTTGTCACAAATGATTGTAGGTGGTGTGGGTATATGAACATGGAGATCCTTGAAAAGATTTGTCATCCAAGTGGTCTCATCAACAGCACTAGCAACAACTCGATACTCTGCTTAAGTACACGAGCTAGCAATGGTACGTTGTTTTTTTGATGACCAGCTAACTAGAATAAGGCCAAGAAAAATAACATAACATGTTATGGAACTTTTATCAGTGAGGTCGCCAGCTCAGTCAGCATCAGAAAACATTGAGAGATTAAGACCGCTGCTTGGAGCAATTCGAAGGCTATTGAGATAGTAGACGTTTAACAACCTTCAAGTGAGCTTCAGATGGAGCATGCATAACTTGAGACAATTTGTTCAATAAGTAAGACTCATCATGCTTGCTAAAAGACAAATATTGCATTTTGTCACGCCTCGAGTGTACACCCTGAACGTAACTGACACTCGAAAATCATTGCTCGTTCCCAAGCGAACTCTTGGCCTGACTCACTACTCAGCGGAAAACATTACTCAAACAAAATGGAATCTCATGATGCAAAAATAACTTAATTTTTTTAATCTTAAACTCAACTCTAATAATCGTTTGAAAATATTTAACAAGTATTAGTTAAATACCTCATGAACTCAAAAACATTACAACAACAATGGAAAAAAATGATAGACTCCTCGACTTTTAAACTATCTATGAAACCACTACTATTACATAAGGATTATGAAACCTCTACTATTACATAAGAATTACAGGGAACAAGATCCACGACATCCTAGCAAACTAAAAAAAAAGTGGAACCCTCCGAAAGTAAGGAGACTCACCAAAGCTAACTGGAACTCTAAGTGGTCTCAACGGAGCATCTGTTGATAACCATGAATACCTGTATTTGCATCATAAAAAGATACAGGCCAAATGACATAAGTACATTGAATGTACTAGAATGTAAGGGGAATTCTAAAGCATAAACATAAGTTTGAACGGATAGAAAAGAAACATACTTACCACCTCTTAAACTCACTCAACTCAACTCAAACTCCCCCAAGGATAGGATACTCAACTCAAGGATAAGATACTAAACTTAAAGGTATGATACTCAACTCGAAGATACTCGACTCAAGATACTCAACTCGAAGATACTCGACTCTAAATACTCAGCTCAAGGTACTTAACTCAAAGATACTCAACTCAAAATACTCAAGGATAAAGCAACAATAAAATATGCAATATATAGAAAGCTTTTAAAACACCAGATAATAACTCAATTGTATGTATAAACACAATAATAACTCAATTGTATGTAAAAATACAATAATAACTCAATTGTATGTAAAAATACAATAATAACTCTTATTTGGGAGATTCTCTGACCGATAACCATCACTATGAGCTATGTGATGATACATCGTCTCGCCCATGCTGCCAGAACTGTCCTATACCTTGCTAAGACATCCTCAACTAAGTGGATCCACTAAGCTATGCTAAAAAGCAATAAGAAATCATCTAAAAAGTATGACCCTTACCCATGTTGGTATACATGGTTTATGGGGGATGTGAGTTGTTTGAACTCTCTCCCATGTCAGTGATCAATACTACTCTCAATAATATAACTCATGCTCATTTGTTTAAAATTTTTTCCTCATCCTCAAACTTTGAGATTATTACTCAAAAGGTTCTCTTAAAAGAGATAGTGCTCGATCAAAACTCCTCCTGAACTCATTTGGAAATCAAAGTTTCCTCTCATTTTAAATGTAACATTACTCTTGGAAATACTTAGTTCCCTTATATTCATTTTGAAAAATGAAACTTTACTCTCCTTAGCAATCGCATCATCATGCCAACTCAACTTAAATTAACAACTCATGAGAAAAATTTCAACAAAAAATGAAGAGATCTCGATAAATTATGTCGTATTGGGAGTCAAATGACAGTCAACGATATATTTATTATGAAGTAGAACTTAATGCTATAAATGGTGACGAGGATCCTGAATTCAAATATGTCATATAATATGGACAAATAAATGATTGGCCAAATAAAATGCACTATTCAAGTACACTTTGTTTCATTGAGAAACGTGATGTTTTTGAAAAATTGATGCTTTTGAACTTATAGTTCATAAATAAAGATATAATATAGTGGGGTACAAAGAAATCATTATGTGCAAGTATAACCATAAAATATAAAGTATGGTTTGTGCCTCGGGACATAAAGAGTTTTCACGAGAGTTCTGACATTATTTAATAGAAATATATTTTCAGTAGTGGATGCATTGCGATTTGTTTCAGTTTGGCAATAGATGAAATATCTAAATATGTATAATGAATGATTATTATGTCTAATTAAATGATGAAGGTTAAATGAAAATATTTGAAGGATTTTTAAGAGGTCTTAAAAAATTCCATTGAGTACCCATTGGTTCTGAGATTACTTAACACATAGAAAGAATCTTTCGATCTTATAAGAATGATTAGAAAATATCATGTATTAGTGCAATTGATTCACTTAAAGATTAATGGTTATGTAAATGCTAAAAGATTATTTGATCTACATGACGAAAGTTATGTGAAGAGATCGTCATATTATCATGCAAGCTATGCCAAGAAACTAACAAAGTAAATGACACAACACATATAGAAGATGTGTGATTCTCTTTGAGAACAAAGGACGAGTTTCAATAAAATTGAAATGATCAATCTGAGAGTTGATTTTTTTGATTATGTAAATGCAGAATATTTATTGATCCACATAAATCTTGATTGTAAATGAGATATTTGTTTATATGTGGAAGCATAACTATATCTTGGCATTCAAAGAATCAAACACTAGAAACCATTTCTTTAAAAATCTTGCAGAAATAATACTAATCTATGAAGTAAGTCGGGAGTGTGTTTGATTGGAATCATGACTTGCCATATTAAGGAACTATGTGATTTTCCTTTGAAAAGGAATATTTCAGCCATCATATACGAAAATAATTTATAGCTCGATTGAAGGGATGATACAATAAAAGGAGACGAACCAAAACATATTTCACAAGAAATATTTTCACACATGATCTTCGACAAAATGGAGAGATAGTCGTTCAAAAGATCCGTTCAAGCTATAATCTCGTATAATTATTCACCAAAGATTGTCAACATCAATATTTGAGAAGTTGAGATATAAAATTATAATGTATTGTCTCTGAGATATCAGGTAGTGTTTCCATAAGAGGGAGTAAATGTTGAGTTTTAAAGGAAATACATGTTGCACTCTTTTTTCCTTGGCTTAGGTTTTGCCCCAATGGGTTTTGCAGGCAAAGTTTTTAATGAGGCAACAATCAATGCGTATTACAAACTATACATACTTTTTTTCCTTCACTAGAATTTTTCCCACATGTTTTTTCCTTATAATGTTTTAATGAAGCATATTATCAGACATGCAAGAGAGAGTGTTGTAATATATTTATGTGGATGTCCATAACTTTAAGGAGTAATTACATTGTGATGTATAGTAACTCCCATACCTCCATAACCTTCCGCCTTGATGTTCATCCATTACTTACTTGGTTACTGTCTCCATAACTTTCATGGTTAATGTCATGTTTATAACTAACCTTTTGTATGCCTCTATGTAATACTATAAATAGAGGCATTAGATTTCATATTGGATACACTTGAAGATTTGGTTATCAATTGAATATTTGGAAAATAAAAAAAGCTTTCTTCTCTTGTCTCCTTACTTCTATTGCTTTCATCTTCTATATTTCTTGTCTTACATTGCTTTAATTTTAGGGAAAAGAGCCTGATATATCCCTCAACTTTGCCATTTGAAACTGATATACCCCTCGTTATGAAAGTGACTCATATATACCATTACCCTTATACAAACGGCTTACATATACCCCTACCGTTACAAAATGAGCTCACATATACCCTTCATTTAAAGAAAGTGAAAAAAAATAGTTTCAAATTTATATTTTTGACTTTTAATTTTCTTAAAAATTATTTAGGGGTATATTTGATTCTTCTATCAATGTTCAAGGTATATTTTAATCTTTTTCATACATAAATTATTTTTGACTTCTTTTATTATAGTTATTTGAGTTTCTTAATCTTATTCTTATTTTTCTTTCATTCCTTAGTGTAAATAAAAAATTTAAAACTATTTTTTATGGCTATATCATAATTTAAAACTATTTTTTTGTCTCTATTGTAATTTATTTTTGTATTTGAAGAAAAAAAATTTGGTCATCTATCATAAGTTTACAAGAATATTAGTGAAATCTAAATAAATTTGACCAATCAAAATAATAAATCTAAATTAGTCATTGAAACAAAAAAGGTCAAAAAATATATGTTTGAGGAGGATTAAATATACTCATATGAGATTATATTTTTTTAAGAAAATAATAAAAGATTAAACTGATTTTTTTTCCATTTCCGTTAGAGGAAAAGGGTATATGTGAACCATTTGTATATAAGTAGGGATATATATGAGTCAGTTTCATAATTAGGGGTATATCAACACTAAATAACAACGTTGAAGGGTATATAAAACCCTTTTCCCTTAAATCTATAACAAAATTTTAAATGTTAGTCCCTGTGATACTTTTTAACCATTTATTTGATGAGTAAGAGCTAAAAGAGTAAAATTAGAATTCTATTTAATTTACTTTGATGAATAGGAGCGTAGATGGCGTATTTAAATTATATTAAATTAAATTTATAATTAAGTAGGAACCAAGTAAATTTCAAATTTTAATTCTTGTGGTATTTTCTTAATCATTTCAAATAGAAAGTAAGTTACATCTAGATAGGGGTGTACATGACCGGGTTGGTTCGGGTTTTTCAAATATCAAACAAACCATTTGCCTTGGATTTTTGAACTTATAAACCAAAACAAACCAATAAAATTCGAGTTTTTTCGGGTTTTTTCGGTTTTTTTCGATAAAGTATTCATACAAACATATAATTTACTTGTACTTCAAATATTTCTTTAGTCCTACCAAATGCAACTATCTAAGTTATTTCTCAAGAAAATAACAAAAAATATGATATGATTAATGACACTAAAATATCCAACAAAAAAATAATAATAGAATCGCTTAAAACAAATATTGCAAATTAATAAGTCATAATAAAATTGATCATAATTTAAAGTACTAAATCATGCTAAAAAAGTTTAGTAAGTATTAGTTACATTACTAAATATTAAAATAAAATAAAATTAGATCATGTATTTTAATTATCTAAATCTATGTAAAACTAAAAAACAAATATTCAATATTATTGTCATTCTTAGTGTTGAATTGATTTTCTTTTTGCATTAGCATTAATTTGATTTTTATTTAAACTTTATTATAATTACCAACATGTATGAATTATAATCTTTATTAGATCATTAAGAATTCTAACTTCCAAACTTGAAATAAATATATTAAAAGATTAAAACTATGAAAAAGTATAAGAGATATTTAAAAATTATATCAAAGTCAGTATTTTACGTATAAAATAAAATTTTAAAATTATATATATAATGTCGGGTTGATTTGGTCTCGGGTTGATTTTTTTTAGTTGAAACCAACCCAACCCAAATATAGTCGTTTTTTTTTATCCAACACCAAACCAAGTCAAACCAAATCACTAGTCGGGTTTTTTTTCCGGTTTGACTCGGTTTGCGATTTGGTTCAGTTTTCGATTCGATTTTGTACACTCCTACATCTAGATTATTTTTGAAAATGACATTATTCATAAATATGGATTATCAATATAAATTTAATATAATACATGAATAATTAAATGATTTGATAATTAATAAATTTTAAAATTTGTGAAATCTTCAAATTTAAAATATCACAAATAACTATTTAAATTAATTAAAAATTGAATATTCTTAATAAAATATTATAGGGATTAGTGTCATGATTTTTTGATATTTCAGGAGCTAAAAACAAATATAGTATGTAACAACATAAAGTCAAAATAATTTGAAAAATATTTTTGACTCTTATAAATGCTTATTTCACTTTGAATTCAAGAAGTTTGACCAAAATATGAAGGTCCAAATTCGAAAGTCAAACCACTTATTCTACTACCATTTATGGAAAACTAATACGAAGAGATCCAAAATATTCTACCACTATATATGAAAAATTACTCATTCTTACCAAAAAATATGGTAATTGATCACTACAAATATACTCGTGGTCTCAGTACTTTACATCATATATTCTTACATTCATAAAGTAGAAGTTATTTCATGAAAAGAAAGGTTAAGGTCACTAACTGATAGTTATTTCATGAAAAGATAGGATGCTGACAGCTCCCATTAGAAAAAAATTGAAGATTGGTTAGCTTCTACAACTGAGTGAGATTTTGGAGGCATGAAAGAAGTTTAAGATGTGGTGAAACAACTAATGGAGCGTGTTATTGTATTTCCATATCAAACCCTTAGAACTGCATTGACTCCTCTGGGGATGAGTAAAATTTTTCGAAATGTTGGACCAAATGGGTTTTATTAAATTTATCATTTTTTATTATTTGATTCTACTTTATCAGTATGTTTATCCTAATATGGGATGATATAAATTTATATCATTTATTTAGTGTGATAATTTTTCAATGTCAATAAATGAAAAATTATCACATACTAAATAAAAGACACAAGTTTTATTTCATTTCATATAAGGATAAGCATACTGAAATGTAAAATTCAAATCATAAATATGGTTAATTTAATAAGACCTAGTTGGTCAACATCGAAACTTGGTGAAAAGTTTTACTCATCCTTAGAAGGAGTCAATGCATTTCCAAGGATTTATATAGAAATGCAACACCACACTCCATTTGTTGCTTCACCATATCTTTAACGTCGTTCAATTTTTCCTTCACGATCTAGTTCAGATGTTGAAGCTTAACATTCTTCAATTTTTTTAACTGGAGTTTTTAGCATCTTTTCTATGTTAGTGACCTTGATTTTTTTTCCCATGTCAAAACTTCTACATTGAGAATGTCATAAAATATGATGTAGAAAATATTGATAGAGTGAACTCATGCAAAATAAGTAATTGAGTACTATTGTAACTAATATTCAGATTTCAATTATAGTTCATAAAGGAACAGATCCAGCAGAAATACCTGAAGAAGCATCAAAGATTTTTTTTAGTTCATTATATAAGTGGAAAGAATGTTCCAATTGAGTATTATTGTAACTAATATGTAAATTGCAATTATAGTTCACAAAGGAAAAAGTTTCTCTCATCAAATGTATTTAACCGATCTTTATGCTAAGAAATAATTATTGAAGCTATCGTAACTCATGTTGTATTTTATCATTTAAAGTGAAAAGAATGTCTGAAATAGAACAGTTTAAATTATTCTATTAGATAAATGCATTTAATTTTATACAAATTGAAGAATGCTTTTGAAATTTCTCCATAATAATCTTAATGAGGCATATTATCAGAAATTCAATAGAGTATGTTATAATATATTTATGTGGATGTCCATAACTTCAAGGTGTAAGTACATCATAATGTATAATAACTCCCAAACCTCCATAACCTTTCCCCTAGATATTCTTTCATTACTTACATGGTTACTGTCTTCATAATTTTCATGGTTAATGTTATGTTTATAACTAACCTTTTGTATGCCTCTATGTAATACTATAAATAGAGACATTAGAGTTCGTATTGAATACACTTGAAGATTTGGTTAACAATTGAATACTTGGAAGAATAAAAAAACTTTCTTCTCTTGTCTCCCTATTTTCTATTGCTTTCATCTTCTATATTTCTTGTCTTACTATGCTTTAGTTTTGTAACACGTTATCAGCATAACTCTCTAATATTATTTTCGTGATTACTTTTAAGTTCTTCTCGTAAAAGAATAAGAAAATATAATATTTACTCCTGGGTACTGTTGTGAATAGTATCTCTAGGCTTAAGATGTTGTGCAGTGCAAATTACATGACATTAATCATGTAATATGTTAAAACTTTTCTCTTGTTGATTTATGATTTTTTTTTTCATCTTGTTTCATGTTAAAATTTATGGATAAATTATAGCTTTCAATTGATGACATGAATATTTGTTGTAAACAATAAATTTGAATTTCAAAATAAAGCAATGGTGATAAATTTTTGAGGTACTCGTTAAAAAAGGGATAAATTGTAAAGGAATACAGTAATGACAAAGTTGATCACTAGTGAATTCATTTTGAAGTTGACAAATGTAATCAATAATTTTGTGTGTATGTTTGTCTACATTTAATCTATTCATTATTTATGGTGAAAACTATTTAGCATCTTAGTGTGTCAATAAGTTGATGAATTAATAAAAAGGTTTGGTGCATTGAATATTTTTTTTGATTATATTTCATATATTATTGAAATTCAATTGTGCAAATAATTACAAAGTGGGGTAGTATTTTAAAGGTTTGGAGGTGATTTCAAGTACACTTGGTCTGTTATATTATTGGTTAAGGATAAGACGATAGATTTAAATTTTTATCGCACTAAAAAAGTAGAAAAGATCGAATTCAAGTCTTGATATACTATGAGAACAAGATGTTGGGTTCATGTTCCATTAATTTATGGTATAAGAATTCTTTATATGGGTAAGACATTAAATTTTATGTGCTAATACACCATATTGATGATATGGAGATGACTAACACAAACCAATATATTTTTGACTAATAATGACGAAATCTGCCCAATGAACTTGCTCCATTCTCTTATGTGAATGTAATTGCAGTGCATAATATGTTTGAAAGATGACAAGTGATTGAATGTTTGAATATTAGTGTGGTCAAATGTTAATGATCATCATTGTGATAATTAAAAGGAAGAACAATATGAGTTCTTAAGATGGTCCTTCAAATGTGAAGGTAAGTTTTAGTCGTCAAAGTTGTATGACAGGTTATTGGGCACATTGTTGTTGGTGCAATTCAATTTGAATTTTTTTGTAATTCCTCCTTCAAAATAAAGGAATACAAAATGGCATTAAATTTACTACATTTGACCTTTTAAAGTGATGTTGATGCGAGTCACATTAATGTGGTAATGTCAAAGCATAACAATGAGTTCATAATAAAAATTTATGGAGAATGTATAACTGGTTATGGTCTATTTCTGGAAGAAATTTGATTTATGTTCGCTTGGATAAGGACATGTTCATGTATGGTATGATAAATGTCACATTTCACCTGCACGTGAGATTTGAGAGAGTAAAAAGAAAATTAAAAGTACTTCGCCACAAATGGTTATTTGGTCACGTACTTTGTGTCCATCATAAATAATGTGGTATGTTTTATTATGAACTATCAAAGGACAAAGAAAATAAATATTTTTTTACCGTAAAGGTTGTGACCATGATGAAAATAAATATTATTGTGTGACAACACAAATTCGTTGTTGGTTGTCAAGAAACAAGTCTTGCCCGTAGTAATTTTAACTATGACAATAGTAATAATTTCCGCCCTTGAAGGAGACGGTCCCCATAAGAATGGTGTTGTAAAATTTGTGTGAGTACACAAAATTAATTGAGAATTTTAAAAGGGCTAATTTGTTACTATTAGGAGGAATAAAATTGTCCATAATATTGAGGTTATAGTAAGTCTCGAAAGATTTTTTTTTATGTTTTGAAGGAATTGAAAAGAAAAAATTATTATATTGAGACTATAACTTATGAGAAGTTTTAATATCTTCAGGTTATTACAATCGAAGAGGATCAAAAATATTTATTCATTGTATACTAATATTGACATGATGATAAAATCACATGCAAAAGTTAACTAAAAGCTTACTAGATACATATCGGTTGACATAACCGATTGGTCATTTCGGTTGAAATGCAATGCAAATTAAATTGAGAATTCGCGTGACTTATGTTGAAGAAATAAAGATTGTTCAAGAAATCTCTTGTGCTGCTTCTTGTCATGGTAAAATTATCATTGTACCAGCTAAGGTTGAGATTGTATCCCTTGAACTTATTTGATACATATAAAAAGGTAAACATGGACACATTCAACTGCCATGTGGATCACTTACTATTATGACTTAATAGTTGCATATATAGTATGATGACATGTCATTTGTTATCAACTTACAAGTTGTTTTTTGTAAGGTTGTTTCCTCGAATTGTTAAATTAAAATCCCAATTCGAAAGCATAAAATTATGTTGATAATGCTGGTTGGTTTAGCAAAAATTGTATGCCTCCAATTATAACTAGACCATTGATTAAGAGAACAAATCTAACAAATAAATTTAGTAAAAGATGAGTTTATTTAATATATATGTATCAAGCCAACAAGGTTCTCCCATCACAATTGGTTCAAAGTCAGGAACCAATGATTTTCATCTAAAAATTTGGTGTGTGTACATATGATTTATTTTTCTACCATGCACAAAGATGAATCCCCAAATCATGAGGTTGGGGTAAATGTTGAATGTCCTAACATTAGGGGGAGATATAATTAGCAGCTGAAAATTATGTGTGAGTATGAATTATTTAGATCCTCGTTAAAAAATATGAACTTGATGTTTAAGAAATACTTTATTTACAAAATATTGCAAATAATTTGTTAGATATATTTGCTGACTCAATATTATAATTAAACTGCAAATGTTCCGATACATTTATGTGGATGTCCATAACTTCAAGGTGTAATTACATGATAATATATAGAAACGCTCAACTTGATATTCCTCTATAACTTTTTTCATGATTAATGTCATGTTTGTAACTAACCTTTTGTTTGGCTCTATCCTCTATGTAATGCTATAAATAGTGGCTTTAGAGTTTAGATTGGATACGCTTGAAGATTTAATTACCAATTGAATACTTTGAAGAATAAGAAAAAATTTCTTCTCTTGTCTCTCTATTTCTATTGCTTTCATCTCTATATTTCTTGTCTTATTTTGCTTTAGCTTTATGACAATTTTAAATTTTCATTCTTGTGATACTTTTAACCATTTATTTGATGTATAGGAGCTAAGAGAGTAAAATTAAAATTTTATTTAATTTACTTTGATGAGAGGAGCGTAGAGGATGTATTTAAATTTAATGTAATTTATTGTGTAGGAATCAAGTAAATTTGAAATTTTAATTCTTGTGGTGTTTTCTTAATCATTTCATGTAGAATGTAGGTTACATCTTCACTGTTTTTTAAAATGACATTATTTTTAAATATATATTATCAATGCAAATTTAATCATGAATATTGAAATAGTTAATAAATTTTAAAATTTATGAAGTCTTCAGATTCAAAATATCACAAATGACTATTTCAATTAATTAAAAAATGTTGGTTCTTAATAAAAATTATAGGAATTAGTATCACAATATTTTGATATTTTAGGAGCTAAAAACAAATAAAGTATGTAACAACATAAAGTCAAATTGATTTAAAAAGTATATTTGACTCTTTTAAGTACTTATTTTACTATGAATTCAAGAAGTTTGACCAAAATATGAAGGTTCAAATTTGAAAGTTAGACCACTTATAAGTTGAAGGTCAAACCAAAATATTCTTCTACCATTTATGGAAAATTATTTATTATACATGAGTTCATTCTTACCAAACAATATGATAATTGATCACTATAAATATACTCATGGTCTCAGTATTCTATATCATATGTTCTTACACTCATAACATAGGAAGGATGATGAAAACTCTCATTAAAAAAATTGAAGATTGTTGAGCTTCTACAATTGAGCAAGATCTTGGAGACATGAAAGAAGTTGAAGATGTGGCGAAGCAACAAATGGAGTGTGTTATTGCATTTCCATATCAAATCCTTGGAAGTGCATTTGCTCCTCTAGGTATGAGTAAAATTTTTCGTCAAGTTTCGATGTTGGACCAAATAGGTTTTATCAAAATTTTCATATCTATGATTTGATTATACTTTTAAGTAATGTTTATCCTAATATGAATTGATATAAAACTTATGTCATTTATTTAGTGTGTGGTAATTTTCCAGTTATTGACATTGAATAATATAGGATAATAATTTTTCAATGTCAATAAATGAAAAATTAACACATACTAAATAAAAGACATAAGTTTTATTTCATTTCATATGAGGATAAACATACTGAAATGTAAAATTCAAACAATAAATATGGTTAATTTAATAAGACCTATTTGGTCCAACATCAAAACTCGATGAACATTTTTACTCATCCTTAGAAGGAGCCAATGCATTTCCAAGGATTTGATATGCAAATACAACACCACACTCCATTTGTTGCTTCGCCACATCTTCAACTTCGTTCAATTTTTCCTTCACGACCTAGCTCAGATGTTGAGGCTTAACATTCTTCAATTTTTTTAACTGGAGTTTTTAGCATCTTTTCTATGTAAGTGACCTAATTTTTTTTTCATGTCAAATCTTCTACATTGAGAATGTAATAAAATATGATGTAGAATATTGATACCATGAGTATAAGTATAGTAATCAATTATCATGTTGTTTGGTAGAGTGAACTCATGCAAAATAAGTAATTGAGTACTATTGTAACTAACTATTGAAGCTATCGTACCTCATGTTGTATTTCACATTTAAAGTGAAAAGAATGTCTGAAATTGGGCATCTTAAATTATTTTATGAGATAAATGCATTCAATTCATACAAATTGAAGAACGTTTTTGAAATTTCTCCAATGAGGCTGTCATGTAAAAGATTTAAAACTTGTAAGGCACTTATGTTTCCAAACTTAATAATAGTTTAACCACTTAATTGATTAGATGAAAGATCAATTCCATACATGTGTAGATTGTACGATATTATTTTCATAATTAAGGAAATATATTTTGTTGTGAATTATAATTTCAAGTTGGTCTTAAAATTTTTACCATTAGTATCAAGATCAGGATAATCAAGATGATTCATCAAAGGAGAACATTGACAACAATCAAGAATCAAGGAGCCAACAGGCGCTGAGGCCTTGCGTGAATGCTGAAATACCAGAAACTGTTCTGGCAGCATTTTAAGTGTTGGACAAGTTAGCAGGACTGACAGAGATCAATCTTATGCAAAATATTGATACCTAAACAAATTATTTTGCAGCATTAAGGGGCATTCATTAAGGATTAAAATTAATGACTTAACTTTCCTCTTGCTTGATTCAAATATCTTCATTTAATTTGAATTGGTGTAGAGGTCTTTTTTATGGTGAACAATTAGACGAAGTTTTTTTGACGATGAACAGCATGTACACACTTGGTGACTATAAGAGTTGTATATGATTATGAAAGCGTTAAGTTTTATTGAAAGAATGTGGTATTTATACATGAAGAAGTATCGAAGATGAAGGAGTCTGTGGAACGTAAGAGACATAAAGAGAAGAGAAATAATTACGTATATGACAAAACATACTAACGTAGTGGACTCTGTGGATACTAGGACTCTGTACCCTTATCCTTATCCTTATCATGCCCCCTCAACATTGGCTCAATTTGCTTGAGATCGATGTTGCTAACAAGGTGGACAAAGGACCTTCTGGAAAGTGCTTTAGTTAAGACATCTTCTAGTTGAGCTCCTGTTGGAATGTGATGAACTGAATTTTTTCCACTTTCCACTTGGTCACGGACAAAATGAAAGTCAATTGCGACATGTTTCATTCGACTGTGAAAAGACTGGATTACGGCACATGTAAGTGACACCAATGTTATCGCAAAAGACCTTAGAGGGACAAGGCAGCTTGACCCGAAGTTCTTGCAGTAGGCTGGTAAGCCAATTTAGCTCAGCTACAACACTTGCTACAACTCTGTATTCTGCTTCTGTTGAAGATTTGGCAATAGTGCATTGCTTGTTGGAGCACCAACTAATTGGATTCTTTCCAACAAAAATAAAGTAGGCTGAAGTGGAGTGTCTAGTATCGGGAATACCACCCCAATCTGCATCTGAGTATGCAAGTAACTGAGAAGAGTTACCACGTTTAAAGTGAAGTGCATAGGTTATAGTTCCTTTTAGATAACGAAGAATTCTCTTTGTTGGTTGCCAATGCTTAGTTGATGGAGAGTGTTGGAATTGAGCGAGCTTGTTTACCACAAAACATATATCAGGCCGTGTGAAAGTGAGGTATTGCAATGAGCCAATGACCTGCCTATAAAGTGTAGCATTTGTCGAAGGAGAACCGTCATCCAAAGATAAAATTTCACTTGTGGACAGATGAGTGCTCACACTATTTGCATCCAACATATTGAACTTGATGAGTATGTCCGCAATGAAGCTACTTTGTGTGAGAGTCAATCCATGATCATGCTGGATAACTTAAACACCAAGCAAAAAATGTAAATGACCAAGATCCTTAATGGAAAATCTATCACCAAACAATTTAATTGTTGCATAAACTTGCGAGTTGTTAGAGACTATAACAACAATATCATCAACATAGATCATAACAATAATGAGAGAATTATGAGACCATTTGATGAATAAAGAATTATCAGATTTGGAACGAGCAAAGCCACATGATAAGAGGAACTTCTTTATTTCAGTATACCATACACGTGGTTAGTGGCGAAGTCCATAGATAGATTTGTGTAGTCTGCACACGTGATTAGCTAATCGGGAATCTACAAATCCAGGTGGTTGGTGTATGAAAATGACATCATGTAGAGTACCTTGTAAAAAGGCATTGTTTACATCAAGTTGATGCAATGACCATTTAAGAGACACAACTAGGGACAAGATGAGGCGAATAATTGTGGTTTTAATAACTGTACTGAAGGTAGAATGGAAGTCAATTCCAGGACGCTGATGAAATCCTTTTGCCACTGATATAGCTTTATAACGCTGTATGGATCCATCAGGATTGTGTTTGACATGACACACCCATTTGTACCCAACTACGTTTTGAGAGGGAGTAGTGGAGCCAATGACCAAATTTCATTTTTAAGTAAAGCGATATGTTTTTCTTTCATAGCAGCCTGACATTCAGGATATTTGGATGCTTGACTGGAGGTATTTGGGATACGCGGAAGGTGATTTATGGTGGAGGTTGCAAGGTAGTCGAATATCACTTTGGCTTTGAAAATATTATTTTGAGATCTAGTGACCATTCGATTTGATGGTGTTTTAGGAGTTGGTTGTGGAGATGCATATCGACTGTTATTTTGAGAAAGAGAAAAAGACAAAGAATGTGTAAGAGGACTTACAGTGGAGCCAGTTAACACGTCATCCTGATGGTCCTGAGTGTGAGATCCACAAGTAGACATGGATTTGACCAAATAAGTAGTGGCAAGAATTGGAATTGGATCTGCAACAATATGAGGTGAAAGAGATTGTGAGGAAGAGGAAGAGCTGGAGAGGGTCATCTGGGCACAACCTTGTTTCCATGTGCGAGAATTGTGGACGAGAGAACTGAGGGTTGTTAGTTGTGAATGGAAAAATATGTTCAACGAATACAACATGTCTAAAGATATAGATTTTTAAAGTGGAAAGGTCTAGGCAAGCATAACTACTGGTGGCAGCGGAATATCCCATAAACACACAAGGATCGAACTTGGGATCAAGTTTGGTTGACGTGTAGGGATTTAACCATGGATAACAAAGACAACCCAAAACCCTTAGTTTAAGAGCGTTTGGGGTAGTGTTAAAGAGACACTGTAATGGAGATTTAAGACCAAGAAGCGGTGTTGGCAGCCAGTTAATGAGGTAGACTGCAGATTGAAATGCGAGAGACAAAAATTTGAGAGGGATGGAAGCATGGTGAAGAAACGTTAAAGCAGTGTCCAAAACATGACAATGTTTTCTTTCGGCAGTGCTAACTAGTTGGGGAGTGTATAGAGGACTTATAAGATGCAGGATCCCAAAGTTCAAGAGAGTTGATTTAAGGCCAATGTATGCACCTCCCCCATCAGTGTATAACGTTTTAATTCACAATTGAAATTGGTTTTGAACCATTTGAACATAATTAATGAAAATATCCTTAACATCTGATTTGGATTTAGAGGAAACAACCAAGTATATTTCGTGAAATGGTCAACAAAAATAACATAGAATCTGAAATATCAAAAGGGATAGTTTGAGAGGGACCCCAAACATCTGAGTAAACAACTTCAAAAGGCCTAGAATTTGTAATTGAATTGTTACCAAATGGTAGACAATGACTCTTATTGCATAAACAGGAATTACAAAAATGTAAAAGACTCGACATGGTTCACTGGTAGGTTAAAAAAGAGACACAAGCTTTGGTAATACGAGGTTGAGGATGGCCAAGACGAGCATGCCATAGATGCAATGATGGATTTGTTGATGCAACAAAATATGCTTGAGGACGAGGTGAGGCTAAGTTGGTCATGTCCGTAGGCCACTCTTAGAGATCACCATTACTCTTGACTTTAATAAGACATGCCCCTGTGCTCAAATCCTTCACAACAAAAGAATAAGGAAAAAATTCAATGGAAGTTAGATTTTGCCTACAAAATTGAGCAACCAAAATCAACTTCTTTTTTTATAGATGGATAACAAAGGTCATTTTTTAAAAGAAATTTGGCAACAAGATTAGGAGAATATAAAGTAGTGTGACCAATATGAGTGATAGGAATTCTTTTACCATCACCAATAATTATCGCATCCGTTCCAGAGAACTTAGTTGTAGTCTGAAGAGAATGAGAGTTATTTGTAATATGATGCAACACTCCGGAATTCACAACCCAAGGGCTTGGAGAATTGGAAGAATAAGACTGACGGTTGACAAAATTAGCATATGCTTCAGTAGCACTGTGTGATTTGGACCTACATACCTTTGCAATGTGGCCAAACTTATCACAAAGTTGATATTGGACTTGTTGGTTGTTTCTTTTGGTGGTATTTTGCTGGGTGAATGAATTGTTATTTGGGGTAGAAAATTGATTACGAGAGTTATAGGAACCTGATGGAGGAGTGTTCCTATGATTGGAAGAGTTAGGCTGTCTATTTTTGGGGCAATTATTGGTGGAATGCTGATGAAATTGAGCAGTGATCATGGGTCTGTTGACCTTTTTTTCTGAGTGTTCGATGAACATCTCTTGTGCAAGGAATTTATCAAAGAGTTCTTCAAATGTGATAGGATTATCACGAGCTCTTATTACTATAGATACGTCATTGTACTCAGACCTAGACCACTCAAGACCTTAAGGAAAAGTTCCTCGTTGTTAACGGGTTAACGACTGCATGCCAAATCGTCTGTAATGGACTTGATTTCTATCATATAATCACTGATTGAACGTGCTTCTCATTTGACATTCACCAGAGTATCGTGCAAACTGAAAATTCTTGAGTGCGATTTGCTCGCATAAGTTGTTTGGAGAATATCCCAAGCTTCTTTGGCAGTGGAAGCATGAGCAATGAGGGAGTGATTGCAGCGTTAACAGATGTTACAATGGCATTGCGAACAAGACTGTCTTGTCACTTCCACAATCTCAAGTTGGGGCTAGGGATTTGTGTATTGTCTTTGTCCATAATGTGCGTAGTTGGTAATGGAAGTGAACCATCAACAAAAGTAAGAAGATCGTAGCCAAACAATAGAGTGGTAACTTGGGATTTCCAAGTTGGATAATTTGCACTTCCTGTTAGCTTGAAGGATAGCTGAGACGCACGGTTAAAAGAGATCAATTGAGAGGGCTGAACAACACCCCTTTGATTGAGACTGACCGCTGGAGAGTTAGGAGAGGAGGAAGTAGCAGACATTCTGAAAAAAAAAGGAGTTGGAAACTGGAAAGAAAGAAAGATGATCGGATATACTCATCAGAGTGTTAATGAGGCTCTTGATACCATATAAGAGTTGTATATGATTATGAAAGCGTTAAGTATTATTGATATAATATGTGGTATTTATACATGAACAAGTATAGAAGATGAAGGAGTCTGTGAAACGTAAGAGACCTAAAGAGAAGAAAATTTAACTATGTATATGGAAAAAGCATACTAACGTACCAGGGCTCTATATCCTTATCCTTATCAGTGACCACATTCATCTTCATTAATGATGCATGGTGCCTGACTCTTGGCTGAACCCCATAAACATATACCTTCTATATAAAACAATTTATTTATTTTTGCAGACTTCTTGAGTCTAATTTTCTCTCGGCTATAGTAGTGAAGGAATATAATTGATACACTAATTCTTTATAAATCTACTCACTAAATACATTTTAAAATAGTTTGATCATATCACAATATGATTTTGATATATTTTTGAGAAAGAATTTCTAAAACATGATTAGTATGACAATGGTGTATGTCATCAATGTTTAAGCAATATGGTATCTAGTGATGCCATCAATATTTATGAAGTATGACTTTCTGAGTCATCAATGATCATATCGCAATATGATTTTGATATATTTTGAGAAAGAATTTTAAGTATGAATGGAGAAAGAGTATAAGAGAACTATCTATTCCCAAATGTATCAGTTTTTACATTGAAAAAAAAACTTTGATTTCTAAATGAGTTCAAAAGATATTTCAAGAGCGCGTTTACCTCTTTTAGGAGGGTAGTTTGATCTCAAACCCGAGGAAGATTTACGATTTTGAACATATGAGTTTATTTATATATATATATATATATATATATATATATATATATATATATATATATATATATATATATTATTGGGGGTAGTATTGAACACCGATATGGGGGGGACGAGATCAGACAACTCAAATCCTCATAAACCATGTATGCCGACATGAGTAAAAGATCAAACTTTTTAGATGATTCCTTATTGGTTTCAAGCATAACTTAGTGGATCCACTTATTTGAGGTGTTCTATACCACGGCATAATATAGGACAGTTCTGGTAGCGTGGGCGAGACGTTGTATCATCACGTAGCTCATAGTGATGATTGCCGGTTAGAGAATCACCCAATAGAGTTGAAGTGTATTTTATATATCACTTATTATGTTGAGTTCAGAGATGAGAAAGTATTTTGTAACGCTTTAAATGATTTAACTCATTTATTTCTCTACATTCAGCTTAAGTATATTGTTATCTATTGCAGTCCCTTCTTTCAGTTATTTGTTATTCAAATATATTACATAATTGTACATTTAATGTAGAAATTTCATTTGAACTGCATATTTTAATGATGCAGATACATGTTCTTAGGATCTTAAACAAGAGTCCGTTGAGATCACTTCATCCACTCGTCAGCTTTTGAAGGAGACCTCCTTGCTTCTGGAGGACTTTAATTTTATGAGTGAATAATAGAGTTTTGAGTATTTGTGGTCTTGTCCCAACACTCATCTTTGTACAATAGAGGATTCATTGATAGACAATTTTAAAGAGTCTTTCAGGTGTTAGATATTCTGTTTAAAAATTATATTTCATACTCAATATATTCATCAAAATTTTGAGATTTCAAAAGAGTGAAAGCGAAAGTGACTCACAATTGGATTGTGCTAGAGTATTGGGAAGTGTGAAGTATATCATGAAGTGTGCGCGATCAGGTATAGCATTTTCTATTAATAAACTGAGTCGGTTCACAAGTAATCCCAATCAAACTCATTAGATGACAATAAATAGAGTTTTGGAGTATTTAAAGAATACTTTAAACTATGTCTTGCATTATAACAATATCCAACAGTATTGAAAGGATATAGTGATGCAAATTTGATCACCGAACAAATGAAGTAAAATTCACGAGTGGATATATACTTACTCTTGGTAGAGAATCAGTCTATTGGAAATATTTCAAAAAAGACATGTATCGCTATCTCTATAATGATCTTTGAGCTAGGTGCTCAAGATAAGGTCGGTGAATAAGTTGAAAGTCTTTTTTTCTTGACCAGATGACATTAGTAAACCATTGACATTAGTATGCGTACACTTTGATAGTCAAGATGCAATAGGTAGGGCATAGAGCATGATGTATAACAGAAAGTCTTGTCATATAGGACATAAACATGATACCGTTAGAAAACTACTCTCTAGTGGAATTATCAGAATTGACTATGTAAAGTTAAATAATAATGTGTCGGATCCACTTATAAAAAGGCCTAACTAGATATATACTTACTCTTGGTAGAGAATCAGTCTATTGGAAATATTTCAAAAAAGACATGTATCGCTATCTCTATAATGATCTTTGAGCTAGGTGCTCAAGATAAGGTCGGTGAATAAGTTGAAAGACTTCGGAATTTCTTGATAGATATTCTTTTTTGGCCTAAACCATTGACATTAGTATGCGTACACTTTGATAGTCAAGATGCAATAGGTAGGGCATAGAGCATGATGTATAACAGAAAGTCTTGTCATATAGGACATAAACATGATACCGTTAGAAAACTACTCTCTAGTGGAATTATCAGAATTGACTATGTAAAGTTAAATAATAATGTGTCGGATCCACTTATAAAAAGGCCTAACTAGAGAGAAAGTTTAAAGATCATCTAAGGGAATGAATTTACGGTTAGGACAAGTCTTCATGGCGGTAACTCTATCTAGCAGACTGGAGATCCCCAGAGCTAGATTCAAGGAGAAAAATAAAGTTGTGACTGACAGTTCGACATTGTCAACAAACTCAATCCATTCTCATGATAAAGACAATGCTCAGGGACAAGGATACAACATTAAGGCTTGTTAATGAGTTAATAAAGCTTAATGGTTTTAATGATTGCTAAGTTTGGCAGAGTTGACCAAATAGTGTATCTACGCGATAACACGGTTAGAAATCACCTATGTGAGTGTGAAGTGTAAGCCTCTTCAAAGAGGATGATTGTCAAAAGCCCATCTCTCTATACACTCATGAAACCAGGAGGTGTTCATGGCTGAAACGAACACCACCGTAAGAACCATAAACGGTAAAGGATTAATTGTGTGACATATGGTTGTCTAGGTATACACCAAAGCTCGAAGGTTCAAAGATATCGCATCTATCGATTGACCGAGTGTACTTTACTGCCGTTGAGTGGCTCGGTGACACTAGCGTTTTGGTATCAATACACTGGTGATTGAGATTATTCTATCCTGGGAGGACATATTCCAAATCAAACCTCGGATACTAGAGGGGAATAATTTCCTTAAGGAGACAATGTGCATTCAGTGGGCTTGATCTTCTTTCTGTTTTTCAAAATTCTGGTATGTGTTACATATTTTAGATTTGTGAATTAATTTATGTTCTTCTGTTCTTCACTGGTTCATTAAACTTTGGTAACTTCGTGTTTTGCAAAGTTTGTTGGAATCAGTAAGATTCTTTAAATACAGATTGACAACAATTCTTCTTTAAGAAAAATATTTCGTATATTTTCTCTAATATATTTATGATCTAGTTTCTCTACTACTTTAATTTTCTAGTTGTGAAAATATTCTTAAACTTTGTTGTGTATTATTAAGTTCTTCAAAGTTCTGTTCTAAGTATCTTAGGAATATAAAATGAACAACACTTAGTTCTTGGGTAACATTCTTCTATACTTTGATTTATTATTCTTGTTGCTTATGGATTGATTTTACGTTTTTGTGGGTTTATATTGCATTTTTTGTAATTATTTGCACTATTTTGTTATGTTTCTCAGTTTCTTATTATGTTTTCTTGGTGCTTTGATGCTCTGTTATGTTACTAAGCTTTTTTTTTGTATTAGACTAATTCATACAAATATTTTTTATTTATATTATTGGTCCTCCATTTAAGCACTTTTATAAATTCCACTTGTGGATTCTTTTGCTTTAACATTTGATAATTAATTTTTGTTCATTATACTATCTCTGTTTCTTTTATTTTGTTGCTATTGGTGAATGATTTTATGTGTTCTCCTCAATTGTTTAGGTGATGTGGCTATTTTCTTTATTTTATTTGTTTATTTTGGTAGTTTTCCATTTTGTTTGTTAATATATTGCTTTATTCACTGTTACTATTTTATCATTATTTTGGGATTACATGTTTTGTTTCACAGTCGTTGATATTATTAGGATTTTTTGTCATTTTAGTTTTGTTGTTCAATATTGTTCGGTCCTTTGTTATTATGCTTACTATTATTTCTTTTGATATATATCATATATGAGTTATGTGCTTGCTTTTAATTTTCTATTATTATCCAATCATTATTAATGTTTGGCTAGTTTCTTTTGTTTAAGAGAAACTTTTACAGTAACTATTTGTTATTAAGTAGCTATTGTATTTAATTATCTTTGTTAGCTTTCAAGAAGATTTTATGTTTATAAGTTTAAATTGACCAGAAAATCTTTACGTCGATTTTGGAGACCTTCTCATTGTTAAAAGACGGAAATTTAGTTCATGTTTATATTTTTATTGTTAAAATTGTCCGATGAAGAAATTCCCGTCGATTTCCAAGGCCTCTCATGTTCATAAAATGGATTTTATTTTTAAGTTATTATTTGGTTTATTCATTTTACTCATATTTATTTATTACTAACACTTTTATTAAGTGTCTTTACATGTACCGGAAGTTGCTTCCCAGTTGAAGCTATTTGAATTAAGTTCAAATTATACTCTTTATTCATTATTTTGTATATATTGATGTTAGAAAAACTTTAGGTCGTTTCTTATATCACCTTATTTTATTAGTTGTGTATATTATACTTGTACATTATTTTATTCTCCTTCGCAATTTGAAAAAATGAATTCAGATGGAACCCACATTTGTGGATTTCGAAGGATGTCTAACCTCTTCCCTTCGAAATAACTTGAACCCCTTACCTAGATCAATTGATTTCGTAGAATTTCTTTTAAATTAATTAATTAATCGGTTTTCCAGTTTTCCTAAAAATTAGATGGCGACTCATTTTTTCCTTTTACCCCTTTAACCGCAACGTTGCGTCCTCTCACGAAATGTAAACAAAGGACATCTAAGAAGAGAACTAAAATATTCTACTATCATTTATGAAAAACTAATAAGAAGAGATCCAAAATATTCTACTACCATTGATGTAAAACTATTTATTATACATGAGTTCACACTTACCAAACAATATGATAATTGATCACTATAAATATACTCGTGATCTCACTATTCTACATCATATTTTCTTACATTCATAAAGTAGAAGTTATTTCATGAAAAAAAAGATTAAGGTCACTAACATAGAAAGGATTATGAAAACTCCCATCGAAAAAATTGAAGATTGTTGAGCTTCTACAACTCAGTAAGATTTTGGAGGCATGAAAGAAGTTGAAGATGTGGTGAATCAACAAATGGAGTGTGTTATTGCTTATCCATATAAAATTCTTGGAATTGCATTTGCTCCTCTAGGTATGAGTAAACATTTTCGTAAAGTTTCGATGTTGGACAAATAGGTTTTACTAATTTTTTTAGATTTATGATTTGATTTTACTTTTCAGTGTATTTATCCTAATATGAATTGATATAAAACTTATGTCATTTATTTATTGTGTTAATTTTTTATTTATTTCAATGTCAATAAATGAAAAATTAACACATATCGAATAAAAGACATAAATTTTATTTCATTTCATATTATGATAAACATGCTGTGTAAAATTCAAATCATAAATATGGTAAATTTAATAAGGCCTAGTTGGTCCAACATCGAAATTTGATAAAGATTTTTACTCATCCTTAGAAGGAGCGAATGCATTTCCAAAGATTTGATATGGAAATGCAACACCACGTTCCATTTGTTGATTCCCCACATCTTCAACTTCATCCAATTTTGCCTTCACAATCTCGCTCAGTTGTTGAAGATCAACATTCTTCAATTTTTAATGGGAGTTTTTAACATGCTTTCTATGTTAGTGGCCTTGATCTTTATTTTCCTTCTCAAAACTTCAACGTTGAGAATGTAAGAAAATATGATGTAGAATATTGATACCATGAATATAATTTTAGTGATAAATTATCATGTTGTTTGGTAGAGTGAGCTCATGCACAATAAGTAATTTTCCACTAATTGTAGTATAATATTTTGGATCACTTCTTATTTGTTTCAATTATCAAATTAAGAATCATAGTCTAATTTTTCTTTTATATACAGTAATTGATTACATTTCCAGTTTAGATCCTTGTATAAGTGATTTGACTTTCAAATCTGGATCTTCATATTTTTTATTTTGAATTCACAGTAAAATAAGTATTTATAAGACTCTAAAATTATTTTAAATCATTTTGTCTTTATGTTGTTACATAATATATTTGTTCTTAGCTCTTGAAATATCAATAAATTGTGATATGAATCTTTTAATATTTTATAAAGAACTTTAATTTTTTTAATTAATTGAAAGACTCATTTGGAATATTTTTCATGTGAAGATTTCACAAATTTTAAAATTCATTAATTATTAAATCATTTCATTATTCAGGTATAATATTGAATTTTGTATTGTTAATTTATAACATTTAAGAGTAATGTAATTTCTAAAAATTGTCTTGATAGAACGTAATTTCTATATAAAATGATTAAGAAAGTATCACAAGAATTTCAAATTTCAAATTTACCTGATTCCTACTCATTAAAATAAATTGAATTACATTAAAAAATCACTCTTATGGATCCTACCCATCAAATTAAATTAAAGAAAATTCTAGATCTACTCTTTCATGACTCCTATCAAATTTAATTCTTAAGAAAACATTACAAAGAACTAAAATCCAAAATTTAATATCTTTGCTTCTACTCGTCAAATTAAATTATATAAAATTCTAAATTACGCTCCTTGGTCCTGTTCTACTTATTAAGTTAAATAATTCAGAAAATATCACTAAAATTAAAATTTAACCTCTTGGTTCCTACTCATCAAATTAAAATAGATAAAATTTAATGCATGCCTTGGTCCTGGCTCCTGCTCATCAAATTAAATACTTGAGAAAATATCACTAAAATTAAAATTCAAAATATACCCTCTTGGTCCTGACTCCTACTCACCAAATTTAATTAAATAAAACTCCAAATTACTCTCCTAGATCCTACTCATTAAATTTAATGCTTACAAAAATACAAGAACTTAACTTCAAAATTTAACCTCTTGGCTCCTACTCATCAAATTAAATTAAATTAAATTCTAATTTTACTCTCACATGAACCTACTCACCAAATTAAATGCTTTAAAAATGTCAAAAGAACTAAAATTTAAAATTTATCCTTTTTACTCCTACTCATTAAATTAAATTAATTAAAATAGAATGAGAGAATCTACTAATCCTCATGTATCCTACTCATTAAGACATTATGTATTATCATAAGCTAAATAATTTTTTCTATATTTAAACACTTCTTCACTTGAGAATTTTTCTCTTTTATTTGCATTCTCAAACAAACAAATTATTATTTATATTGTGGGGTTCTTTTTCTGATGCTTTGAAGTTTTATTTCTGTATAACGTTGATCTTTATGGTGAATGATACATTACTTTTTCATTATAAACTAGTGATGGACAACAACAAAGAAGATGCCATCATTGCTGAAGAGATGATGGGAAATAGAAAAAAACATCAATAAAATCTACTGAGAATTGTGTATTAAGTGCTTATCTACTTGGGCAGAATTTTCAGTGTCTCAGTTGAGGAAAACCAACCAAGATCTACGCGGCATAGACATCGTGTCAATTATATAAGTGATGAAGAAGAAGACGTTTCTATGCGATTTAAGGGGGTTGGATATCCCTTTCCTACTAAGGAGTCATCTGAGGTGAAACATTTGTCCTTTGAAGAGAGCTTGAAGAACACAAAGATGGAATTGAGACTGCAAAAGAAAGTGAAGATCTTCCTTTAGATGTAGGGCCTTTTACTATTACTGAGTTAAAAATATTTGAATATGCTGATACAAATATTAGCAATTTCGACAAGGACAAAGACGAGTCATGCTTTAAGGTTGGGCAAGTATGGGTTGCCTATGACACCCTGGATGCCATGCCTAGACTCTATGCAGTCATCAGGAAGATTTTGTGTCACGCCCCGAGTGTAAACGTTGGACGAGGCTGGCACTCGAGATGCCACAAGTGAACCATTGGTCTGACTTACTTACTCAGCGGAAGACTTAAATTGATAAGATAATCTCAAAATATAACTTTAAGTAGATATAAAACTTAGCCAAAATGACAACTTAAGTCTTTCAATAACATCTGAAATGATATTGTAAAGACAACTAAACTACCAACTCTCTATGAAGCCTCTAAAATAATGAGGGATATCGAGACAAGACCCCCATCATCCTAACAATAAAATACTGAAAACAAAGTAAAAGGGGTCCTCCAGAATGCAATGAGGCTTACCAACAAACTCTTTGAGTGCTCAACTGGACCAACGAGGCGCTGCGTGCTGATCCTGGTTACCTGCATTTGCATCATAATACGATGCCGGTCAACTGGCATGAGTACATTGAATATACGAGTATGCGAGTTGGAATGCTAAAAAATACATAGGCTTGAAAAGATTCTGAATGAAACACTTATTGACTCTTATTAACTCATGAATAAATTAAATCAAAATAAAGCAATGAAATACATGCAATTTATAAAAATCTTTATAAAATAGTAAAACAACATATTTCGTTAATGAAAATGCAATAACAAACTCAACTTTACTCAGATAATAAAGTAATATAGTTTTTGGGGGAGTTTCTCTAACTAACAACCACCATTATGAGCCAAAATGGTGGTACAACGTCTTTCCCACACTTCCAGAATTATCCTATCATTTGTCGTCATATAGAACTACTTAACTTCGTAGATCCACTAGCTTATACTAAAATCATTTTAAGAAGTCATATAAAAAGTATGATCCTTTACTATCCATGATGACTACATGGTATACGGAGACGTTGAATCATCTGAACTCAAACTCATCCCCATATGGTTCTCAATACTACTGTAATATCTCGTAAACGGAAATAGCTAAGATTAAACAAAGAAACTATGAATAGTTATTTTTGGAAAGAATAGGAAAATTTTGGAAAATTTCCTATAAATGTAAAAGTGAGTTTTTGGTCATTTTCAAACGGTCATAACTTCTAGCTTGAGTTAGGGTCAGTTCTTTATATGATTGGAAAGCCCTTGGAGAGATTATTCAAATGTTGCTGAGTTTTGCGCATTTTTGATATTGTATGATGGAGATATATCTTTCCAAAATTGTGTTGTTGGACTAAGGAAAGTCGAATCCGAATTTTAGTAAGCGTAAAGTGGTATTTTCACCCTACTATTTCCTAATTCGTTTCAAGTATTTATTAGGGGTAAAACTAAGCCTTAATTCAGTTTTATAAAAATTGAATACGCTTAGGGATTGGGAAGAAAGAGAAGAGAAGAGAAAAGAAAAGGAAGATCAAGAATCCTTCAAAAACACTAAGGTTTTGCGAGTGGAATCCATCGGGGTGATCCATATCGAGGTATGTGAGATATTTCTGTGTTGGATTCGTTCACCCACACACCAACATGTTTATATCAGCGAGTTTTGAATAGATTGAATAATAAATATTGAAGTTCTTGATGAAAAATTATTGAATTCTTGTTGGTTGAGTTATAGCATTCCTTTGTCGATTTGATTCGTGTTTCTGAGTTTTTTTCCGAGTCGAATAGATTGTTAAATGTTTATTTTTATTACAAATTGTTTTATATATATATATATATAGAACTACTTAACTTCGTAGATCCACTAGCTTATACTAAAATCATCTTAAGGAGTCATCTAAAAAGTATGATCCTTTACTACCCATGATCGGTATTCGGAGACGTTGAATCATCTGAACTCAAACTCATCCCCATATGGTTCTCAATACTACTGTAATATCTCGTAAACGGAAATAGCTAAGATTAAACAAAGAAACTATGAATAGTTATTTTTGGAAAGAATAGGAAAATTTTGGAAAATTTCCTATAAGTGTAAAAGTGAGTTTTTGGTCATTTTCAAACGGTCATAACTTCTAGCTTGAGTTAGGGTCAGTTCTTTATATGATTGGAAAGCCCTTGGAGAGATTATTCAAATGTTGCTGAGTTTTGCGCATTTTTGATATTGTATGATGGAGATATATCTTTCCAAAATTGTGTTGTTGGACTAAGGAAAGTCGAATCCGAATTTTAGTAAGCGTAAAGTGGTATTTTTACCCTACTATTTCCTAATTCGTTTCAAGTATTTATTAGGGGTAAAACTAAGCCTTAATTCAGTTTTATAAAAATTGAATACGCTTAGGGATTGGGAAGAAAGAGAAGAGAAGAGAAAAGAAAAGGAAGATCAAGAATCCTTCAAAAACACTAAGGTTTTGCGAGTGGAATCCATCGGGGTGATCCATATCGAGGTATGTGAGATCTTTCTGTGTTGGATTCGTTCACCCACACACCAACATGTTTATATCAGCGAGTTTTGAATAGATTGAATAATAAATATTGAAGTTCTTGATGAAAAATTATTGAATTCTTGTTGGTTGAGTTATAGCATTCCTTTGTCGATTTGAATCGTGTTTCTGAGTTTTTTTTCGAGTCGAATAGATTGTTAAATGTTTATTTTTATTACAAATTGTTATATATATATATATATATATAGAACTACTTAACTTCGTAGATCCACTAGCTTATACTAAAATCATCTTAAGGAGTCATCTAAAAAGTATGATCCTTTACTACCCATGATCGGTATTCGGAGACGTTGAATCATCTGAACTCAAACTCATCCCCATATGGTTCTCAATACTACTGTAATATCTCGTAAACGGAAATAGCTAAGATTAAACAAAGAAACTATGAATAGTTATTTTTGGAAAGAATAGGAAAATTTTGGAAAATTTCCTATAAATGTAAAAGTGAGTTTTTGGTCATTTTCAAACGGTCATAACTTCTAGCTTGAGTTAGGGTCAGTTCTTTATATGATTGGAAAGCCCTTGGAGAGATTATTCAAATGTTGCTGAGTTTTGCGCATTTTTGATATTGTATGATGGAGATATATCTTTCCAAAATTGTGTTGTTGGACTAAGGAAAGTCGAATCCGAATTTTAGTAAGCGTAAAGTGGTATTTTCACCCTACTATTTCCTAATTCGTTTCAAGTATTTATTAGGGGTAAAACTAAGCCTTAATTCAGTTTTATAAAAATTGAATACGCTTAGGGATTGGGAAGAAAGAGAAGAGAAGAGAAAAGAAAAGGAAGATCAAGAATCCTTCAAAACACTAAGGTTTTGCGAGTGGAATCCATCGGGGTGATCCATATCGAGGTATGTGAGATCTTTCTGTGTTGGATTCGTTCACCCACACACCAACATGTTTATATCAGCGAGTTTTGAATGATAAATATTGAAGTTCTTGATGAACAATTGTTGAATTCTTGTTGGTTGAGTTATAGCATCCCTTTAGTCGATTTGATTTGTGTTTTCGGATTTTTCTTCGAGTCGAATAGATTGTTAAATGTTTCTTTTTAGTACAAATTGTTTTATAAATATATATATATATATATATATATATATATATATATATATATATTTTCTTCTACATTCCTTTTGATGTGATTAAAGAACCAAAGACTTATTATTTCGTGAATAATTCATTCATTAGATGTTCTTGAGTTATGTGATAATGAAAAATAATCAAATTCGTGTTGGAATATTGCTAATAATTTTTTAAGATCCTATTTTTCCATTATTTTTAATGTTTGCATATTGATAAAAAAAATATATTTTGAAGTTCAATGCAATTATTATTTATGACCACACAAAGCGTGAGAAAATTACCTAGTTACATGATAATATATAGTAACTCCCATACCTCCATAACCTTCCCCCTTGATATTCCCCTATAACTTACATGGTTACTGTCTCCATAACTTTTTTCATGATTAATGTCATGTTTATAACTAATCTTTTATATGTCTCTATGTAAGACTATAAATAGAGGCATAAGAGTTCATATTGGATACGCTTGAAGATGTAAATACCAATTGAATACTTAGAAGAATATGAGAAACTTTATTCTCTTGTCTCCCAATTTCTATTGCTTTCATCTCTATATTTCTTGTCTTATTTTGCTTTAATTTTATAACAAAATTTTTAATTTTAGTCCTAGTTATACTTTTAACCATTTATTTTATGAATAGAAGCTAAGAGATTAAAATTAGAATTTTATTTAATTTACTATTAAGAGTAGGAGCGTAGAGGGTGTATTTAAATTTAATTTAATTTATTGTGTAGGAACCAAATAAGTTTCAAATTTTAATTCGTGTGTTATTTTCTTAATCATTTCACATAGAAAGTAGGTTACATCTAGACTGTTTTTAAAAATGACATATTTTTAAATAAATATTATCAATACAAATTTAATATAATACATGAATAATTATATAATTTAGAAATTAATAAATTTTAATTTTTTTGAAATCTTCAGATTCAAAATATCACGAATGACTATTTTAATTAATTAAAAATTGAAGGTGATTAATAAAATATTATAAGGATTAGTATCACAATATTTTGATATTTGAGGAGCTAAAAACAAATATAGTATGTAACATCATAAAGTCAAACTGATTTAAAAAATTTAGTTGACTCTTATAAATACTTATTTTACTATGAATTCAAGAAGTTTGACCAAAATATGAAGGTCCAAATTTGAAAGTCAAACCACTTATATAAAGGATATCTAAGAAGAGATCCAAAGTATTCTACTATCATTTATGGAAAACAAATAAGAAGATTTCCAAAATATTTTACTATCGTTTATGGAATATTATTTATTATACATGAGTTCATTCTTACCAAACAATATGATAGTTGATCATTATAAATATACTAGTGGTCTCAGTATTCTACATCACATTTTCTTGCATTCATAAAGTAGAAGTTATTCCATGAAAAGAAAGATTAAGGTCACTTGCATAGAAAGGATGATGAAATCTCCCATTAAAAAAATTGAAGATTGTTGAGCTTCTACAACTCAGTAAGATCGTGGAGGCATGAAAGAATTTAAAAATGTGGCGAAGCAACAAATGGAGCGTGTTATTTCTTTTCCATATCAAATCCTTGGAAGTGCATTTGCTCCTCTAGGTATGAGTAAACATTTTTGTCAAGTTTCGATGTTGGACAAATAGGTTTTATGAAATTTTTTATACTTATGATTTGATTTTACTTTTAGTGTATTTATCCTAATATGAATTGATATAAAACTTATGTCATTTATTTTGTGTGTGTTAATTTTTTATTTATTCCAATGTCAGTAAATGAAAAATTAATACATACCGAATAAAAGACATATATTTTATTTCATTTCATATTAGAATAAACATACTGAAATGTAAAATTCAAATCATAAATATGGTAAATTTAATAAGGCCTAGTTGGTCCAACATCGAAACTTGATGAATAATTTTACTCCTCCTTAGAAGGAGCCAACGCATTTCCAAGGATTTGATATGGAAATGCAACACCACACACCATTTGTTGCTTCCCTACATCTTCAACTTCATCCAATTTTGCCTTCACGATCTCGCTTAGCTGTTGAAGATCAACATTCTTCAATTTGTTAATGGGAGTTTTTAACATGCTTTCCATGTTAGTGACCTTGATCTTTATTTCCTTGTCAAAACTTCAACGCTGAGAATGAAGAAAATATGATATAGAATATTGATACCATGAGTTTAATTATGGTGATAAATTATCATGTTGTTTGGTAGAGTGAACTCATGCACAATAAGTAATTTTCCACTAATTGTAGTATAATATTTTGGATCCCTTATTATTTGTTGTCTATTATCAAATTTAAGAATCATAGTCTAATTTTCCTTTTATATACAATAATATATTACATTTTGCAGGTTACATTCTTTGTATAAGTGATTTGACTTTCAAATCTGGACCTTCATATTCTTTATTTTGAATTCAAAGTAAAATTAGTATTTATAAGACTCTAAAATTAATTTTAAATCATCTTGATTTGTTGTTACATAGTATATTTGTTCTTAGCTCCTGAAATATCAATAAATTGTGATATGAATCTTTATGATATTTTATTAAGAACAATAATGTTTTAATTAATTGAAATATTCATTAGTGATATTTTTCATGTGAAGATCTCACAAATTTTAGAATTTATTAATTTTTAAATCATTTCATTATTTAGGTATAATATTGAATTTTTTATTGTTAATTCATAATATTTAAGAGTAATTTAATTTCTAAAAACTGTATAGATAGAATATAATTTCTATATAAAATGATTAAGAAAGTATCACACGAATTTAAAATTTAAAATTTACGTGATTCCTACTCATCAAATTAAATTAAATTAAATTTAAAATTCACTCTTATGGATCCTACTCACCAAATTAAATTAAAGAAAACTCAAGATTTACTCTCTTGACTCTTACTTAACAAATTTAATGCTTAAGAAAACATTACAAGAACTAAGATCCAAAATTTAATATCTTTGCTTCTACTCGTCAAATTAATTAAATAAAATTCTAAATTACGCTCATTGGTCCTGGCTTCTACTTATCAAGTTACATAGTTCAAAAACTATCACTAAAATTAAAATTTAACCTCTTGGTTCCTACTCATCAAATTAAATTAAATAAAATTATAATGCATGCTTTGGTCCTGGCTCCTGCTCATCAAATTAAATACTTGAGAAAATATCATTAAAATTAAAATTCAAAATATACCCTCTTGGTCCTGACTCTTACTCATCAAATTAAATTAAATAACATTCCAATTTTACTCTCATATGAACCTACTCACCAAATTAAATGATTTATAAATGTTAGAAGATCTAAAATTTGAAATTTATCCTTTTCACTCCTACTCATTAAATTAAATCAATTAAAATAGAATGAGAGTATCTACTAATCCTCATGTATCCTACTCAATAAGACATTATGTATTATCATAAGCTAAATAATTTTTTCTATATTTAAAAACTTCTTTACTTGAGAATTTTCCTCTTTCATTTGCATTCTCAAACAAACAAGTTAATGTTTATTTTGTGGGGTTCTTTTTCTGATGGTTTGAAGTTTTATTTTTGTATAACGTTGATCTTTATGGTGAATGATACATTGCTTTTTCATCATAAACTAGTGATGGACAACAACTCATGAATAAATTAAATCAAAATAAAACAATGAAATACATGCAATTTATGAAAATCTTTATAAAACAGTAAAAACAACATATTTCGTTAATGAAAATGCAATAACAAAATCAACTTTACTCATATAATAAAGTAATATAGTTTTTGTGGGAGTTTCTCTAACTAACAACCATCACTATAAGTCCAAATGGTGATAGAACTTCTTTCCCACACTGCTAGGATTATCCTATCATTTATCGTCATATAGAACTACTTAACTTCGTAGATCCACTAGCTTATACTAAAATCATCTTAAGGAGTCATCTAAAAAGTATGATCCTTTACTATCCATGATTGGTATACGGAGATGTTGAATTATCTGAACTCAAACTCGTCCCCATATCGATTCTCAATACTACTGTAACATCTCGTAAACCGAAATAGCTAAGATTAAACAAAGAAACTAAGAATAGTTATTTTTAGAAATAATAGGAAAAATTTGGAAAATTTCCCAAGTGTAAAAGTGAGTTTTTGGTCATTTTCAAATGGTCATAACTTCTATCTTGAGTTAGGGTCAGTTCTTTATATGGTTGGAAACCCTTGGAGAGATCATTCAAATGCTGCCGAGTTTGCGCATTTTGGGTATTGTATGATGGACATATGCCTTTCGAAATTTGTGTTGTTGGACTGAGGAAAGTTGAATCAGGATTTTAGTAAGTGTAAAATGGATTTTCAGCCTACTATTTTCTAATTCGTTTTAAGGGTTATTAGGGGTAAAACTAAGCCTTAATTTAGTTTTATAAAATTAAATACGCTTAGGGCTTGGGAGAAAAGAGAAGAGAAGAGGAAGATCAAGAATACTTCAAGAACACTAAGGTTTTGCGAGTGGAATCCGTCGGGGTGATCCCTATCGAGGTATGTGAGATCTTTCTGTGTTGGATTTGTTCACTCACACACCAACATGTTTATATCAACGAGTTTTGAATAGATTGAATGATAAATATTGAAGTTCTTGATGAACAATTGTTGAATTCTTGTTGGTTGAGTTATAGCATGCCTTTAGTCGATTTGTTTGTGTTTCCGGTTTTTTTTTTCCAGTCGAATAGATTGTTAAATGTTTCTTTTTATTATAAATTGTATATATATATATATATATATATATATATATATATATATATATATATATATATATATTCTTATTTTCTTCTACATACCTTTTAATGTTGATTAAAGAACCAATGACTTATTATTTCGTGAATAATTCATTCATTAGATGTTCTTGAGTTATGTGATAATGAAAAATAATCAAATTCATGTTGGAATATTGCTAATATTTTTGTTAGAACCTATTTTTCCATTATTTTTAATGTATGGATATTGATTAAAAAAAATATTTTGAAGTTCAATGCAATTATTATTTATGACCACGTAAAGCGTGAGAAAATTACCTAGTTACATGATAATATATAGTAACTCCCATACCTCCATAACCTTCCCCCTTGATATTCCCCTATAACTTACATGGTTACTGTCTCCATAACTTTTTTCATGATTAATGTCATGTTTATAACTAATCTTTTATATGTCTCTATGTAAGACTATAAATAGAGGCATAAGAGTTCATATTGGATACGCTTGAAGATGTAAATACCAATTGAATACTTAGAAGAATATGAGAAACTTTATTCTCTTGTCTCCCTATTTCTATTGTTTTCATCTCTATATTTCTTGTCTTATTTTGCTTTAGTTTTATAACAAAATTGTAAATTTTAGTCCTAGTTATACTTTTAACCATTTATTTTATGAATAGGAGCTAAGAGATTAAAATTTAAAAAATAATTAATTTACTTTGAAGAGTAGGAAGGGTGTATTTAAATTTAATTTAATTTATTGTGTAGGAACTAAATAAGTTTCAAATTTTAATTCCTGTGTTATTTTCTTAATCATTTCATATAGAAAGTAGGTCACATCTAGACTGTTTTTAAAATCGACATTATTTTTAAATAAATATTATCAATACAAATTTAATATAATACATGAATAATTAAATAATTTAGAAATTAATAAATTTTAAAATTTGTGAAATCTTCAGATTCAAAATATCGCGAATGACTATTTTAATTAATTCAAAATTGAAGGTGATTTATAAAATATTATAAGGATTAGTATCACAATATTTTGATATTTTAGGAGCGAAAAACAAATATAGTATATAACATAATATAGTCAAACTGATTTAAAAAATTTAGTTGACTCTTATAAATACTTATTTTACTATGAATTCAAGAAATTTGACCAAAATATGAAGGTCCAAATTTGAAAGTCAAACCACTTATATAAAAGATATATAAGAAGAGATCCAAAATATTCTACTATCATTTATGGAAAACAAATAAGAAGAAATCCAAAATATTCTACTACCGTTTATGGAAAATTATTTATTATACATGAGTTCATTCTTACCAAACAATATGATAATTGATCATTATAAATATACTATGGTCTCAGTATTCTACATCACATTTTCTTGCATTCATAAAGTAGAAGTTATTCCATGAAAAGAAAGATAAAGGTCACTTGCATAGAAAGGATGGTGAAATCTCCCATTAAAACAAATTGAAGATTTTTGAGCTTCTACAACTCAGTAAGACCTTGGAGGCATGAAAGAATTTGAAAATGTGGCGAAACAACAAATGGAGCGTGTTATTTCTTTTCCATATCAAATCCTTGGAAGTGCATTTGCTCCTCTAGGTATGAGTAAACATTTTCGTCAAGTTTCAATGTTGGACAAATAGGTTTTATGAAATTTTTCATACTTATGATTTGATTTTACTTTACAGTGTATTTATCCTAATATGAATTGATGTAAAACTTATGTTATTTATTTAGTGTGTATTAAGTTTTTATTTATTCCAATGTCAGTAAATGAAAAATTACTATATACCGAATAAAAGACATAAATTTTATTTCATTTCATATTAAACATACTGAAATGTAAAATTCAAATCATAAATATGGTAAATTTAATAAGGCCTAGTTGGTCAAACATCGAAACTTGAAAATTTTACTGCTCCTTAGAAGGAGTCAATGCATTTCCAAGGATTTGATATGGAAATGCAACACCGCGCTCCATTTGTTGCTTCCCCACATCTTCAACTTCATCGAATTTTGCCTTCAGGATCTCGCTCAGTTGTTGAAGATCAACATTCTTCAATTTGTTAATGGGAGTTTTTAACATGCTTTCAATGTGTAATGACCCGTAAGGTCATTTTTGAAAATTTTAAACTATTTGATGACTAAGGATATATATTTAGTAGGTATTTCATAAGTAATTATTTTTTTATTAATTGATGGTTAATGGACTAAGTCCATAAATTATTTAATACTTCAAGTCAGACTCATATATATAATATAATAATTAATAGGGTTTAGTAATTTTAGAATCATAAGATTGAGACCTCGACGTGTATGAGAACTGCATCGAATTGGATAAATGCGCACTTCAGGTAAAAATTGTAAGCCAAAGCTTAAGTTATTTTCGTTCATTAAAGTCAAAAGAAGCTTTACATGAATCAATATTATATTGATTAGTGGGGGCACGATAAACAAATTAGTTATATTTTTAAATTAATGATTTCTAAAGGGTTGCAAAGTTGTCAAAAAGGTGGGGTAAAATTAATGGGGGTAATCATGAGTTTATGATTGGAAAGATAATGGAATTGTGAAATAAAGTTATTTAGTGACTTTGTTTGAAGGTCACGTACTCGATTTGTAAAATTTGATTAGATTTGGATTTTTCTTATAAATTAAGTTTGATATCTTGAGATAAATAATTAAATATTAGGTGTATAATATTTATAAATATTATAAATGTTGGTTTATTTGGAGGAATGAAGACCTAATCTTTGGCTTGAAACTTAGAAAAAATATGAAAATTGACATCTAGTTGACATCAAAATTTAGGAACTTGATCATGAATTTTAGTGAGTTTTGTATCTAAACTAGACACATAGTTATATGAGTGGTGTTAGTTTAAAAATCCTATTGTGGTTAATTTGTGAATAGATTGCATTATTTGGGAGCTCAACGAAAGTGGAAGGTTCAAGTGCCGGAGTGAATTCTTGATTATTTAAGGCAAGTGGATTTCTAAACCCTTGTTAAGTGCATAAAATTCGTGTATTTCCTTGTGGTATGTGTTTGTGAGTAATGTGACTTAGGGAAGGATTGACTTGTCCACCTTGACTAATTCTAATGATGAAAAGGAATATATAAAGGCAATGTAATTAATTGTTTGTGTGATGGGTTGAGAATGGTATGAGTGTCGGTGTTATAAAAGCAAAGTTTATTACTATAGAATGTGGATTGTAATTCGAGAATGCCAAAGCATATAGGAATTAGCTGATATAGTATTGACTTAATTTATTATGTGTGATTTTTTTCTTTACTGAACCCGTATAATTGTGATAATTGAGGTGATTATATGTCATAGCGATATTTGATTTTTGTGATAGTTGCATCATCCCCTTTATTTGATATCATATTGTGCACATGCATTGACATGAGATTGAGTATGAGTAAAGGTCTAACACGTGGAGATCGTCTGTGTTGAGATCGAGTTGTGCTTATTTGGACACGTGGAGATCGTCCGTGCGATGGAAAAGTTATGATTATAATTTGGGCACGTGGAGATCATCCGTGCGGAAAGTGTTTGACTGATGATAGTGCGTTGAGATCGTCTGCACAGACACGTGGAGATCGTCCTTGTCGTTATATGGACCTCGCGAGTCCCCCATGGGTCATGAACTCTCGATGTATTTTCGAGGAGTATCATGTATATACGGTTGAGAGAGAAATTGGTAATCTGAGGCATATCACTTCATGGTGTCATGCATCCCATGACATCCTTCATTATTGATGATTATGTGTTTTGTTGGTGGTTGGAAAGTACTTGATATTTGATTACCTATATTTGGCAAACTTGATCTTGTGTGTCGCTGATATTGTGAGTGCCTTTTTGTGAAAGTTGTGATTGTTGAATATTGAGTTTGTAGTTGAGGATGTGTAAATTTGTTAAAATGATTTTGATGAGCTGGGTGCTATGAAAACTGTGAACTGTTAGGTAGGGATGAATTTTATGTAGGTTGTAGTTGTGGAGATTCGGTTGGTGTGTAAGGAGTACCCGTATTTTTTTTCCTTAGCTTGTGTTTAGAAGTTTGCTTGTTGGGTACCGTGTGGTTTGGTACTCACCCCTTGCTACTATAATTTTTTTGTAGGTTACTAGCCCGGACTTTGTGATATTTTCTCTTCTCCTTGTCAGAGGCTTCTTGTGGAGAATTGTGAGGTAGGTGCTTGTTATCTCAGCAGACCTTCTTACTCCTATTTATGATCTTGTTCTATTCGAGAAACAATGTCATTTGAGACTTATTTTTTTTCTTGAATCAATTGTAATACTTCAGAGGCTTGTATAGGTGACAACCATATTTTAGGGTACTTTTGAGTAACTTATGAAATTTCCGCATTTTATTGTAATGGTCGAGTTTTAGACTGACTTGTCTTGGTGATATAAGACGAGTGCCATCACGTTCATTTTTGGGCCGTGACACTATATTAGTGACCTTGATCTTTATTTTCCTTGTCAAAACTTCAACGCTGAGAATGTAAGAAAATATGATATAGAATATTGATACCATGAGTATAATTATATGATAAATTATCATGTTGTTTGGTAGAGTGAACTCATGCACAATAAGTAATTTCCCACTAATTGTAGTATAATGTTTTGGATCCCTTCTTATTTGTTTTATATTATCAAATTTAAGAATCATAGTCTAATTTTCCTTTTATATACAATAATTTATTACATTTTCAGGTTATATCCTTTGTATAAGTGATTTGACTTTCAAATCTGGACCTTCATATTTTTTATTTTGAATTCTAAGTGAAATTAGTATTTATAAGACTCTAAAATTAATTTTAAATCATTTTGACTTGTTGTTACATAGTATATTTGTTCTTAGCTCCTGAAATATCAATAAATTGTGATACGAATCTTTATGATGTTTTATTAAGAACATTAATATTTAATTAATTGAAATATTCATTTGTGATATTTTTTATGTGAAAATCTCACAAATTTTAGAATTTATTAATTATTAAATCATTTCATTATTCAGGTATAATATTGAATTTTTTATTGTTAATTCATAATATCTAAGAGTAATGTAATTTCTAAAAACTGTATAGATAGAATATAATTTCTATATAAAATGATTAAGAAAGTATCACACGAATTTAAAATTTGAAATTTACGTAATTCCTACTCATCAATTAAATTTAAAATTCACTCTTATGGATCCTACTCATCAAATTAAATTAAATATAACTCTAGATTTACTCTCTTTGACTCTTACTCATCAAGTTTAATGCTTAAGAAATCATTACAAGAACTAAAATCCAAAATTTAATATCTTTGCTTCTACTCATCAAATTAAATTAAATTAAATTCTAAATTACGCTCCTTGGTTCTGGCTTCTACTTATAAAGTTAAATAGTTCGGAAAATATCACTAAAATTAAAATTTAACCTCTAGGTTCCTACTCATTAAATTAAATTAAATTAAAATTTCATGCATGCCTTGGTCCTGGCTCCTGCTCATCAAATTAAATACTTGAGAAAATATCACTAAAATTAAAATTCAAAATATACCCTCTTGGTCCTGACTCCTACTCATCAAATTTAATTAAATAAAACTCCAAATTACTCTCCTAGCTCGTATTCATTAAATTAAATGCTTAACAAAGTACAAGAACTTAACTTCAAAATTTATCCTCTTGGCTCCTAGACATCAAATTAAATTAAATAAAATTCCAATTCACTCTCACATGAACCTACTCACCAAATTAAATGCTTTAAAAATGTTAGAACTAAAATTTGAAATTTATCCTTTTTACTCCTACTCATTAAATTAAATCAATTAAAATAGAATGAGAGAGTCTACTAATCCTCGTGTATCCTACTCATTAAAACATTATGGATTATCATAAGCTAAATAATTTTTTCTATTTTAAAAAACTTCTTCACTTCAGAATTTTCCTCTTTCATTTGCATTCTCAAACAAACAAGTTATTATTTATTTTGTGGTGTTCTTTTTCTGATGGTTTGAAGTTTTATTTGTTTATAACGTTGATATTTATGGTGAATGATACATTGCTTTTTCATCATAAACTAGTGATGGAAAACAACTCATGAATAAATTAAATCAAAATAAAGCAATGAAATACATGCAATTTATGAAAAACTTTATAAACAGTAAAAGCAACATATTTCGTTAATGAAAATGCAAAAATAAAAACTCAATTTTACTCGTATAATAAAGTAATATAGTTTTTGTGGGAGTTTCTCTAACTAACGACCACCACTCTGAGCCCAAATGGTGATATAATGTCTTTCCTACACTGCCAGAATTATCCTATCATTTGTCGTCATATAGAACTACTTAACTTCGTAGATCCACTAGCTTATACTAAAATCATCTTAAGGAGTCATCTAAAAAGTATGATCCTTTATTATCCATGATGACTACATGGTATATGGAGACGTTAAATTATCTGAACTCAAACTCGTCCCCATATCGATACTCAATTCTACTGTAATATCTCGTAAACCGAAATAGCTAGGATTAAACAAAGAAACTAAGAATAGTTATTTTTTGAAAGAATAGGAAAAATTTGGAAAATTTCCTAAGTGTAAAGTGAGTTTTTGGTCATTTTCAAATGGACATAACTTCTAACTTGAGTTAGGGTCAGTTCTTTATGTGGTTGGAAAGAGCTCGGAGAGATCTTTCCAACGCTGCCGAATTTGCACATTTTTGATATTTTATGCTTGATATATGTGACGAGTCACTGAATCTATATATTTTTAGCCCGCAGTGTGTCAAATAATAGTATAGAAAAATGTCGAACCCACAGGGATTGGTTTGTCTATTCCTGGATCACCGAGTTTCCGTGGAAGCTTATTTTGAAGTATAGCACTACATTTTTCTGTAAGCTTAACTATCAAAACTTCTTCCAATTTTCTTTTACTTGACAAAATATCCTTAAGAAATTTAGCATATGAAGGCATTTGATTCAAAGCATCTGTGAAAGGAATATTAATATAAAGTTATTTTAATATTTCAAGAAACTTTGAGAACTGTTTGTCAAGCTTTTCTCTTTTCATTTTCTGGGGAAAGGGGAGAGACACAGACTGAGGATGTTTCATCAATTCATTTTCTTGTAACTCTTTTTCTTTATCTTTTTGTTTTTCTAGAAACTCAGATTTTTCTTTATTCTGACTTTCATTTACCTGTTTCACATTTTGTGAGTTTTCTTGTTTACCTGCATATGAATCATTAAGATTTTTACCTGAGCGCAGGGAGATAGCTTTGAGATATTCCTTTGGATTTTTCTTAGTGTTGCTTGGTAAAGAACCTTGAATTTGTCCAGATACAAGTGTTGCTATTTGTCTTACCTGAATTTCCAAGTTTCTGATAGCTGAATGATGGCTTTCAACCTTTTCATTAGTGACCCTGATGTGTTTGTGTATCAGCTCATCAGTAGCCTTCAAGTGTTTATTGAGCAAATCTTCAATGTTTGATTGTTGATTTATCTGAGGTTGTTGTTGGTACTGTTGAAAGTTCTGTTGCCCTCTGTTTTGATTTTGAAAACCAGATGGCCCTTGCTGCTTTTGATTAACAAATCATTGAGGATTCTCAGCGCCATTAGGATTACTCCATTGAAATCCTGGGTGTTTTTGTGCCATAGAACTACTAAATGGATAATTATTGTTATACCCAATAGCGTTTACATATTCATCATTTTGAACTGAAACTTGACACTCATGATTCGGATGATTATCTCCACAAACATCACAATTTTCAAGTTGAGATAATGATTGAGAACTTACCTGAAATGCCTCAAATTTTTGTATTAGAGTTGTGATTTGTTGGGTCAATGAATTTAAAGCTTCAACTTGATTGATTTCTACTGCTTTTTTGATAATCACTCGGTCAGATGGCCATTGAACTGCATTTTCTAAAATTTCATTAATTAGTTGTATTGCTTCTGCAGTTGTTTTGCTCATTATAGATCCTCCTGATGCTGTATCAATTACATTTCTAGCAGATGGTTTTAGGTCATGATAAAAAATGTATAATATATCGGCATCTGAGATTCCATGGTGTGGACATTTTTTTAGCATTGAACTTAGTCTTTCCCAAGCCTGATAAACATATTCGATATCTGTTTGCATAAAATTATTAATTTCTTGCTTCATTTTAATTGTTTTTGCAAGTAAAAAGTACTTGTTAAGAAATTTCTGTGTCATTTGATCCCATTTGCTAATAGAACCTCTTGGTAAGCTACGTAACCATGTCTTGGCTTCTCCTTTTAGTGAAAAAGGAAAAAGTCGCAATCTAATTGCATCACTTGTGACACCATTGTACTTACAAGTTTCAACTAGCTCAAGAAAATCAATCAGGTGAGTGTAAGGATCTTCAACTACATCACCTGTAAATTGACATGAATTTTGGATGGTCTGAATTAAGCCTGTGCGGATCTCAAAGTTATTTGCTGCTATTGGTGGCCTCCGCACACTTGATTCTCCTTCAAAGTGATCAGGTCTTGCATAATATCTAAGAATCCTATCACGTTGTGGTGCTACCTCATCAAACTGTTCTTCCACTTGATGTGGTGGAAGTGGATTGTTTTTATTATTAAGCTCGTTATTCTCCATTTCTTCTTGTGAAGAGATTCGAGATTGAGAGGCCTATTCTTTTCGTAACAACCGCAGTGATTTTTCAATTTCGGAATTGTATGTAACCAATTTTCCTGAAGAAGAACGGGTCATATACTTCCTGAAATTTAAGAAAAATGATTTAAATTTTTTTAAAAAAAAAAAAAAATCAAATTAGTAGTAAAAACAATTAATCTGTAGTAGATTTTTGCCAATTTCCGGCAACGGCGCCAAAAATTTGACGAGTCACTGAATGTATATATTTTTAACCCGTAGTGTGTCAAATAATAGTATAGAAAAATATCAAACCCACAGGGATTGGTTTGTCTATTCTACAGATGTTTCTTGTTTTAAATACTATTTAAGAAAATCAAAAATAGTTGAAGGGTGAATCAATTAATTAATAATACAAAAAATAGAGAAAATACTTTAGTTTTCACAATATATTAAAAGGTGTTGGGGATCTTGACTTCACTCAATATTTCTATATAAAGTAAATTATTTATTCCTAAATTTATATTTCTCATAAAGTATAAATACCTCTCACGATTATATTTATGTATTATTACTGAAATTAAACAATCAAATGCACTCCTCTCGGTTATACAATTTAATTGCCAAAAATAGTAATATTTAAGAACGAGAAATGTGTACTTGAACTAAAACATATTTTTCTAAGTAAGTTCTTTCGATTAACTTACTTGTTATAACTAATTATTACACTATTTGCCTCTTTCGATTACAAATAAGTGTAGATTAATTATAACATAAAATAGATAGATGTCACTACAATATTAGCAATATACCAATACTCCAATTAACAATATTACTTCTTCCGCCTCTCTCGATTACAAAATTAGTAATATGTTAATACGTAGTAATCAATGGATATATGTTAATAAATAAAATAACATTTAACTATAAAATAAATAAAAATGAAATCTATAGCTTAAGTTCACACACATTAAATTTAGATATAATAACTACTATTATATAGAAATATCAAGATCCGTCAATTTTCCAGCACAAAGAAAATTACTCCATAATAGAAATAGTATTACTAATGAAAATATTCTTCTCCATTAAATAAGAAAATAGAAGAAATATTCAAGAAGAAGAATTCCACTATTTAATTAAAAGCAGGAACTAGAATAATTTTTAACATCAAATGCTTAAAAAAGTAGTACAAGAAGAACTTAAAGAAATATATCGATTGTTTTATTTTTGGCCCTCTCTACACTGCTATATCAACTCATTTCTCGTGCAATTTATAGCAATTCTCTGAAGAAGAAAATCATCATTTTCTTCCATTTTTTCCACTTTGTAGTTGATAATTTTGACAAAATCAAAATGGTAGGTCAAATGTATACCAACATTTGACAAAGTTTTTTTCATTTAACTTGTCTTATGCTTGTTTTCCATTTTGGTGGCTCTCATGCTACCATATTTTTCAACTTTATTTTCCATATTTGCTCAATCTTCCGTTTCTCTCTTTCATAATTCTTTAATATCTCCATTTATGTTGGATAATTCCTTGTAAATCGACACTTGTTTTCTTTTGCCACATATCTACTTAGTTGATATTTTTTTATTATAATGCAATATTTTCTGTAAAGAAAGATTAAAAATATTAGTATTAAAATTAAATAACAACTTAATATATATATGATATTTTTCTCTTATCAAATTCCCCCATACTTAAATATTTGCATGTCCTCATGCAAAGATAATCAATAATAATATTACAATGGCTAAAATATTTTGAAATATAAACATGATAGGTTATGAAAGAATAATCAACCAAAAAGTCTATACGAGTTCAACAATCTTTAACCTCACTCATAATCACTAATTGAAAACTGAAATAATAATATTTCCTAATCCCAAGTTTTTCTTACTGAATGAAGAGAGATGCCCATATATCACACAATATGAAATAATGAAGGGCATATGTAAAGAAAATTCACTCACTCTCAACAAAGAAGTATCTCATGTTATCGAAAATAATCATAAACTTGACTATTATGTAATTCTCCACTAATGTAGGAGTCTTTGAGTTGAGATCGAGTAGGGCTTTTATAAGGTTGTAATGTAAGCTTAAGGATGGACAGGATATATATATGGATAATAGTGACTAGAATTTCCTTTTAGGCGTTACATTATATTTTCTAGCTCAAGCACTGTTTTCAGCCATTTCCTTTTGAATCTTAATTTTATTATTATTATTTATTTATTTTTGTTTTATTTATTTTTTGTTTTTTTTTAATTATTATTTTTTTTGATGTCTCAAGAGATTTTTTTTATATATTTTCTTTTCACCATTTACTCTTAGCCTTGTCATTCAAAATTATTCTCAAAGTGCCTAAAAGGAATATAGGGTGAATAAATATTAAGTGATGATTAAAATAAGGTTGAAGATTAAAGTTTGGTAAAAAAAAAAAAAGGATAATTTATTTAGGCTCAAGGGGGTTTTCAAGTGATAAATAATCATAAAAGGTAGGTCAATACAGACCATGTTTAAACAAGGAAGACCTACTTTCATTTCTTAACTCAAAATCTACCTAAAATTTCGTCTCAAACCACATTCAAGTCAAGTTCTAGCTTTTTCAAATAAGCATGAGAACAAGGTAATATACACTTTCCACACAATGCACTTGGGACTAGTGAACACCATACTTTCTATTACCAATAAGCAAATATGAGTTTGAAAAGATAGTCATACAACTCTTGAATGAAATTCGGTTGGATTTATCTTTCTTGTGTCCCATCATTTTTAAATCAAATCAATTTTAGCCAATTTTATTTATCAAAATAAAGATAACAACTAAGAATCCTAAAAAAAAAATGTTCGGTTCAAAATATTACTATCATGGCAAAGAACCGAACAAGAAATCCATGAAAGTACATGAAAGTATATATATAATTTTTTTCTTTTTCTTTTTCTTTTTTTGAAAAAAAATACACACTTTTTAATTTTTAATATTTTTTTTAAAAAAAAAGCACACATAATTGTTTTTTTATTTTTATTTTTAAAAAAATACTCACATAAACGAAAACATATTCATATAAATATACTCCCACACTTAAACAATGTCATGTCCCATGACACACTACATAAAAAATAAAAATAAAAATAAAAATGCTTTCCTGATTATTTTATTTTTTTGTGAACTGCATCCCCAATTTTGAATTAATTCCATGTTTTCTCGCTTCTTGGGAATCCTCTGTTTAAAGGAAAAATAATTAAGGAAAACATGCATATATATGTAAGAGGAAAGAAGAAAAAAGTTCTGAATTTAATGTCGCCAACTCGACTTTTTAATATTATTCTAAGCAAAGAGAATTGTTGACGTTTGGTTGTCAAAAATTCTGGTGACATAAGGTTTCAACCGATGACCGTTTACTTTGAATTTTTCTCCCCCGTTACTATGTTGTATTTCGATTGCACCATAACGGGTCACTTCTGTTACAATGTACGGTCCTGTCCAACGTGACTTGAATTTTCCTGGAAATAGTCTCAATCGACTATTGTACAATAGAACATGATCTCCAATTTTAAATCTCTTATGGCGAATGAGTTTATCATGCCATCTTTTTGTCTTTTCTTTGTACAATTTAGCATTTTCATATGCTTCAAGTCTGAACTCATCGAGTTCATCAAGTTGCAATAAACGATCTTTACCTGCATCTGACAAATCCAGATTAAACATTTTTATAGCCCAATAAGCTTTATGTTCCAATTCAACAGGTAAATGACAAGCTTTTCCAAAGACTAATCTATAAGGAGATGTGCCAATAGGTGTTTTGAAAGTTGTTCTATATGCTCATAATGCATCATCTAACTTTGTAGACCAATCTTTTCGAGAAGATCCAACGGTTTTCTCTAAAATTCTTTTTAACTCCCTGTTGGATAATTCTACTTGCCCGCTTGTTTGAGCATGATATGGAGTTCCTGTTTTATGAGTTACTCCATATCTTGACAATAAACTAGCGAATTGTCTATTTACAAAATGAGTTTCCTGATCACTTATGATAACTCGTGGAGTTCCGAATCTAGAAAATATATTTTTTTTAAGAAAATCACAAACAACACGATTATCATTTTTTTCTAGTAGCTACTGCTTCTACCCACCTTGAGACATAGTCAACTGCTACTAAAATGTATTCACAACCATTTGACGGAGGAAATGGACCCATAAAATCGATGCCCCAAACATCAAATATTTCGCATACCTGAATAGAGTTAAGAGGCATTTCATCCCTTTTTGAAATGTTACCACTTCTTTGGCATTTATCGCACGCGACGACATAATTTCTTGCATCTTTAAATAGAGTGGGCCAGAAAAAACCTATTTCAAGTACTTTTGCGGCTGTTTTTCATCCTCCGTAGTGTCCTCCAACTGCTCCATCATGACAATGACTTAAGATGTTGTTCATTTCTATCTCCGGTACACATTCCTGATTATATTATCTGCAGAAAATTTAAACAAGTAAGGATCTTCCCAATAGTAATGTCTTGCATCTTTCTTAAGCTTTTTTCTTTGTTCATAAGAAAAATCTTTTGGAATCCATCTTTCAGCCAAATAATTAGCGATGTCAGCAAACCATGGTGGTTGGTTTACATCTGCTGTGATTGCATAGATATGTTCATCAGGAAATTCTTCTTTAATATCCGTTGTCTCTGTAGGAGGATTTTCCAAGCGAGATAAATGATCAGCTACCTGATTTTCTGATCTCTTTCGATCTTTTATTTCAAGATCAAATTCTTGTAGAAGGAGTATCCATCTTAACAATCTAGGTCTAGCATCTTTTTTTGTTAAGAGATACTTTAAAGCTGCATGATCAGTGAATACAGTAACTTTGTTTCCAATTAAATATGAATAAAATTTGTCAAACGCAAATACTACTGCTAGTAGTTCTTTTTCGGTTGTGGCATAATTCGTTTGCACTTCATTAAGTGTTCTACTAGCATAGTAAATGGGCCTGAAAATTTTATCTCTTTTTTGTCCCAATACTGCTCCAACTGTTGTATCACTTGCATCACACATTATTTCAAATGGCTGGCTTCAATCAGGAGAAACAACTATTGGAGCTTTAGACAATTGTTCCTTGAGTATCTCAAATGCTTTTCTGCATTCATCTGAAAATTCAAACTTCACATCTTTCATTAGTAGGTTAGTAAGTGGTTTTGAAATTTTAGAAAAATCTTTTATAAACCTTCTGTAAAAACCTGCATGCCCTAAGAAACTTCTAATGCCTTTTACAGTATTTGGAGGAGGCAATCCTTCTATCAGATCAATTTTTGCTTTATCAACTTCTACTCCTTTAGCAGTAATTTTATGTCCTAAAACAATTTCCTCTTTTACCATGAAATGACATTTTTCCCAATTAAGAACCAAGTTTGTCTCTTCACATCTTTTAAGTACCAAAGCTAAATGACAGAGACAATCTTCAAATGTCTTACCAAAAAGTGTGAAATCGTCCATGAATATTTCAAGGAACTTTTCATTCATATCTGCAAAAATTGCAGACATACAATGCTGGAATGTAGCAGGAGCGTTGCATAGTCTAAATGACATTTTTTGATAAGCATACGTACCTTGGGGGCATGTAAACGTAGTTTTATCTTGATCTTCAGGGGCAATTGATATCTGATTGTATTCAGAATACCCGTCAAGAAAACAATAGAAACTATGACCTGCAATTTTCTCAAGCATTTGATCAATAAAAGGAAGAGGAAAATGATCTTTTCTTGTGGCCTTATTAAGTTGTCTATAATCAATACAAACTCTCATCCTGTGACTGTTCTTGTAGGAATGAGTTCATTATTTTCATTCTTTATTACAGTCATTCCTCCTTTCTTCGGTACTACTTGTATAGGACTTACCCATGGACTGTCTGATATTGGATAAATAATACCTGCTGCTAGAAGTTTTACCACTTCATTCTTGACAACTTCTTGCATTTTTGGATTTAATCTCCTTTGGGGTTGGACTATTGGTTTATAATTGTCTTCCATGAGGATCATATGCATGCAAATGGCTGGACTTATTCCTTTGATGTCATTTATTGTCCATCCTTTGGCTCTTTTATGCTCTTTCAACACTCTAATCAATTTTCCCTCTTGTTCTGTAGTTAAAGAAGAGGAAATGATGACTGGAAATAATTCAGATTCAAGAAAGACATACTTCAAATGAGATGGAAGCGTTTTGAGTTTAATTTTTGGTTGAACTTCTTCTGGTGAGACTTTCTCATTTTCTGTATCTTTTTCTAGTGTTTCTGCTTCTTTTCTTATTGTGAAGTTGTCATCACTTGTGGTACCTGACTTGGCCAAACATCTTTCCAATGAATCAGAAATCAACTTATCATCCTTGTATTCATCTGCAAGATCATCTATCAAGTCAATATGAAAACAAGAAGTTAATGATTCATCCTCGGGAAATTTTAATAGTTCCTGCATGTCAAAGATTACTCTTCCCTCATCAACTCGCAGTATCAATTGTCCCTTATGAACATCAATAATTGCTCTTTCTGTTGCAAGAAATGGTCTACCTAGAATTAATGGCACTTTAATATTTTCTTCCATTTCAAGTACTATAAAATCTACAGGAAATATGAATTTTTCAACCCTTATAAGAACATCTTCAATTATTCCTCTCAATTTTTTAGTACTTTGGTCAGCTAATTGAAGAGATACCTATATCTTTCATCTTACCAAGTTCTAATTTTCTTAAAATTGAAAAAGGCATCAGATTAATCGAAGCACCTGAATCGCATAATGCTTTTTCAAAATGAGCACCTCCTAAAGTACAAGGTATAGTAAAACTTCCTGGATCACCGAGTTTCCGTGGAAGCTTATTTTGAAGTATAGCACTACATTTTTCTGTAAGCTTAACTATCAAAACTTCTTCCAATTTTCTTTTACTTGACAAAATATCCTTAAGAAATTTAGCATATGAAGGCATTTGATTCAAAGCATCTGTGAAAGGAATATTAATATAAAGTTATTTTAATATTTCAAGAAACTTTGAGAACTGTTTGTCAAGCTTTTCTCTTTTCATTTTCTGGGGAAAGGGGAGAGACACAGACTGAGGATGTTTCATCAATTCATTTTCTTGTAACTCTTTTTCTTTATCTTTTTGTTTTCTAGAAACTCAGATTTTTCTTTATTCTGACTTTCATTTACCTGTTTCACATTTTGTGAGTTTTCTTGTTTACCTGCATATGAATCATTAAGATTTTTACCTGAGCGCAGGGATGAGCTTTGAGATATTCCTTTGATTTTCTTAGTGTTGCTTGGTAAAGAACCTTGAATTTGTCAGATACAAGTGTTGCTATTTGTCTTACCTGAATTTCCAAGTTTCTGATAGCTGAATGATGGCTTTCAACCTTTTCATTAGTGACCCTGATGTGTTTGGGTATCAGCTCATCAGTAGCCTTCAAGTGTTTATTGAGCAAATTTTCAATGTTTGATTGTTGATTTATCTGAGGTTGTTGTTGGTACTGTTGAAAGTTCTGTTGCCCTCTGTTTTGATTTTGAAAACCAGATGGCCCTTGCTGCTTTTGATTAACAAATCATTGAGGATTCTCAGCGCCATTAGGATTACTCCATTGAAATCCTGGGTGTTTTTGTGCCATAGAACTACTAAATGGATAATTATTGTTATACCCAATAGCGTTTACATATTCATCATTTTGAAATGAAACTTGACACTCATGATTCGGATGATTATCTCCACAAACATCACAATTTTCAAGTTGAGATAATGATTGAGAACTTACCTGAAATGCCTCAAATTTTTGTATTAGAGTTGTGATTTGTTGGTAAATGAATTTAAAGCTTCAACTTGATTGATTTCTACTGCTTTTTGATAATCACTGGGTCAGATGACATTGAACTGCATTTTCTAAAATTTCATTAATTAGTTGTATTGCTTCTGCAGTTGTTTTGCTCATTATAGATCCTCCTGATGCTGTATCAATTACATTTCTAGCAGATGGTTTTAGGTCATGATAAAAAATGTATAATATATCGCATCTGAGATTCCATGGTGTGGACATTTTTTTAGCATTGAACTTAGTCTTTCCCAAGCCTGATAAACATATTCGATATCTGTTTGCATAAAATTATTAATTTCTTGCTTCATTTTAATTGTTTTGGCAAGTAAAAAGTACTTGTTAAGAAATTTCTGTGTCATTTGATCCCATTTGCTAATAGAACCTCTTGGTAAGCTACGTAACCATGTCTTGGCTTCTCCTTTTAGTGAAAAAGGAAAAAGTCGCAATCTAATTGCATCAGTTGTGACACCATTGTACTTACAAGTTTCAACTAGCTCAAGAAAATCAATCAGGTGAGTGTAAGGATCTTCAACTACATCACCTGTAAATTGACATGAATTTTGGATGGTCTGAATTAAGCCTGTGCGGATCTCAAAGTTATTTGCTGCTATTGTGGCCTCCGCACACTTGATTCTCCTTCAAAGTGATCAGGTCTTGCATAATATCTAAGAATCCTATCACGTTGTGGTGCTACCTCATCAAACTGTTCTTCCACTTGATGTGGTGGAAGTGGATTGTTTTTTATTATTAGGCTCGTTATTCTCCATTTCTTCTTGTGAAGAGATTCGAGATTGAGAGGCCTATTCTTTTCGTAACAACCGCAGTGATTTTTCAATTTTGGAATTGTATGTAACCAATTTTCCTGAAGAAGAACGGGTCATATACTTCCTGAATTTAAGAAAAATGATTTAAATTTTTTTTTTAAAAAAAAAAATCAAATTAGTAGTAAAACAATTAATCTGTAGTAGATTTTTGCCAATTCCGGCAACGGCGCCAAAAATTTGACGAGTCACTGAATGTATATATTTTTTAACCCGCAGTGTGTCAAATAATAGTATAGAAAAATATTGAACCCACAGGGATTGGTTTGTCTATTCTACAGATGTTTCTTGTTTTAAATACTATTTAAGAAAATCAAAAATAGTTGAAGGGTGAATCAATTAATTAATAATACAAAAAATAGAGAAAAATACTTTAGTTTTCACAATATATTAAAAGGTGTTGGGGATCTTGACTTCACTCAATATTTCTATATAAAGTAAATTATTTATTCCTAAATTTATATTTCTCATAAAGTATAAATACCTCTCACGATTATATTTATGTATTATTACTGAAATTAAACAATCAAATGCACTCCTCTCGGTTATACAATTTAATTGCCAAAAATAGTAATATTTAAGAACGAGAAATGTGTACTTGAACTAAAACATATTTTTCTAAGTAAGTTCTTTCGATTAACTTACTTGTTATAACTAATTATTACACTATTTGCCTCTTTCGATTACAAATAAGTGTAGATTAATTATAACATAAAATAGATAGATGTCACTACAATATTAGCAATATACCAATACTCCAATTAACAATATTACTTCTTCCGCCTCTCTCGATTACAAAATTAGTAATATGTTAATACGTAGTAATCAATGGATATATGTTAATAAATAAAATAACATTTAACTATAAAATAAATAAAAATGAAATCTATAGCTTAAGTTCACACACATTAAATTTAGATATAATAACTACTATTATATAGAAATATCAAGATCCGTCAATTTTCCAGCACAAAGAAAATTACTCCATAATAGAAATAGTATTACTAATGAAAATATTCTTCTCCATTAAATAAGAAAATAGAAGAAATATTCAAGAAGAAGAATTCCACTATTTAATTAAAAGCAGGAACTAGAATAATTTTCAAGATCAAATGCTTAAAAAAGTAGTACAAGAAGAACTTAAAGAAATATATCGATTGTTTTGTTTTTGGCCCTCTCTACACTGCTATATCAACTCATTTCTCGTGCAATTTATAGCAATTCTCTGAAGAAGAAAATCATCATTTTCTTCCATTTTTTCCACTTTGTAGTTGATAATTTTGACAAAATCAAAATGGTAGGTCAATTGTATACCAACATTTGACAAAGTTTTTTTCATTTAACTTGTCTTATGCTTGTTTTCCATTTTGGTGGCTATCATGCTACCATATTTTTTAACTTTATTTTCCATATTTGCTCAATCTTCCGTTCCTCTCTTTCATAATTCTTTAATATCTCCATTTGTGTTGGATAATTCCTTGTAAATTGACACTTGTTTTCTTTTGCCACATATCTACTTAGTTGATATTTTCTTATTATAATGCAATATTTTCTGTAAAGGAAGATTAAAAATATTAGTATTAAAATTAAATAATAACTTAATATATATATGATATTTTTCTCTTATCAATATGCCTTTCAGAAGTTGTGTTGTTGGATTGAGGAAAGTCCAATCTGGATTTTAGTAAGGGTAAAGTAGTTTTTTCGCCCTACTATTTCCTAATTCGTTTTAAGGGTTTATTAGGGTAAAACTAAGTCTTAATTCAGTTTTTAAAAAATTGAATACGCTTAGGGCTTGGGAGAAAAGAGAAGAGGAGAGGAAGATCAAGAATCCTTCAAGAACGCTAAGGTTTTGCGAGTGGAATTCGTCGGGGGTGATCCCTATCGAGGTATGTGAGATCATTTTGTGTTGGATTCGTTCACCCACACACCAACATGTTTAATTCTGCGAGTTTTAAATAAACTGAATGATAAATATTGAAGTTCTTGATGAACAATTGTTGAATTCTTGTTGGTTGAGTTGTAGCATGCATTTAGTCTATCTGATTCGCGTTTCCGGGTTGTTTCTCGAGTCGAATCTATTAAGAATTGAGGTTATTAGTGATCCTAAGTGATTGGGTGATATCCATGGAAGTTTAGAAGGTTTAGAGATTAAAATCGAAGAAGAAAAATCAAAAGTCCCGTGTGACATGCCCAGGGGTGCCGCGCTAACCAGATACCCTCAGGACAGACTCTGTCCGTCAGGATCTGGCGTGTCGCGCCATCCAGAGCGCCTGAGGACAGTGTCTGTCCGTCAGGCCCTGGCGCCCCGCGCCTCTCAGAGCGGCAAGTCTTCGTGGAGACCCCGTTCTTTCCCTATCTTTTCGTACTAGTTCCTAAGTGATGTACCTACAATTCCTAATCGATTCCATTACTCTAAGGTACATCTAAACATCATGAAATCATCCAAAAACATAAATCATGAACCTTGAATCCATAATTCAATTCAAGGAAAGTTAGTATCAAGGTCAAGTAAGTTAAGAAGTCAAGTCTAAAGTTATGAAGGAAGTTAAAGTAAAGTTTCTTAAAATTTCCAAGAGTCTTATTTAAACATTTTAACTTCGTTTTAAGGCTCAAGTTTTGAGTTAAAGAAGGAGTAAAAGTTGAAGTCTTCCTTCAATATATATAAGGGAACTAAGTATTCCCTAAAGAATCGATTAAGATCAAAAGTTTCAAGTCAAGTAAAGAGTAAAAAGCTAAGTTAATTTCTCAAACGATGGAACCAAGTATTCCCTAGAAAGTTTATAAATGTTTTTACATTTAAGTTAAGAGGGACTAAGATTTCCCAACAGAGTTTTGAACAAAAAAAATAAACATTTATTCCAAGAGGGCTTTTTAAAGCTAAAAAGGGGTTGAACAAATTATCTTAACCCAAAGGAACGAAGTTATTTCAAAAGCATGAGCTAAAGTATATTTTGGGAGTAGTATTGAGCACCGATGTGGGGATGAGAGTTCATATTAACTCAAGTCTCCATGTAAACCATGTATACATCATGGGTATTATTAACGAGTCATACTTTTTAGATGATCACGTAAGTTAAGCTACTGGATCCACTAAGTTGAGGATGTTCTATGCGACGGCAAAGTATAGGACAATTCTAGCAGCGTGGGCGAGACGTTGTATCACCACTTAGGCTCATGGTGGTGATTTTCGTTTAGAGAACCTCTCACAAAACTATATTAATTTCATATATAAGTAAATTTGAGTTTGCTATTGCATTTTCTTTGATGAACTAAGTTGCTTTACTGTTTTACAAGCTTTATATATATCGCATGTGTTTTAAATTATTTTATACACTGAGTAGAGTATCTCATGAGTTGAGCAGAGCCAAGGTAAGTTCATCGTATTCCAATCAAGCTTAAGTCTTTGTTAGCATTCCAACTCGCATACTCGTACATTCAATGTATTGATGTCAGTTGGCCTGTATCGTCCTATGATGCAGACGCAGGTAACCAGGATCAGCATCCAGCGCATCGTTGATCCAATTTGAGCACTCAGAGTCAATGGTGGTCCTCCTTGCATTTCGGAGGATTCTTTTTATGCTTTCCAGTCTTTAAATTTCAGAATGTTGTGAGGTCTGTCCCAACATTCCTCATAGTATTTTTAGAGGCTTCATAGACAGATAGTCAGTCAGTTCAGTTGAGTCTCTTTTATTTCAGATATTATGTTTGAGCCTTAAGTGTCATTTTGGCCAAGACGTTAAATTAAGTTAATTATGAGAATGCTCTTGTTTTACTATTGAGTTAAGTCTTCCGCTGAGTTAAGTAAGTCATGTCAAGGGTTCGTTCAAGGTCAGCAATGGTAAATGGGTGTCGGCCACGTCCAGGATGTAGGCTCGAGGCGTGACAAATACTCCCAAAATATATTTTAACTCATTAGTTTGTAAAAATAGAACTCTTTCTTTGGTTTGAGATAATTACTCAAAACATAGCTTAAAAGCTCTCTTGGGAATCTCAGTTTCCTCTTCATTGAAAAACTAGCTCATGGTTTTTTTTTGAAAATCAATGTTTCCTCTTTAATGAAAAACTAGCATAGAGACTCTTTCTAAAATCTCAGTTTCCTTTCTTGTTTGAATGTTAAAACATTTAATCTTTTGAAATACATAGTCCCGATATACTCTTTTGAAGAAGTGACTTCAATCTCTACTCTTTACTCAACTCAAACTTAAGTCTTAAAATAAAGTTAAAACATATGTAAAAGACTTTTGAAAACTTTATTAACTTCTCTTGACTTGACTCTTAACTTCTCTTGACTTGATTCATAACTTCTCTTGACTTGACTCTTAGTTTTTCTTGAATTGAATTATGGATTCAAGGATCATGATTTGTGATAGGGAAGACCTCGTGATGTTTAGAAATGATTTTAGATTTCTAAACATGAAAAACGATCAACAAATCACCGTCTAAGAACAAGTCCGTGACGCGGAGATGCTTTTAAATAATTAATTGCGAAATTTAATTTTGAAATAGAGGAGTCTGCGTTCTCTCTGCAATGCGCAGAGAAAATTTTGCTGCTACCTATTCCTTGTCCGACTTTTTCCTTCTTCGTTTTCCAACCTCAATTCACCTAAACTCGACTATTCTTCTCAACTCTCCTTTCGATTTCGATAGCCATCATATATACCCATGAATCCCTCTTAAAACAACCTCTAAAATTCGAAGTAGCGATCTTAGAAACTTCTCAATTCATCCCAATTCAAGAACGAAAAACAAATTCATGAACACCATTCAAGATTCATCAACTTTCAACTTTCCAGAACGAAGTTCGCTGAAATAAACATGCTTGGCGCGTCGGTGAACGAATCCAATGCAATGAAAGACTCACATACCTCTTTAGGGATCAACCTTTGTCGAAATCCACAAGCTACACCTTCAAGAACGACAAACTTTGCTCTTTCTCCTTTTTTTCTCCTCTTGCATTCTTTCCCCAAAAACCCTAGCATAAATCTCCAATTGCCTAAACTGAACCAATTAAGTTTTAAACTTTAATTAATTCACCAAAAACCAATTAAAATAATAGGGTATGAAAAAGACCAAAACACCCTTTAAAAATCCGAATTGGACATTTTCTTATTTTAACAACCCAACTTTCTAAAAGAGATATAACGTGAATTTATTATCTAATATAACTAGGATTAGTTGTTGTATCACTTTAGGAATCACAATTGTATCAGTGCCTATATATACTCTTCATCGGCTTATGAATAAAATAGAATTCTTCTCATTCTCTATCTAGTCTTATATATTGTTTATGGTATCAGGGCTCTAAAAGCTCACACGAGCACGATCTCAACTTTTTTCTCTTCTAACCCTACCTGCTGCCTCACGCAAAAATAGCCCCCAATTCCACTGTTGATAACGCAGATAGCACAATCAGCAACACTGTCATCATGCAGTTTAACCTTGCCTCTCAATTACCCATCAAACTTGCCGGCAGCCATAACTTCACCACCTGGAAGGCACAGATGTCGATGCTTATGCACGGACATAACCTTTTTGGTCGTCTTGATGGCACAATTGGTGCTCCTCTAATCATACTTAGAGCAAACAATGAAAGCACTCCAAATCCAGCTTATACGAACTGGTTTCGACAAGATCAGCTTGTCCAAAATGCCATCTTAGTATCGGTGGAACCTACACTTGCATCAACTGTTGCAACAGCCATATCGGCACACAAAGCTTGGGAATCCCTGCACACTGCCTTCGCCAATAAATCACATACACGAATTATCAGTCTCCAAGATCAACTAGCTCGTATTACCAAAGATTCTAGGCATGTCACTGACTATCTACGTGACATATGTTCAATTCCTGATGAACTTGCAATCGGTGGAGCACCAATCACTGATGTGCAACTTACAGTGAGAATCCTCCAAGGCCTTGGTCCTGACTATAACACTATCTCCGCAGCCATCCGGTCACGTGAAACAATGATCACCTATGAAGAACTTTATGAGAAACTGCTTGACCATGAGATCTTTCTTAAGCATGAAGAAGCCAAACGAACACCACCAATTACTGCTGCAATTGCTCAAAGAAACAGTCAACCACCTTCAAAGAACAACAACAACCGAAAGCAGGTAGGTAATACCTCACAAGGTAGCCTACAATGGCGTTCCCAGAAAGCCCGAGACTCATCAAATATCCAGCAGTGGCGCTCTCGTCCAAACCAGCAGCCCCAAAACAGTGACAATTTCCTTCGCAATCAACTCTGTGATCGCCCCGGACATTCTGCCAAAGTGTGTAGATCCCAGTCTCACAACCACTTTCAGGCTTGCGCAAATTATGCTGCTCAATTTCCACAACAAAAAGATCCAAGGATTTTTTATTCTAGGGCCAACCATCACATCATAATTAATGCTCGCAACTTGGCCACTTCTCAGGACTAACACGGACCCGAAGAGATCTCAATGGGAAATGGTAATACCATTCCAATTTCTCACTGGTAACACTCACTTATGTCCATCAAATAAAAGCTTCAAACTAAATGATACCCTCTGCGCCCCAAACATAAGAAGAAATCTTCTTTCTGTCTCTAGATTTTGTAATGACAACAAAACATCTATTGAATTTTTCCTCTTAATTTTCTTGTGAAGGATCTGATTACGGGGACGCCTCTGGTGTGCGGGAAGAATAGAGATGGGATGTACGAGTGGGCGCAAGAGACTACACACATATCTCAACCTCAAATAAATCTATTAGTTCGTCGGCTTTTTATCGACTTTTGGCATCGACGATTATGGCATCCAAATCGTCATAGTTTACACAAAATGTTAGCAAAGTTTTCAATTCCATTTTAAATTAAAAAAACTTCTTCAGTCTGTAATTCTTGCAATTCAAATAAAATGCACAGGTTGCCCTTTTCTGAAAATACATTGCATAGTTAACAACTACTGCAAATTATCTACAGTGATTTATGAGGACCTTCCCCGGTGTTATCTATTGATAAAAAGTGATATTATGCATTGTTTGTTGATCAATTTTCAAAATATATGTGGATATATACTCTGAAAAATAAAGTGAAGTTCAAGATGTTTTTAAAAGTCTACATCCATTACTTGAACGTCGCTTTAATACAAAAATTCTCTCAATTTACACTGATGGTGGTGGTGAATTTGAAGGATTATCTCCCTATTTAAAAACACATGGTATTGAACATCTTGTTTCACCTCCTTTTACACCTAAACGTGTAGCTGAAGTTGAACGACATCATAGACATGTTGTTGAAACCGCCAAAACCTTAATCCATCAAGCCTCATTTCCCCCAATTTTTTGGAGCTTTGCGTGCCGTCGGGCAGTTTATCTCATAAACAAATTACCCTCAGCTACCCAAACGATAAATGCCCTCATGAAATACTTCTTCAAGACACCCCAAAATTTGATTCAATAAGAACTTTTGGGTGTTTATGCTATCGTTGGCTTCGACCATATACCAAAAATAAGCTTCAGCCCCGTTCAACTCCATGTGTACCAAAAATAAGCTTCAGACCATATACCAAAATACTTCTTCGAACATTAAGAATACCTAGGTTTTCCCAACAAATATTACTGGCCACCAGTGCTTTGATTTAATTTCGTCAAAAATATTTTTGTCAAGGGATGTTTTATTTTTTGAGAATAATTTGCCTTTTCAAAATATTTTCTCTCATTTAAAAATATTTCAAATTAAATCATGCGATAACACTGAAGGAAAATGATCAGAGTTTCACATGTGAAGCTCAAAATTTGAACATGGATCTTCCTCCGGCTATTGCGTGTGGACCTCGCCCACAAAGTTCGCCCATGCCACTCGCCACAACCAGAGAGCAATCCCAAAGTTAGTTCAGGTACTCTTCTCAACCCTCCTCATTGTCCTATATCTAATAAAGTCGCATTTTCGACTGAAAATTCACGGCAGACACTCAATCCTTCTTCGCGAAACCCAACAACCCATTTTCAGCAAGAAAACACATCCCTGTTAACTTATCGACGACGCAATCCACCTTCAGCTCCCCAATTGTTACCCTCATTGGCCAGCCAAAACACCCATTTGTCTCCTTCCGTACCTAATCCCATTGCCCCTCCTTCTACTCCACATTTGTCGGCTATCATCACACCCTCCAGTCCAAAACCCATCGACCCACTTCAGCCGCGCCTGCCACCACAACCTCGAGTCACTCAATGGTTACCCGTTCCAAAAATAATATCCAGAAGCCCAAACAGCACCCTAGCTTTCTTGCTCACTCTCTAAGTCTAAAACCGCCTTCTTCTTACAAACAAGCTCAGCGTGAACAGGGACGACTCAACAAAATTAAGGGCCTAAAGCGAAACTTAAGAGAGGGGCCCTAATATTTTATTTTTTTCAATGTATATATTTTTATTTAAAATCTACTGTTTTATAATCAATCTGTTTTAATAATTCCTTTTAAATGCTAATATAGTTAATTCATTCGAACTCTCTTAAGATATTATTGATCTTAAAGAAGATTTAATGAATTTTAATTTCAAAAAGAACTTTCAATTGAGGCAACTGTGTTTCAGGAACTGTTAATATTATTCTATAAAGAATGTGTATTTGGAAAAGAATCTAGTCTTTTTATTTGATTGAGTATTTTCATTAGATCATTATCTTCTACTTATATTATTTCCCTCAATATTTTTATTTCAAAAATAAATCTAAACAATCAATATCAGAATAGCTATTACGCGTTAAAGAAAATTCAAGGTTAAGACAGTATTTTTTAAATTCTCATCATCTTGTGATCTCAATATTTTATCACTAAATAAGAAATCAAAAGAAAAATTCATATGCTTCAATTGTGTTTAAATCTATTTTGAAGTGAAAAATTAGTTTGATCTACTCTACATATATGTAAAGCAATCAACTCTAAAAAATTCTTCAAGAGACTTTGTGATTTCGCTATTCATATTTTCATCATATTGTTTCATACAAAATTCGGGTTTATTTTCATCTCATATGAAATTTTTTTAGTACAAATCATAAATGAGTACATATAATTTTATTTTTTTTAAATAACATATATATGTAAGTTTTTTTCAAAAATGGGGGGCCCAAGTGATGGCTTTAGTGATCTAGGGGTTGAGACGACCCTGAGCGTGAACCTCACAGGAATATTGCTATCCAAGCTGGATTTGATGCCCTTGTGAGAAACCATACGTGCACTTTGGTTCCCAACGACCCTTCTAAGAATGTAGTAGACTGCAAGTGGCTCTTTCGCATTAAGCATCACCCTAATGACTCTATTGATAGGTACAAAGCTCGATTAGTGGTCAAAGGCTTCACTCAGCGGCCTGGACTGGACTACCATTCAACCTTTAGTCCGGTAGTCAAGCCTACAAACGTTCGCTTGGTTCTCGCTATCGCTGTTTGATGCAATTGGTGTTTGCATCAACTTGATGTAAATAATTCATTCTTGCAAGGTCATTTAGAGGAACAAGTTTATATGCGACAACCTCCTGGCTTAGAGCATCCAACTTTGTCCAGTCATGTCTGCAAACTTAACAGAGCCATCTACGGTCTCAAACAGGCACCTAGAGCTTGGTACAACGAGCTCAAGAACTTTCTGGTAACGCAAGGTTTTGGTAAATCAGACTCTGACTCATCTTGTTCAACTTTCACAATTCAGGATTGACTATTTACATCCTTGTATATGTGGATGACATTATTGTTATTGGAAATAGTGATCATGGTGTTCGACAAATTATCAACGCCCTTGCTCAACAGTTCTCTCTCAAGGACCTGGGCCACTTGAACTATTTTTTGGGTGTTGAAGTTCTGTCCTATCAAGGTGGCCTGCTGTTGTCTCAACAGAAGTATACAAAAGACCTTCTCCAGGAAGCGAATATGCAAGACAGCAAAGGAGTTTCCACTCCTATGTCCGTCGCTACTGTTCTCAATGTAAACCAGGTTGATCCTAATGTTGATTGTTCTCTCTTTCGGACAATTGTTGGCAAGCTATAATATTTGTCCTTCACTAGACCTGGCATTGCGTTTACAGTAAATAAACTCTCTCAGTTTATGCATTGTCCTCAAGATAATCACTGGAAGGCTGCTAAGCGGCTGCTTCGATATCTCAATCAAACCTCTTCCTTTGGGCTTCAAATAAACCGTGAGACTGATAACCGGATTATGGTGTATTCTGATTCTAATTGGGCTGGTGACCCTAGTGATAGAACATCCACAACTGGATATGTTATATATCTTTGAAGTACTCCTGTCTCGTGGTCCTCCAAGAAGCAGTGATCTGTCTCTCGATCATCCACGAAAGCTGAATACCGAGCTGTTGCTGCTGCTCTTGCAGAAACCAACTGGATCACCAACATATTGCGTGAGCTTCACTTTTCCCTTGCTTGCATACCACGCATGATAATATTGGAACTACAAAAATTTGTGAAAATCCTGTCTTTCTTAGCAAGATGAAGCATATTGCCATCAACTTCCACTTTGTTCGTGATCAGGTGCAACGCAAAGAGGTTGAAGTGAAGCATCTACATGCTGCTGATCAGGTTGCAGATGTCCTAACCAAGGCGCTGTCGCGTGCTTCTTTCAGTCGTATGTTTGACAAGTTGGGTATTGTGGATGTCAACACCAACTTGCAGGGCGTAAAAGAGATATAACGTGAATTTATCTTCTAGTATAACTAGGATTCATTGTTGTATCACTTTAGGACTCATTATTGTATCAGCGCCTATATATACTCTTCATCTGCTTATGAATAAAATAGAATTCTTCTCATTCTCTATCTAGTCTTATAAGCTGCTTTACTTTCAAAGGGCATATCTCACTCATACGAACTTGAAATTATGCAAACTCGGTGGCGTTGGAAAGATTATTCCACGATATTTCCTACAATATCTGGAAATACACCTAAATCATCCTGAGCTAGTAGTTATGGTTGTTTGAAGTTGACCAAAAACTCAACTTAACATACTTAAATATTTTTTCCAGATTTTTATATTCTTTCCGAAAATGGCTATTTCCAATTCTTTACTTCTTCCTAGTTATTTCAACTTGCGAGATGTTGCATTTTGTCTCCTGCATTTAAATTGTGCATGACATGGTTAGAGCCAGAGCCGCAGAGTGAAGATGAAACCAACTGGCTATCTGAGGAATTTCCAGCTTCTTGTGCTAGGTACAGACTAGGAACCTCAGAAATACATTGAAGATCTTCGTATGTTCTCACATTTGGCATGTTCAATGAATGGAAACAACTACGAAAGATATTTCCAATGGAAGGAGAAACTTGGCCCCTCTCTAAAGATAGGGATATGAACTGGCCTCCTCATCTTGGGAGCAATAAAAATTTCAACTATGAGTTTATTGAGGTCTTAGTTAAAGCAAAAGGCTTTACATGTCTTTTCCGTCGATCAGGAGATCCATTTCTAGTTCCTGCAAAGGATATGTTTAGATTCTCTCATAGAATTCCTTATATGAAGATGACAGGGATGGAAAGGGATGATGTTCGTGAAGGATCCTTTGAGATAGACCCTTCCTCCTTACCTACTGACCAAGTAGGAATTTCTGCTTCATCCATAGACCAAAGAACGACAACTTATCTCATGGATTCTATAAATTTTGCAGAAAACTGTGTTGCATCAGTAACTAATCAGGTTCGCCCTGAACCCGAGTTTTACAGATTTGGTGCTGAAGTATCCTTTGAACTAGACCTTGCCTCCTTACCTACTTACCAAGTAGACATTTTCGCTTCATCCATACACCAAAGAGAGCCATCTAATTTCATGGATTGTGTAAGTTCTGCTGAAAACTGGTTGCATCAGTACCTAATAAGGTTCCTAAACCCGAGTTTTACAAAAAAAATTGCTGAGAGATCAACGGAGAAGTTTCAATTCGGTCAATGTTGGGCGATATACAGCAATGAAGATGCCTTGCCCCGTTACTATGGGCAGATAAAGAAGATAGATCCTCTCCCTGAATTTGGATTGCATGTGGCATGGTTTTATGCCTGTCAAAGTACAATACAGTGGCATGATAAAACAATGCCAATATTTTGTGGACTGTTAAAGTTTCAAAACAGTAAGCCAAGCAAATATAAAGTACGCAACAACTTTTCACATGTAATAGCAGCAGAACCTATGAAGAGGGAGTATACAAGATCTTCTCTAGAAAAGGTGAAGTTTGGGTTGTATACAAAAAATGGAGTGGTCCGCTGAAAGGTAATAATCTAGAAAATTTCGAATATGAGATTGTTGAAATTATGGATGTTTCTGATAATTATGTAGACGTGAAATTCTTAGAGTGGGCTAAAGGCTTCAAGTCTGTCCACAAGGCTCGCATTGAAGAAGAAGAAGAGGCTGACAGAGTAGTGAAAACATCTATATCCCAGCATCTCAGGTTCTCTCATCGAATTCCTACTTTTCGCTTGAATACCTCATGGAAGTTTGCGAGGTTTCTGGGAGCATAAACACCTCTTTATTTACTGTGTACAGATCAAACAGGTCCAGCATGAATACCTGAAGAAGCATCAAAGTTTTTTTTAGTTCATTATTTTTTAGTGGAAAGAATTTTCCAATTGAGTACTATTGTAACTAATATGCAAATTGCAATTATAGTTCACAAAGGAAAAAGTTGCTTATTAAAAGGTTCTATTACGTACCATTTATGAAAAATTACTTATTATACATGAGTTCATTCTTACCAAACAATATGAATTGATTACTATAAATATACTCGTGGTATCAATATTCTACGTACATTATATTTTCTTAAATTCTCAAAGTAGAAGTGGTCATGGAAAAACATATCAATATCACTAACATAGAAAGGATGCTGAAAACTCACATTAAAAGATTGATCTAAGAGTGTAATATTTTTATGGAAATAAATAGATAACATAAAGGGAACCCCAAAACAAACAAAAACATAAAACGATGACTCTTAGAATGATTGAAACAAACAAGAACTTGACTTTTATTTCTTTACAAAAAAAAAAAAAACTAGAGATTTGATGAAGTAACTTACAATGAAGTTGATAACTTGTTCGTTTGAGAATAGAAATGAAAGAGGATTGGAGGCAAAGAGAGAGTGAAGAAATTTGTATAATTGTATGTATAGGAAAATTCTCAAAATTATGATAATACATTATGTCTCAATGAGTAGAATTCGGGAGGATTAACAATATTCCTCATTCTTCACAAAATTTATTTGATTTAATTATTTGATTAATAGGAGTCAAAAATGATAAATTTGTTGTAAATATATTTATGTGGATGTCCATTACTTTAACGTGTAATGACATCGTAAAGTATAGTAACTCTCAAACCTACATAACCTTCCCCCTTGATATTTCTTTATAACTTACATGGTTAATGTCTCCATTACGTTCATGGTTAATATCACGTTTATGACAAACTTTTTGTATTCCTCTATGTAATATATAAATAGAGGCATTAGAATTCATATTGGATACATTTGATGATTTGATGAACACTTGAATACTTGGAAGAATAAGAAAAGCTTTCATCTCTTGTCTCCCAATTTCTGTCGCTTTCAACTTCTACGTTTCTTGTCTTTTTTTGCTTTAATTTTATAAACGTTATCAGCATGAGTCTCTACTATTAATTCGTGATTACTTTTAAGTTCTTCACGTAAAAGAAGAAAATACAATATTATCATCTCAAGGCTTAACATGTTCTTCAGTGCAAATTACAAGACATAAATCATGTAGTATGTTTCAATTTTCCTCTCGTTGATTTATGTTTTTTTTTTTTTTGTCATCCTGTTTCATGTTAAAATTTATGGATAAATTATATCTTTCAATTGATGATATGAATATTTGTTGTAAACAATAAATTTTAAATTTCAAAATAAAACAATGGTGATAAAAACTTTTAGTACTCGTTAAAAAAAAGGAATATATTAAATGACAAAGTTGATCACTAGTGAATTCATTTTGGAGTTGACAAATGCAATCAATTATTTTGTGTGTGTTTGTCTACATGAAATCTATATATTATTTATGGTGAAAACTTATTAGCATCTTTGTGTGTCAACAAGTTGATGAATCCCTTAAAATTAAGGTTTGATGCATTGAATATTATTTTTATAGGAGGATAAAAATAGAATATAAATAATTTAATTTGTGCTCCTCTGATTCCTTGGTTATATTTCATATGTTGTTAAAATTTAATTGTGCAAATAATTACGAGTTAATATCTCAAAAGGTCACTCAACTTTAGGAATTTATCTAGTAAAGTCATTGAACTTTATTTTATATCAAAAAAATCACTTAACTTAGTTCTTTATATCAATAAAATCATTCACTCATATTCATCATTGAAAAAAATTACACCACAAAAAATTATTTTTATACTATATTTAGGATTTTACTATTGAATAAATTACTCAAAATTACTATTTCATTATAAAATAATATAAAATTGAAAATAAAAGATTAACTTATCAAACTTGAACCTAAAATTCTCCAAGCTAGCGTCGTTCACACAAACAACAAATTGATTAAACTATCAGATCAAGTGGTAGGCATCACTGCAATGAAGCAGTATTAATTTATCAAATGAAACTGATGAAATTATCTATTAATATTTATTTTGTAATAAAGTAGTAATGTAAGCTATTTATTTATTATTTTAATTGTGATCAGATATTAAAAAGTATTTTATTTTATTTTTTTAATAATAAATTTGGTTGAATGATTTTATTGACATAAATGCTTAAGTTGAGTGATTTTATTGACATAAAGATCAATCAAAGTTGAGTGATTTTATTGATACAAAATAAAGTTCAATGACTTTACTAGATAATTTTCTAAAGTTGAATGACCTTTTGAGATATTAACTCAAATAATTACAAAGTGGGGTAGTATTTTAAAGGTTTCAAGGCGAGTTCAAGTACACTTGGCCTATTATATCATTGTTTAAGGATAAGACGATAGATTTATATCTTATCGCTCTAAAAAGGGGTAAAAGTTCGGATTCAAGTCTTGACATACCATGAGAACAAGATTTTGGATTCATGTCCTATTAATTTATGGCATAAGAATTTTTTACATGGGTAAGAGAACGAGTTTTATGTCCTAATGCACCATTGTGATGATATGGGATGACTAACACAAATAAATATATTTTTGACTAAAAGTCGTGAAATTTGCCCAATAAATTTACTTCATTCTCTTATGTGAATGTGGTAGCAGTGCATAATATGTTTGAGTCATGACAAGTGATTGAATGTTTGAATATTAGTATGGTCAAATGTTAATGGTCATCACTGTGGTAATTAAAAGGAAGAACATTATGGGTTCTTAAGATGTTCCTTCAAATGTAAAGGTAACTTTTAGTCATCAAAGTGGTATAAAAGGTTGTTGGACACATTGTTGTTGGTGCAATTCAATTTGAATAATTTTGTTATTCCTCCATCAAAATAAAGAAATACAAAATGGTATTACATGTAGTACATTTGACCTTTTAAAGTGATGTTGAGGCAAGTCACATAAATTTGATAATGTCAAAGCATAACAATGAGTTTCTAATAAAAACTTATGGAGAATGTACAAATGATTATGGTCCATTTCTTGAAGAAAATATGACTTGTGTTCATATGGATAAGAACATGTTCATGTATGGTTGGATAAATGTCACATTTGACCTCTTCATTAGATTTGAGAGGATAAAAAGAAAATAAAAAAAAAACTTCACATAAATGTTTATTTGGTCACGTACTTTGTGTACGTCACAAATATTGTGATATATTTTACTATGAATTACCAAAGGACAACATAAAGAAATAATTCTTTGCTATAAAGGTTGTGCCCACGACCAAAATAAATATTGTTGTGTGGCGACACAAATTTTATCGTTTGTTATCAAGAAATAAGTCTTGTCCGTAGTAATTTTAACTATGACAATTGTAATGATTTCTCCTCTTGAAGGAGACGGTCACCATAATAAAGGTGTTGTAAAATTTGTGAGAGTACACAAAATCAATTGAAAATTTTGATAAGGCTAATTTGTTACTATCCGGAGTAATGAAATTGTCCATAATATGGGGGTTATAGTAAGTCTCAAAAGAAACTTTTTAAGTTTTGAAAGAATTGAAAAAAAAAATATCATATTGAGACTATAAATTATGAGAAGATTTAATATATTCATATTATTACAACCGAAGAGGATTATAAATATTTATTTTTTGTTGCCACGATCCATTCCGTCGTGATTGACACACACATCAACACTCTGATGGGAGAACCATTACTATAACCCAACTAAGCAACTAACCAAAAAACTAAACATTTAAAGATACAGAAGCAGGTTTAATGGATAAAAATGGAGTTCCCATAAACTCCAAAAATTTTAAATAAACATTTAAACAAACTATTGCGGAAGTCAACTCTTAGAACGTGAAAGTCATCGTACCAAAAATCAAATAATCAACAACTCTAAGAAAAAGGGGGTGCAACCACGAAACTAAACATACAAATAAATCTAACCATAGCGTTTGAGTCCAAAAAAAATGGGCTAAACAATAAAGGATCCATGGCACCATGAAAGAACTGGCTCACCCTTGAATCCGGTCTCGATCAGTGATCGCTTAACTAAGGTCTATCAGTAGCCGTCTGAATATGTTATGTACTCAACAAAGAATGAACAAGTACAGTATCAGTACACAACCACAATGTACTAATAGGATCACACGGCTACTCTAGTAAGCATAATATACACAAGCAATTCCAACACAGTAAGCACACACATACCTAATGCACAATTCAGTTATCATTTTAAAAGCAACATATAATTTTCCAATATCAATGGCAATTAGATATGAACGTAACTAATCACAAGTTGTCCTCTCATGAAATCCACACCCAAATTGTTAGTTTGTTGGAACGTGACATTCAATCCAATGTATGTTTCGAAACGTGACGACCGATTTTGATATATGTGTTAAAACGTGACACCTGATCCAATAAGCACAACCACAATCACAACCACGCCATAATGAATAGTACATAGTCACATGATCAAGTAACAGTTCATGGCATGTAGTTGTTTGCACATAATCATTTCATTACTTCGATTCACATTTCACTATTCACATACACACATGCTTACAATGAAGCAATTAACCGACATATATCACACAAACCAGAACTCAAACCATCACCTACATCAAAAAAAAAGTTTAAATACTTCTAAGACACTTGAGTCTTTCCTTTTCGAATTCTTTCAGATTATTCTTGGTCTATAAACAAGTAATTAACGCAAAGATCAATAAACAAGGCCTAATTTACCCGGATAATAATCAAACTATCAATCCAAGTCCAGACCATGATTCTAGTACTCAACTGGGGCATTTTCCACCATTAACTTCAGGCTGAAACCCTCCCCAACGATAATTACCCAAGATTCTAAGTTCTAGGGATCGAAATACTGATCAAAGAAGTACTTTCCTTATCTTAAGCGCTAGAAATCGTGAAAAACTATCAAGAATCGTCTTGGGTCGTCCCTCAGCTCTTTAGAATGAAGTTTTGCAAAAAATAACGAAATTGAAGTTTTTCCCCAACTTAATACGCGACTGGTCCGTTAGGCGGATCCCAATATGCCACAGAGGCCTTGCCATAGCGACATTAATCCCGCCCCAGAGTCTTTCACGGGAACATAAGCTCGAAATTTGAGTTCCAAGCTCTTATTTCACAACACACATTCAAACTGAGACGTTCTAAAAATATCCTTTCACGCCAATATCAGTTTCAGGAGTTCTACACGTCCGAATTCGATTTCATAAATCCGTACAAGCTTCTTAATGTCTTGGCTATCCACTCATGTGATCAAAATTAGATCCACATTTATTACCAGATTTCTCTAGACCCCACCTAACTCAGATTTCGTCCAAGTCTAACCTAGGCTAGAGATTTCTAAGTTAATACTCTGAAGTTTTCTGATCCAAATTTCTTCTCCATTGATTTTTCCATAACGTCAGGAACAGGTCGTTACAGTTGTATACAAATATAGGCATGATGATGGAATCACCTGCAAAAGTAAACTAAAAGTTTACTAGAAATATGTGTCGGATGGCATAACTGGTTGGTCATTCCGGTTCAAATATGATGCAAAATAAATTAAGAATTCATGTGTCTTATGTTGAAGAAATAAAGATTCTTCGAGAATTCTCTTGTGTTGCTTCTTCTCATGGTAAAATGACACATTACCTGCTAAGGTTGGGATTGTATTTTTTGAAATTATTTGGATCACATAAAGTATGAAAATTGGCTCGTTCATTTGCCATGTTTACCACTTACTATTATGATTTAATATATGCATTTATGGTATGGTCACATGTGCGTTTGTTATCAACTTACAGATCGATTTTTTAAGGTCGTTTGCTCGAATTGTTAAAAAAATAGCATATTTTCAAATATAAAATTATGTTGATAATGCTGGTTGGTTCAGCAGAAATTGTATGCCTCCAATTATAACTACACCATTGATTATGAGAAAAACTCTAACAAATAAAATTTTGTAAAAGATAAGGTTATTTAACATGTACAAATCAAGCCAACGAGATTCTCCCATTACAATTGGTTCAGGGTTAGGACCTAAATAATTTTCATCTAAAAATTTGATATGTGCACATCTGATTTAATTGCTCTACCATGCACAAAGATGAATCCCCAAATGAGGTTGGAGGTAAATGTTAGATTTCCTAACATTAGGAAGAGATATAATTAGCAGCTAAAAATAATGTGTAGGTGAATTGTCTAGATCCTCGTTAAAAATGTGAAGTTGAAGTTCAATAAATAATTTATTAGCAAAATATTGCAAATAATTTGCCAAATGTATTTGCTGGCCAAATATTGTAATTAAGCTATAAATGTTTCAATAAATGGCCTTTGACGGATGGAATCTATGGTACACTAAAAGTGTGATAGACCAACCAATTTCAAACATAAAACTCTTTAAGGATGTCGATGAGCAAATTATCAAAATGATCATTATAATGAGGCAATTATTTTTAAAAAGAACAATGACATAACACTTCATAATACCTTGGAAAAGTTTAAGGTACCTGAAAATATGGGAAAATGTTGGTGTTAGCAGCTAAAGAAAAACATACGTGAGAAGAAGAAAAAAGAGAGAGTAATTTATTAAGGTGAAGGAAGAAATATTTAAATAGAAGGAACTCCTAACAATTTGCAGTAAATAATGCATTAACTGCTAAATAGAATCTTCTTAATAACTAGGAACTAAGTCTACTAACAAATACATGCCTAAAGGCTAGGATACTTGCAACTGAAAAACTAAAATAAAAGATATTTTTCTTCTGAAAATATAAAACACATCAGCAGTCATGTCATCGTGCCAACTCTACATGAATTAACAGCTCAAGAGGAAGATTTCAACAAAAAATGAAGAGATCTTCATAATTTATGTCATATTGGAATAAATTCAAATGATCGTCGACAATATATTTATTATGAAGTAGTACTTAATGATATAAATGGTGAAGAGGATCTTGAATTCAAATTTGTCATATAATATTGACATATAAATGATTGGCCAAATAAAGTGCACTATTCAAGTATACTTTGTTTCACTGAACTTATACTTCATAGATTAAGATATAATGTCAGTGGGGTACAAATGAATTTTGTGTTAAAGTATAACCGTAAAATATAAAGTACGGTGTGCCTCGGGGCATAAAGTGTTTTCGCAAAAGTTCTGATATTAGCAAATAGAGATATATTCTCCAGTAGTGGATGTAGTGGGACCTGTTTCAGTGTGGCAAGATTAAATATTTAAATATGTATAATAAATTATTATTATGTCTAACTAAACGATGAAGGCTATATAAAAATATTTGGAGAATTTAAAAGGTCTTAAAGAAATTTTATTGAGTACCCATTAATTCTGAGATTGCTTAACACATAGAAAGAATCTTTTTAATCTCATAAGAATGTTTGAAAATATCATGCATTAGTGCAATTGGTGCACTTAAAGATTGTTGGTTATGCAAATGCTAGAAGATTATTTGATCAACACAACAAAAAGTATGCGAAGACATCATCATATTATCATTCAAGTTATGCCAAGAAACTAACAAAGAAAGTGACTCAACACATAGGAGATGCGCAATTTTCTTTGAGAACAAAAGGCGAGTTTCAATAAAATTGAAATTATCAATCTCTGAGTCAATTTTTTAATTATGTAAATGCAGAATATTTATTTGATCCACATAAAGGTTGATCGTAAATGAGATATTTTTTTACATGTGAAAGCACAATAATATCTTGGCATTCAAAGTCGTGAGTGTGTTTGGTTGGAATCATGACCTATCATATTAAGAAAATATGTGATTTTCCATTGGAAAAGGATATTCCACCCAGCATATACTAAAATAATGTATAGCTCGATTGAAGGGATGATACAACAAAAGGAGACCGGACCAAAACATATTTCACAGAAATATTTTTTCACACGTTCAACAAAATGGTGAGATAAACGTTCAAAAGACTCGGTCAACCTATAATCTTGTACAAATTATTCGCTAAGGATTATCAACATCAGTATTTGAAGTTGAGATGTAATTGTAATGCATTGTCTCTGTGATATCAAGTAATATTTTCATCAGATGGAGTAAATACATGTTGCACACTTTTTTTCTTGGATTAGGTTTTGCCCCAATGGGTTTTCCAGCTAAAGTTTTTAATGAGGCAACAACCAACGTCGTATTACAACGTACTCTTTTTTTCTTCAATAGAATTTTTTCACATGATTTTTCCTGAAAAGATTTTAATGAGGCATCTTATCAGACATTCAATGGAGAGTGTTGTAATATATTTATGTGGATGTCCATAATTAACTTCAAGGAGTAATTACATTGTAATGTATGGTAACTCCCAAACCTCCATAACATTCCCCCTTGATATTCCTCCATTACTTACATGGTTACTGTCTCCATAACTTTCATGGTTCATGTCATGTTTATAACTAATCTTTATATGCCTCTATGTCATACTATAAATATAGGCATTAGAGTTCATATTGAATACTTGGAAGAATACGAAAAACCTTATTTCTATTGCTTTCATCTTCTATATTTCTTGTCTTATTTTGTTTTAATTTTATAACAAAATATAAATTTTAGTCTTTGTGATACATTTAACCATTTATTTGATGATTAGGATCTAAGAGAGTAAAATTAGAATTTTAGTTAATTTAATTTAATTTATTGAGTAGGAACCAAGTAAATTTTAAATTTTAGTTCTTTTGGTATTTTCTTAATCATTTCATATAGAAAGTAAATTACATCTAGACTGTTTTTAAAAATTATATCATTCTTAAATGTGGATTATCAATACAAATTTAATATAATACATGAATAATTAAATGATTTAATAATTCATAAATTTTAAAATTTGTGAAATCTTCAGATTCAAAATATCACGAATGACTATTTCAATTAATTAAAAATTGAAGGTGCTTAACAAAATATTATAGTGATTAGTATCACGATTTTTTGATATTTCATGAACTAAAAACAAATATAGTATGTAACAACATAAAGTGAAAATGATTTTAAAAATATTTTTGACTCTTATAAATACTTATTTTACTATGAATTTAAGAAGTTTGACCAAAATATGAAGGTTTAAATTTGAAAGTCAAACCACTTATACAAAGGATATCTAAAAAGAGATCCAAAATATTCTACTACCATTTATGGAAAACTAATAAGAAGAGATCCAAGATATTGTACCACCATTTATGAAAATTTACTTATTATACATGAGTTCATTCTTACCAAACAATATGACAATTGATCACTACAAAGGATATCTAAAAAGAGATCCAAAATATTTTACTACCATTTATGGAAACTAATAAGAAGAGATCCAAGATATTCTACCATCATTTATGAAAATTTACTTATTATACATGAGTTCATTCTTACCAAACAATATGATAATTGATCACTACAAAGGATATCGAAAAAGAGATCCAAAATATTTTACTACCATTTATGGAAACTAATAAGAAGAGATCCAAGATATTCTACCACCATTATGAAAATTTACTTATTATACATGAGTTCATTCTTACCAAACAATATGATAATTGATCACTATAAATATACTTGTGTGGTCTTAGTATTCTACATCATCTTTTCTTACATTCATAAAGTAGATTATTTGTTAGTGAAAAGTACAATATAACAAAAATACAAGATACAATTGAAAATAAAAATAAAAAAATAGATCTCTTCATGCGCGGATATTTCACTCTCTTTAAGGAGATTCAAGTCCATTGCAACAAATATTTTTCACCGGTCCAGCAGTAGTCCTCTTGACTTGTCCCCTCCAGGATATAATAGTCTTAACACAAAATATAACTCAACAACTCTGGATAAAATTTGAATCCAAAACTCCACAAAAAAGAACACCTCCATTCCTCCTGCAACTATTCGTATCAGAATGTTTTTAATTGTATTTTGGAATCAATGTTTCGAGGCTTCATTGTCCATAAATTCACGTTTCTGACATTGACCGTTGGTGACACTTATATTTGCTGCATTACTCCATTTGGAGTTATTGTTTGTATGTTACAACATTTCTTGTTAGCAGCTCTAGCCGTTGATGGCCTTTGTCATTCATTCTTCATTATTCTTCCTTCATTATATCTTGTAACTAGGGACGGAGCTACTGTAGCAAAAGGAGATTCGGATGAACCCACTGACTTTTTCATAGATTCAATATTCATATTAAAATATCAAATATAAAGTACAAATAAATTTATTGCGAACACATAAACACAGTGAAGCGGGTAGCCTAGAGGTTATCCTGCACCCAGTGAAGTCCCTTTTGTCTGAGTGTCGTGGGTTCGAACTTTGAAATTCACTAAGCACTATATTTTTGGAATTAATTTCTAACATACAAAGACATTGTACGTAGATTTAATTAAAAAATAAATTTAAAAAAAAAGAATTAATTTCTAACATACAAAGACATTGTACATAGATTTAAATAAGAAAATAAATTAAAAAACAGAATGTTAAATGGAAAAAAAGTGTATTTGGAATTAATATCTAATCTAAAGATAATAACACAAGTAGGTTCATATATTTATTTATTTTAAAAAATAAAAATAAAAATCGATAAATGAAAATAAACAGAAAAATAGTTTTTGTGTCATACTCTAAAACAATATTTCGTCATTGATTTATACCAAGACATTCAAAAAATCTTGACTGAAATTTAATTTGATTGCTACTATCCGACTTCTGTCCTTCGATATGTACTATGTACTCTCGTCTCTCCTTTTTCAATTTTTTTCTTATTTATTTTTCTTTTACATTGTTTAATTATCTATTCAAAAATTAATTTTTATTCTTTGATTCTAGGGTTATCCTACCTATTGTTAATTGATTCTGTTAAATAATTGTTGTTTGTTTTTAGAAATTTTAACTTTTGAAGGCAATAATTGGTTCAAGGTCATCATGAAACTAGTAAAATATATGTTTTAGGTGGAAAACTACTAATGGTCAATCTAATAATTTTAATCTTAGTTAGAACAATATTCAATATTGAAGATTATAATAAAAACGTTCAAAATTTGTATTTAAAAAATTATTCATTTTTATTAATAATATTTTAGAACTTGAAAATAAATTACTCAAACCTTCATATTATAAAATCAAGTTTTTACAATAATAATATCTAAAGTAATATTTTCAAACATGATTAACATCTCATTAACAAAAGTTGTGTTTTGTCATTTTCAAAGTTGTCCTTTTTAAATTTAGAACCCACAAGCCTGAAATTCTGGTTCCGCCTTTGTTTGTAAAACCTATGTAAAAATACAACAAATATTATCTATGAAAAGAAAGATTAAGGTCACTAACATGGAAAGGATGTAGAAAACTCCCATTTAAAAAAAATTGAAGGTTGTTAAGCTTCTACTACTGAGCGAGATCTTGGAGTCATGAAAGAAGTTGAAGATGTGGCGAAGCGACAAATGGAGCGTGTCATTGCATTTTCATATCAAATCCTTGGAAATGCATTGGCTCCTCCTAGGGATAGGTAAAAAATTTCGTCAAGTTTCGGTGTTGCACCAAATAGGTTTTATTAAATTTATCAAATTTATGATTTAAATTTTACTTTTCAATATGTTTATCCTAATATGAAATGAAATAAAACATATGTTATTTATTTAGTGTGTGACAAATTTTCATTTATTGATAATTTTTCATTTATTTCTATGTCAATAAATGAAAATTTTACACATACTAAATAAAAGAACATAAGTTTTATTTCATATTAGGTTAAACAATAGTAAACTGTAAAATTCAAATCATAAATTTAATAAGACCTAGTTGGTCCAACATCAAAACTTGATGAAGATTTTTACTCATCCTTAGAAAGAGTCGATGCATTTCCAAAGATTTGATATGGAAATGCAACACCACGCTCCATTTCTTGCTTCGCCACATCTTCAACTTTGTTCAATTTTGCCTTCACGATCTCGCTCAATTGTTGAAGCTCAACATTCGTCAATTTTTTAACGGGAGTTTTTAGCATCCTTTCTATATTAGTGACCTTGATCTTTTCCCATGTCAAAACTTCTACATTGAGAATTGTAATAAAATATGATGTAAAATATTGATACCATCAGTATAATTATAGTGATCAATTATTATGTTGTTTGGTAGAGTGAACTCGTGCATCATAAGTAATTTGCCATTAATGTTAGCAGAATATTTTGGATCCCTTTTAATTTGTTTTCAATTATGAACTTTTAGAATCATAGTCTAATTATCTTTTTCTATACAATAATTTATTACATTTCCAGTTTAGATCCTTTGTATAAGTGATTTGACTTTCAAATTTGAACCTTCTTATTTTTTTATTTTGAATTCATAGTAAAATAAGTATTTATAAAGTAAAAAATATTTTTAAAGCATTTTGAATTTATGTTGTTACATAGTATATTTGTTTTAACTCCGGAAATATCAATAATTTGTGATATTAATCCTTATAACATTTTATCAAGCGCCTTCAGTTTTTAATTAATTCAAATACTCATTTTTGATATTTTGCATGTGAATATTTCATAAATTTAAAATTTATTAATTATTAAATCAGTTCATTATTCATGTATAATATTAAATTTTGAACTATTAATTCATATTTAAGAGTAATGTAATTTCTAAAAACTGTCAAGATAGAATGTATTTTCTATATAAAATGATTAACATAAAATCACAAGAATTAAAAATTGAAATTTACTTGATTCCTATTCATCAAATTAAATTAAATTTAAAATTCACTCTTATGGCTCCTAGTCATCAAATTAAATTAAATAAAACTCTAGATTTACTCTCTTCACTCCTACTCAGGGGCGGACCCACATGGTGTCCGCCGGGTGCTCGAGCACCCATTAACTTCGTTACGAAATATATATATCTATGTAAAAATTGATAGGTATTTGTATAAAATTAACATAGAGCACCCAATGAATAAATAATATAGTTGGTCCAATGGTTCTTGGATGGGTAGTTAAGACTCTTTTAGTGTTGTTACCAAGGTTCGAATCTCATTGATAACACGTATTTTTTATATTTTCACTTCAGAGCACCCACAACCTTAAAATCGTAGATACGCCACTGCTCCTACTCGTCAAATTTAATGCATAAGAAAACATGACAAGAACTAAAATTCAAAATTTAATCTATTCGCTTCTACTCGTCAAATTAAATTAAATAAAATTCTAAATTACCCTCCTTGGTCCTTGGTCCTACTTACCAAAGTAAAATACTTCAGAAAATATCATCAAAACTAAAATTTAAAAGTCTCCTATACTCATCAAATTAAATTAAATAAAAAATTTAATTTACCCGTCTTGATCCTGGCTCCTACTCATCAATCTAAATTAAATAAAATTCAAAATTACTCTCCTAGCTCCTACTCGTCAAATTAAATGTTTAACAAAACGACGAACTTAACTTCAAAGTTTACCCTCTTGGCTCCTACTCATCAAATTAAATTAAATAAAATTCCAATTATACTCTCACACCACCTACTCACCAAATTGAATGCTTAAAAATATCAGAAGAACCAAAATTTAAAATTTATCCTTTTAAGACTCCAACTCATCAAATTAAATCATTTAAAATGTTGTAAAGAATGATAGAAACTACTAATAATCCTCTTGTATCCTACTCATCAAGACATAATATATTACCACAATCATGAGAATTTTCTTATATATACAATTTTCTTTCACTTGAGAATTTTCCTTTTTCATTTGCATTCTCAAACAAGCAAGTTATCAACTACAATGTAAGTTTCTTCATCAACTCTCTATATTTATTTATTTTTGTAAAAAAATGAAGTCATACTTGTTTGATTCCATCAATGATGATATTTTATATTTTATGTTTGCTTGTGGGGGTCCTTATCTAATGAATTGGGTTTTATAGCTTCAACACAAATATGGGGTTCTTTATCTAATGAATTGTGGTGTGGGTTCCTTGAGAGAACCATGTATGTGCATTTATGGTTCCATGAGTGAACCTGATTTACCTTGTATCATAGGATGTATGTATGTTGGATCCTTGAGTGGTTCGAGTTACCTGAAAGGTGATTTTATCTTAGGTATGGCTTACATGTGACCATGTAGAACATGTTGCGGGTTACTATTAAGTTGGAGTCTGGACTATGTTAGGCTTCTGGTGCATGGCGTAAGTGTTGGGACCGATCATGGTTGTCAGTGTTTGGGTCCGATCATGGTTGTCAGTGTTTTTAGAACTTACATGATAATGAGGATGTGAGTCAAGATGGATGTGTTGGTCTAAGGCGCTGAGTACTATTCCGAAAGGGTCAAAGTTGACATGAGAACTTGAGAGAGAGTAGTAGGTTGGTTGATAGGGCTAGTGGTGATCTTGTATTCGTGAATCTCTATCTTGTAGAAGGGTTAGGCTAGGACTTGATATTATGGTGGTATAAAAGGGAGGCATGGGGGGATCGAGGTGCATTAGTTTATAGGCAATATACCTGGGAGGGTAAAAGTACGTGGATAGAGACTTGGGGTGGGGTAACTTTCATATTGCATGCTTCTTCTGAATGTCTATTTTATATTATGTGGTAGGTTCGATCGATCGATAATGTCTATCAGATACAGTATGCGTGTTTTGTATTGATATTGTTCTTGCTATGACACTTGGTATAGTTTGGTTGGAGGATCAGTGATGTTTCATAGGTGAAAACGATGATGATCTCCAACAACTTTCATTTTTCCTCTCTCATGGTGGGAGTTGTGTTCTATTTTCTTGTATAAAATGTACTCTTTTAGTAGCTCTTATACCTAATTAGACTAGTTCCTAAGGGAGTGTTTTGGTCTAATGTGAAAGGTTTTATTAAAGTTTAAAGTGTTAGAGAGCTTTTATAGTATTTATTTTCTTTTCGCATGACCTAATTTATTTTGGGGCGAAAGGATCTTCTTATCTAGGTGTTAGAGTAGGTGTTTGCATGGCCTGGTGAATTAGGTCGTGACAAATTAATATGATAAAAGACAACAATGAAATTCTGAGTTATATATAACAGAAGTTTAAAGCATGAATACAACATTATTTAGGAATTTGCAACTATATTATATCAGATAAAAAATAGTAGTCATTTGAATGATACTACTGTCCACAATTTCTAAGACAAAAAGAAAGAGTAGTGTTGTGTGAAATTTACAACAGATTGATCTTCTAATTACACTGCAGTTACTCTGTTTCTGTGGTAGTAAATCGGAAAGGAGTTGTATTTGATGAGGAGCAACTTGTACACTCTCGGTGGCCTGAATGCTCTTGGTTAAACCACTGGGGCACTACTTTTTTGTTGTTGATCCAATCCTGCATTGAGTAGGGCTCTATTGTTTTGTGTTCTTTTCTGTGTCGCTATGAAGTTTTGACGCGAGCTAAGTGAATAGATTGATTGATATGATACGGTTTACTCTAGAGAAGAACTTTGAAAATTACCACACTTGATCGAGAGATATTTGTAGTAAGAAAATATTTATAATCAATACAGTTTAGTTAAAATGTTAAAGCTGTTAAAAGGGATAAGGGTAGTTAGTTATAACCAATTGTCAGTTAGTTTGTTAGAAGAATTTAGTTACTTACACAAGATGAAGAGCTATATATAGCACCTCTTTTCTTTGTACTGAGTAGTCTTTGAATATCAAGAACATTCTTCACTCTTAGATATTTTTCTTTTTCTAAAAATCGAGTTCCTGATTCACAGATTCGTTGTTTGTTCTGGTGGTTGCTGGAGATCGATACTCGGTAAGGTAAATTTCGATTTATAAGATTGCCTAGTATATCATTGCTTGATTGAGGCTAAAATCTGCATTTCACAATTGTTGTGTGTGGTGATTTCGCTGCACTTATTTCCGCAACAGGTTTTTTGGTTGGAAGAAACTCATTTTTTTCCTCTGAAGAGAACACAGAAATGGAGACTGAGACTGCAAAAAGAAGTGATAATCTAAGTGATGAATATGAACAAGAAGGTCCTTCTAAGCGATATAAGGGTGTTGGATATCCCTCTCCTACTAAGGTATCCGACGTTCAGCGTTTGTCTCATGGAGGAACTCCGAAGCGGAAGGAGAAGAAATTGAAGGCCAGTTTGCAGGAAGCTGAGACTGCAAATGAAAGAGTGGATGTATCTGTAAAAGGAAGTGTTAATCTTCCCTCAGATGTAGGGCTTTCTATAACTGACCCAAAAATAATTGAATGTGCATTTCCGGATTTTAGTGATTTCGACAAGGACAAGGACGAGTCCTGCTTTAAGGTTGGGCAAGTATGGGCTGTTTATGATAATCCGGATGCCATGCCTAGATTCTATGCAGTCATCACGAAGATTTTATCTCCTACATTTAAGTTGTGCATAACTAGGTTAGAGCCAGATCCGCTGAATGAAGATGAAACCAAATGGCTATCTGAGGGCCTTCCAGCTTCTTGTGGTAGGTTCAGACTGGGAAACTTAGAATACATTGAAGATCTTCGTATCTTCTCACATTTGGTATGTACAATAAATAGAAATAGCTATCGTGCCATAAAGATATTTCCACTTGAAGGAAAAACTTGGGCCATCTTTAAAGATTGGGATATGAACTGGTGTTCTCGTCTTGAGAGAAAGAAGAAGTTCAACTATGAGTATGTAGAGGTCTTGTCAGACTATGCTGATGCTATTGGTGTGCGTGTTGCATACTTGGTTAAAACAAAAGGCTTCACTTGTCTTTTTCATCGAGCAGGAGACCCATTTCTAGTTCCTGCAAACGAGATGCTTAGATTCTCTCATAGAGTTCCTTCTTTTAAGATGACAGGGATGGAGAGGGATGATGTTCTTAAAGGATCCTTTGAACTAGACCCTGCATCCTTACCTCCTGACGAAGTAGGCGTTTCTGGTGAACCCATAGACCAGAGAGCGACAGCTAATTTCATTGATTCGGTAAATTCTGCTAAAAACTTGGTTGCATCAGTACCTAATCAGGTTCCTGAGCCTGAATTTTATAGATTTGATGCTGACAGATCACCAGAAAAGTTTCAAATTGGTCAATGTTGGGCGATATACAGCGATGAAGATGCATTGCCCCGGTACTACGGGCAGATAAAGAAGATAGATCTTTTCCCTGAGTTTGTGTTACATGTGGCATGGTTTTATGCGTGTCCACTCCCTAAAATTACAAAAAAGTGGCATGATATAACAATGCCAATGGGTTGTGGACTGTTTAAGTTTGGAAACCGTAGGCTGAACAAATATACTGTAACAGACAACTTTTCACATGTAGTAGCAGCAGAATCTGTAAAGAGCGGAGTATACAAGATCTTCCCTAGAAAAGGTGAAGTTTGGGCAGTATACAAAAACTGGAGTACTAAGCTGAAAGGTAATAATCTAAAAGATTTTGAATATGAGATTGTTGAAATCGTGAACGTTTCTGATAATTCTGTAGACGTGAAGTTCTTAGTGTGGGTAGTGTTGGGTTATCCCACATCGGAAGTGGAAGGGGCTGGTGGTCAATTTATAAGTGTGAGGGAAAGCCTCAACCTTTGAGCTAGCTTTTGGGTTGAGAAGGCCCAAGACCACCCAACATTGGTATCAGAGCCCAGGTTGTCAACAAGTCTCAGCCCACCGGGAGGAACTGGGTTGTCGCTCTCTCCAGCCCAAGGCCCGATGTGTGAAGGGGGAGATTGTTGGGTTATCCCACATCGGAAGTGGAAGGGGCTGGTGGTCAATTTATAAGTGTGAGGGAAAGCCTCAACCTTTGAGCTAGCTTTTGGGTTGAGAAGGCCCAAGACCACCCAACAGGTAGAAGGCTTCAAGTCTGTCTACAAGCCTCGAGTGGAAGAACAAGAAGAGCCTAACGGAGTAGAGAAAATATGTGTATCCGAGCATCTCAGGTTTTCTCATCAAATTCCTGCTTTTCACCTGACAGAAGAGAGACGTGGCAGTTTGCGAAGTTTCTGGCAGCTTGATCCAGCTGGAATGCCTCTGCATTTACCGTCTACAGATTGAAGCATCAAACTTTTCTTTTGTTAATCCTAGACCAAAATGTGAAGAGTTCTATAGATTTGTAAAACTCAATTATGTCTCAAAAGAAATTAGTTTGCAGCATTAACGGGCATCGACCAAGGATTAACGGCTTAACTTTCCTTGTGCTTGATTCAAATTTATTCATTTCATTGATGTTTTGTGTTTCATTTTGCATTGGTGCATAGCTATGTTTCTGCGGTTAACAGTTAGAAAGAAGTTTTTGATGATGAGTAATTTATAAGACATGGTTGAACAATCGTTGCAAGGGCTACATAATTTCATTGAAAATGCAATTTGTGTTACGTGCACTCTACACCAGTAGATCACCTTTGTCGTGTTTAGATTTTCCACGCTCCACATCAGGTAACATTTCATCTGCAAGAATTTCTCCTCTCGTCCATTGAACAATTGTATTTGAAGTATGTAAATTAAGTAGATACATGTATTATTTCATCTTTCAAATTAATGTATGTTCTTAATTAATATTTGTCTTTAATTTGTTGCAACTCTTGACCTTTCAACTTTGTAAGTGAATCTTCATATTCCAAAGCTATATTTTTTCCAATAAATACAAATCTTTCAAAGATTTATATGTGATAAAAATTTGTATCTGGAAGAGTAGAAAAGCTTTAATCAAGACAAGAGGATTCGTATCAAAATTATACAGCATAATGTGATTATAGGGATGAATAACACTTTCATTACTAGAATATCGGAGCGTGAAGTATTTGTTTTTTGACTTATTATTTTTGAGATTAGTCTTGGGTTTTAAAGATGTGAACAGGAAATGAAGGGTTGTGACTTTGCCGAAAGGTTGTGACCTTTATGAAAGATTGCGTCTATTCTAAAGGGTTGTAACCGTTTGAAAGGTTGTGCATATTCCAAAAAGTTGTGACATTTCTGAAAGGTTGTCTTATTTTCAAAGAGTTGCGACCTTTACCCTTTGTTGGCTATAAATAGAGAGGTTTTCTCTTATTTTTCTACACTGAATTCTTTCCTTCTCTTGCATACATTTTTTACAAAACAAATCGATTGATCGTGTTTGTGTGTGTGATTCTTTGTTGTTATTTTGAGTTCTTAAAATTATTGAAGTTTGAGGTACCCCTATTTCTTTAATAGTTAATCCGTTTTATCCCTCGGGTACTTGAGGGGATTAAATTTCTTAAGGACACACTGGGTTTTGTGGACGCGGATAGTTTTTTTTTTCCATCTTTTACTATTTCTGGTTTGCTAATCTAAATACAGGAGACAACAAGCTTAAGAAATTTAAATTTTTGATATTTTCTGTGGTAAGAAAATTACTTTAATTTTTGTGTTCTTTTTGCTGGAAAAAAAAAAGAAAAAAAAATATTTGATCATATGAAAAAAGAGATTTGGGATGAATTAGTACTAGTTTAATATGTTCGAGTATTATTTCTATAGTAAATTTTCCTTGGATGGGTAAGATTATTTTTATTTTCTTCTCAAGTGCATTCAAACATTCCACCCCTTCATTTTTCTTTTGAATGAGAAAGTTATTTTGTGCATAAAGGCTAAGATGAGTATTTTTCCTATATTCTTGGCTTTATATAACTATGAGAAGAAGTAAATGAACAAATTTTGTCTCCTTACACTGTTTGAACTTGAGTTTAGTTTTTTTGTTGAAATTAAATGTCTTTTTGAGGAAAATAGAAATATCATGAAAATTGAGAAAAAGAAAAATAGCAAGAAAAGTGACTTACATGGAATCATTGTTGACAGATAGAATATGAATCAATGAGAGTAGAAATCAGGTTCTATCTTTGTTTCCCTTGATTATTATTTTCTTTTTCTATCCTTTATAAGTTATGAGATTTATTTCATAAATGTTAGGATAATGGTCATTATATGATGATCTCAGAATATGTCTTTATTATTATTAATATGTATTTTGTTTAGAGGAGGGAAAAAATATTTGTAGTTTTCTACTCCATGTGAAATTTGATTGTGTTTGACTTTTGTAGACTAAAATCTTCTAATTTCTTTTTACTCCTTTGGTTTGAAGAATATAAGAACTTCAAGAAAAAATCAGATTGTGCATTGGTTTGAAGAATATAGAAATTTCACCAAATTGTTAAATACTCTGTTTGAATAAATATTCTGACTTAAAGATCACAAAATCTTCGTCAGGAATATTAAGGCTAAATGATTTGAAAAAGATAGAATATTCATCATTACCTAAAAACAGTGTTGTATTTGAGATTTTTGAAGATTAAAAGATTTTTTGTTTATTACTCTGTGAATGTGAAACTGATTCGAAGAATATAAAACTTCATCAAAATTCAAGGTTCATTCTGTTAACGATTAGAAGAATATAAAAACTTCATAGTTAAACTAAAAACAAGTTGTATAAAGATTGAATATTTATTGTTAGTATTTTAAATACTAAGTGGTCTACCTAGTTGTGACAAAAGGGGGACAAAAAACACTACAACATAAAGTTAGTGATTTTTGTGTCTGCAGGGGAGTTTCTATGACTTCGTGTTGCCAATGTGTATTTTGATGGTATACATTTTGAAAACATGAAAAAAATATGTGAAAAAAAAATACTTGAAAAATATTTTTGAGAACATATTTGAAAAATATGTGGAAAATAATTTCAAATACTGAAAACATGATCTCACTGCCACTCAGAAAAGATCTCCAAAGCTAGAAATGATCAGCCACCGCGAGATGTACCCTAACTAGAATCAACATTAAAATGATACAGAAGTAGGGGTGAGTACAATATATAAGTACTCAGTAGGCTTGGACGACTGAGCAAAAAGAATGAATCAAGTTATGAATAATACTGAGGAACGCTTCGACCTATATACAGAAAAGTCCCATTTCAGCACCGATGCTGCTAATTTCTAATGAACGTCACGAGTAAAGTAAACATATAAGGTCACAGCAATTCCCATATCACAGACGAGTCAAGCAATTCAAAATGATTAATGCAATGCAATGAGATGATTTAATGATGTGGTGGTACGGTGGAATCAAGGTTGTCGCACAACCTGTTGTGTACACCCTATCGAGTTAAGGCTTCGAGACAAGGACCCGTGGGGGACTCGCAGTCCATATACCGAATCACAATCTAAATATCTCATCAACTTGTCACCTCAACATGGTCAAAGATATAAAAAGGTTTACCATTTTCTTTCTCAAAAGAAATCTCCATTTTTTCTCAATTTCTCAAGAACATGATATGATGAATGAGGATGGATGCATCACAACACGTATATAACATGGAGGAAATAATCAACTCAACATATATGAATGGTCAAAATTTATCAAAACTCATTCAAATCATGATATACACCCCCATATGAAAAATAGTGAGAAAGAGTTCATTCAAAATAGTTGAATTCCATTTAGAAAGCTTTTTGTGTACTTAAAGCATTATAGAGTTTCCAACTCAACCCCTAACTCGGGCATTATAAGTCAAATAACATTACAAGTCTCTGTCACATGCAACTCATGAATCATATTCTCCCAATGCAAATTGAATAACAAGAAGGCCTCAACATAGGCAAAATAACCCATACAAGCCCCCATATGGGCAACACAATATAATCAAAACCCTACGTGGACAACACAATAAAACTCACAATCCAAAATCTTGCTATGATCCCATCTCATAGCCTAACACATAAGAATGATCAATTATCCAAACCTAGTCTAGGAGAAGAATATCCAAACTCGTATCAAGGTCGAAACGTCACTTGAACAACTCTATTGGAGTAAGTCCTCAACCATATACTGACCAGGATGACCCTCAACTATCAAGAATGGAAAGAATTCATCAAAAGTAGTCCAGTGATACCCATATTAATATGATTTGAAGTCGCGGTAGAATAATTGAAAAATCACTTCTGAAATCAAATGGGTAAAATCAGATTTTTAATTGAAAATCAATAACTAAGAATGGAGGAGTTCGTGGTTGAAAACCTCATTAAAAACAAGCATGGATCGAGCTATAAATCAATAATTAATACTTTTCCAAGTTTGAGAGAACAACCCTAAAACCCACATTTGAAATGTGGTCAAAATGAGAAATTTTAGAAAAAAATTGTAAAAATCAACTTACCCACGATACAAGGACCTTAAATTCTGAAAATCAATGAAAACTCATTCCAAATCGATCTTCAAATCAAAAAAAAATTATTTCTCTACTTTGGAGTTTAAAATCTCAACTTAATGGGTAGAAATCATGAAATATGAAAGGGATATTCTTGAGAAAGAATACATGGTTAGAAATATGTACCCAATGATTATGAAAGAAAAACACATCAAAAATCACCTCAAACCAACTTTTCTAGCTTAGAAAATGTCAAAAATACTAAATGGGTTTGAATAGATATTTAAATCAGCAATTTCATCACTAAAACTCATTTTCATCGCTGCAAGTCTACTTTTTCACCGTTAAAGTGTGCACCAGCAATCTTGAAAACATCTTTTGACCCTCAAAACACATTCGAGATCCTATCAACACAAACCAATAGTGAAAATTCATCACAAAATATGTTTTGGAACCAATGGAATCATCGAATTTTCAAAAAGATAATATTTATGACCAAAATACCCCCCGAAACCCATTTAGGTCAAAAACCAACTTTTTACCTAAATATCCAAATCGCAATCTAAGATTTCGAGACCCTAACCGATCACTTTATTTGACCAAACTCGATGTTTCAAAATCAATGAAATTGGCGGCATCCCCATACAATGCTTGGAACTCATAATACTAACCAAAGTCAACCACATAAAAATTTCTCAACTCAAAAGGGGGAAATCCCCAAAAATATACTCGAACGCATCAGGGACCACAACAACCATTCCCGCAATCGAAATTAAGCACAAAAAAACTAAAATGAAGGGGAAATGGTCATTTTATAATTAAATGCAAGTTCACAAGAAACGACATTACATTAAGGATGATCATTCATCATTGTTAAAATCATAGGAAAATACATTAAAAGAGTAGTGGCAATTATCTTAGATATATTTGGGATCTCTCTCATTTTCTTGTTAAAATACATGTACTTGTTCTCTAGTGGATGTAGGATCATTCTGATTGGAACCACATTAAATAATATTTTTCTTCCTTATTTTTTATTATTACGTTCCCGCTAACAATTGATATCAAGAACTAAGGTTCTATATATCTGAGTATACTCTATGGTTGCAGCACAGACTGAACTTTCACATTAGAAAAGAATTACTTTAGTTTTCTGTATTTTCAAATATTTTGTAGTAGAAGAGGAAGAACAACTAACAATGAATTCCATGAAGTTTGAAATTGATAGATTTAGTGGGTACAACAACTTCAATATCTGGAAGATCCATGTGATGGTGTTACTACGGAGGGAAGGTTTAATCCATGCTATTAACGGAAAGTACCTCGATGACACATCGAATTTCAACAAGGAGAAGATTATGAGATGCATTGAGTGTCATAATTTAAGAGTCCCTTGAACCTAACGTTCTTTGTGAAGTGAGTACAAGTACCGAAGAGACGACCAAACAATTATGGGAAAGTCTTGAAGGGCTTTACCAAGACCGGGCAATGACAACAAGGTTGTTGTTACAACAATACCTTCACATATTTAAGATAGAGTCGGGTATTTTGTTGCAAGACTATGAGGCTTCACTAGCCAACACAGAAGGAGCAAATCAATGTACAGATCAAAATCTCATGTGAACAAGAAGACTGTGGAGGGTTGGATTTGTCACAATAAAGGGCACTTTCGAGATTGTCCTATGTCAAAGTCCAAAGAAAAAGGCGAGTGCATCCATTATTGATCAATTCATGATTTTGATGATGAATATGTACTAAAAACATCACGCAATAGGGGAGTCTATGACAACAAATGGGTGTCAAACTCTGATTGTACTTTGCATATGACATTCTAAAGAGATTGGTTCAGTAGTTATAAGACAAGTGGAGGAATCGTAATAATGGGAAATAATACAACTTGTAAAATAGTTTGCATTGGTTAGTTCGGGGTCGCTGGCATGAAGGGTTCATGAGAACTATTACATTACAAGTCCATCATGTTCCTGATCTGAAGAAGAATTTAATCTCCCTGGACACTAGACAAACAAAGCTACAAGTACATGAGCGAAGAAGGAACTATGAAAGTGACTAAAAGATCTTTATTGTAGGAAATAAATGCATTAAATTTCATACAAATTGCAAATGTTTTGAAATTTCTCCAATGAGGTTGTCATGTAAAAGATTTAAAACTTGTATGAAAGTTACGTTTTCAAACTTAATAAGAATTTAACCACTTAATTGATTTGATGAAAGATCAATTGCATACATGTAGCGTGTGATATTATTTTCCTATTTAATACTCACAAGTCAACCTTAAAAATTTTAGTATCAGTATCAAGAGAAGGATAATCAAGATAATTTATCAAAGGTGAAAAATCCAATGATATAAGTTGTATATGATATTTTGAGATCAATGATTTAACTATTTTGATAGTTACAAAAAGTTAGGTTATCTTTAAAGGAAGTGAGTACAATTTAATATGAAAAAAGAAACTCTAATTGAAATTCTAACAATTCAGTTTCTTCAACACCAATGGTAGGAATTTGCCTCCTGAAATGTTGTCTATCCAATTTTGTTGCTCCTCTTTTGGCTTTAGATGGAAAATGGCTATGATAGATTTCATGCATTGAAGTTTTGCAGAACTCGCGTTTGACCTTTATTATTCTCATAAAATTTATATAGACCTAACTCGTGTATAAAAAATGTTTGTAAAGTTTTTTAAAAATAAAGAAATATACATGTCATCATATATATACAAAAAGAAAAGGGTTAAACAAAGAAATATATTAATTATAATAAGAAAGAATAATAACATATAATTAAAAAATTACATAAGAATCATAAGATGATGAAGTGTATTAATGTCCAAATTATAAAGGAAAAATTGTGTACATCAAAATTTGTAAATGAATGCGCAAGTAATAGAGAAAAAAGATAAGTTTACCTGAGTTTGAAGATGGATGTGATTGCGTTGACGAAATAAAACCAAAATATTGTTAATAAATTTATATCCTATTTTTTTGCTAATAGAGGAAGAATGAGAAATGAAGAACATGAGGAGTTATTATAGAAATGTATTGAAAAACTTAAAAGAAAGACTTTTATTTCATAATCAATAAAGGAAGAAATCAATTCGAATGGATATAAAAGAGATGATTGCATGAACCAATTGATTTGTCTTTCATTTGATGTGGCTATACAACTCCCATTTTTCTATTGGTTTGTATTAAATATTTTTATTTATTTATCATGTTTATAAAATATATATATTTATATTTTTACACTTAAATGTTCTTGATATAATATTTGTTTGAAAAACAAAAGAATTATTCAATATTACATTGGCTTTAAAGCTAAAAGGACTAACAATTAAACCTCATTAAAAAGTGAAAATGACAAGTTATAACATTTAAATCATGTTTTTGGTATAGTTTAGTTGTCATTATTTATTTGAATTTAAAAATTAGTAAGGTATCTTTTTATTTAAAAGCAGTCAACCATAAATTATTTATCAAAACTTGGAGTATGCAAAAATCGAATCGATCGACAAATCGAATCGAAAAAATATTGTTGATTTATTGCCAGTGGGTTATTGGGTTAACGAACTTTTAATGGTTTGATTAAAAATAGTATTATCGGGTTATCGATTCAGTTCTAATTTTTTAATATTGGATTATTGGGTAAGCCGATAACCGATTAAGATATAGTCATTTATTATTTTACACCTATATAAATATTAAATATTAATCTCAGTACTTTACGGTTACTATCTTTGCCCTTTATCCGTTAATTTACATTTATCAATGACTTTGAGTTCACAACTTCACATTATATAAAAAATAAAAAACCAAAGTAAGAATCTTATTCCTCTTAATTTCTCTTTGTGTTGCACCTGCATAATTCTTTTCATATTAGTTATTATTGTTTTTATTTTACGAAGGTTTTGAAAAGTTATATTATTGTTTTGTCGCGTTAAATTGTTGGAGAAGTCATATATTTATTTATAAGCATTTTCTTACTGGTTAAATCGAAAATTGAACCTTTAAGGTCCAGAATCAAAAAAATGATATTTTATTAATATGTCATAATCGAACTGACCGATGCATACCTCTAATCAAAAGCGTTTTTCTAATGAATTAATCAATCACAAATTATTATTTTTCAAATGAAAAAAGACATATATATATATTCCTTAATTTTATCATATAGAGTTGATATATTTCTTATTATGAAAATGACTCATATATATGAGTCAAATGAAATATATAAGTTCTCAATAACAAATTTCAAAGTATATCAAACCCTTTTTTTTTTCTAAAGTAGTTTTGTGGAAATCTATTTTAAGAATGTGATTATTATTAAAATAAGTACTTGGGAAATAACACTTCACACATTAATGGTTCCCCTATGGGCATATTTGGAAAAAATGTCCTAACCTTATTTACCCCTAAATTGAGGAAAATAACAAAAGAACCATAGGTCCACAGCCGTAATTAAACCCAACTCTAAGAACATTTTGGTACATTTTGGTACTATTACTGTATAGTCTCAGAATCTTCCTGTATATACAAATTTCCTCACTCTCCCTTTGCCTCCAATCCTTTTTCCTCAAACAACACAACTCATCAACTTCACGTTCAAACCAATGTAAGTTTCTTCATCAACTCTATGTTTTTTTTTGTAAAGAAATAAAGACAAGTTCTTGTTTGTTTCCATCAAAGAGTGATGTTTTATGTGTTTTTTGGTTGTGGGGTTGTTTTATTTGATGGTTTGGGGTTTGATTTATGTATAAAGTTTTGATCTTTATGGTGAATTATAGATTTCTGTGCAAGTTTAAACAAGTTCTGTGTTTTAGATGTGAAGGTTTTTTTTTTTTTTTTGCCTCTGTGTTTCTTGAATTTGACGAAGTGCATTGTCTGAGAATCTTGTGTTTTGGCGTTTGCATGTTACTGGGAATCGCATAAAGGTGTGTGTGTTTCTGTTGCTTTTAGTTTCTGCATATGCCCTTTTTGTTTGTTTGCTGTAAAATTGTGGTATGGAGGCAGTTTACATTCTTCTGTCTGTTAATCAATTTCTGTGAAAGTTTTGATCTTGTTAATTCATGAATGGTGAGACTCTTTTGAACATTAGTGTTGGGTTTGTGGGTGTGACAGACATGCAAGTAAGCTTTTTTTGTTGTTGAAAACCACTGATTGAAACTCGAAGGTTAATGAGCTTGCCCCTCGCTATACAGTTAAATACCAGGCTTTTGTCTGCGGCAGGATTGTATTCCGCTACTTTTGCCTAACTTAGACATCATAAGCTATGCTCTTACCATTAAACTTAAAGTGTTGGGGGCCAATATACGCACAAGTAAATTGTCCATGTTTTAATTTTAGTTGGTTGATTTAGTTTATTGGCACTCCATTATAGGAGTCCTTTCAGTTTGATTGGATATTTGTATGTTATAAATGCGACATTTAGAGAATCTCTTGTTTAAAACTTCTATGATTGAGGTTGGGGGTAAATGAAAGATTACACACTTGAGAACCTTGGATGTATACCTGCCATACATCTCGTGCTGAACTATCTTTGCTGTTGAACTTTAGTCATGGGATAGAGAAACCATAATTTGTCTCAAAAGGAAATCTATTGCGTAATAAGATGCAATGGATCTAGTAGAACACAATGGATGTAGAGGATTCATATAATCGAGCCCAACTAGTTTAGAATTGACACATGCTCGTTATTGGTGTAACTTCCTTCTAAGTTGAGTTTGAATTCCAAGATGGGCCATTTAACATTAGAGGAGGCATGAAGAGTACGCATTGCTTCTGCTTATTTTTGTAAGACTAGTAAAGAGAAAATGTTCTGTAAAGCGAAGTAAGGTGGGACTGCAGGAACTCTTGGTCTAATATAATGGCAGTATGTGTAGAAGCCTGTTTGTTAGCACATAATATGGGTAAAAAACTAAGAACAAACATGGCTTTCCTTTTGATGTCAAGAGTATAGAAGTAAAATGCTTTTCTAACTTTATGGCTAGACTTCAATCATAGACATCCCTCTGGGTCAGGTTTCAACTCGTCTTTCCTCTATATAGGATGTTAACTGATACTATATCCAAAAATTACAAGATAATTTGTGGACGGGATTGACAAAGCTAGTTAATACTTGGTATACTACTTCCTGCATCTATTATTATGATAATGATGTCGCATATGTATGTGTACACACACATATTTACATGTGTGTATTATGTAGGTAGGTCAAATGAGCTTGATGCATACTCTTTTTTTAGTAAAACGCAATTTTGTGCTTGATGTATTCACTTTAAAGTGTGTTAACTGTCTAAATTGAGTATCTAAGATCGAAAAGTTTTATATCACAAATTTGAGATGTAGAGAATTTATTTCGATGCTGCATTATTGAAATAACAGCTCCTTGAGTTAAATCGTAGGTTTTGTTGGGTATCGAGGAAAGTTGGAAAGAGGATGAGTATCTATTTTAGTGCGACAATATTTTGCTAATGAAAATTATTAACTTGGCAACGTGTGTGAAGAGATAATTGAATAGAATGAAGCTTCCAGATTAGATGCGATGTAGTAATTGCAAGTATATTCTTGTCATTCTATTTATGTTATTATATGCTATTCATTGTACTTCTATTATCATACAATTTTGTGGTAATTACTGTTCCCTTTTTTTCATATTGATTTATTATGCTGTTCCCTTTTTTTCATATTGATTTATTATGCGTTATATAGCACTTTATGATCGCTTCTTCACTTCCGTTATTTCTTTTTCTGAACTGCTTTGTTTTGCTTTTCTTGAGCCAACGATTTATCGGAAACAACCCTTCTACCTCCCAAGGTAAGGTTAAGGTCTACGTACACTCTACCCTCCCCATACCCCACTTGTGGGATTACAGTCGATATGTTGCTGTTGATCACTTTGGGGTTGAATTGTGTTTTCATTAGATAAAATGATACAATAATTTGTTATGATATCAAACCTGACCCATTCTTGGCAACCCCTTCCCAATGTTTCCTTTCCACTGCCAAATGCTAATCCTTTACGATTTAAACTGCTTAGAGTGTTACCCTTGCATGTTGTCATTATTTTTTTTCTTAGAAAGGAAATGAGTAGCTGCATGAACGTCAATACAAATAATCATTTTAGTTCTCTTTCTTTGTTAATCTGAGATGTTGAACCTTTTCAGGGTACATGAACTTGAACAGCTGAGGTGAATACTACAGTTTCTTCAATCCTTGCTTTCTACTGGAATCTACCATCTGAAGCCGAGGGTAAACATAAAAGTGGGACCATCAAATTCTAGACTAGTGATGGACTGCAACAAAGAAGAGGCCATTAAGGCTAGAGAGATTGCTGAAGTGATGATGGGAAATAGAGATTTCGTTGGAGCTAAAAAGTTTGCATCTAAAGCCCAGAAGCTCTTTCCTGATCTGGAGAACATTACACATATGGTTTCGGTTTGTGAAGTGCATTGCTCTGCAGAGAATAAGTCTTTTGGAAATGAAAAAGATTGGTATAGTATTCTTAAAGTAGAGCCAACAGCTGATGATGCTCTTATCAGGAAGCAATATCGCAAGTTTGCTCTCTTGCTACATCCTGATAAGAACAAGTTCCCTGGTGCAGCTGATGCCTTTTCACTGATTGGTGAAGCTATATCGGTGCTTTTGGATCGACCTAAACGAATATTGTACAACAGTAGACACATTCCTTCAGGAAGATTTCAAGTACCAATGCAGCATAAAAGCTGCCAGCCAGATACCAGGACACATTCTTGGGTACAAGGTACTCAATCAGGAGCTCCAGGAAGCCAAGCAACCTTTTGGACTGCCTGCCCATTCTGTTCTGTTAAGTACAAATATTATAAGACCGTGCTAAATAAATTGTTGTGGTGCCACAGTTGTAAAAAGTCGTACACAGGTCATGAACTGAATGATTCAAATGCAACACCTGGAACCAGTAGGAGTCAGCCTACTTCCAGTCAGAAGAAGGGTGCTGATGAGACCCTAGTCAGGAATTCATTTATACAGCCAGAGTTTCCCTCAGAGGTTAGTCAGGAGTCTAATAGAAATGGAAACTCGGAAAATGCATATAGAAAAATGAATAAGGAGGGATTATCAGGGGAATATGAAAAGAAAAACACAGAGAGAAAGAAGACATCAACAGAATCTAGTGAAAAATGTGATTTATCAACAAGCATAGACTCTGAAGAAGATACAAATTTTGAAGTGGGCACTCATGTGCCTGGGCAGAAATCTCAATGTCTCAGTGAGGAAAACCGGCGAAGATCTACACGGTGTAGACAGCGTGTCACTTACGGTGATAATCTAAGTGATGAAGATGAAGAAGAAGGTCCTTCTAAGCGATCTAAGGGGGTTGGATATCCCTCTCCTACTAAGGAATCCGAGGTTCAGCATTTGTCTCATGCAGCAACAACTAAGGGGAAGGAGAAGAAATTGAAGGACAGTTTGTCCTCTGAAGAGCGCTTGCAGAACACAGAGCAGGAAGCTGAGACTGCAAATGAAAGAGTGGATGTACCTTTAAAAGGAAGTGTTGATCTTCCCTCAGATGTAGGGCCTTCTAGTATGACTGAGCCAAAAATATATCAATGTGCAGATCCAGATTTTAGTGATTTTGACAAGGACAGGGAAGAATCTTGCTTTAAGGTTGGCCAAGTATGGGCTGTTTATGATACTCTGGACGTCATGCCTAGATTTTATGCGGTCATCAGGAAGATTTTATCTCCTGCATTTAAGTTGCGCATAACTTGGTTAGAGCCAGATCCGCTGAATGAAGATGAAACCAAATGGCTATCTGAGGGCCTTCCAGCTTCTTGTGGTAGGTTCAGACAGGGAAACTTGGAAGACATTGAAGATCTTCCCATGTTCTCCCATTTGGTATGTGCAATAAATAGATATAGCTATGGTGCCATAAAGATATTTCCACTGGAAGGAGAAACTTGGGCCATCTTTAAAGATTGGGATTTAAACTGGGGTTCTCGTCTTGAGAGCAAGAAGAAGTTCAGGTATGAGTTTGTTGAGGTCTTGTCAGACTTTGCTGATGCTATTGGTGTGCATGTTGTAAACTTGGTGAAAGCAAATGGATTCACTTGTCTTTTTCATCGAGCAGGAGACCCATTTCTAGTTCCTGCAAAGGAGATGCTTAGATTCTCTCATAGAGTTCCTTCTTTTAAGATGACAGGGATGGAGAGGAATGATGTTCCTGAAGGATCTTTTGAACTAGACCCTGCTTCCTTACCTACTGACCAAGTTGGCATTTCTGCTTCATCCATAGACCAGAGAGAGAGAGCTAATTTCATGGCAAACAATCACATGGATTCTATAAATTCTGCTGAAAACTGTGTTGGATCAGTACCTAATCAGGTTCCTGAACCTGAATTCTACAGCTTTGATGCTGCGAGATCACCGGAGAAGTTTCAAGTTGGTCAATATTGGGCGATGTACAGTGATGAAGATGCCTTACCCAGGTACTATGGGCAGATAAAGAAGATCGATCTTCTCCCTGCTTTTGTGTTGCATGTGGCATGGTTGTATGCCTGTCCACCCCCTAAAGGTATAATACAGTGGCATGATAAATCAATGCCAATCGGGTGTGGACAGTTTAAGTTTCGAAACACAAAGCTGAACCCCTATACTGGAACGGACACCTTTTCACATGAGGTAGCAGCAGAACTTTTGAAGAAGGGTGTATACAAGATCTTCCCCAGAAAAGGTGAAGTTTGGGCAGTATACAAGAACTGGAGCGCTCAGATAAAAGGTAAGAAACTAGAAGATTGCGAATATGAGATTGTTGAAATAGTGGACGTTTCCACTAGTTATGTAGAAGTGAAGTTCTTAGTGCGGGTAGAAGGCTTCAAGTCTGTCTACAAGCCTCAAGTGGAAGAAGAAGAGGCACACAGAACAGTGAAAATATCTATATCCGAGCATCTCAAGTTCTCTCATGGAATCCCTGCTTTTCGCCTGACAGAAGAGAGAGGTGGCAGCCTTCGAGGTTTCTGGGAGCTTGATCCAGCAGCAGTGCCTCTTTATTTACTGTGCACAGATTGACAAAGTTTTCTTTTGGTGACTAAATTGTGAAGAGCTTTTGTACATCATGGCCATGCCAATTATGATACATTTTCTTAGTTTATATCCTATTCCAGTATTTGAAGCTTTATGTACATTATGGATATGAGTTATGCTTTTCATAACTAGAAACTAGCTAATATAAAATTTGAACTTTATATACTTCTCTTCTCTCTGATAATGCTTTTCTTAACATCTTTCTTTTTCCTTTTAAGTTAGTGTTCACTGATAGTTTATAAATGTGCACTTCTTATTTTGGAAAAAAAAAAAAAAAACTATCCTATTTGCATTCATTTTCAAAGTGATCTTTAAACACATTTTTCACTGATAGTACTAAGCGCGGTCATAGAATTTTTTTGAAAAAATATGATCGAAATCATAAACTTATGTATAAATTATTTGACGGAAAGATCTTGTGAAAACATTGTATGTTGAATATAAAAACCTACATGTTTAAATTTGCATAAGAAAACTATAAATGAAACTCAACATTACTTTTATAGGGGGGAAACACTTCGTAGTAAGTAAATTAACATAAAAGTGTTACTATGAAATAAGGAAATGTGTTTAATGATTTAATAACTTCCAAATTCTCTTCTCTTGTTACACTAATCTTTTCAACCCAAATTAAATTTTACAAAGCAATTATTATAATATATAATCTTCAAGGATGAACTAGTACTTCTAAAACAATGTAGGGAAGAAAAAATTTACAGAAGTAATTAATTAAAGATAAGTGAGTTAAAATTAAGACGTGTATACAAAAATGTCATGAAATAAGTGAAATGAAGAAAATGTTTTTTGTAAGAATTAATGTTTCAATTAGTTTTGAAACAAAATTCATCCGTTAAAAGTTTTTAACAAAATAATGAATGTGAGTTGTAACATTTCTTTTATATTTTTAATTCTAGGTTATCAATTTTTTTGCAAGAAGTTTTTTTTAATTCAAAGTTAAGGTTTTTTTGAAAACTAAAATTTTCTATTAATTCATGAACCTATAATAAATACAATTAAGTCTTTTTCTTGCAAAAATATTTGTCCTATAAATTGAGTTTTTTTTGGTTGAAAAGATATACTTTCCCTTGAAAACACTTGTGAGACATTAATCAAAAGGTGGAATCAACATTCTTGAATGCTACTTGTTTTGTGGCTTAGTTGAATCTCGAAGATAGAGTTGTTATTTATTCTTCCGATTGCTCGTGGGAGAGACTACAACTATTTTTAAGAAACGTATTAACGTGCCTCTAAGCAAAGAAAGTTTTGTTTTTTGGATTCCTTGTATTTTTATCATTCTTGTTCATTGGTTCTAACAATTTGAAGGTAGTTGTCTCTATGGCATCCACATCAATAACAAACAATGCTCCGAATTTGCCTAATTCTAATTTTGAAATATTTGATGGCAAAGACTTTCCTAGATGGCGTGGAAAGATGGAATTCTTTTTAAGACGATTAAAGTTGGCATATGTTCTTGAGAAACCATGTCCTGAGACTCCTAGTTCTGAGGTAGCAACGGATGAGGCTACTTTAATTAAAGAACAAATTATCAAATGGCAAGATGATGATTACTTATGCAAGAACTATATTCTTGGAGGAATGTCCAATAAATATTATGATCAATATTATATTAAGAGCAAATTTGCTAAGGAAATTTAGGATACTCTTAAAGGTATTCATTTAGCAGAAGAGGCGAGTTCAAAGAAATTTCTTGTTTCAAATTATATGAATTTCAAAATGATTGATGACAAGTCAATCACCGAACAAGTATAAGAATTCAACTAATAGCTAATAAAATTGTCATATCTGGAATTGCTCTTGATGAAAACTTTCATGTTGGTGCTATTGTTTCAAAACTTCCTCCATCTTGAAAGGAGTACAGAAGCAAACTCTTACACAAGAAGGAAGATTTAACTCTTGAACAATTACTGCAGCACTTGCAAATTGAACAAGAGACACGATACAGCTACAATAACATCTTGAAGGAGTCCATCATGAAAGCTCATGTTGTTGAAGAAAAGATTAAGAAGGAACATGCCAATAATAAATTTTTGAAGGTAAAAAAGAGTAATAATTTCAAACGTACTAATTCTAATTCTAAGTCGATTGAATGTTATCATTGTCCTAAAATTGGTCACTATGCACATGATTGTAAAATTCTTAAAGCTGAAAAGAAGAAAGAAAAGGCAAACAACAATACAAAAAATGAACTGGTGGCAATGGTCACAGAAGCATTTGTAGCGGGAGATCAAGTAGAATAGTGGATAGACACTGGTGCAACTCGTCATATATCAGGTAATCAAAATTCTTTCACGACCTATGAATTAGTGAGGGACGATAAAGTTTTGCATATGGGAAACTCATCATCTGCTAAGGTTGTGGGAAAAAGAACTGTTGAACTGAAATTCACTTCCGAAAAGATGGTCACATTGATAGACGTATTTCATGTTCCTAATATTCGAAAGAACTTGGTGTCAGGTACGCTTCATTCAAAGCATGACTTTAAAATAATTTTTGAGGCATATAAATTTATTTTATCTAAACAAGGCATGTTTGTTGCAAAAGGTTATGCTACAAATGGCATGTTTAAACTCAATATTGAAAATGAAAATATTTTTGCTTATGTTGTGGAGTCTTTAGATTTATGGCATGAACGTCTTGTTTCATGTGAATTTTAGATCTATTCAACTCATGGTGAAAATGAATTAATTAAATATTGTGGAAAGGATCATGTTGCTAAGTGTATTACTTGTAGTAAATGTAAAATAACAAAGAAACCTTTTAAATCCGTTGAAAGGATATCCACACTTTTGGAGTTAATCCATACTGATATTTGTGAGATGGATTGTTTATCACGTCATGAAAAGAGATATTTTATCACTTTCATTTACGACTACTCAAGGTATACATATGTCTTTCCATTAAAAACAAAAGATGAGGCATTTTAGACTTTTAAAACATATAAAGCAGAAGTTGAAAATAAATTGAGTTTGAAGATAAATCAATTAAATCTGATAGAGGTGGAGAATATTTAAAATCAGATTTTATTGATTTTTGTAAAAAAGAAGGCATTGTAAAATAATTGACTATGTCATATACACCACAACAAAATAGTGTAGTAGAAAGAAAAAATAGAACTCTCATTGAAATGGTTAACTCTATGCTTTATGGATCTGGTATCACTGAAATTTGTGGACTGAAGCCTTATTTTCTGCATGTCATATTTTGAATCGAATTCCTTCCAAGAAACATCATTCATCTCCGTATGAACTTTGGAAGAATAGAAAGCCAAATATAAATTATTTTAAAGTATGAGGTTGTTTGACTCATGTTAGATTACCAGATCAACAATTGACTAAGATTGGATATAGAAGAGTAGATTGTGTATTTATTGGTTATTCACAAACACATAAGGCTTATAGATTTTTGAATCTTGAGACTCCAAGCCCTCACACAATTATTGAATCGTTGCGTGCTAACTTTTTGAGCATATATTTTCTAAGAAAAAAGAATCTTTGGAACAAAATACAAGTTCTTCTATATCTACTCTTAAAAGAAAAATAGTTGAACCTTTGGAAGAAAGTCAACCAAGACGTAGTGCAAGATCAGCCAAATCAAAAGACTTTGGACCAAATTTTCAAATCTATTTAGTTGAAAGGGATCCTGAAAGTTATGCTGAAGCAATGGTTTCACATGATGCTCCTTTCTGGCGTGAAGCTATTGATGATGAAATGCACTCTATTATGTCAAACAATACATGGATTTTATCATACCTCCCTCCTGGATGTAAGTCTATTGGTTGTAGATGGATTTTTAGAAAGAAATTAAAATCTGATGGTACCTTAGATAAGTACAAAGCTCGCTTGGTGGCAAGATATTTTACTCAATTGAAAGATATTGATTATTTCGATACCTTTGCACCTGTAACTCGAATGACTTCTATTCGACTCTTGATTGTTAGATGTAATTCATAGTCTGGTAATACATCAAATGGATATGAAGATTGTATTTTTAAATGGTGATCTAGATGTGGAAGTGTACATGAAACAACCAGAAGGATTTGTCGTACCTGGTCAAGAACACAAAGTTTGTAAGCTTCTTCAATCTCTTTATGGATTAAAACAAGCTCCAAAACAATGGAATGAGAAATTTAAAAGAGTAATGATTTCTAATGGATACTCAATCAATGGTGGTGATATTTGCATATTTAGCAAATTTCAAGAAAAATCTGGTGTTATAATATGTATCTATGTAGATGATATGTTGATCTTTGGAACTCATATTGAAAGAGTCAAAGAAACAAAATCATTTCTAGCTTCTCAATTTGAAATGAAAGATCTTGGGAAAGCTGATGTAATTTTATAAAATTATAAGATCAGCGAATGACTTGACTCTTACTCAATCAAGTTATATTGAGAAAGTTCTAAAGAGGTTTGGTCACTTTGAAGACAAACCTGCTCCTAGACCATTTGATCCTAGCATCAAACTAATGTGAAACTCTAGTGATATTCTCGATCAGCTGACATATTCTCAGATTGTTGGGAGTCTTATGTATGACATGTATTGTACCAGGCCGAATATTGATTACGCAGTATAAACTTTGAGCAAGTGTACTAGCACTCTCGGAGTTGAACATTGAAATGCCTTAATTCGTGTTTTAAGATACTTGAAGGTTAGGATTAATGTTGGCCTACATTATTCTACATTTTCAACTGTTCTTGAAGGTTATAGCAATGCTACTTGAAATTCTGATCCGAATGACTCTAAATCTATTACTGCTTTGATTTTCACTTTAGCTGGAGTAGCATCTCTTGGAAATCAAAGAAGCAGACATGTATTACTCATTCAACCACGGAATCAGAATTTATAGCTATGTCTTTTATCGGAGAGGAAGTTGATTGGTTGCGATCTATGTTGATAGATATTCCTTTGTGGAGTAGCTAGTACCATCTTTAACTATCTATTGTGATAATCAAGCTGCTATATTTCGGGCTTCAAGTGATTGCTACAATGGCAAGTCGAGACAAATTCGCCTCAAACACAATCATGTGAGGAGATTATTGGAAGAAGGCGTAATAACGCTTCAATATGTGAAGTCAAGATTTAATTTAGAAGATCCTTTGTCTAAAGGGTTAGGCAAAAAGTTAGTGGTGGAAACTTGTAATTGTATAGGAATAAAGTTTGTTGTAAATTAATTGTACTTTATGGTAACCCTACCTAATAATGTAATCTTGGGTTCAAAGGGAAAAACAAATAAAGTTACAATCGTGAAGCATATCAATATAATTCTCATTTCAAAATAAAATGAAATAAGCAGATGTGCATGATTGAGATTCTTTTCTCTTAATAAACTTATAAGACCGATCTCGGTTGGAGTTAGTAAGAAAATTTTTGATAAATTTTTTGATATTCCTAATGTAGAGAAGGATGAGATTATATTCTCTTAATAAGTCTATAAATCGATTTTGATTGGACTGTATAGGAATACTCTTGATAGATTTACCGATACTTTGTCGTAAAGGAGGATGAGATTAATTTTCTCTAAATGAAGTTCATAGACTATTTGGTCGGAGTATGCAAAGTTACTCTTGATGATTCACCGCAGTAAGTGCAAAGTGGAGGCCGCTTCAATAAGATTTTTAAGAGAAAAATCTTAAAGCACTTGGCTAAAAGGATTCAGGACACATGGTTGTAAGGTGTCAAGGAATTTTAATTTTCACCAGAACATAGTCAATGAACCACTTAGTTCAAGATTTGTTCACTAAGTAGTCAATGATTTAGAAAACCTTCACTAGCTAATGGTTCAAGTCCAAAAGACATCACTATTGATGCATGTCGCCAGATTAATGTCTCAAAATATTTTTTGAATTTTTCAAAAATAAAATGTCTTGAAACAAGTGGGGGATTGTAAGAGTTAATGTTTCAATTAATTTTGAAACAAAATTCATCCACTAAAAGATTTTTAATAAAATAATGAACGTGAGTTGTAACATTTTTGTTGTTGTTTTTATTTCTACGTCATCATTTTTTTTGCAAGAACTTTTTTTTTTAATTCTACGTTAAGGGTTTTTGAAAGATAAGTGTTTCTTTTAATTCATGAACCTATAATAAATACAATTTAATTAAAGTCTTTTTCTTACAAAAATATTTGTCCTATAAATTGAGTTTCTTTTGGTTGAAAAGATATAGCACTCAAGAAAAACTACTTTCTCTTGAAAACACTTGTGAGACATTAATCAAAAGGTGGAATCACCAATTCAAGAATAGAAGAGCAACATTCTTGAATGCTACTTGTTTTGTGGCTTAGTTGAATCTCGAAGATAGAGTTGTTATTTACTCTTCTGATTGCTCGTGGAAGGGACTCCAACTATCTTCAAGAAACGTATTAACGTGTCTCTAAACCAAGCAAGTTTTATTTTTTGAATTCCTTGTATTTTTATCATTCTTGTTCATTTGTTCTAACATTTTTTATCGGAATATTGATGAGATATATTAAAGTTTGCTTTCATCTTTCTAAACCTTATAATGAATAATTTACACTATAAGAAAATTATCAATTGAATGGGAATTTTCCTGGGAATTAGTATGAACATTTGCAGTAAAATAGATTTCGTGCAAATTTTCATACTAATTCCCATGCAATTTACATTGTTTCGGTAGTGTTATAACTAAAACATCGTGAAAATAATTATTTTTATAGTAATAATTATTTTGGTTGTATAAGGATAAAAAGGCCAAAAATAATTATATTCTTGACAAAAAAAAAGTGTCACTGGACCTTTCTCGATTTCAATATTTCTTATATATCTTCGCTGAAATTTAACTAAAATATCTTATGAAGCTAATAATTTACAAATAATAAAATTAAACATACATGATACAACCAACAAACTCATCCAACTTGAGGGTTGTGGCAGTGCATAATGAGGGGTTTCATCCGAAGTTTCGAACCCTCTTGGCGAGAAAATATTACTATTTATACATGGTTAAAATTATTTTTTAAATATGTATAATAAATTTTGAACCCCCTCCCACTAGTTCGTATGTTTACTTCTTAAATTTTGAACCCTTCATTAAAATTTTTGACATTGCCACTGATCCAACCAAATTTCAAATATTATTTATATATCCATCCAAAAAAGTGTAGAAAGGACATCAAGCTTATTTATGGAGAGGTAAAATATGAAGATGATGCAAAGAATTAATCATCCATTATCACCACATTGAAGGATATATGAAGAGAATTAATTTGCTTCAAGTGTATGAGAATTGTGTCCATCTGATTCATTCCAATGATGGAAAAAGTTTTAAGCGATAACTATGTCTTTAATCATGTTAGAGCCCCTTTGGATTGACTTTAAAAATGTAACTTCTAAAAAGTACTTTTGAAAGTGCTGAAACTTATTTGTAAAATAAGTAGTTATGTGTTTGGTTAAAAGTGTTGCAGTTGAAAAACAAGTTGTTGATGTGTTTGGCAAATAAGTGCTGGTAAACACTTTTTTATCAAAATATCTGAAATACCCTTAAAGTTGTTGACATGATAAAAAGTTGATTAATTTAAGATTTTTATACTTAAAAATAATTAAAACAAAATTAATTTATATTTTACATTCATAAGTAATAATATATATCATTCACATATTTCTTTATCATCACAAAATTATTATTATTATTATTATTATTATTATTATTATTACTAATAATAATAATAATAATAATAATAACCATAATAATTGATAATAATAATACTAATAGTACTACTACTACTAATAATAATAATACTACTACTACTACTACTAATAATAATAATAATAATAATAATAATAATATTAATAATAATAATAAAATAATTAAGGGCAAAAAGGTAATGTACTTGGTCAACATAAAATAACTTTTAAGTTGGAAAAAAAAGCACCTCTCACCTAATTTTTAACTTTTGGCTTAAAATAAGTAATTTTTACTTAAAATAAGTCACTTTAATAATTGTCAAGCACTCTAGTAAGTCAAAAACTAACTTTTTAAGTCAGTTTGACCAATTTTTAAGTTTATCCAAACAAGCTCTTAATATCGTGTATTAGTTGTACATAATATGATAACAAATACAATAAAGTGTTATACATAATAAAAACAAATATATCAAATAAGATATTAATAATCTACAAAGTTAATATATACATTATTTTCTCTAATTCATCCTACTTGACACTGCAAAATATTGTGACCAACCACAAAACAATATGTGAAGTTCAAATACTTCTTTAAATAATTAAAGACTAGTATGGTAATTTATTATAACAAAGTGGGCATTTGGTCTAGTGGTATGATTCTCGCTTTGGGTGCGAGAGGTCCCGAGTTCGATTCTCGGAATGCCCCTTTTTGTGTCGGATTTTATAAACAAGTTAATCTTAAATTTCACACATTATAAGAGTAGTAAATGAAAATGTTTCGATAAATAATAATACAATCTTTTACATATTTCTCAATTGACCTCTAAGAAAAATAAAATTTTAAATTATTATCTATTAAATTAATACAATTCAATAAAACATAACTTTATTTTATGATTTTTATTTTTTAGTATCAAACTTAACTAGAAAAAAATTATGCGGAAGAGTAAAAAAAAAATGCTATTTATAAATTATACTAAATTAGCCTCACCCCACACCACAGTGCACCTCCCCATTGTTATCTCTACTAAAAAACCTTATTTCTTTTCAGGATTTTGGACCCACAATATAAGTTTATGAAAAGAAATATTTGTTCATCTTTTATTAAAACAAACCTTTATGCATAACTCATTTGGTGAACAGGTAAAAGGTGTAGCTTTTTAATTTAAAAAAAAATAAACTTTATTCAGCTATTAAATAAGAATATATTTTACAAATTTCAAATGCATAGGTTGTTTAATAGTGGATATTTCTCCTATATATTTCATTATAAATGCTACTATTAATTTTTGCATTTCAAATGACATATTTGAAATTTCTACTCTATTGTTGGACACATTGGTCTCTAGATACATAGTCTTACAGATATATACCAGTAGGTGTATGTATTAGGTACTAAAATATAATGAAATTTGTCATAATTGTGTATCAGATACATAACTATGAACATGATTTATATTGAAAGGGATGTATTAGAGATAATATGAGGGAGTGAGAGGGAGAAGGAAAAGGGGATTTTTTTTTTGAATTATACGAAATTCTAGAGATTATGATATCTTAAGTTGTGCATTTATGTAAAATTTTCAATTATTTTGTGGTCAATATGTGTTTGCCCATGGATATAAATTGAAGTTATTTTAGATTTTATATGAGTAATTTGGAGTTAATAAATATTGTTTGAAACAAATTATCACCATATGAAAAATAAATCGATCACAAGCGAAATATGAAGAAACAAGAACATTTTAGTGATAAATCAATATGGATACAACTTTGTTTGTCCCTTGATTCTTCTCTCTTAAGATGTATCCATCATTCGATGATCGTTAATGGCGTATCATTCGAACTAGGATGATTTGAATTTGATTTTTATTTATGAATATTCCATGAATTTTTGGAATATTCGAGATGTCTCTTCAAGGAAATATATTACCTTTTATATAGACATGAGTTAAAGTTTAGGGTTGAGTAGTCTTCAATAATCATAACTGGAATAGAATACATCTTGTAAAGTCTACTAGAATTGAACGCGTCTTGTAGAATCCCAAAAATTTCAATGTCTACAAACATATTTTATTGTTTTTTGAATTCTTGAAAATTTTGGAAGTCAAACTTCAGGTTAAATACATGAATAAGTTGAATCAATTTTTTAAGGCCAAATATGATTTTCGGAGTTCAACTCCAAAAAAAAGTGGAAAAAGAAAAGTCATGACCAAACGCCTCCATAAATTACTCCCTCAATTCAGATTAGTTATCTACTTATTAACTAAATCAACAATAATAATATATCAGTGTATTCCCACAAAGTGAGGTGAGAAGTTTTAACATGCCTAATTTCTTTGCATGATTTTGGACACCCTGCTTCTATTAAAATATTACTTCCTCGATTTCATATTAGTTTTTACATTACTAAAAATTAACAATAACATACACAGTATATTCTCTTAATGTGAGATTTGAAAGAATAGAGTATACACATACTTTATAGCCTCTATCTCAAAGATGAGATAAAAATATTATTTTCGATAAACTATCGAATCAAAACAAAACATATCAAAGAAAAGTATAATGGGGTATAAGAGATAATACATAGAAACAAGACAGTAGTAACGTAACAATACTACAAATGAACAACATGAGACCTCAAATATCAACAAAAATTGACAAAACAAGTGACTACAAGCGTAGCACTTCGTGTAAAGGAAACTAGACAATATACTCCTACCTAGCTACTAGCATGAATACACTCAAACTTACTAACCTTAATTCTGTCCTAATCACATCCTCCACACATCCTATCTAAGACCATGTCCTCAATAGATGCAGCTACATCATGTTCTATATGATCAGTGATCATCTTTCTCCAATTCTTCATCTGTCCCCCTTGCTTTTTATGAATCCATCCATACCCGACCTCTCAGACCTCCACACCAATTTATACAAGCATCTCCTCATCACAGGCTTGAGTCATCTCAACCTTGCTTCCTGCATCTTATCTTCCAATGAAGTCACTTCCACCTTGTCTTGGATATCATCATTTTTTCGGGATCAGATCCCTCAACTTTGTCATTTAGAGATGATATACCCCTTGTTATGAAAGTGACTCATATATACCCCTTGTTATGAAAATGACTTATATATACCCCTTGTTATGAAAATGACTTATATATACCCCTACTTATAAACAAATGGCTCACATATACCATTTTCCTCTAACGAAAATGGAAAAAAAAATTAATCCAATTTTTAATTATTTTTTCTAAAAAATATAATCCCATATGAGTAAATTTAATCCTCGTCAAACATATTTTTGTAGAATTTTTTTTGTTTCAATGACTAATTTACAATTATTATTTTGATAATCAAATTTATTTATGTTTCACTAATATTCTTGTAAAACTTATTGTAGATGACAACTTTTTTCTTCGAATACAAAAATCAAATTACAATATAAAAAAAATAGTTTAATTTTTTTCTTTAAACTAAGGAATGAAAGGAAAAAAATAAAATAAGAATAAGAAACTCAAATAATTATAATAAAAGAAGTCAAAAAATAATTTATGTTTTGAATTTTTTTAAAATATACCTTGAACTTTGATAGAAGAATCATATATACCCCTAAATAATTTTTTAAAAAAAGTTAAAAGTAAAAAATATAAATTTAGAATTACTTTTTTAACTTTCGTTAAATGAAGGGTATATGTGAGCTCATTTTGTAACAACAGTGTATATGTGAGCCGTTTGTATAACGGTAAGGGCATATATGAGTCACTTTCATAACGAGGGCTATATCAACTCCAAATGGCAAAGTTGAGGGGTATATCAAACCCTTTTCACTTTTTTTCTCTCCTAGAAGATATACATATCCATCACAAATATCCTCATCTCTAACACTTTCATCTTCTAAATGTGTAGGCTACAGAAGCGGTAGACTTCACACTAATTCAATCATGGAGAATTCTTGCAATTACAGAAACTACAACATTATTTGGTGAACATACGGTTTTGTCAATTCATTTTTTTTATATAACTTCAATTTCAAAATTAAGGAAACAGGTGAAAAGTTGGGTAAATCCAATTTAATCGATAAATCTAGCTCGAAGTAAGTTGCTCTGTTGTAGCCACTTTTGTACCTATATTGGCTTAAGCAGCCAAAATAATATTGATATTGGAGAATGGGGATCGATTGAAATACTCAAGGAGTTTTAACTGGCAACACATTTGAAAGTCAAGAAGGAGGGGTGAATTAAATTTCCTTTAGTCGACTGCATGTAATGGCTAATTGACTCACCTGCAAGTTAGTATAATAGTAAACAGTAATAACGGTATGCATTAAGTAAATGACACAAAGAAATTTATCCTGGTTCGTATCACTGATGTGGTGCCTAGTCCAGTCCCCTTGGATTTCAAGGTTTTTCCTTAAGAGCGTTGAGAAGATCATTTGGTTACAGCAATTTGAAACTTGATCCTGTCTGATGTGCAAATCATATTTCTACTTTGACACTGCTCTACTTGTATACCTACACTCAGATTCTTTCTTCTTCTTTTCTTTTCAATTGTAACATCACAAGTTTACAAAGATTTATGAAAGACAAAAGAAAGTTGTTTGCTAACTTCAAGTAAAGTTGCATGTTTTTTCTGAGTGACTTCTCTCTTGCTTAAATAGGTGTAGAGTGCTGCTCTTCTTAAGGAATAACCTAAGGGATTTTCATTCAATAAAGGATTTGTAGGGATTCCTTGATTGAGTCTGATTAGGATAGGATTGGAATCATGTCTATATTAGATATGTTCATGATATTCTTCCTTTCTAGATAAGGCGTCTTCAGTATGGTGTTGTTGTTTTCATTGACTTCTGAATACTTGTCTTGATAGATTGATTTCTTGATTTCCTTGATTGGTAGTGACTTGCTGATTCGTAGGAGTTTGAGATATGGCATTGTTGTCTTTCTTGAATCTCGGGGATTGAGTCAATTTAGTGAGATCGTTGATTGGCTTGGACCCTTTTTCGTGAGATCCTTGATTGATGTGGATCAAGGATTTGTTGTAGGCTCTGATTGTAATGATGTTTCTTTGCTCCTGGGTTCTCAAAACAACATTTTAACTTATTGTTAATTATCAAAATACTTGTAGTGTGTACGAGGCTAACAACATTTTGCTTCATACAATATAGCTACTATTCACCACTTCGCAGAGCTTGTCTTAATGTTTATAGTGTACCGTATTATCACACAAGACTCCGAATACGAACTGCTATTTCATCTGCGCTACACTAATATGCTCACAAATATCCTCATCTATCTAGCCAATTTTCCTAGATAATTAATCTAAGATACTTGAAACTATCTCTCTTTTAAATAAGTTGTACATCAAGTCTCACTTCCACATCATCCTCATACATCACCTTACTGTCACGCCCAGAGCTCACACCCTGGGCGGGACTGACACTCGAAGACCACTGCTGGCCCTCAAGCGAACCTTGGCCTGACTTACTTAACTCAGCGGAAGACTAAACACATCTTAAACAAGAAATAAACATATTAAAAAATACTTCATATAATATCTGGCCATGACGACACTTAAGTCTCAACAAGCAACAATAAACTCTAAACTGGAATACTAGCGTCTACGAAGCCTCTAAACTGACTGAAGAGGGATGTTGGGACAGACCTCACAACATCCTAAAACTAAACTACTACAAGTAAAAGAAATGGATTTTCTCCCGAATGCAAGGAGGCTCACCACTGACTCTAGAGCTCGATCTGGATCAACGAAACACTGCGTGCTGATCCTGGTTACCTGCGTCTGCATCATAAAATGATGCAGGCCAACTGACATCAGTACATTGAATGTATGAGTATGCGAGTTGAAAAGCTATACAAATCTTAGGCTTGAAAGGAAGTAAACATAAATACTTACCTTGGCTCTGTTCAACTCATGATCTACTAACTCTTATTAAATATACGCCGTTAAAATAAATTCAATATAAAGAAATGTTGACTGAAACATGCTTAAACCTCTGAGTATATATATACAAGTACACAATAATGTCTGAGATGTATATAAAATAAAATATTGATGTATTATGAAAATACAATAATGTTGTGTGTAAGAATACAATTTACCTGAGGGAGATTCTCTAACCGACAACCATCACTTAAGAGCTACAGTGATAATACAACGGTCTACTGCATGCTGCCAGCGTATCTTATACCCGGCCAAAGGTATAAGACCTGAACTGCCTAATGGATCCACTAGTAAACTGTGAAAATGAATCATCTAAAAAGTATAACCCTTTTCTACCCATGGTGGCTAACATGGTTTATGGGGCTGTGAGTTATCTGAACTCTCCCCCATATCGGTGCTCAATACTACTCTAAAAAATATACCGGCTCTTATGTTTAAAAACATAATGATTCTGTGGTTTGAGATTAGTGCTCAAAACTTAGCTTTTAAAAAGCTCTCTTGGAAATCATAGTTTCCTCTTCCTTCCATTAAAACTAGTCATATGATGTTTAGATGTACTCTAGAGTGTTGGAAACAACTAGGAATGAAAGGTACATCACCTAGGAACTAGTACGAAAAGATAGGAAAAGAACGGGGTCTCCAAGGGGTCCTGGCGCTCTGAGAGGCGCGGAGCACCGTAGCCTGACGGACAGAGGTTGTCCTCAGGTACTCTGAGAGGCACGGTGTGCCAGAGCCTGACGGACAGACTCTGTCCTGAGGGTCTTTGGAGGCGCGGCACCCCAGCATTCCCCCAACGGGTTTTCCGACTTTCTTCTTCGTTTTCATCTCTAAACCTTTCCAAAATCCCATGGATCTCACCCCAAGCACTTAGGATACCTAATTAACGTATTAACCAATGATTTAGACCCGAAAATAGTCCTAAAACATGGATTACAACAAACATCGATCAACAACGATCTAATCAACAAGAACATCAAACCAACCTCTAACATGAGTTAATTCATGAACTTGACTGACTTGAATGAAATTGGTGTGTGAGTGAAGTAACCCAACACAAAATATCCCACATACCTTATTAGGGATCACCCCCGACGAAACTCCACGAACCTAAACTTGGTGATCTTGCGTCTTCTTCTTCCTTCTCCTCTTTTCTTCTTGCTTTCAAAATCCTAGTCTATTTTCTAAATGCGTAAACTGAATGGGATCGATTTAGACCCAACATATTTCTCCAAAACGAAATAATTGATTGACTTAAGGAATAGACCAAAACACCCTTACTAAATCCGGTTTTGAAACTCTCCCTGCTCAATAGTCCATCTTCTGAAGATCACAACTCACTCATACGACCTCGAAAATTCGCAAACTTGGCGTCGTTGAAAAGATCTCCAACGAGCTTTCCATCCATATAAAGAACTCACCTAAAATCCTCCTGAGCTGGAAGTTATAATCATTTGAAAATGGCCAAAACTCACTTTTAAAATCTGAAAAATTTCCAGATTTTCCCCTTTTTTCCAAATTTGCTTTTCCTTGTTTTTCTTAGCTAAATTTTAGTATGTCTAGAATACGAGATGTTACACTTACTTAACTTGCACCTCAAATATTGTTCTACATTACTAAAAATATTTATTACTTACCTGTTAATTTATAAAATCAAGCTAGAATTAATTTTATAAGGATGATATAAAAGAAAAAGTAAACCACTAAGAGGCAGTAATAGTGTAACGATTATTGATTTTCCTTACACATTAATATTCACTTGCCTATTTTATAAACTTCTAACTAAAAACAAAATCCAGCAATATTTTCTCTATTTATTTGGCCGCAATAAAGATACTTATAATAATGCATTTCCAACTCCTTTTTTTTTTTCAAAAGAAACTCAGGGTATACATTATATTGAGTCCGGAGCTTAAAGGGTAAAAAATATTAATAAAAATTTCAAAACGGTATATGAAATTTCTTTTTAATCAAAACGACAAAATCGCTCACGAAGTAGCGATTTTGTCTGCCGAAAAAAGTAAAATCGCTGCTATTTTTTGTTTTTTTTTTTAAAAAAAAGTTTAAATCAAATTTTTTTTTTTAAAAATCAAATCGCAGCGATTTTTAATTAAATTTATTTGTTTATTTTTTTAAATCAAATCGCTAAAAAAGATTTTGACTTAAAATTGCCGCCTTAGCGGAGATAATATTTTAAAAAATAAATTAAAAATCGTTGCGATTTGATTTAAGAAAATAATAAAAAGAAAAAATTGATTTAAACATTTTTTTAAAAAAAAGAAGCAAAAAATTATTAAAAAAAATATTTAAACTTGTCGCTGCCTCGCTGCCTCAGCAACGACATATTAAAAAAATTATAAAAAATGAAATTTGTTTCGAAAATCGCTCCTTTGGGAGCGATTTTGTTTATAATTTTTTTTTTAAAAAAAATCAAATTTAACAAATCGCTGCTATAGCAGCGATTTTACTTTTTTCGCCGGACAAAATCGCTATTTCGCGAGCGATTTTGCCGTTTTGGTTAAAAAGAATTTTCATATACCGTTTTGAAATTTTTGTTAACATTTTTCACCCTTTAGGCTCTGGACTTACATTATATTAGTACAATTTCAAATATGTCAATTTTACTGATTTTATATAAAAAAATAAAAAAATTCTCCCTTTTTTTTTTGTTTGGTCGATCAAAATGTCTAAAAAGTATAATCTTATTAAAAAAAAATCTTTAAAAATAAAAAAAAAATACTTTTCTAATAAATATAGTAAAAACAAATTACATAGCTAAGCTTCCACATACATTGAAACACTGAGAGTTACACTTATATAGAGAGAGAAGCCAGCGTTGAGCAACTTAAGACTAGTCAATCAATTGATCAATTTCCCTTCTACTTCAACTTTCATTTATTCTTCTTATTTTTCTTTTTAGTATGTTTTATATATTAAAATTCAATTATAAATTATAATAATTAACAAATTTAAATATTTATGAACATATTAAGATTATTATTGTTTAAAATTTCACATGTACAATCATAAAATTGAGATAAAGTTACATTGACTATATATATATATATATATATAAGTGACAATAACCAGGGCAGAGGTCATGGTCAACATGCCTGTCTGACAGCTGCACTGTTTTCCCTTTTTTTGGTGGTTCTTTCATTTTAATTTATTTATCTTATTTTTTTAATTTTTTAAATATTTTAAAATTGTGTAAAAAAATACTATAAATCGTGATAGTTGTCAACTTAGAATATATGTAAAAAACATATAAATTTTTTTGATTGATTCATAAAATTAGTCTATATTTGTCACATAAAATGAGATTAAAATAAAACATGTATTATTTAATTTTGAAAATTACGTAGAAAGTATTGTAGATCTCAATAACATTTGATTAACTCTTGAAATTCTATTTGTGCTACATACATTGGGATAAGAGAAGTAACATGTATTATTAAAAATTTATGTAAAAAGTACTACAAATTTACATATATATATATATATATATATATATATATAAGTGACAATAACTAGGTAGGTCATTGTCGACATGTCTGTCTGGCAGTTGCAGTACTGTTTTCCTTATTTGGTGATTCTTTCGTTTTAATTTGTTTGTCTTATTTTTTTATTTTTTTTTAATATTTAAAAATTGTGTAAAAAATATTATAACTCATGATAATTGTCAACTTAAAATATATGTAAAAAAATATATAAAAAATTCAATTGATTCATAAAATTAATCTATACGTGTCACATAAAATGGGATAAAAAAATATCATGTATTATTTAATTTTGAAAACTACGTAAAAAATATTGTAAATCACAATAATTAACAACATTTGATTGAATCTTGAAATTCTATTTGTGCTACATACATCAAGATAAAAGAAGTAACATATATTATTAAAAATTTATGTTAAAAGTATTATAAACTACAATAATAAAAAGAAGTAACATGCAATAGTTAATTTGAATACTACGTAGAAAGTATTATAAATCTCAATAATTAAGAACGTTTGATTGACTCTTGAAATTCTATATGTGATGCATACATTGGGACAAGATAAGTATATTATTTAAAAAGTATGTAAAAGTACTATAAATTATAATAATAAACAACATAAAATATTTAAAATCATATTAAAATTTAATTGACCAATTAATTCTATCTATGTCATATAAAATAAGACGAGGAAAAAAAAGAGATATTGGGCCGTACTAACACAAATACTTGTGTCTGTGTACTACTAATAGAGAAGAAAATGTGAGCAAGTTAAAGTGAGTTGATGATAATTAGCAATTATAATGTATTTATAAAATTTATTAAAAATTCGATTTGACTCTTAAAATTTTATATGTATCATATAAATTGAGATAAAAGAATATATTATTTTAAAATTATATAAATAATCTTATAAAAGGGATCACAATAATTAACAACTTAAAATACCATATTGAATTTATACTTGCACATACTCATATGTAGTACAAACTACAAATAATAATTTCAAAATAAAATGCGATATTATTTTATACCATTTGATTAAAAAAAAAAAAGTAGATATTGTCGAGTGTGTATAGAAGTAGAAAATATAAAATGGGCTAAAATTTCCCTCCAAATCAAAAGGTATTTTCCACATCTCCCTACTTTCCCTCCTTTAAACTCTAACCCTATACTCGCCCCCCTCCTTAACCCCACGCGCTCACCTTCTCCGGCGGCTTTCACCGACGGATTTATCCGGCGGCTTTATCCGACGTTCTGATTCGATTCGATGCTGTTAGTATTTTTTTCACATTTTTTGATTTGTCGTCAGAAAAGTTTTGATCCTATTGTTGTACTGTGCTTTAAAAGGCATAAATTTTTTTACTTTCAGATTCAAAATCATCAAGGTTTTGTTTCGGATTGCTATTAATTTCATTGTTTATTATGACATTATTGTGATTATTGTAATGTTATTGTAGATGAATTAAAATGGTTGGCGGCGGTAGAAAGAACGCGAACAAGTGTTACCCGGAAAAGGATACTTCGATGATTTTTGACGATACACAACCAGTGGACACTCAAATTTCACCAGATACATTACCAGGCAAGTTTTTTTTTTTTTTTTTTTTTTTGTAGTGTAAGAGTTTCACTTTGAAATTAAGCTGTTTAGAAAAAGAGAAGTTTGAATCTTTTACTAACGAAAAATATCGCACTGCGAAAAGGGACGTTTATAGGCTGTATAAATTGCTGTCACTCAGTTGCCTTGATTGTTATGGTCAGTGTTTGGTTAACTGCTAAAGAATGAAAGAGGACTTATGCTCAAGTTTGGATTTTTACTTCATTGAAAAAAAGTTCTTTTATTTAAGTGTACTTTTAACACTGTGATACCATACTTCAGAGGGAATTTGCAAACAAGACCACTAAATGAGATTGGAAGTTTCTCTTCCTGACAATACAATTTGTTTTATATTTAAAGGTGGGATGATGAGTTGTACAATGACCAAAATATGGCTCCTGCTGATGACGACCTTTTCTTCAATGATGCCTTTGAGACCCAATTAGTAAATCTCTGCGGTGAAAACCAGATTTTGGATATTGGTGGTGGTGAAACACAAGTGGTGGATTACGGTGCTGAAACACAAGTTGTGGATTTTGGTGCTGAAACACAATTGGTGGATTTTGGTGGTGAAACTCAACAGGTGGATTTAGATGATGAAACCCAATTGGTTGATGATCATGATGGTCTACAAAGTAAACACATCACGACTTCTGAAAAATGCAATGTCGAAGTTGCCGTAGATAGTGATACTGAAGGAAGTGATGGAACTGAGGTCTTGTGTGATACTCAAGAGTTACCAGATCATGATTTAGTGGAGAACAGCTACAGCTCAATTGACCAGGTGAAGTTGCCTAAAAGCAGCAACTCCAACACAAGTGACAGGAGTTCAATTGCACAATCAGATGTTGCGAGTAGTGATAAGCATCTTTCAGGTGAATTGGTTTTACTATCATGAGATGATTGATTTTGATTAAGTTCCAATGCTATACATGTAGGCTAAATTTATCATATTAGTTTTTTTTCCCTTTTTAAGTATCTAGGATCTGAATGGAACAATACCTGAGCAAAAGGTTTTCTTTTCTTTATCCATACCTTAATTTAAGCTACTAATCCAAATCTTCTTCTACAAGTGTAAAGTTGGACGAGACATTTTGCGTCATCCAGTTTTTAGAATTCACGGTAAATAGGTCCCTTCACTTTGCCTGGTAAATAGGTCTCTTCACTTTGCCTGATCTGTATATTCTTTGCCACTGTATCAACGATTAGTATGACATTGCTGACTTTGGTTTTATACTATGCGACTACAGTTGGTCATTTCTGCTTTATCCAGAAAATGTTTTGCTATTGAAAGAGAGGCTTGGCTTCACTTTCGCTGCTTTATGTTGTAGACTCTAGATTTCTCTTCTCCTATTCGCTACATGGAAGTGCTTAATATACTTCTCATTGTTAGTACTTTTAGGTGGTTGATGGATTCCTTTTCTGTTCTCAACTTTTATATTCTGTCCATATTCATTGTAGAACAAAGTTTCTTCAGAATTTGGATCTTCTGACATTTATGTATATTTTTTCAGGATCTTTGCAAAGAGGGTTTACTTCAATCCGTGCTGCATCTATCAGGGCTTCTGGTTTGGCTGCTTATGACATGAGCTGTAAAGGGACAAAAGGAAGTACATGGTCTATTAAGAGTGACGATCCTCTGAAGCAGGAAGGTGCAGACCATAATGGAACATCCGTGGTTAGACCTCAATCTGAAGTCAGGAAAGAGCTTAATCTGAATGCTTGTGAGGAGTACGATGAACAATTGAAGGAAGTAGGTAATGAAAACCGGTGTAAGGTTGGTAGTTCAGCTGTGAGGAAACTTTTCGGAGATGAGATACTTATTGAAACTAAAGAGCCAGTAGATGGAAAGTATGATTTTCAAAAGACAGTGGACTTGCCTCAGTTGGACTCTGATAATGTATTGGCAGGTTTAAGTTATCTAGATTCTCAAGAACCTGGAGAGGAAACTCAGGCCAATGCACTAGAAGCTGTTGACAAGTTTCTTAGCCTCAATCCTTTTGATTTTGATCAACATCTTGACTTTGGGAAGTCCTCCATTGGAAAATCAAAATGTATATCTGCTGCAAATGGAGCAAAACATTTAGCTCAGAGAGCAGCTGGATTAGCGGATGCAGAAGGTGGGATATTTGATTGGGATGACAATCGCGAAGATGAAGGAGGTGGAGAGTTTTTTCAGAAGAAAAAGGAACTTCTTTTTGGCAGGATACCTGCTACTGAACCTCTGAAGCGTGGTTCACTTGACCCCTTAAGACGGGGAGCTAAAAGTTGTGGAGAAAAGGAAAAGCATATGTTGAACGGCAAAAAGTTTAAGGGTTCCCCCTGTTCTGATTCAAGGTTAATGTCAAGTAAAGCGAGAGTTGAAAGTGAGTTATCGAAGTCCAGATCTAGAAAGAAGTTAGTTGAGGAGCTGGATGAAGAATTCACTGTGGGGGCTGGTGATGGAATGGTTGATAATGGTAATGGAGACAATGTTCCAGACTTGCAAAATGTTGGTTTAGATACTCAAATGGCTGCTGAAGCTATGGAAACATTATGCTTTGGAGTTCCTGTGCTGGAAAATGATTGTAGCAATGAGAATAAAGGTAATAAGTCATCGAGGAACAATTCCTGCAAAGGTCGAGTTGATGACGAGAGTCTGTTAAAGCAAAGGTCCTCCAAGAAAAAAGCACGATCTTCTGACACTCGACCTGCTACGCGATTGTCGGTGCAGAAGGATGCCAAATTAGTTGAAGTGTACTGTAGAGAAACAGTGAAGCAACAGAAAAGTAGCAAGAAGCAAGGCAATGATGAACAAGGAGGCGGATTGAGAATGATCAAGGCAAATATGACGAAATCCCATGCTTCAAGGGGAAAAGAAGAAGAGTTCAGACAAGAAGAAAGACCACCAAAAGAAAGCAGAGGTTCCATGTCTGTCAAGAATTGTCATTTGCAACAGCAGCATGACTCATTTACACCTATAGCTCATCGAACTAGGCTCAACCGGGCAGAAAGTCAACCAAAAAGTTGTCTGTCTGCTGCTGTCACTTCTAATAGAAGTGGGACTGATGGAGATGCTTGTGAGACTTTGATGGATCATGGTACATTCGCTGCCAGTCATACGGCCGATCTCCGAAATATGAAATCAATGTGGGGTGACCATTGTGCTGTAGACCATCCCAAAGGAAAAAGAAGTCATCGAAAGATACCTGCCATGGGGCAAGAGGCCACTACTCGATCTTGTAGAAGGTCAAAAAGATTAAGTGGTGACCAGACAAGTATTTCAATTGATGTCAGCACAAAAAAGAGAAAGATTTCACCTGAAACTCCCTCTGGTATTGCATCCTCAGGAAGAGGGTCTCGGAAGAAGCTTTCAAATGAAGGCATAAATAAAGGACATCCGGAGGGTACCAACATTAGTGATGCTTTTGCTGATGGAAATACAAAAGCACTTCGATATAAGTCGCCAGAAGATTCTAATAGGAAAGCTGATGTAGAGACAAAACAATCTGTTGATGAAGCACATGGAGTAGAATCTTCAACAGGAGACCAGTGTAAAGCGCCAGCTTCAGCATGCAACACTCCCACCAATTCAAAAATCCTGAAGAGTTCTGTATCACCTATATGTATGGGTGATGAGTATCAAAAGCAATCGTGCAGGAAGAATATGTCAAGGTCCGCTCTTATGAGAGAGATAATTTCCTTACATGCTACTGGAACGCAAGTTGACTCCACCTTGAAAGATTCCAGGAAGAGGCGAGAAATGACTAGTGTTCGAGTCTTGTTCAGTCAGCACCTTGATCCAGATATAATCAAACAGCAAAAAAAGGTAATTTGGATATGAATTTACCTTGTTTGTGCTAAAATTCTATGTTTTAAACTGGAATCACCTTGTCATCTCTTTCTCCAGATCTTAGCACGGTTAGGGGCCTCAAGTGCGTCATCTATGTCCGATGCCACTCATTTTATGGCTGATGAATTTGTTCGCACTAGAAATATGCTAGAAGCTATTGCCGCAGGGAAACCTGTGGTGACACATCTATGGCTTGAGAGTTGTGGACAAGCAAGCTGTCTAATTGATGAGAAAACTTATATACTGAGAGATGCAAGAAAAGAAAAAGAATTCGGCTTCAGCATGCCAGTTTCATTAGCACGGGCATGCCAACATCCCATTTTACAGGTAAAGATGCAGCTTTGGTGGCTATTAGATGCAGCTGCAATGCTTGTTTTTCTCATAGTACTTGTTTTCAGGGTTATAAAGTCTTTATCACTCCGAATACAAAGCCTGGTAAAGAAATATTGGCAAGTTTGGTCAAGGCAGTTCATGGTTTGGTGAGTACCTCTACTCTTTACCACTCATTTTACTTTGTCATTCAGCCATTTTAGACTAGGCATTCTATATAGTATATACTCTATCCACTAACCTGAAAATGATCTTTAATGCTGGAATGTGGTAGTTTACCGAGTTCCTCTTTGAAAGAAAAAATGGTCCAAGTCAAGTCCAAAGCAAGTGATTTAAAATGTTCAGTCTGTTTTCTCATAGATATGTACCTTTGTGAATACCTGATATAGAACTAAATTTTTATTAGAATTGCCAGGAGGATATGATAGACTAGGAATCTGCTCTAAATGCAACATGCTTAGTTATGATATATCAGAACCAGCTTCAATAAATATGTTGGATATCATATATATGTGAGGTGTGCTCAAGATGATGTACATGGTAAGGTGATAAATGTCGACGTGTTGATCATTAGTTGGACCTTTTTGAATATAAAAATCATTAGCTTGACTTACAGTAGCTGAAGCAAATACCTATGACCAATTTTGTTGAAAGTTTCTTTATAGGGAAAACAAATGGTTAGGAGTATAATCCAAACTAAAGTTGGATGGATTTGAATTCTTGAAACTCTTACCGTATGGACATTTGTAGAAGTACACCTAACATCTTGGGCATCCAATTAATTGAAGTTAGTGTTTACCAGCATGTCTTGTCTTTCTTATTATAAACATCATCCATGTAAGAATTTCATAATCAATCTGTATTTTTGCAGGCAGACCTCTCTCCGTAATTGTATGTGTTCGATTGATATTTTTATCCCTCCTTGTTAACACCTGTTCGAAATGTTTTTCAGGCAGTTGAGCGACTCTGTAGATCTGCTATGAAAGAGGAAGTTATTCCTGACAATCTTCTAGTTTTATCGTGTGAAGAAGACTATGAAGTTTGCATCCCCTTCCTCGAGAAAGGTGAATTTCTTATTCTTTTGCCTAGTATAGTAATTAATAAGAAGTTATAGTAGTATTAAATTTTAATAATCATGCAAATCCCTCGTTACATTTACAGGATCAACAGTGTATAGTTCGGAACTACTGCTGAATGGCATAGTCACTCAGAGACTAGATTTTGACAGGTGGTTTCTTAACATCTACACTTCTTATGATACTAATCAGAAGTCATTGTATTTTGGGGTGTGAATATATGGAAAGTTCACTAAAATCTGATTACCATTTACATAAGATCAAAACGAGGCTCCTAAATTCTAATCCTAATTTTCTGATAAGCGGTGCCGCCATAATATTGCACCATCTGATCCCACTTGTCTTTTGTAACTGGCTACTTTTTTGTTGCAGGTACCATCTTTTCACGGATCATGTTAAGAGAACGCGTTCAACAGTTTGGATGAAGAAAAATAACAATCAATACCTTGCTGTTGCAAAATGCAAATGAGGTTTAGTTGCCTCTTAAGAGTGTTGTTGCCTACTAATTTGTTTTAGGGGCATGTGTATTATAAGTGTAGTTATCTGTAAATATAGTTTGTCTCTAATGTATAGTGATCAAGTTTAACTTAGGATTCCCCCCCCCCCCCCCCCGTTGGATCTTGAAAACTGTTGTCTGAATCAGACTAATAATGGAACATCCAAAAAGAGAATTCTAGTCAGATGATTTTTCATGCACAAACGCCATTCCATTACTAGTTTGTTGCTTAGGAGTTTGGAGTTTGGACATATTCAGTGTGCTCTGGTAATCGCCTGCATTGCTAAGCTATTCAAATCACACGTTTAAACTATTGTGGTGACCTATTATTCTTGTGATATTGATACCTTTAGGAGGTGGCATGGCAGAGAAAGTATTTTCACTTTTCTTTAAGTGCGTGAGAAGAAAATATATATTAAAATGACAAATTTAAACATGTGACTATTTTATTGGTCATTTAGAATTAAGTATTATAATTTTTAAATATATTAATTATGTAAGAAAATTGTTTTTATCTCTTTATTAGTGGCCCCAATTTTTTTAAAGCTTTTACATTTTTCATTTTGAATTCTTCGACAATTCACGGTCATTTGTCACTATCGATGACTTCTTCAAAATTATCGTCGTGGAAACATATCTAGTACTCTACCCCTAAAGAGGAACTCTAAAAAGAAATAAAAAGTAGCGGGGAAGATGTTGACTTCCACTGAAAAGTTAATAATTCTAACTTAAAGTTCATGATTTTACTCGAACTCGCCGGAGGATTCACCGGAGAAGCTCATCGAAATAAATCATAAGAACGATAACAAACTTCTATTGAAAATCCTATTTTATTTATGCATAAAATTTATGATTATATTGCTTAAATTTTTCAAAAATCCATCAAAGAAAAATAATTTTCTATCTGTCTTCTTTATTCTCGCCGGAGCACCAACTACAAGCCTGATGTTATTTTTGTCAAGCCATCAATAGCATATTTGATTTTACACACATTTTACTAATGAAATATTTGATTTTCAACCATAATTATCAAGATTTCAAACAAATTTTACAAATCTAAAAGTTTTTATTTGTTTCACCAACAATAATTATGTTGCCTACTGCCTATCGCCACTGCCAACATCACTAAACTTCATAATCATCTTATCTATCTCATGTTCTCTCTTCAAATTTCTTGTTTATCCTAAATGAAATTTCAAAAAGAGAGATGTATGGTGAGAAAGAGGAAGAATGCCTAGATTTTTACTTTTTGCAAAAGTCTAAGAAAATATTAAGGAAAAATAGTTTTAAAAAAATTAAATAATATTATTTACCTGTCAAAACACATGTTTGACACCTTTCACACAAAAACTGAGATTGTCTTTGAAAGGGGTTACTACATTCACTTTAAACTAGATTAGTGTGCAATAGATCACCATAATAATTTAACCGTCTAACTGACTTTTCGAAAGCAGAAAGCCTTATCAGATTAACAAGGGCACAAAACCAGTGCATCAGATGTTGGTAATGGCCATGTCCCAGCCTCATGGAGCTACTATATTCTCCAGCTGTAGACATAATTAGAGGACTACTTATAGCTACAGTAACTATGTTGGTATACACATTTATCTACCAGAGCCCAGATTTCTTGAGGTATCAACCGCGTCATCACATAAGATCGTTGGGGAAAAGAAGATAAAATAATACAAAGAAAAGCATATTCAATATCTCCTAAATAACTTGATCATCTCGCTGTTACTACTCATGTCATACAGGGCTAGAACTTTCTGCAATTTGGAATTGCCAGGAATAGTACCGGATGTACATTGCGTTGATACTCATAGTAGCACCAAAGCCCAAAACTGATGCTATCATTATAGAATAGACTGCCTGCAATTGAAGCTGCGAAAAACAAGATTTTTGGGCATTACTCCTCGCATCATATCTGCTAAAACGTTTATGTTTGTGCACATTTTCTCAAGACAGTATAATTTTTTGCATCGGTTTTGGTTGGTGTGGGGTGAATGAGTTGTGAATCTAGTTACATTTTTTCAAAAAGATTTACTGGAAAGATTTTCAAAGGTTTTAAGAGGTTTTTCTCTAGAAATATTTGATGATGGTTAAAGAAGACATAGGATCTTCAATGGACAGACGAGAAAATATCCAAGAGTTATCAAATATCAACTGCATAATAGCTAGAGTGCATCTTACCATAGAGTACAAAACATATAGCGGAACAGCAAAAAAAGCAAACTCTAAAGCGGCATACGACCATATGTACTCTTTAATAGCTGCATTTCAAATGAAAATATTATGACACAAATCGGCTAGTATATGATAAATAAAATTTAGGGGCTCAGACATACCTAGGATGATGGAAAAATGGATGACAAAATACCGAGTGTAAATGCAAATGGTGCAGCAATCACAAGCGCCTGAGTTTTCATGTCATGAACCTTCAAGAGACACAAAACCTTTACCATTATCCAAAAAAACCTTCACGAGAAAACACTTGAAATGTGAAATGTTATTCGATAAATAATAAAATATAATGACAACGTTCTAGGTAGATGATGGCATCAAATTCCACCTTTCTACTCCAGAAAAAAATATATAAAAGCTGTTGGACGTGCATTCAACACCACTAGTGTTGACATCACTATGCAGCTGATAACAGGCACGCGAACTCAAAAGTTTTTAATTGAGAATGGGTAAGTAATCAATTCTTCAAACCGCGTATAGTTTTTGACTATTACCCAGGGATAAAAAAGCTTTTGACCTTGTTTTGCATCCTAAGCAAGGTGAAAGTTTAGGCAACTTAAGAAAATGCCATTAAGTTGCAGTTTTTTATTTAGTCACCTGGAATGTATTCTGTTGTAGTTTTTCATTTTTCGAGCTATTCCAAAATCTGAGCTCAACTATTTCTCAACGCAGAGGTCCTAGCATCTTAGCTGTTGAATCGTGACGGAACAAAGGAAGGACAATCGGTGCACAAAGCATCCTGTGTTAGCAGGTGTATGAATCAAAATTTTGTTCTTAAAATAATTTTGGCTAATATTAATTTCAAGACATATTGGTCCAAATAGCTACTATGAGGGACTAAATTATTGGGCTGGTCCATTGATTTGAGCTATAAATGACGAGCGCAGTAGCTAAGCCCAAGATTTCATCTTATTTTAGAGGTCCCAAATTGGTGCACGTGTCAAATGACGTGGTCCAACAAATCAAATAAAAAGAGTCAATAGGATTATAACACATGTCAAAATGACACAACATGCCTAGTAAAATCAAGGACCAATGAAAATGAGTCACATGTACAAGTGACATGTTCCGACCAATCAAATATAATCATGCCAACTTCAATTTGATTGGTCGAAAATAGTTTGTCTTATTGACCCTTGATTTGATTAGGCATATTGTGTTATTTTGGCATGTGGCATGATCCTATTGACTCTTTTACTTGATTTGGCGGGCAACATCATTTGACACATGACACCAATTTGGGCCCTTGAAACAACATGAAATCTTGGGATTAGCATAATGGACTTGTCATTTATAGCCCAAATCAATGAACTAACCCAATGAAATTTGACTGTAATTAAATCCATATTTATTGGACTTAAATAATTCATGCACTCATATTAGCCTATAGTAGCTATTTGGACCAATATATCTTAAATTTAACATAAGTATATAACCAAAATTATAAGTCCAATAAACTTTAGATTCTTACAATAGGGTGCGAGAAGGGTCGTCACTCTAAGGGGTGTGATGTAAACTATCATAGCGCAAACATCAATGGTTGCTTCAAAGGCTCGTGCTAGAACAACATAGTGTAATATCAAAATGCATGCAGAGACCAGGGTGGTAGTCTTATGTTTAACGGGATGTTGGATAGAAAGACAAGTTCACATCATTCATCCTCTCCAACCAGGCTCAGTGGGGAGCTCATTGAAAAAAGAAATTGATTCTCAAATGGGGGCCATTCTAGATGAGAAGCCATGTCAGCCGTATGTACACTGCTTCACAATCATGTCCTCTTTCTTGGATGTGGTAAACTAAAGGTGGCAAAATTAACCCAAAATCATAACCCGCCCAAGTTTGTCTGATTATTGACTCACCCATTTATTAACTCACCCATTTTAGCCTATCCAAAATTTGGGTTGATAACTAGCCTAAACTGATCCATGAGAAATCTTGTTAAAATATTTATAGGTACTAAAAATTAATAAAAGAACAAATAAAACAGTTAAAACTTAGTAGGAATTGCGGGGATTGAGTTTTGACCTACATTTCAGCCCAACCAAAGTAACTTTTGGGCGGATCAATAACCCATGCATTTAAATTCAACCCATCTTGACCCACCCAACTTCAGCCCAATCTGCTTATTTACCACCTCTATGGGTAAACCTCACTTCAATAGGAGCAAAAATGTCTTTATCCACTTTGCTCCCTTGATGACTTGAAACCTCAACGTCATGGTTGGAGCTGGAGGATACCTTTGCTACTAGGCTATGTCTCACTTGTTCAATCATCTCCATTTTTGAGAAAATGTGCATATTATGCAACCAGTATCAAACTCTGGATTTAAAAGTTAAAATAAGTTTCACCCCTACAGGTTATATATAGGAAGTCTGTATCTTCTGCCCCTCCTTTGCCTGCGCCCTGCAGCACATGCATTCAAACAGCAGAACTAAGGGGGAGCTGGTTCCCCCCCGACCCCCTCAAAAAAAGGAACAGAAAAGCATTATATTATTGCCTTCTACTCAAGTAACAACTAAATTGTATGACTCTTCCATCGCTTTCATACTTATGTAACTTGTAAGTTCCTCCTCCTACTTTTGTTCGCTCGAACAAACCCAAGTTCCACCACTGGGGAAGCATTATCGTTTCCCTGCGTTTTTGGATTTATGGTAGAGGAAACAGGATGGTGGCTCATGTGAGAACTTGATCAATGTAAGTTGTGGCACTTAGTACAATAACACTAACAAAAGATCCTATTGAACTATTCCGTCCAAGTCTTGGATAAGCAAGCAGTTGGAAAATGGAAATAGGTGCATTCAGGATTTAGGCATCTTCCCAAGGATGAAATCTCAAGCCAATGTTAATTTTTAAAATTATACCCAAAAGATAGAAAAAGAAAAAGAACTCACAAATAACTGCTCAAGGAAGAAGAAATAGCTTATTGTGCTGATCAAAACAAGCACCACAAAGTCCTGCCAAGCACTGCAATACAGAAATTTCAATTCTGATTAGACTCAAAAATAAACAAAGTAACTGATAAATTAGTTTGCTCCATCATCCAGTATTTAGAGCTTCTTCCCAGTATTCACAACTAAGGGTTCACTTTAGTTTGTATTATCAAATGAAGACAGTTGTTGAAGCACCAACTCTAAAAATCAAAGAGAAACTGGAAATGAAACTTCTTTAAACAGCTCTGTGAAATCAACACAAAAACTAAAGAAAAACAGAATATGGATTTAAACAGCTCTGTGACAGAAACGTTTTTTCTATGCGATGTTTACCTTATTCTTCCAGAATTGTTGTGCTCCGGTCTGTTATCATGTTGACTAGTACTGGGAATCCGCAGCAATGTCACAGGTAAATTAGAAACTTCCTGTCGACAAACCTCACAAATTTTGTTCCCTTTTACGCTAAACCACTTGATTGCACATTCCTCGTGAACAAGTCTTAGGTCACCTTTGCAGCTGCACTCCATCTGGAAAGTATTGCCTTCATCACATGCCTCCAGACAGATCCTACAAACTGCTTCCTCTTCAGGGATTTCCCGATCCTCATTCTCAGGAGCAGGAGTAATTTCTTTTGTTCATTTTAATCAAATTTTGAGGGGTTGAAGCAGAGGAAAAGTCAAATATTAATCATAACAATTTAAACAGCTTTTGATAACAACTTTTTTTTTTAATACGATAGGAAGTAGAAGTCAGTAAAAACTTTGAAACACTTTTTCAGTTGAGTCGGGAGAAGAACAAAGATTCAGGTTTGTGGAATTTATTAATCAGCTTACTAAAGAAATCATTTTATAAAACAGAAAAGACTAGAATTGGACTAAAGTGTAATATGTCTGTCCGTAAAGAAATGTTTACATTAATTTCTTAATTGCAAGAAAGGCTGCTTCAGGGATTACTTATCTACTTGGAAAGCTTGACTAAACATTTGTGAGTTGTGACAGTAATATGGATAAGTTTGATATCACATAGCTTTCATAATTAGTTTGACTATCAACCATGGTACACTCTTTTGATGACTCACGCACAACATAAGCACATTTGACTTACCATCTCCAGTATCTGGAACATGCTCTTCATGGGTAGCAAAGGACATTGATCTAACAATGACAAAGTTTCTCCCAGGCACAGAAAGGGACCTCGACATACTAGCTTTAGATGCCCCAGTCCGCGATGACTGCAAGCAGAAGTACACGTTATTGAAATGTGTCAGTTGTACATGGAAAGTAGAGAAGCCATTGGATGTTAAAGCTACTTAGGAAGCCTCTGTTAATGGCCTCATAACTCATAGCAGGTGCCTTGAGTGGAAGGAAAGAGGAATAGTGTCTTAGATTACAGTCCCTTTTAAGTGATAGACATTTACAATGACAAGCGATCTTCTTGGCCATTAGACAATTGAACATACAGCACTACAGAAGAATGAGGTCGGCTTCCAAATATAGTGCTTTTCTGTGGCATAATTCCTGTCTTATTGTAATTGACAAAGTATGACTAATGCAAGCATCGGCAGATCAACTTGAATGACATGTAGTATATACAACATTGGATTATCTGTTCAAGTTTGTCCAGAGCAGATATTTATCAAAAAAATTATTACATCATAATTCATATTAGATTTGATTCTATATATAAGTTGTGTGGAGAGGAGACTGATCAGTGAAATCAAGTTCAAGAACATGGAGGATACAGTCTGAATTGTTCCATTTTATTAGACATTCTTTCCTTTCTAGTTTGTTTGAAAAGAATTGACCCATTTTATGTTTAAAAACAATTTAACTTTAAACTTCACATTTAATCCTTAATGGCATGACTTTATAGCCACAAAAATGTTGGTTGTTTGAAACCATAAGTTTGAATAGTCTCTCCTCCCTTAAACTAGGTGGACAGACAAACAAGTTTACAGAAATGAAACAGAGGGAGTATTATTTCAGTGTCAACAGATGCCACCTTCTGAGTTGTTTGATGAAGTTGAACTTTTCAGAAATTATTGAAAGTGCATTACTGTTAATGGAACAAAAGGAACTCACATTTGACCTTTGTTGTTCACCATGTGTCCTTGCAGATATAGGCGTAGAAACTGAGGGAGATGATTCTGAAGCAGGGGTCACAGGTAGAGAGGTACATTTTTGCCAATTGGAGGAGAAGAAGTTTGCTGCCAGAGGGCTTCCTGGAACTACCTTATGATCTGGACTGAGGAGAGAGCTTCTCTCACCGTCAGATGAAGCAGCTTTCTTCTTAAAGCTTAAAGCCCGAAGAAAACCTCCTGTTGGACCTGGTGGACGGGGTGAATACCTTCTGCCAGTTCCAATGCCTGCATGTCTTGGAGGTATTTGAAGGGAAAGATCTGCTTTTTTCATGCTTGGGCCCAAACCGGAAACCATATTCGAGGCTTCCTTTTTATGAAAATCAGCCTGCATGTACCCAAAATATAAGATTTTTTCGTTACATCTGGTAATATTACCCTTGATCTTGTAACTTCATGTAATTGCACACTTGTTAAATTTTCTACCATTTGACTAACACCGTTATCATCCACATGATTAGAGGCTTCAGTTGATTAGATGTAAAACATTTTTATTTTCACGAAAAATCTTTTTAGAATTATTTCCAGGATTAGTTGAGCGTAATGCTAGGCATCATGCAGTACTAGTAGAAGTTTTATGATACTTGGTGATCCTTGTTAGTGGTAGGAGCAAGTTTTATGAAGCATTTTAAAAGAGACTAACATCCTACCTCACTCATGTGATGTACAAACATTATCCTTAGGCAAATATTTTCAAAAAGTTTTTAAAATGATAAAACACCTGAAAACAGAAAAACATTTTAAGGTGACACTCAACTCTCCATGGTACCAAAGCGTACTGTGATGTCACAGAAAAGTTTTCTGAGGTTAGGGGAAAGCAAGACCAAATATGAACACAGAGAAAACACTTTGCCATTTCTCTTAAAAATATAATTGGAAATTTACTGGAAACTAATGTCACTTAGTCTATCATGGGATCATTAGACCAGAACTACCCTTCATCTAAATATCATATAACAGGAAAAAACAAACAAATAAATACCAAACATCCCTACATTTGTTCTTGAAAGAGGAATCAAACATGGACACTCACACCATCCTACAATCTTCTTGATGTCACTGAAGTAGCAAAATTTATATATCAAATGTCATCAAGTAAGTTCCTCCCGGGACATCCGATAAAAAAAACATCATCAGGTTAACCCTGATTCCCATAAAGAACTCACTTAACATTTACCGAATCCCAAAAATACACAAAATTGAACATATGTCATACACTAGAAGGCCCCTAAATAAAAATGAGGAAAGCACCAACTCAGAAAAAGAAGTCCATTTTCTAAAACTTCAGACAAGTAGCCTAAAATTCAGCATGATATTCTGGGATAGAAAGAGTCAAAATTGGGATATCTATCTCTCAATAACCTACTACTTTTTTTTTGTTTGTTTAAGAAGTTACATAGTTGAGAACTGCAACAGTGCTAAAAATCACAACTTTTTATATTAAAAAACAAACTTGTTAAAAATGACAGTCAAAGAGAACAAAACTAGGTTTTGCTTCCTAAATTACTGACTACAAAACACATATAAAGCACACTCAAAAGACTTTTATGCTGAATAAAATTCTAAAGATTACAACTTTTTAGGAGTCTTTATTGAACAGTTGAGTAGTAACCTGTGATATCCTTGGAGAAGCAGGAGGAACATTATCTGAAAATGGAATGGGGGCTGCTTCTGTTCCTCTAGGTGCCTCCATTTTACCTTAAAACACACACAAAAAAAACAAGTAACAAGAAATCAAACAAAAGAGACAATCCAAGTAACAAAAAATTCAAGAATCCATATAAATTGGCAACTTACTTCACATACATAAAAGATTAAGGATTAATTCTTAAATTTGAGAGACCCCCAAATGAGGGACGGAGGAAACTGAGAAGTGGACTGAGAGTGACAGAGTGGTCAAGGTGTTCTTGTTTGTAGTGGAATTAAAGGAGAAGCAAACTTTTCATGATTGTTGTGCTTGGCCCACCAATATTCTTTTTGGTTTTCGTGTAAGATTATCCATATTAAAATCTAATTAAATTTAAATTTAGATAAAAGAAATCCTACATTAGAGCTCGGAGAAGCGTGTTTCTAATAAAAACGACTCTATATAAAAAAAAAGATACATTTTAGGAAAGCATATAGTTTTAATATGAAATTACAATTTATTTCCTCTTTAGTTTATAATTACATTAATTCCTTAAAAAGTAACATAAATCGGACACATAACATATAGCTTGGGTACATTATAACATAAATCGAATACATAATATGTAGCTCGAGTACATTAAAAACTAGCTCGAATACATAATATGTAGCTCAGATACATTAAAAATTAATTTGGATATATTAAATACTGGATCAAATACATTAAAGAAATAAAAAAAATTAAAAAATAAAAAAAATAAAAAAAAAATATGTGTATTTCAATAATATTTTCTATAAAAAAAATTCAAATCTCAATACCTCTTAATTAATACTGTAAGTACTTATCACTCGTACCCACCAATATTCCATGTATGTATTCTCCCCATCCATATGCCAACAAAATTTTATGTCTTGTCATCATCCTTAAAATTTGTCACAACATTTTATTTATGAACCTTAGCTTCTTCTTTTTTCAATTGAGCATTTAAATATATATAACAAAAAAAAATTAATTGAGCATTTAAATATATATAAAATATAGATATTTTTTTTATAATTTTTTAAGATTAAATTAAAATATTTTATATAAATTCTTATTATTATATTGAAATATTCAATTAGAATATGTTATAAGTATGTAAATAAAATCTACTACAAGTTCAAAGAGACCATTAATGTATTTGCCAATAGATTTTTTAACCAGCGATAACATATTAATACTTTATCCGTTTTATTTTATATGTCTTTTTTTTTACTTTGTATTTACATTAAAGAAATAATGTAATTTTACCCTTCTATCCTTATTTAATGTTTTCTTAACTCAACTTTATAATAAATGATGAATATATTTTCAAGATTAATTAACTATTGTCAATGATATAATAGACAAAATATAATAATTGATACATAAATTTTATCAAAATGACAAGTATTATAATACACCAATACTATTTATAAAAAAGATGACATATAAATGTAACGGTGAGAGTACTAATTTGTCCATTCCTTTAGGACATGTATGTTTTGTTTTAGTATGCCAAATATTCAAAGTTTATCTATAATACAAAAAAAGTGGTTAAAGCAAAATAATTATGATTATTAAAAAATACAAATTGTGTCTAACACAATAAAACCACCAAATAAATAAGTAGAGCTATAATACTTAGCGCCGTGGATAATGTCAATAAGTGAAAAATTACTCTAAAATTTAATTTAAGAAAAGAAACAATTGAATTGGTCATTATTCATAATTCAATCATGGTTTCAATAATTTAATAACCATTAATTGGTATTGTTCAGACTTTTAATTCATAAATTGTAACTGTTCACTTTAAATGAATATTTCTTTCCTTACATATTAGACGAGCATATTACTAAAAATAGTTATCACAAATTACTTGCTCATTTACTTTAATTTTAAAAACTATATTAAATAAGTGCTAACTAATTACATGTAGCATGTATTTACGATTCACAGGTCATAAGCTCAGAAACAATAAAAACATAAATTTCAAGCATAAAAACATACGTCATAGGTGTTTTTTTTTAATATGTTTTGCTTTAAATTATATACTTTTTGTTGGTGTAATGATATTTCTCAATAGTAATTGTAAAACCTCTTTTCTTCATTATTGATTATTAATACCTTGCTCAAATAAAAATCATAATATATATTTTTTGATATATTTAGGTTATTTATCAAATAAATTTGCAAAAATAATTGAAAGTTTTACTTTAGCTTATTTTCTTAGTAATAAAATAATAAAATTGAATATACATGAAACTACTCACGTTGATCCATAAGACTTACTTTCGTTTCCCGAGACTTAAGTCTCACCCTATACTACATAAAACGTCTCGCCTCACGCCCCACCTTTTAAAACACTGATCTAAACTAATGAGCAATATATAACATAGGTGTGTTTCTCACACTAACAATAATTTAGATATAAAACTCAAAAAAGTATAATTTAAATATATTTTTGACATCTAACTCTAAATTAAAATGAGCAAATTGCCGTTTATAAAAATAAATAATAATAATAAATAACTGAAAATTGAGATTTTTTTAAGCAAGGAATTTTGATATGAAATCTAATTTTCTCATAAAATAATATAGGGATCCATAGACCCAAATATTGGGCCGTAATGGGTACCGACCCGCCCCACTTACACCATGGCACAAACCTATGGATTTATTCAACTGATAAAGAAATCGAGATAACTGAGAAGAAGAAGAAGAAGAAGAAGAAGAAGAATAATAATAATAATAATCAGTATTGCTTGGGCGACTAGGTAAAGTGATTGATGAATGAGTTGAATATGAATAATAAGAATTTATGCAATGTATTCTAACTAATTTGAGATTATAGATGCTTGATTGAGTTAACAGAGGAGGGGAAATCAATAGGATCAACAATTTTAATTTTTGGTGATTTTTGTTTAGAGTTGCTTTACATACGGTACTAGCTTCGAGTTTACTATTAGTTTTCCTCGACTGTTGCTCGGTTCGTGAAAATTCTCTTTTGATTTGCAGGAATTGAAGCAGCTTTACAAGGGAAAAATGAAATTCTGGGATTGGTATATGAAAATTGCTGTTGTTTCGGCCATGATTGGAGGTTCCATGGAGTTTTTCATGATTAAGACTGGATTTTGTATGAAAAACTATCCTTTTTTTTTATCTCTCGTCTTTACTTTTCTATTTCTTTCTGTTCTCATGTATGCCTTAACCCATTATTCATTTCTGAAAAAAATAAAAGAAAATTGAATTTTTATTTCATGGGGCGATTCTTCCCCTATGTCCTAACCTTGATGGTTGCCTATACCCGTTGTTGTTGTCGTCGGTGGGAGGTAATATGTATCCGTAGAATTAGTTGAGCTGCATCAAAGTTGGTCTAGACACTAAGGTCATAAGAAATATGAATGAAAAATGAGAGATTTGAAATGCCAGTCAGTTTGGAAATATTTAGGTTTTTTTAATCATAATGTATTCTAGAGGACTTTTGGAATGAAATGGACATGAATTCAGTTGAATGGATACAAATGATTCATATGGCCGATCCGTACTGTGATTGAGGTCTAGTTATTGATCGCAATCATCCCCTACGTTTTAGAGATCATTGTCATTGGGCTTCGGATCTGACTTATACTAGAAGCCTGATTTTGCTCATACATTCTCTCCTTCTTTGTGTTTGTGCTAATGATAATGGTTTTATCTTACAATATCAGCATTTTTGAGGTTTGTTCAAGTGTCACCGCTTTTTTTCCTCGGAAGAAAGAGTATGCTGCTTATCTTAATAGCGATTTGTATCAGATGATAAGGTGACTGTTCTAGAAGCGGAAAAGAGAGCATGGGAGAATTCTCCTGAAGCCAAGGCTGTAAGAGATGCTCTTAATCCATGGAGACATCAGGATGCAGAAGCAAGAAAGGATTCTTAGCTCTGTCACTTCGGTTAGAGAATTATAAGGTAATTACTAGCTACTAAACTCTACTGAGAACTTAACAAGTAAATTAAGTCCTTCCTAATACTGAATTTTAAGCCAAGTCCTCATTGCAAAACAATGAGATCCATCCAATAATAGAATGGAAAACAGGGAAATTGTGGTAAAAGTCTAAAACCAGAATGTAGTCTGACCTAATTTAAACAAGGTGTCTCAATTTAGTCAAATGAACTTGTCACCTCCCTATTCGATTGGTTCACAACCAAAATAACAGGATTGGCTATGTATGTCTTTACTTGGTTTTTGCTTTCCATCTTAAATATTGATAATTTCCTAATCAATAACCACATGTGGTGTGTAGAGTTGCTGTAATCAAAAGGTCAAGTAACTATTTAGCAGTTAGCGATGAAACTTATCTATTGGCAATGAAGAGAAGGAAGATGTGTTTTGTAGATTGCTTAGGACACATTTGACCTGTGTGAAGATTATGACACACAGTGGGACTATTCTTGATGTTATATTGATGCAATTATGTCTCTTTACAGGCAACTCAGGGATTGGCTTTGAAGGAAAATTGTCCTGACGTAGTGCTATTTTGAGCTTGCTCCTATTGATATCTCTCATCGTATGTTTATTGAAGAGCGTGTTACAACTTACAACTGATTGTTTCATCAACTTGGTTGTCACTTCACTTAACATGTGATGAACAAGTTCTGTGAAGGCAAAATTGGGATATCTCAAATTGTAAAACTTGTGGAACCCTACTTGTTGTTTTCCTTGATCTCTCAAGATTAGTACTTATCTTTCTTGGATCTGCATGGGTAAGAGAAACAATCAGTGGCACCTCTGAGAAAAATAGTGGACTAGATAGCCATTTGACAATATGTATTTATTCCACTAATTTTTTATTCTCATTCTTCTTTTGTGTGTGAGAGAGGGTTGATTTATACCTTTGCTCCTCTCGTAGTTCCTTAAAATGCTGAACTGCAGAAGACTATTCTCATTTCTCGCAAGAACATTTTAGGGTATGGCTGCATCACGACCGCAGATTTATTGGCGTTCACTTCTGACAGGAACCTTAGTAGATGTAGGTTAAGTTTAAAGTGATAGCCTTTATGATATTAGAGGTGGAGAACTTAAGCTCTAATTAGAGTAATGCTCCTTTGTTGCAATCAATTTTAACTATCGTAGTTGGATAATTAGCTCACTGATGAATTAGGCTTTTTGCTTTGTGTTCCAGTCTGGCATAGCTCCTTGTATATTTCACAAAAGTCTCCTAGTAGTTGAAATAACTAGTGAAAGTGTACTTTGAATTGTGCCGTTCACCTCAGTCCTCAGAGGTGTACCTGGAGTGTGAAGTATTAATTAATTGAACTAATCGTTAAAGCTTATATTATAGAGATACACATGCAAACAATTCATCTAGAAATATAAACATTAGTAATAAGTTTACAACCTATATTTTCAAAAAAATCACAATGAAAAACCCATTAAGTTCAAAACTTGAATTTATATTAAATTCACCTGTGTTGGTCCTCGAATTGGTTAGCTATGTGGTGTTATTTAAGGGTAGAGAATGCATGAATGTGACCATTACTCATCTCCTCTGTTCTTGATAACGATATAGTTTGACAAATCCTAAACCAATAGATTCCTGTGAACGATAAGAGAAAGGAAAACCTTTAAGGCTCCATTCCAAACAATCGATGCAACTAAGGGTTATCGGCGGAGTAGTTTAGTACTGAGAAGAAGTCCGAGTTTCCTTTTTTGAGATTTAAGGTACAATACATGAGAACCACCAAATACTCATTAAATCAGATCAAGGACATGATATTCTTCCTAGAATAAACTCCAGAATCCAAAGTTCTCTCTTCTCTACAATTATCAGAACTTGATGATGTTCAGTACCGGTACGCGTTAAGAAGCCATTGTTCTTTTGCCATTTCATCCAAAACCATAATATCCTACTGAGAATACATAAGATGGTCAAAATATCACTGGCTTGAGCACAAACTTAGCTGGTGGTTGTCTCATTAGCAGAAGAGGCAGCAATTCCATTGGGATTTGGCTGGTACATTGATTGTGTAGCAGGAAAATGGGCGCTGCCTAGACTAGGTGGAGGGGCTCCACCTGGAACACCTACAAGGGGGTTCAGTGCAGGAGGAGCTGGAAAAGCATTGGGTTGCATCGGCAAGGATGCAACAGGTGGCATCTGCCCTGCAGTTGGAGGAACCACTGAATAACCTAAAAAGGACATCAAGAAGTTAAGATCAGAGTAATCTTGTCTCCACTTGATTGTTCACCTGCAGCAAGTGTAACAAACTATCTACAGAACTTTTATTGACACCAATCATTAACTTCCAGAACTGATGAAAATGCCTCAACCTAAACTGTTGGGGTGGGGTGTGCCTCATAACAGTAAGTCCATCATAAAATACCTACAGAAGGATATTATCCCACTCAATGTACAAAATGAAAAAACGGAGAATGGAGACAGTCTAATAAACATGGCAGAAACTATTGAGGGACCACCAAACAAATCTCATGGATTGGTACCTGGAGCACCAAGAACTGGAACTGGCAAAATGGGAGGCCTGGCACCTGCCATTAATTGTGGGGGCATCAATCCTGGAACAGGCAGCATAGGAGGTGGCATCATAGGTAGGCGGGGTCGTTGACCAGGGAAGGCAGCAAGATGTTGATTATAAGCTGCACCTATTTGCTGGTAGGCTACTGCCTGCCCAAGGCGCTCCTTGATTTTCTGATCTATCAGAATCTGTGTTTGCTCCTCCTCAAGCTTCAGATAATAAGACCGTACATTAGCCTGAAAACAATTCCTAACATTAGTAGAATCACAGAAAACATGACATTCATGCTAGGAGACAGGATAGTCAGAAAAGTAGCAAAATATGAACACACACCTTGTGTTTGTAACCGGCATTATGCTGTTTTCTGACAGAAGGCTGAGAATTTAAGAGAAAAAGTTTAAGAAATCAGACCTCCAAGTAGAGTTACCTTTCTCAAAAAATAAAATAAAATAAATCAGACCTCCAAGCAACAAGAAGCAGAGGACAATCTAAAACCCTTTCAGATTCACACAATAGAGTGCACAACTCCGAGAAGTTTTGTTTTGAACAGGTAGAATGCACAACTCCCAGGAGTTGCAGAAAAAGATACATTTTGTGCAGTAGAATTATAAGTACCAGTATAAAGAATGACGAATATTTGCATCAAGATGTTCTTGTTTATGATCAAAATAGAAAGGAAATATTAGCATCAAGACTTGTACAGCTGATCTCAAGTCACCAATAAAATATTTCCAGTTCAAAACTGGAAAGGTTCAACAAGATTAACTTTCCCACTCATATGTTGATTCTTTGCACCTACAACTGCTCCAAAATTCTGGCTGCAACCACACTAGTTTCACCCCCACAGTCAACACACTATGGTATTAAGCCAAGGTAGTATATATCAAATGAGTCTTTCTTATAGTTCATTTTTTGCACCAAGGAAATAGTCATTCAATGTTGAGACACACTTTTTGTCCATATCAAATGAGTTCTTTTACTACTTGTCTTTTGTTACAACAACACCTCCTATTGAATTCTCAAGTTCTACAATATTATCTTTTAGGAATGTGCATTGTTCCTAATTTAGTAGTGCTCGTCTTCTTTCCCGAAAATCAGTTAAATTTAATAGTGGACACCTTCTTTGTAATTCCCCAAAAGATTTTTGGACAAACCAGCTATCAGTCTTCTATTTTATTTTTGGGGAGAAATGAAGTGAACTTAGCTATCAAAGTTGTACTTTGTCTTTTCTTCTTACTTGAAATATGAAGTGCCTCAGAATCATTGATTCTCTTGTATGACAACTAAATCGACCTTTCCTATGTGATTCTGTATATGTTTATGCTTGTGGTTTACAGTCTTCAAACAATCTGATTAAAGGTCAGTGTTACTATCCAACCGAATCAGAAAATTTGTATATTCTTTCATTCAATTCAAGATGCTAAAAAAGGGCATTGATTCATAAGGTACTAAAATAATTTCTGGCTTATGCTGTGATTCTAGTCCTCAGCTTTAGTATCACATTTAGCACATCAGTTCTGACTAAAATCCAGCACCAGAATCACTAGGATCAAGTTTCCAATATCATCCCTTGTCTGCAGTCACTGGTTTGACTCAAACCCCTATCGTGATTGGTTCAGCAGTAAATTGTCATTTTGATATCCAGTCTGTGATGTGTTCTACTATACATTATCTTCTAAAGAAGAAAGACCAAAACTTATTTACTAGATTTTGACAGAAAAACTTCCGAAGAAACTTGGCGGATAAATCCTTTGCTGAGTCATCACTTGAGGTGCATAGAAAGAGAAATGAAAGTTTTTTTCTCTCAAAAATTGTTATCAAGATTTATGAGCTTTGTACCTTTTCATGCTATACTGTCACATTACTTCAGCCTAGTTGGTGTAAGATGCCCACTAAATCAGAAACTAATTATAAACTAAATAGACAGCAGTAGTAAAAGAGATAAGATATGGAATGCTATTGCATCATGTGCTAAACTACTAGCTGATGATTTGCAACTTATTTGCTTATATGAATAGGACAAGTGGTAATCAATTACAATGCACCTTTTGTTTACAGGCAATCCAAATAGTTCCATAACCAAATGATATCTCAGTTCTCCATCACATTAGATAATTAGCTTATATTCAACCCACTTAGTTGCAATCTGCTCTCTTCCCATTTCTAGATGGACCTCAAAAGTCCATGTGCGGTGGAGTAATTATTTGAACATATGCCTCATGAAACTTCATTAAATGTGGCAACTCCTTTGCCAACTCTGGAAGCATTATTTGTGGAATGAGGACTAGGCTTTCCACTGGTCTAATCAGACTCTAAGTCTAAGCCATAATTGCTGATAACCCCAACTAGAAATTTCGTTTACGTTCAAGTCATAAAAAACTCAGCTGTGCTTAACATTGTAAAAGATCCAACACATGATAAACATGCAACGCTTAACCCAGGACATACCATGAGACAGTTCTTGCATGTTAAAATGGAAATTTAATTTTAAGTAGTAGCTTTTCTTTCCATAATCTTTCCTCAGCAATCCGCTCTTTCTCAAACTAAAAAGTTTTCACTTACTACACAACAATTCTCATTAGGACTATTATCTTTTCTTGTATCCTTAAAGACACTTAACACAATCCATAAGCATATATCTCAAGCCTTAACTTAGCAAATCAAGACTTCTCAAACATTTTAATTTTGAACAAACAGATTAATTAATCAAAACAATAAATTTAGATTTATTTGCTAATTAAATGCATTAAGCTTAGACCCTTTGGGAGGCCCAGTGGTTTGAGCTTGGGACTTCCATGTGGAGGTCTCAAGTTCGAAACCCCTTGCCAGCTAAAGCAAGAGGTTTGTCTTCTGGGTCGAGCTCGTCGCACCAGGCTTGCCTAGTGCAGGTTACCTCTCCTATGTGGTTTGCGAGCTATTGCATTGGAGCGGGGTTTTACCCTGTGAGCACTCAAAGGGTAAGGCTGCGGGTTTCCCTTGTCATAAAAAAAATTAAAAAAATACATTAAGCTTAGTTGGAGACTACAAACTATACTTGCCAAAAAAATCAAACTACCGACCATAAGCTGTTTGAAAGTTTTGATGAATTTATGAATGTTCTAGTTTCAATATACAAATACACAATGCTACCATTAGAATAGAACAGAAATAGAACATATCACAACCTTAATTCACAGTGAAGCTTAAAAATAGAATCAGAAAACTCACCGAATCATGTGTCAAGTAAGTGTCACAATAGTCACAAAAATACCTGAAAAATCACAGAAATGATCAACGATAGAATTGAAAGAACATAAAATCGAAAAATAAAATAAAATTGTGCTTACCGAGGCATTGATTTAACTAAAGGAAAGAAGTTATTTCGCCAATGAAATTGGCGAATTCTATACAAAAGTTATTCGCCGGGAAGGTCGTCGGAGAATTGTAACTGATATGAATTCAGATTAATACGGCAACAAAAATGGAATTCGGAATACTACTACTGAATGGAAGCCTAGAAGGTTCTAGTAGACCCATTTTAAGCCCATTAGCTCAAATCTTGGTATGGAAAGGCAAACGGTTTAGCCCATTTAGTGAAGAAAAACACATTGTCGGGTCCTCACTCAACTCTTTTGGGGTCATTTGTTCACTCAATTTTGAAAAGGGAACTTTTGCAAAATAACAATTATAATAAACTTAATTAAATTTTATGGATATAGTTTATATATTTACGGGTTATAATTACGATTTAAGTTGTTTTATTTGTATAATTTACGGGTGAGTTTGTATAATTTGTGGATACAATTGTATAATTCAACTATTTTTATATAAACTTGAAATAACAAATTTATACATACACAAAAACTGAACTTAAAATATATTATACAAATTTCGAATTATATAAACATGTGAATCATACAAATCTAAAAACTGAGCCACATAATTATAGTTAAAAGTAGATCGCAAATTGTAATTAAGACAAATTGTTAGCTTTGCTAACTAATTAACTAATCTAAATTTATTTATCCGCATAATTTTCTCATTTTAAAAATAGACAAGAGAGTCTTGCTCGCGTGATAAAGATCGTCCACCTTCAATGTTAATATGTGATCTGGTCTCAAAGAAGTAAAAATATGGGAGCTTTTTAGGGAGGAGTAAAAGAAAAATAGGAAAAAATTAAGTGGGTCAAAATATCTTTTAACTATCATGATCTAATTTCACAAAAGATAAGTTTTGTAGGAATAAATTATATTTTTAATGCATAACTTTGTGGATTTTGAAATTGAGTTTATGCTTCTATAAATATAAATTCCGTAGAAAATAGGGTATGAATTTCTTAAGAAATAATGATCTTAAGATAAAAGTTTATGTAAGGTGTAACTTGTGGGTTATAAACTTTTTAAAACATAACATTCTGAAACTAATTTTATATCTCTATCAATCAACTGAACTGATGCTTCAAACGACATAAATTCCGTATGAATTAAGCGACATAACTTTATTATGCCTTTTATATTATGACACAACGACACAAACTTTAAATATGGGTACTCGTACGAATTACTTCCCAAAAAAATAAGATGCATGAGTTTTCATAATTTCATTCTTTTATCATAAATAATTTTCAATAAAAAAAGCTTTTCTCTTTTACAAATTTAATATTGATAAATCTAAAAAAAATTCTGTAGAGTATTTAAACTTTCTTGAAATGTTTCTTTTTTTCAGAATTAAAAAAATTGTGCAATACACACTTATCTATTCACTAACAAAATAAAATTACCTCGAACATCATCTAAGTATTCTATTTTTATTAACATAGCATTAATTTCTAGAGGTAATTAACCACAACTAAAGCCAATTAGTGAGTTCCTTTGTATATGTGTTGATAATGTAATGCTTTCGCAAGTCACAACCATATTATAATTAGTGAAATTTAATTTAAGAATGACATGTCCATGAAAAGTGGATAAATAGTGCCTATTTAACCTTCAAGTACAAACCAAATCATGTGATATGTTTTTTTTTTAAGCCAACAACTACAATTTTACAAAAAGCAAGTGGATGAATGCAAATAAATCCCCACTTAAAAGATAAGATCAATCACTTAACCAAAAAATCTCCCACCATCTATGGAGTAATCATTATACTAATTAGCTTAAGCAAAGGTTAATTAATTTAATTAACTAGCCATCTATCTATCTTTTTTATATTATAAATAAAAGATCACATAATTCCATTTGCCAATTAGATAATAATGGAATGTTGTGATAGTACTAGTGAAGATCAAAAGTGTTGTGATTTTTTTCTATTGGTGGAAGCTAGTGGTGACTCTCATCAATTTGATAATTCCAAGATTCACCAAGAAAAATGTCAAGAAAATTGTGAACATTATAAAGTTGAGGATGATGCAGAATCAAGCAATTATGAAACTAGGGATAATCTTGGAAATTCACAAGAAGTGATTAGTGGCTTTGAAGAAGATAATTATGATGATGAAGAAGAAGAAGAACAAGATGATGGACACAAATGTAGCATAACAAAAGAGGTTTGTAAAGATATTGTGGAAGAGAAAGAAGAAGAAGATGTATCAAGTAGTAGGGCTATAAATATGGAAGATGAAGTGGAAAGAAATAGGCTATTCTGGCAAACTTGCTTTGAAGTAGGTTATCCATGAGGTACTACATTAGTTTTTCTTCATCCGATTCGGTATCTGTATTGGAGTTTGATAAATCTAAATTTGCGCCACCTGAAAGACATTTGGGAGAGTGCTCATTATCAAGGACTTTTTTCGTACCAAAAGTTCAAATCCGAGATTTTTAATTGAGAAAAAAGCAACACATCTGTCACATCATATTTATTATTAGTACTATTATTTCTTTTTTAAACATATTTTATTTGCTTGTGGTTGAAATTTTGTGTGTATGTTTTCTCCAACTTTTTGGATATTTAGTTGCTTTTTTTCAGTCTATATATAGAAATGATATGACATTTATAAAGAAAATTAATATTATACTATTCATTCGTATTGTATTTTAAAGAGATATCCTTGATCACTCTCCCTCAATCTTATATATATATATATATATATATGAATGATAATGAAATAGGATAAAACATGATAGTATAATATTTGCGGAGTAGTCTAGGTCAGAATTTTTGCGGACCGAAGAGCGAATACAATTCATTGGAAAAATATATGTGGAGCGGAGCGAAACCGGTACACAAATAGAGTTTATAACAAGCGAAAATAAATGAATAATTCATATAAATAAATAATGATACCTAATCGTATTCATTTTAATATATATTTTATTTTTATTTCTATTTATTCTAGTTTTTATTTAAAATTTGTATAATAATATATAAAATACAAAAAATAGTATGATGAAAAAGTGAGAATGAAATATAAAATTGAAAAGGAATAAGTGAATATTTGTTGTAATCATTCTTAAATAAAATACAAAACTAGTTGGCATACCTTTAGAATGAATACAAATTAGGAACAAAACCAGATTCATAAACTATGCAACATGATTTTTAAATGAATACAAATATTAATTGTATACATACGATTTTAAATACAAATTGAGAAAGGATATAAAATTCTGAATTTTTTTTATAAAAAAAAAAACAAAAGAAACTAATAGGAAGTTGTTCTTCATATAAATAAAATACATATTTAGTTGTTATACATTTGAGATGGATTCAATTAGGAATAAATACAAGATTGATAAGCTATACAACATGAGATTTTGAATGAATACAAATATTAATAGCATACATATTAATTTGAATATTAATTGAGAAAGGATACAAAATTCTAAGAAACAATTAGAATACAAAACAAACTAATACGAAATTGTTCTTGGTCTTCAACAAGTTTTTCGAAATCTTCAGGCACCCAAAAAGATTTATTTATATTTTACTGATATCTTTACATAATAGAGGGAAATCTCAAAAGATACGACAATGTATGTACCTTTATCAATGGGTGAAAATTATTTTGAAGGAATTGAGAGATTTTTTGAACAAATTGAAAGAAAATAGAAGAAGTGATTTTCACAAGAAAAGAAGAGAACAATGGTGAAAAACTCAAGAGAGAGAAGAAAGAAATTGAGAGTAAAAAATTAGAAAGAAGGGAAAGTGAGTAATGAGATTTTTTTTCCTTCTTTTTTTCACACTTATTGGGGAGTAAAATTAGTGGAATGTGGGGCCTGATTTGAAAAATAAAAGGAAAGAAAATTAATTATATTAGGATACATTTTATTTGATAAAATATTGACATATTGACATTTTCACTAATTATTTTAAAGTATAGATGTTTTTAATAATTATGTTAGGGAGTTTGACTAGTTTGCTAATTTTTCCGAAATACAAGATTTTTGAAGAAAAAAATAAATACACAGAGAAAAAATATATGAATACAAATATGTTTCTTAAATAACTATAGATTCATTTGGCATACATATTGGAATGTACATAGTGGAATGAATACAATTTTAAAAAGTTTAAAATTCTGGAGGAAAAAAAAAAGAACAAAGTTTGAGTTTTCTTTAAAAATGTAACTGATGAAAAAATTAAGTGATTCTTACCTTTTTTTGAAATATTCTCTCCATTCATTTTCTCCCTTTTGTTATTAACTAATTGTATTCTTTAAATAAAAACAAATAATAAAAATATAAATAAGATACATAACAAACTAAAATTTTGACATTTTTACTAAATATTGAGACCTCTTAAATGTTAAAATATTGATATTTTGAAATGTTTTTCAATAATTATAGTCTCTATCAGTTGAGGATAACAATCCTATAAATATTAGTCCATATTTTACCTTCTGATTTAGTTTGGTCTAGTTTTATGTAAATTGTTTTATCGGCACCAATTTTGTTGAACTTATTTATTTTAAGGAAAAACTACATAAAATGGCAAACTTTATTTTTTATTAAAATAATATAGCTATACTATATTAAATTTATATTTTATGGTTATATTTACTTAATAAATAGCAAATACATCTTAAACACTCCTAAAATATTTTTCCCCTATTTTCACATTTTTTCCTCTCTGACAAATTCAATTAGCACGCCTACAATTGTTTCTCCCTATTTTAACGTTTATACCTATTTCCAAGAACTACTTTTACAGCTTTAAATTAATTATCCAAATCTACCCAAAATCATATTCATCATAAAATCCTTGATCATCTTCATCTCTATCAAGTTTCCACAAATTTAGGTTAGTAATTTTCGACCATCAGATACGCAATCTTGCTTGATTTTTGGAGAACTTTGTGTTGTATAGTTCATACAGGTTTCTTCAATTCTTATTTTTTTCTCTATTTTTTCTGTCAAAGTCTTTAATATTTATATGTTTATAAATTTTTAGGATTTAAATTGTTGAATACAATGTCGAAACCAAATACCCCAAGGAGAATCACAAGAGGTACAAACTATACCGATAATTGCATGGTTGAAATATCGTCTTTTGAACTATGTGTAACTCAAATTCAATCAAAATCTCAGGCTTTACCGCTGCGATGGAAATAGAGAAGAAGTCGAAATCGCCCAATAGCCCTTCAAAATTGCAGTTGAATAATGATCTAGTAAGGTCTGGTTATTCTAAAAGAAAAGAAAGGCCAACGGTGAAAGCAGTTGAAATTTTTTTTTACAGGAGGAGGAAAGTAAAAAATGTTGTCTCGGACATGATTGGAGAACAGGTAGTTAATGAAGAACAAGACGAAGTGAGTGAAGAATTAAAGGTATGTAGATTTTTAAATTTTTAAATTTTTTTGGCACTTGGAATAATTTTTGCCTTTGTACATGCAGTGTACTGTAATTCCATTAAGAAAGATTATGTGGAGTATATACCTTTTAAATTTGTAAAACTTACTTAAATGAATATAGTTTGTGATTATGGTATACCTTTAGTGTGACATACATTCACATATTGAATACATTCCAAAATGAATGTTGTTGAATGGTGGTTAACTGTAGTTAAGATATATATGCATTTAGTTTTGTAAAAAATGCATAAATGACTATAGTTTGTCTGAGAGAGTTTGTGTTAATGTAGGCACTGATGTAATGTATTCAGGTTGCATGTAAAAATTGATGTATATTGTAAGAAATATCACGCAAACGTACAATAAGTCGAACAAGAACATTAAGGTATTTATACATGTGATTGTTGTCTAGCATGCAATTAAATAACTTTTCGTGTACGTTATAACTTATAAGCATGATTATTATAATGTATAGTAAGTCGAACAACAAAGTTTACGTTGAGTATATACCAAGAAAGATTATTATTAGTTTTTCCTTATTTGAATGTGTTATCTTGTATGTATGCATAGGATCAGTTCATCTTATATCCGAATGTGTTGTCTGGTAGGTATGCATAGAATCAGATCAATATGAAGTTATTAATGGAAGAAAACGTACAGTTTCATATTTTAGTATTTTATAATTACAGGGTATTAGATTTCATGTATGACTCACCCAATTAAATTCACACGCATGCAGGTTTATGTGAACCATAACATAGTCACAAATTTGAAGGGGAAGCTTACAGCGACCCAATTCAATCAATTTAAAGATACATGTTTTGGAGCATATACCAAAATGCATGTGTGTGGAGCGCAACCACAAATATTTAGGTGTTTGATGGTATGTGAATTGGAGGACAGTTCCCCGGATGAATTGTTATTTCATATAAATCATACCACACTTCGTTTTGGTATTAAAGAATTTGTCATCATTACTGGGTTGAACTGCTTTGCTGATAAAGACGATTTCTTGTTTGATACAAGCGAGCCAAACAGATCAATCAATCAGTACTTTGAGGATAAAAATATGTTAGAAAGCAGTAAGTAAAAAAAAGGTTTGGGGTGGTGGCAATGATGACGATGCTGTTAAATTTGCTATTCTGTATTTTATTTGTATGTTCATCTATTCCGATGAGAAAAAGAGCTCATCAATTCCAAGAATGCATTTTGATCTAGTTGAGAGCGGCCGGTACCATGAATACCCTTGGGAAAAGATGTTTTCTATAAATTGGTCAAAAGCGTAACAAAAAAAATGGATGCGAAGAAAACGTATTACAGAATTGATGGTATGCCTCTTGCCATGCAAATTTGAATATATGAATGTTGTTCTGTGGTTGATTCGAATATTGTTATAAACAAGAGCAATCGTATTCCCAGAATGGTCAATTGGATGACCAGAAACAGCTATATACATTATGAATTCCTCAAGGAATGAATGTTTAGTGATAACGGCAATTCGATAATTTAATGTATTTTCATTATTCAATTAGTATAGATTTTGTTGTCTTTCAATATACTTTGTAATTATAATTGTTTTGTGCGCAGTTAAAATACAAAAACATCAAACCTTCACTTAAGGAGATTGCATTTTATCAGCTTGAATCAAAAAGTGATGCAATCCCAGAGAATACCTTTCAAGATGTTGGTGACAAAGATGACGACGAAGATGATGATTTCACTTCAAAGCATCCAAGTCATAAGCCACATAATAAAGAAAAATGTAAACAAAAGGCATCTGTTTCAAGGTCCACATTGATCAAAAAGTCCAATTTGCATCCAATTTGAAAATTGCATGCAATTTCCATTCAATATTGTGGGACATTTCTCTTTCCAACTCGAACCTGCATGCAAATTGGACTTTTTGATCAATGTGTACCTTGAAACAGATGCCTTCTGTTTACATTTTTCTTTATTGTGTGGCTTTTGACTTGGATGCTTTGAAGTGAAATCATCATCTTCGTCGTCATCTTTGTCACCAACATCTTGAAAGGTATTCTCTGGGATTGCATCACTTTTAGATTCAAGCTGATAAAATACAATCTCCTTAAGTGAAGGTTCGATGTTTTTGTATTTTAACTGCGCACAAAACAATTATAATTACAAAGTATATTGAAAGACAACAAAATACTAATTGAATAATAAAAATATGTTAAATTATCGGATTGCCGTTATCACTGAACATTCCTTCCATGAGAAATTCATAATGTATTCTGTTGTTTCTGGTCATCCTATTGACTATTCTGGAAATACGATTGCTCTTCTTTACAACAATATTCGAATCAACCACAGAACAACATTCATATATTCAAATTTGCATGTCAAGAGGTATACAATAAATTCTGTAATACTTTTTCTTCGCATCCAGTTTTTTTTGTTACGCTTTTGACCAATTTGTAGAAAACATTTTTTTCCCAAGGGTATTCATGGTACCGACCGCTCTCAACTAGATCAAAATGTATCCTTGAAATTGATGAGGTTTTCTTCTCACCGGAATAGATGAGCGTACAAATAAAATACAGAATAGCGAATTTAACAGCATCGTCATCCAACCCAAACCTTTTTTTATACTTACTGATCAAATCTACCTTACTAACAATACTTTTACCCTCAAAGTACTGATTGATTAATCTGTTTGGCTCGCTTGTATCAAACAAGAAATCGTCTTTATCAGCAAAGCAGTTCAACCCAGTAATGATGACAAATTCTTAATACCAAAACGAAGTATGGTATGATTTATATGAAATAACAATTCATCCGGGAACTATTCTCCAATTCACATACCATTAAACACCTAAACATTTGTGGTTGCGCTCCACACACATGCATTTTGGTATATGCTTCAAAAAACATGTATCTTAAAATTGATTGAATTGGGTCACTGTAAGTTTCCCATTCAAATCTGTGACTATGTTGTGGTTCACATAAACCTGCATGCTTGGGAATTTAATTGGGCGAGCCAATACATGAAATCTGATACCCTGTAATTATAAAATATTAAAATCTGAAACTGTACTTTTTCTTCCATTAATAATTCATATTAACCTGATTCTATGCATACCTACCAGACAACACATTCGGATATAAGATGAACTGATCCAATGCATACATACAAGATAACATATTCAAATAAGAAAAAACTAATAATAATCTTTCTTGGTATATATTCAACGTAATCTTTGTTGTTTGACTTATTGTACATTATAATAATCATGCTTATACGTTATAACATACACGAAAAGTCATTTAATAGCATGCTAGACAACAGTCACATGTACAAGTACCTTAATGCTCTTGTTCGACTTATTGTACGTTCTCGTGATATTTCTTACAATATACATCAATTTTTACATGCAACCTGAATACATTACATCACTGCCTATTCACACAAACGCTCTCAGACAAACTGTAGTCATTTATGTATTTTTTACAAAACTAAATGCATATATATCTTAACTACAGTTAACCACCATTCAACAACATTCATTTTGGAATGTATTCAATATGTGAATGTATGTCACACTAAAGGTATACCATAATCGCAAACTATATTCATTTAAGTAAGTTTTACAAATTTAAAAGGTATATACTCCACATAATCTTTCTTAATGGAATTACAGTACACTGCATGTACATAGGCAAAAATTATTCCAAGTGCCGAAAAAATTTAAAAATTTAAAAATCTACATACCTTTAATTCTTCACTCACTTCGTCTTGTTCTTCATTAACTACCTGTTCTCCAATCATGTCCGAGACAACATTTTTTACTTTCCTCCTCTTGGAAAAAAAAATTTCAACCGCTTTCACCGTTGGCGCTTCTTTCCTTTTAGAAGAACCAGACCTTACTAGTTCATCATTCAACTGCAATTTTGAAGGGCTATTGGGCAATTTCGACTTCTTCTCTATTTCCATCGCAGTGATAAAGCTGAGATTTGTGATTGAATTTGAGTTACACATGGTTCAAAAGACGGTATTTCAACCATGCAATTATCGGTATAGTTTGTACCTCTTGTGATTCTCCTTGGGGTATTTGGTTTCGACATTGTATTCAACAATTTAAATCCTAAAAATTTATAAACATATAAATATTAAAGACTTTGACAGAAAAAATAGAGAAAAAAATAAGAATTGAAGAAACCTGTATGAACTATACAACACAAAGTTCTCCGAAAATCAAGCAAGATTGCGTATCTGATGGTCGAAAATTACTAACCTAAATTTGTGGAAACTTGATAGAGATGAAGATGATCAAGGATTTTATGATGAATATGATTTTGGGAAGATTTGGATAATTAATTTAGCTGTAAAAGTGGTTCTTGGAAATAGCTATAAACGTGAAAATAGGGAGAAGTAATTGTAGGCGTGCTAATTAAATTTGACAGAGAGAAAAAACGTGAAAATAGGAAAAAAATTATTTTAGGAGTGTTTAAGATGTATTTGCTATTTATTAAGTAAATATAGCCATAAAATATAAATTTAATATAGTATAGCCATATTATTTTAATAAAAAATGTAGTTTGCCATTTTATGTAATTTTTCCTTAAAAAATTCAAACCAATCCAGTCATATACACCCATAATAATATAATAATATGTATGCGTATGAAAACATAAAATATTGATTATCTAAACAACAGCAAAAACAATTCTTTTGTCGGAAATGATTTGTTGAATTTTGGGCAAAACACTTTTAATTTAATTTTTTTGCAGTATTTTGCAATATAATGTGAGTTATATTATTTGTAATTTTCATAATTTTTCAAAATTTTGGGCATAACTTCTCCATACATTATGGGGGTGTTATTAGTCCATGTGATAACAGAATCTTTGTTAACAACAAAAGCCGTAATGGCAGCTAATAAATTTGATTATACTTTTGAAGTCACATTAATTAAGGAATATACTACTCATAAAAATAATTAATTGACTTTGACGTTTATGTCATAAAATCCCTACTTTAATTATTTCTCTTTAATCAATGATTGCCAATCTTCATCCACTAATCGGCAAGTTAACGCGTTGAAAATATTCCACATGAATCCAATAATGTGGAAATTAATTTTAACGGTTGTTTTAATTATTTTTACGATGATTAAACAAATAAATAAATATAAAATATAATTTATTAAGTTACTCCTATTTAATAAAGGTAGACTGTTTTTTCCTCTTAAATATTGTGAATACTTCCTTTTTAATGTTAAGAGAGTATTAGTCGGAAAGAATTTGTCAACTTGAATCTTCAATTCCTTAATTGACAATTATTTTATATTACTTTATTTAATTTTGAGCTAAATTCTAAAACATCACTTAAAATGGAACAATGGGAGTTGTAATTACGTTTGTATCTACTTCAATTATTAGTGGTGAGTGCATTGTTTGGTAAGTGAGTGTAGTGACGAAGGCAGAATTTTCAATAACATGGTGCAAAATCAAAAGAAATAGACACACGAAGTAGTTGAAGGAGGTTCGATATCTAATATATATCTAAAATATTATTTTAACCATGTAAAAATAGTATAATTTTTCCACCAAAGAGGATTCAGATGAACCCCTAAAGATATGGTGGCTCCGCTACTCCGTGAGTGTATGAACTTGTGAAAGTTTAAACTTAATTAACAGTCTAATTAGATTATGGAATTGATGAAGTTAATGTTGGGTTATCCCACATCGGAAGTGGAAGGGGCTGGTGGTCAATTTATAAGTGTGAGGGAAAGCCTCAACCTTTGAGCTAACTTTTGGGTTGAGAAGGCCCAAGACCACCCAACATTGGTATCAGAGCCCAGGTTGTCAACAAGTCTCAGCCCACCGGGAGAAACTGGGTTGTCGCTCTCTCCAGCCCAAGGCCCGATGTGTGAAGGGGGAGATTGTTGGGTTATCCCACATCGGAAGTGGAAGGGGCTGGTGGTCAATTTATAAGTGTGAGGGAAAGCCTCAACCTTTGAGCTAGCTTTTGGGTTGAGAAGGCCCAAGACCACCCAACATTCCCCCTACTCAACAATCTCATCAGGTTGCTCTTCATGCTCAGCAACTTCATCAATCGTACTTTCTGCACTTATGGGATGGTTAGAAGAAGAGGGAATGGTAACAAGATTAGGGACTATACCATTCTTTTCCTTGGCCTTCTCGGATAGATCATCAGCAGTTCCAACTTCACTTTCTCGAAAGATTACATCTCTGCTTCTGATGACCTTCTTCTTTACAAGATCCCATAGTCTGTACCCGAACTCTTCATCTCCATATCCGATGAATATGCAGGGAACTGATTTATCATCTAGCTTGGTTCTCTGCTCCTTCGGTACATGTGCAAAAGCTTTGCAACCGAACACCTTTAGGTGCGAGTAAGACATCTATTGTTGGGTTATCCCACATCGGAAGTGGAAGGGGCTGGTGGTCAATTTATAAGTGTGAGGGAAAGCCTCAACCTTAGAGCTAGCTTTTGGGTTGAGAAGGCCCAAGACCACCCAACATTGGTATCAGAGCCCAGGTTGTCAACAAGTCTCAGCCCACCGGGAGAAACTGGGTTGTCGCTCTCTCCAGCCCAAGGCCCGATGTGTGAAGGGGGAGATTGTTGGGTTATCCCACATCGGAAGTGGAAGGGGCTGGTGGTCAATTTATAAGTGTGAGGGAAAGCCTCAACCTTTGAGCTAGCTTTTGGGTTGAGAAGGCCCAAGACCACCCAACAGTTAAAGTTTTGATTTTTTTTTATAAAAAAATATGTAGAATAGAATAGCCGTAACTATCGTAGCTAACTTGGTGGATCTAACAAATCTCTTCATATAAAATGCAAATATATATGTCTATTATTACAACATCATTGGTAGAAATTTAATTTGTTACAGAAAGATCGTTAAACCTACTCTACCAACCATAATTAATTGGATACTTATCCATGCAATTCTTAAACGCATAATTTTTCATATAAAATTTAAATACATTGTGAAAAAAATATACATTTAAAACTTTAATAGATATTAATATTGAACCTTTAATTTTTGAAAAATTTTATTCGCACGAGGTGTGTACACCAAAATCCATTATTATGTAATTTAATAAAGTAAAACATATGTTAATTAATTAAAATTGAGTAAAATGAACTATAAATTTAAATACGTGACGTGCATGTATTTAAATTGGTGTAAACACCCGATATGAATAAATTTTACCCCTTAATTTTAGATGTCCAATGAATATATCGTCAAAATCTATGAAGGCTGATTCTATCAAATTTAAATCACTAATGTCCTGCAAAACCATAACAAGTTGATCTTGTAATTAACACTACTTAATTACGAGATGCTTCTTTGATCATTGTGTTTTACTTAGGAAAGTTTCGTTAACAAGTTATGTTGAAATAGGTTATGATGATGAGATTAATTATGTTAAGATTATTTTGTTTGTGGTTGTTTGGTTTGTCAAATATGCATAGTATAATTTCTAAGAATTAATTGTTTATTTACAAAAATATCCTCCAAGAATAAGTAGTTTGTTTGTAAAAGAGTATTCAAGGGGATACTTTTTTTATTTTACATTTTTATTCCGGGATTAGTATTCCACCCACAAGTATAAATAACTTATCTCAATCATAATTATTAATTTCAGGATAAGTTATCTCATATATTGTAACCAAACAAAGAATTGATGGATACTAAAAATTTATCCCAAATTTTTCTTTATCCATCACACCAAGCGATCCCTAAATTTAAGGTCTTTAATTTCTTCTAAGAAAATGGCAATTTCATTTTCAATGTAATTATTGGCTCGACAACCTTTAATATAATTAATACTTTGATTGCTCCCTTGGCCTAAAGTATTCTAACTGAAACCAAAACTTATACGTTACATAAAGCAAAAAAAATTCAATTTGGTTAAAGTATCAATTACAAGATCTCTTCATTGGGTAAATATATACTTGTGGGTGTAGGTGATATTGAGAAGTATAATTTTTTTAAATCTAACTCAACCACAAATATTAGTTGAGGGGTGAAAACTATCAAAAAAGATAAATCAAAACCATATAAAAAAAATAAGGCACCATATGTAAATATTTTTTTTAAATTTGGTTTCACCTGACATTTATGTCTTTCAATTTTAGGTGTATAGAAGTAGACACTTGAATTTATGTATAATTGAATAAGGAGACACATGTTCTACGTGACATAATACACGTAGGACACCACATAGGACGTAAAAATGTAATGTAGGACAACACATAGGACACAAAATTGTCACGTAGGACGAATGTGTCTATTTGTTCAATTTTATACAAATTTGAATAACTACTTATACAGACTCAAAACTGAAGGACATATAAATACTCGTAAAAAATATATTTATGTGTTATATCAAAAATAATTTTTATAAATTCAATGAATTTATAAATAATTAAGAACCTTAGAAGTTCATAAACTCATAAAACTTAATTTCGGGAAAAAAAAAATTGGCAGAAAATTTTGTCAGAATAAGATTTTTTAATGTAATTTTACTTTTAAAAAATATTTTACCCATTTTAGATTTAATACCTTTTACTAAAAAATGAAAAAAAAAACTAAGTTTATTTTAAAATAAAAAAAACATTATAGTTTCTTAAAATTTTCTGGCCAAATTTTAGTCGTTTTCTGACCATTTAGCACTTCTCTTTTAATATTATAACTTTAAAGTCATCTGATTATGTAAAAAATTGTTACAATGCATATATGGAACTTGAAACATGTGAATACAATAAGAAATCAGCGTTCAATCACTATAACAAATGATTTTTTTTTTTAATTTGTTATAATAATATAATTGCCGCTGTATTATATTTAGTGGCAACAATAATTATGGATATATATTTATAGCCAACACTTTGTATAATTATCGCTAAAAGCTTAAGCGACATTGATTGTAATGTCATTAATTCAATCACCACTAAATATTATTGTGGCAATAAAATCCATAGTGAATATGTATCTAAAATCTGAACCGGTAACTAAGTAGCAAGTTGTAGTTGATAATTAATATTAAAAAGTTGTTTAGCTGTTTTCATGTGTTTGGATTAGTACTTGGTCAAGTTAATCACTAGATCTTTCTCTATATATAGAAGGGCTAAACACTTATTACTTAATTATAAGTGAGAATGTTAAGGTATATATCTGCCTAATTAAGAGTAATTATAGAGAACATTTTTTTTCAAGAAAGAGTAAAGGAGATGGAAGGAGGAATATTGAAGTTTTTGTTGGTCACTATACTAGTTTTTGTTGCAATAGGACATAGTAATGGTCAATTAAGAAAAGGATTTTACAAGTCGAGTTGTCCACAAGCTGAACAAATTGTTCAAAACATCACTTGGAAACGTGTTGCTAGTAATTCTACGTTGCCTGCTAAGTTGTTGAGGATGCATTTTCACGATTGCTTTGTCAGGGTACATATATATTCTCCATACATAATTTAAAATTTACTCAATTATTATCGTTACATAATTTTATACATCTCGATGAAATAACGTATACACGATTTTTCTTTTAGGGTTGTGATGGTTCAGTATTGATAGACTCCACAGCAAACAACAGTGCAGAGAAGGCTGCAATACCAAATTTAAGCCTTGGAGGTTTTGATGTGATTGATGAAATAAAAACTGCACTAGAAAACACTTGTCAAGGAGTCGTATCGTGTGCTGATATTTTGACATTAGCGGCTAGAGACTCTGTTTCATTCCAAGTAAGTAGTTCGATATAAATTTAATTTTTATACACTGACAATCAGGGTCATAAAACGTTCAACTATAATATTCCATAGAACATTATAAAAATAGATTACCTCTACCTACTACAATAACGACATGCTATAATATTCTACCGTAATTCTCGAGATTAGTTATCTATTATCTTTCGTACCAGATGTATGTATAACTTTATGATAACATGATGTGGTGATGCAGTTTAAGAAACCAATGTGGGAAGTGGTAACTGGAAGAAGAGATGGAAGAATTTCAAAGTCTTCAGAAGCACTCTCTCAAATCCCATCACCATTTTTCAATTTCACTTCCCTCAAACAGTCATTTGCCAACAAAAGTCTCACTGTTCATGATCTTGTGGTTTTATCAGGTTGGTTTATGGAATTAATACTAAAAATTCAAGAATGTAATATTCTTTATACATAGTGATAGAATAAAATTTTAGAAAAAAAGATAAATATATTCCCGAACTATCGTAAATGACATGTAGATATCTTCCGTCGTATCCTTGGGACATAGGTGCGGCCCCTACCGTCTAAAAACTAGGCATATATACATACACGAGTAATAATTTTATCCTCCGACCCGACGGATAAGATTGCACCACGTGTCCCTATATAGTCTTCCGTTAGAACGAAAGGTATATACACTCTAGTTTTTGGACGGAGGGGCACCAATGTCCCAAAAGTACGACAAAGGGTATCTGCATACCATTTACGATAGTTCGGAGATATATTTGTCCTTTGTACCTAATTTTTTCACAGTAAATGTATTTTAACTTGAAATTGTAGCCCGTCTTTTAGAACAATCTCTCCACCTCCACGAGGTAGTGATTATAAGGTCTGCGTACACTCTACTTTCCCCAGACCACACTTGACCCTTAACTTGCCGTCAGCTGATAACTATGACCTTTAACTTTGGATTTGCACAAGTAGACACTTAAATTTGTATAAATTGAACAAATAGACACATTCTTTCTACATGACACCCTACATGACACAATTTCGTGTCAACCAACGTATATTATGTCATGTAGGATACGTGTGTTTACTTGTTTAATTTATACAAGTTAAAGTGTCTACTTGTGCACACTCAAAGTTGAAGGGCATAGTTGTCCGCTGAAACCAAGCTAAGGGTCATGTTCATATATTATGCATAAAAAAAAAATTCATTATACTGTCAGTGCATATACGTTACTTAAATCTATTTAAACAGGACATGGGATTGTTGGGATTTTGCAGGGGGACATACAATTGGAGTTGGACATTGTAATCTCTTTAGCAACAGGCTATACAATTTCACAGGAAAAGGAGATTCAGATCCTTCCTTAAATTCAACATATGTAACTTTATTAAAAACAAAATGTCAAAGCCTTTTAGACAACACAACAACTGTTGAAATGGATCCTGGGAGTTCTTTAACCTTTGACAATAATTATTTTTCTGTCTTAAAACAACAAAGGGGCCTTTTTCAATCAGATGCTGCACTTTTGACTAATAAAGGAGCTAAAAATATTGTTGATGAGATGCTTGTTAAATTTGACAAGATTCAAAAAATGAATTAATGAGAAGATATGGTAGTTAGGAGGATAATTCTTCATTGGTAGAAAAGTCAAGATAGCATCTTTTGTAGGTGAAATTTAGGTGAACCATAAATTGGTTTCACAAGGTAAATCTTGACATTTTTGACATATTGTGATGTCATGGATGACATCAATAGGAAGAATTCACTCCTATAAATAGGTAGCTCCTAATTCATTTGTAATACACCTCTCACTTGCCTTCTCATCTCCTAAGGCATTTGTTCTTCTTTCTCTCTTGTAGTATTTCACTTGTACTCTTTTGGAGTGAAATAAATATTGGTTGGTTGTGTCTGAGGACTAGGCAAAAGAAAACAAAAGTTTGCCGAACCTCGTTAATTCTTGGTGTTCCTTTTGTTGTTGTCTCATTTACTATTTATTAGCTACATTTAGATATAGCAGTTGTGATTCCATCACTCTCTATATATTCGGCTTCCGCAACAATTGGTATCAGAGCCAAGGTATTATCTGAGTATGCTCTGTGGTTGCAGCATAGTCTGAACTTCCACATCAGAAAAAGATTTACTTTGGTCTTTGCATTGTTAGCTAGTAAATAGTATTTGTAGTAAAATGGGAGACAAGAAAAATGATGAGTCCACATCAAGTGTCAATAATACGTCATCATTGGCATCTTCGCTTATGACAAGAATTGTGTCAAATGCGAAATTTGCAGTTGAAATTTTTGACGGGTCAGGACATTTCGGAATGTGGCAAGGCGAGGTCCTTGATGTTCTTTTTCAACAAGGGCTAGATATTGCCATTGAAGAAAAGAAACCAGACGGTGTAGGAGAAGAAGATTGGAAGATTATCAACCGTGTTGCTTGCGGTACCATTCGATCTTACCTTGCAAGAGAACAAAAGTATCCATACACGAAGGAAACATCTGCAAATAAATTATGGAATTCATTGGAGGAGAAATTCTTGAAGAAAAACAGTCAAAATAAACTTTACATGAAAAGAAGACTGTTACGCTTCACTTATATTCCTGGTAGCACAATGAATGATCATATCACCAGCTTTAATAAGTTGGCGACAGATTTGCGGAATATGGATGTGACTTTTACGGATGGAGATATGGCCTTAATGTTGTTAAGTTCACTTCCCGATGAGTTCGAGCATCTTGAAACGACTCTACTGCATGGGAATGATGAAGTATCTCTCAAAGAAGTTTGTTCTGCCTTATACAGTTATGAACAAAGAAAGAGAGAAAAACAAAAAGGCGGAGAAGCAGAAGCACTGGTTGCGAGAGGTCGTTCTCAAAATCATATGAGAACGAAGAAAGGGAGATCCAAGTCAAGATCGAGACTCAGCAAAGATGAATGTGCCTTTTGCCGAGAAAAAGGGCATTGGAAGAAAGACTGCCCAAAGTTGAATAGCAAAGCCAAACCAAATAATGGGAAGGCTGTCATGGATTCAAATGTGGCTGATTGTGATGACTCCGATTACTCACTAGTTACAACAGATCCATCCAAATCATCTGATGTATGGTTGATGGACTCAGCTTGTAGTTATCATATGTGTCCCAATCGGGACTGGTTTATTGATTTACAAGAAGGAGAATGTGGAGTTATTCACACTGCAAACAATAATCCTCTTACCGCATATGGTGTTGGTTCAATCCGATTAAGGAACCATGATGGATTAAGTAGAACATTAACAGATGTTCGATATGTACCAGATTTGAAGAAAAATCTCATTTCTGTAGGAGCCCTAGAATCAAAGGGATTCAAAGTCATTGCAGATAATGGCGTGATGAGAATATGCTCTGGTGCACTGGTGGTAATGAAGGCAATTCGAAGAAATAATAACATGTACCACTATCAAGGTAGTACAGTTATTGGGACAGCGGCAACAACATCCAATGACGAGAAGGAGGCAGAAATGACCAAGCTGTGGCATATGCGCTTGGGACATGCTGGAGGGAAATCCTTGAAAACTTTATCAGATCAAGGATTGCTAAAAGGAGTAAAAACTTGCAACTTGGAGTTTTGTGAGCATTGTATCAAGGGAAAGCAAACAAGGGTTAAATTTGGAACACTATCCATAATACTAAAGGTATTTTGGATTATGTTCATTCGGATGTTTGGGGTGCTTCCAAAACACCTTCATTAGGTGGGAAACACTATTTTGTAACCTTTGTTGATGACTTTTCTCGAAGATTGTGGGTGTATACGATGAAAACAAAAGATGAAGTTTTGGGAATTTTTCTCAAATGGAAGGCGATGATAGAAACTCAAAGTGGCAGAAAGATCAAGTGTCTTCGCACAGACAATGGTGGAGAATACAAAAATGATCTTTTTCAGAAAATTTGTGAGGAAAATGGCATCGTCAGACATTTCACCGTCAGAAATACACCACAACAGAATGGAGTGGCAGAACGCATGAACCGAACTTTGCTGGAGAAAGTTCGGTGTATGTTGTCCAATGCTGGCTTGGGCAAAGAATTTTGGGCTGAGGCAATAACATATGCGTGCCACCTCATTAATCGTCTACCATCTGCTGCTATTGGTGGGAAGACACCATTTGAAAAATGGTATGGAAAACCTGCTGAAGATTATGGTTCTTTACATGTATTTGGCTCAATTGCATATTATCATGTAAGAGAGTCAAAATTGGACCCAAGAGCAAAGAAAGCTTTATTTATGGGAATTACTTCTGGAGTCAAAGGATACCGTTTATGGTGTCCAGAGACAAGAAAAGTTATTTTCAGCAGGGATGTTACCTTTGATGAATCTGCCTTGACAAATAAGGTAACACTTGAAGAAGCCAAACAAATTGATGGTGCTTCAAAGCAGGTGGAGTTTGAAGGAAAGATAATTTTCCCAACACAGGGATCAAACGAGGAAACAACAGAAGATTTTCCTCTTGAAGGAGAGCCAGTCGAAGAGGAGGTTCCATCTCAAGAACCTCAACCACAACTTGAATCAATAGCAACGAGCAAGCCAAAAAGGACAATAAGAAAACCTGCTCGACTCACAGATATGGTGGCTTGTGCTAACTCAATTGCAGCCGATGACATTCCTACCACTTATAAAGACGCAGTCCAAAGTTCACAAAAAGATAAGTGGAGGAATGCCATGGATGAAGAAATGCAATCTCTTCATCAGAATCATACATGGAGATTGGCCAATCTCCCAGAGGGCAAGAAAGCAATTGGGTGCAAATGGGTATTTGCAAAGAAAGAGGGATTTCCTAACCAAGAAGATGTTCGCTACAAAGCAAGATTGGTGGCCAAAGGATATGCTCAAAAGGAGGGAATTGATTATAATGAGGTATTTTCTCCAGTTGTGAAACACTCCTCCATTAGAGTTTTGTTGGCTTTGGTAGCACAGTTGAATTTGGAACTAGTTCAGTTGGATGTAAAAACTTTTTTACATGGAGACTTGGAAGAGGAAATCTATATGACTCAGCCAGAAGGATTCAAAGTTGATGGAAAAGAAAATATGGTGTGCAAACTTGAAAAATCGTTGTATGGATTGAAACAATCTTCTAGACAATGGTACAAACGATTTGACAAGTTTATGTTGCAGCAAAGGTACATAAGAAGCAAATACGATCATTGTGTGTATTTGCGCAAGCTTGAAGATAATTCCTTTATATATCTTCTCCTATATGTTGATGATATGTTGATAGCTTCTAAAAGTCAAGAGGAAATTGAGAAGCTAAAGATTCAACTAAGAAAGGAGTTTGAGATGAAGGATTTGGGTGAGGCAAAGAAGATTCTTGGCATGGAGATAAAAAGAGATAGACATTCAAAGAAACTCTATTTATCTCAGAAAGAATATTTGAAAAGAGTACTAAACCGATTCGGTATGAATGAAAAAACGAAGTCGGTTAGCACTCCGCTTGCTCCTCATTTTAAGCTTAGTGATGTTATGTCACCTAAGAATGAAGCTGAACGAGAATATATGTCAAGAGTACCATACGCGAATGCTATTGGTAGCTTGATGTATGCAATGGTTTGCACAAGGCCAGATATTTCACACGCTGTTGGAGTTGTAAGCAGGTACATGCACAATCCTGGAAAGGATCATTGGCAGGCTGTAAAATGGATTCTACGGTATATTCATAATACTGTAGATGTTGGTTTGGTTTTCGAGCAGAAAGATAGTCAATATCTTGTTGGATATTGTGACTCAGATTATGCAGGTGATTTGGACAAACGAAGATCAACTACTGGTTATGTTTTTACTATTGCAAATGCACCAGTTAGTTGGAAGTCTACTTTGCAGTCAACAGTTGCTTTGTCTACCACTGAGGCAGAGTACATGGCAATTACAGAGGCTGCGAAGGAAGCAATTTGGCTTCAAGGATTGCTTAGAGAGCTTGGTATTGGACAAGAAGAAATCACAATATTTTGTGATAGTCAGAGTGCTATTCAATTAGCAAAGAACCAAGTTTATCATGCAAGGACGAAGCACATTGACGTCCGATATCATTTCATACGAGAAATCATAGAAGATGGTGGAGTCATAATACAGAAAATTCATACTACGGATAATCCTGCCGATATGTTGACAAAAGTGGTGACTGCGGTCAAGTTTCAACATTGTTTGAACTTGATCAACATTGTTGAACATTGAAGATTATGGTTGAAGACACTATCAAAATTGTTGTTGAGAGAAAGTTGAAAATGGAGAATCTTGCCAAGGTGGAGATTTGTTAAATTTGACAAGATTCAAAAATGAATTAATGAGAAGATATGGTAGTTAGGAGGATAATTCTTCATTGGTAGAAAAGTCAAGATAGCATCTTTTGTAGGTGAAATTTAGGTGAACCATAAATTGGTTTCACAAGGTAAATCTTGACATTTTTGACATATTGTGATGTCATGGATGACATCAATAGGAAGAATTCACTCCTATAAATAGGTAGCTCCTAATTCATTTGTAACACATCTCTCACTTGCCTTCTCATCTCCTAAGGCATTTGTTCTTCTTTCTCTCTTGTAGTATTTCACTTGTACTCTTTTGGAGTGAAATAAATATTGGTTGGTTGTGTCTGAGGGCTAGGCAAAAGAAAACAAAAGTTTGCCGAACCTCGTTAATTCTTGATGTTCTTTTTTGTTGTTGTCTCATTTACTATTTATTAGCTACATTTAGATATAGCAGTTGGCGATTCCATCACTCTCTATATATTCGGCTTCCGCAACAATGCTTATTGCTGGAAAATTCTTCACTGAATTTAGCCAATCAATGAAGAGAATGGGAGATATTGGAGTATTGACTGGATCTAATGGAGAAATTAGGAAAAAATGCAACGTGGTTAATTAATGAATTCTTTAAAGCAAGTCTTGTGTATGTGTGTTAATTTGCTTGAGCTTTGTTTGTTTCTTTTTATTTAGTTGCACAATGAGTATAAAAATAGAGAGATAATTGTTGTTGTTCGAGCGTCATTTCCGAATGGATCCTGTAGTGTGTGATTCAAATTTAATCGGACTTTAATGTGAGTTCCGAACACAGATTGAGAAACAAAAAATAATAATTGATTTTTGTGTATTGATGAGTGATGTAATGTTTATGATTGATTTAATAAGTAATTGTTTAATTTATTCCCTCCATATGAAAGCATAGTAGATCTTTTTAGTTGTTTTGATTTTTGCCTTAATTCCTATGTTCTATGATATTTTATATATCCATACATTTCTATTTGATGAAAATGTATGTGTTACATCGTTTTGATCGTTAACTAAGTTTATGTGACATTTATTTTGCTGAATTACAGCCAGTAGGAGTGAGTGACCGAACACAATATAATTTGAATAATTAAAAAAAATTAAAATGATGAAAGGGAAATCTATTGACAATGAAAGAAAAGAAAGGAAAACGAATTAAATAAAGAGTATGTTTAGTACAAAGAAAGATATTTTTTTATTTTTTCATGTTCGATTGGTCAGAAAAATCAAAATGTATTTCTTAAAAAAATAATGTGATGACCTGCCACATTATCATGCCATTTAAGCGCCACACAACATAAAATTGTCCAGTGGAAGGCTTATATAGGAAGATAGGCTAGTCCTTAGCGGAATATTCTAAAGAAATGTGTGAAATTCCCATGGTTGATCCTAGAATGCCATAGATTTGCATGGAAGATCCTTGAAATATTCTAGGCTTGTAGAGTATTTTAGGAAATAGACTTCTTTGTAACTATGCAGAAACTTTTGTAAAAATTATTATTTGTATATTAACTTCTAAATGAGTAGTACATACGAATGAACAAACATCTATTTGTAAAATCATGAAGTAAAAATAAATCAAGTTCTCTACACTATAATTCTTTATTACAATCCTCTTGTATTCTCTACTATTTTCTTAGCGATTGCTAGTGTCTTAGGTTGATCACTTGACTAGCAAGATTGTGAGAAATTAGTGCAAGAACGTGAAGAAATTGGCAAGTGCTACACATGTGCTTAGTAAAAGACTATAGAGATGTGTTTCTACATTACCTAAAAATTCACCATAAGCGAAAAAAGTTGCCTAAAGTGTTCTAATGATAAAGTAACGATAACAAGTAATGAACACAATGCTTTTACGAAAAAAAAACCCGAGTCAAAAGGTATAAAAATCACAACATGTACTCCTACTATAACATTTAACTTCAACTTCAGTAAATCACTGATCGAGCATCAACAATTTAAGATTACAAACTCTGTATACTTAAGGAACTAACTCTAATTTCTAAATTTCAAGTTATGAATTTAGATTACAACTCTTACAATCCTAGAAACTATCTCTAATTCCTAAACTTTTAAGTTATGAATTCAAATTACAACTCTTGCAATCCTAGGAACTAACTCTAAATCCTAAACTTCAACACAAACCTCCCAAGGTATATGCTCCCAACTCTTCGAATTGCCCACAACTTGAAGACAACACTGCCAATTCAGTTTATAATTCACTAAACTAAGGTTACATCTGTAACATATGGCAATTCGAAATAAGTTAGGAAGAAGCTAATAACTCGAAATAGTCATTTTTGAAAATAATTAAAAATCTGGAAATTTACTCAAGTTAGAAAAAATAAGTTTTTGTCAACTTCAAATGACTACTTCTAGCTCAGGATGAGTTAGGGGCACATACAAATATGGTTGAAAATCTCTTGGAATGATCTTTCCAACGCCGCTGAGTTTGCGCGATTTCGAGTTCGTATGAGTGAGTTATGTCCTTTGGAAGTTGGGCTGTTTGAATAAGAAAAGCCCAATCCTAATTTTAAGAGGTAGTTTGGTCTTTCACTTACCCTATTAATTTATTTTATTTTTGATAAATAATTAGGGGTATAAGCTGAAGTAGATCAGTTTACACATTTACCAAAAGAGTTAGGATTTTGAGAGAAGAGAAAAGAAGAGGAGAAAAGAGGAGAAACGAGAAGGGCGTTCAAGATTCGTCAAGATCGTCGAAGCTTAACTTGTGGATTTCATCGGGGTGATCCCTAAAAAGGTATGCAAGCTTTCAATAACGTTGTACCCACGTGCCAAGCATGTTTGATTTAGCGTGAATTAGTTCTAGAAAGATTGGAATTTGAATGTTCTTGTTGGTTATTCTTGAATACTTTTGTTCTTGAACATGAGTTGAGATTTAGGAGTTTCTTGATGTAATGATGTTTCTTGAGTTCATTGGGTTAGATTCTTGTGTATATGATAGGGTAAATGAATCTAAAGTGAATTTGAGAAAAGAAATAGAGTTGAAACGATTCAAGGTCAGAAAACGAGAGGAAAAGTTCGTCATACACACCTAGAGAAGGTCAGGCACGACGCGCCCCATCTGCGCCAGAGGTCCTGGGGCGTCGAGCCTACAGTGCGCCCAAATGGGCCCTCTGAACTTGGGGCCTAGGGCGGCGCACCCCGGATGCGCTCAGATCGGCGTATTTCATCCAATTTTCACCATTCAGTCTGTGAAGACTTTCTAAAGTGTATTAACACTTTCTAATGATTCTAACTACTCTAAATGACATCTAAACATATCTAAATCATCCATAAATATGAATTACAATCTTTAATTCAAAACTTTAAAACTCAAGGATAGTTAAGAGCCAACTCTAGAAAGTCCTTAGAGTCTTTTCAAGAAGTCTTTTGCAAATTCTTTTAAACTTTGTTTTCACAGTTAAAGATCAAGTTGAGTAAAGAGAAAAGATAAGGAGTTAAGTTCATTTCTTCAAAGTGGTATATGGGGACTAAGTACTTCCAAAGAGTTTAATATGTTTTCACATTTAAATAAGAACAAAAACTAAGATTTTCAAAGAGTCTTTGAGCTAGTTTTTTAATAAAAATAATCGCTTTCTAAATGAAGCAAGAGCAGAAACTTTGATTCCAAGGTAGCCTTTGAGCTAAGTCTTTGAGCACTAATATCAAATCAATTGAGCAATGGCGGATTTAGGATTTTAAGGTTGTGGGTGCTCTGAAGTGAAAATGTAAAAAGTACGTGTTAACAATGAGATTCGAACCTTGGTAACAACACTAAAAGAGTCTTAAGTACCTATACAAGAACCATTGAGCCAACTATATCATTTATTCATTGGGTGCTCTATGTTAATTTTATACAAATACCTATCAATTTCTACATATATATATATATATATTTTGTAACAAAGTTAATGGGTGCTCGAGCACCCGACGGACACCATGTGGGTCCGCCCCTGGTATTAAGCACTGATATGGGGGAGAGTTCAGATAACTCACAACCCCCATAAACCATGTACCCATCATGGGTAAAAAAGAATCATACTTTTTAGACGATTCCTTTAGTGCTTTTTAGCATAGACTAGTTGATCTTCTTAGTAGTTCAGGTTCTATAGTGATGGCAAGGTATATGATGGCCCTAGCAGCGTGGGGCAAAATGATGTATCATCACTATAGCTCTTAGGTGATGATTATCGGTTAGAGAAACTCCCACGGAAGTTAAATGTATTTTATATACACAATTACTTGTATTTTTACATACATCTCAGGGTTATATTGTATTTTTGCATACACATAGAGTGACATCATGTTTTAAACAACTTCACCTGATACTGCACTTGTCTTAAATTGTTTTATATTGAAATGAGTTCAGTCTTGTAGAGTTGAGTTGCGCCAGGTAAGTTCTTCAGATTTTCCATTCAAGCCTACGTATTATTTAGTATTCCAACTTGCATACTCGTACATTCAATGTACTGATATTAGTTGTCCTGCATCGTATTACGATGCAGACACAGGTAACTAGGATCGGTATTCGGTGCACCGTTAATCCACTGAGTAGCTCAGATTCAGTTGGTGAGCCTCCTTACATTTCGGAGAATATCTTTTATCACTTGCTTTTTAGTTTTCAGTTGTTAGGATGATTGGGGTCCTGTCCGAACATCCCTCTTTGTTTTAGAGGCTTCATAGACAAACATTATTAGTTCTTTAGTCTTATTCATTTAAGTTGTAAACATTTAAGACATGAGTTGCCATTTTGGCTAAGTTATTACCTTTAAGTTATTTTCATGAGTTTTATCTCTTGTGTTTAATTATTCCGCCGAATAAGTAAGCCAGGTGAAAGGTCCGCTCAAGGTCAAAATGGTCTTCGAGTGCTAGTCTCGCTCAGGGTGTAGGCTCGAATCGTGACAACATCAACATTCAATTACAAAGAAAAGGTCCTATAAACTCATAAAATCTGCATAAGGACCTGATTTTTTGATGTGTTCCTTTTTATCCGTTGGTAGCACTTGCCAAGTCAATTTCCCAATTGCCTTTTTTGCTCTATAAGTGCACAAGTATTCTGGATGATTTCATCTCTATTTAAGCACAATTTCTCCATACAATTATTCTTCACTTCAAATTCAAAATTTATTTAACTCTCTTCACAAAGAGTTCCACTTCAAGTGAAACTCGCTCTTCAATTCAAATTTCTTGCTTCTTAGGATCCTTCAACTCAAATTCATTGATTTTTTTTGTATTCTAGTCAAATTCCAACTCTTCAGTTGAGCACTCCCGTGAAGAATCGTCAAGTGAGACACTTTATTTAATTTAAACTCTTTACCTCTTTAGACTTCTTCTTCAAATCAAACTCATTCTTTTATTCTTTGCGATTCATTGATACGCTCAAACTTACTTCTCAAATAAGAAGTAAGGCGGTCGTATCAAGTAAAGAACCCAACTAATGAGGTTGGGATCGATCCCACAAGGAAAATAGTTCAGACTTAACTTTATTGTATTATTACTATTATTTAGCCAACTGTTTTCCAAAAAACTAAAAGACAAAAGGGGGGTTTTAATTATAAATTAATGAAAATGATTAACTAAATAAGATCGAACAACTAACAAATTTAACTTTTGGAGTTTTAATCAAATTGTAAAATTAACTAGGGCTTTAGTGTTCCCCACAGGTTCCTAACTTGGTAAATCTAACTATAACAATTCTATCCTGATATCTTGCATGTAAAGTGATAAGTTATGTATCTCTAAATCCTTGGTCCGGCATCTAGAGAATTTCACTCCGCACCTTGGTCCGGCTACGTGTGTTGCTATACTAACCCTTATCTTTACCTCACATTAAACATCGTATTCGGTATTTGACTAAGCTATTAACTCGTACCAACCAATACTAGTCTATTAGATAGTATACACTAAATCTATGTTGATAATTCTTTTTCCTATTATCTACCTCCTTGGTCCGGCAAGTAGCATTAAGGCGAGTTCTAACGTTGGCCACCGTTAAAAAGAATTCTAAACGAAAGAATTATCAATACATGCAAGACACCACTCTAGAAATTGTTATTGAAGTTAGATTTCTACCTTGTTATTCACCCATGGTTCCCACAACCCTAGCTATGAGGTTTAGTTACCCATGTTCGTAATTACACAATTCATATCGTTAATGGAAGAATTCATGCACTTACTTTTATGAAAACGAATAATTTCCCAGAATTTAACTTGATTAATCAACGAAATCCACAACAATCAATTCCCGGAAAATATCTTAATTCCCAAAATCGAGAGTTTTATAACATAATCGAAGAACTATAAACTAAAAATTATCCAGAAAGTCTAACCTCAAAAACGAGGTTTTTCCAACTATTTATAATAAAAACAAAAACCTAATCAAATAAGGATTCTATTTACTAAAAATCTGTCCAAACGCGTCTGGGTCGACGGACCACGTGACGGACCGTCATGGACACGACGGACCGTCATAGCCTCCGTCGTCCCATACTTCACATCTTCTCATGTTTCTTTCTTCATTCCCCTCGACGGACAGGTATGACGGACCGTTTCAAGCACGACGGTCCGTCGAGGGTCTTCGTTCCAAAACACTTGAATTTCTTGGAATTTTGGGTACTGGGACTACTCTCTGATCATTACAACGAACTTGCAGGACGGACCGTCGTAACGGAAGTCCTTGACGACCGTCACAGATACACGGTC